>JABBOT010000013.1:12687747-13390542 GCA_016165875.1 Acanthopleura granulata
CAATACAACTTACCGTTTCCACTGGTGCCTGAGTCATTGTTATCAGCACTCATGCCAGAGTTGTCCAGCCAGCTCATGTCTTGAAAGCTCTCGGAGTCATTGAAAGAAGTGTTCGCAAAATCCTCTGACATGTCAGCCTGGGGATTGACAGTACTCGTGGATGCAATCGGAGAAGTCACGTTTACACCACATGAGGCAGACGGTGCCACGGAGGAATTGCTCACTGCACTCGCAACTGTTTCTGAAGTGTCTGTGACGCCCAAAACTGACATGAGGCTCTGATTGGATGGTGATTCAATGTCCGCAGCTGTTGTTCGCCTTCGCTTCGAATTTTGACCGTGTGAATCCTGAGACCAGTGATCATTGCTGCCAGAAAAGGGACTTCGCTTGTGACCAATGCCACCCCCCTCTTCCAACACGTTAGAGTTCGTGTTGACGTGGGAATGTAAACTGACAGGAAAAACGTCCGACGACTCTTCCTTCACAACAACGATGTCTGGAGAGTCCGACTGACGATGGTCACGAGACACAGCACCGGGGTGGGAGCCCAGGTCGTGAGGGGAATGGGCTGTGGGGATGGGGTCGTAGGTGCTATAAGTGCCGCAGGAAGAGGAGTCGCCACTCAGGCGATTTCGGTCATGTCTCTCGAACTTCGAATGCGTAATTTGTCCTTGTCTTCTCCCTTTGTTCAAACCTTTCAACCAAATAGGATCAGGCTCTTCTCCGGAACACTCTGCACATAGAAAAAAAAAATTAGGAAATCTTTTAAATTATCAGATTGGGAAATCTTCTTTGATACTAACACAGGGGTAGAAATAGCACATGTCTGTATCCTCTAGTTACATGTGTCACAGCACGTTAATGGAAAGACGTTAAGGTTTAAGATGACGTGGTTACCCGTGGGCACATGGGTGTTTCTATAAATGGTTGCCCCTGGGGCAACTGGAGAAGAAAGTTACCTTTGACCTAAGGCTAGGTAAAGCGAGGCTATGAGCAATTGTGTACTAATAGTTTAACTTGAGTATTCTCCCCTGATTATGTGAGTGAGTGAGTTCTTGGCGGGTTTAAGTCATACTTAACAATGTTTCAGTCGTATGACAATGAGGAGTCCTTCTGGTTTTTGCGTCTATATAGTGTGCCTTCTTGTGGCAGGACGAGCCCATCGCCACAAGGTGCTGCGCCACTGGAACATCATGCTGAAGACACCAGACATGACACCCCACCCAGTCACATTAAACTGACTCCGGGCCAACCAGTCCTGTTTCCTTGCTCTAAACTGACAATGCTGAGCGCCAAGCCTGGCAGCAACTAGTACCATTTTTAAAGTCTTTGGTATGACCCGACCTGACCTTGAACCTGGACTGAGGCAGACGTTCCAACCACTAGACCACCGTGGCGGTCATCTGGCTAAATGAAAAAATACATGTAACACACAGGGAAATCAAAATTAAAACAAGTCTATGACTGACTTGGCAAGTAGTGTAATAATTACATGTGATCATCATCGCCTGAAGATGAATAAAGTTTATACGGTGCAGTCGGATCTTAACCTTAAATCCTACGTCCATCGTAGCCCGTGGCTTCGCGTAGGATCAGTCCATGATACGCTGACCCTCGGCAACCATACGCCAACCACGTTCCCCTACCTCCCTGGATGGCGACATGATCCTTTGGCTGGATGGTCGGCGTATCTTGATCAGAGATTACTGTCATTATAATGTGCTGTTTTTCAGCACATCTATCATTCAGACATGCTAACTCCATGTATACACAAACTGAACTCGGCTGATGACCTTTTGTCATTGTCATGCCATACTAAGCCCCAATGGGAGGTACCCGGCAAATGCATCTACATGTAGCACTCGGCCTCTGTTTCCAGTTGATGTGTTGTCTTGACATTACTATTTAGTCCATTCTTGAGAATAGAGAGTTGAAGCTTGATGGTTGCCATTTTCAACTTCTGTCTCTGAGAGATGAAGATCAAAATGTTATTGTGTCCTATTTTCGACATGTCAAGTTTAATTTTGCACTACCTGCATAGCGCAGATGTGATGAACATAACTGTGTGACCTACATGCTAAACAGCACCAGTTTGAGATCAGCTGAATTAAGAAACGCGTAAAGCCGGTGCCCCTTATTTTCGAGAAACACTGTAATTAACACACGAACAGAATGATGAAGACAAAGATATGACCTTACGGACCCACATGCAAAACTGCCCCAGTTTGAGGTCTTTCCTAACAGATTTACATAAGCTGAAATGAATTTTGTGAATAGAGGACGTAGGGACTGAAGTAGTGCTGATTTATTTCACACAGTGATCACAAGCTGTTTTACAGGATATTAAAATAAATAATTGACTCTAAACTAAGGTTAGAATATTCAAATGATGCCGCCAAGGTAATGCCACAAGATCATACGCCGACCATGGCGCCATGATCTGACCATCATCTGTGTATGATGCCTGGTGATACACCAATAGTGACAACAGATATGTTCACCATCAGCCCATGGTCGAAATATGGTGAGCGAATCACACGCCGACTGTGCAGGCACAGTGGGTGGAGGATATAAGGTTAGGATCCGACTGTACTGTACACATATTGCTACTCACCTAATGAGATGGCACCTTTTAACTTATACTCAGCCAGTCTGAGATCTAACCATACAGCAAACTGTGACAAAATGTCCGGGTCGCTACAGAGCTCTCCAATTATAGAGGCAAATTTGAACTGCACTCTTTCCAGTGATACGCCCATACTTGTCAGATTTGGGTCTTTTTACAAGAAATTTACCTACGGATCTGTTATTCCAATTTAAGGTGGATTATGACTGCCAAACCTGAAAAACATAAAACAGTTAAAAAATGTCAAGAAGGAAGTTTTGTTAAGGTGCGATATGAAGTCCTGCCAAACCTGAAAAACATAAAATAGTAAAACATGTCAGGCAGGAATTCTCCTTAAACTCGGATATGACTGCCAAAAATAAAACACATAAAACAGTAAAATATGTCAGGGAGAAAATCTTGCTAAAGCAATTTACACTTGACTGTTCGTTTTTCGTCACCTCTCGTACATCATTTTGGCTGCCACATTTCTTTTCATTTCAGCAACATTTCCACTCAGATTTTTTAATTCATTGATTAAGCTTTGAGGCTGACAAATATTGTTGAAGACAGACCTCAACGTTAATGGAACGAGAGTTACTGACTTTCCCACAGGTGATATGCACACCTGCATTCTGACTGGTGCAAGACATGCAAGTCGTTCGCCTGTCCTTGCGATTGAAAAGCAAGAAAATGAAAAGAGTTATGACCGGGGAGGGTGGGGAGAGGAGGAAGGTGGGGGGGAGGGGGTGTGCCATGTTTTTAGAAATAACCAATTTCACTAAAGACGGTGTACATTTCAAAATTTTGAAATGTCTCACTGAATCAGTGACTGAATCCCTGAACCAATGCTCCATCCACAGTCCAAACCGCAAAGCAATGTAGCTTTGACTTTTTACTTATTTCATGCAACCACTTCAAAAGGAACACTTGGCACGCACGCATGTGACTACGCAATATCAAGTCCACATAAATACTCACCAAATCAACGGTATTTGTGGAAATGCCGACATAAATGCTGCCTGTCTTCTTGTTGTTTTCCTTTGCGGAAGCTGTGGCCGAAAAAGCGTTTGGCCTTTTTCTTACCTTCAGACAGAAGAGCTCTACTGGAAGGGAGCAGTCATTGTTTATGACGCCCTTCATTCCCATGCCTCTTCACTCCGAGCTTACTTCTTAAGGATATTAGAATCCCTCAGGAGTGAAATTGGGCAATTTTTGTATTTTTTTCTTATTCTCCATTCTCCTGTCTCTCCTCTGACTTAAAGATGAAAACCAAATTCGAATTGTAAATACCTTAAACTTGACAAAAAGTATAGCATTTCATGTTGTTTTCTTACTTTCCCCTGATTAGGGGGATTCCCTCACGGAAGGGATTACCTGCTGTGAATTGACATGCATTTGGTAAATGTAAATTGCCTACAGTGCCTGGCTGCTTGTGCAGACTGCTCACGCAGACCTGCTAACTCAAACAATTCATGGAAAATGATAAAGTTTTAAAATTTAGCATAAGTAGGTTGATATGTTCACATTTTAACTGGATGCAGGACAATTCTTGATTAAAATTAAATCACGAACGAATGACTGACGAATTTTGTCACACATAATGCTCCTGAAGATATTTTGGGGTTTTTTTTTTACCCCATTGTATTTTTGAGACGGCTGTGTGGTGAAATACTTTTTTTCTCTCTTATTTTTCGACACAATGTTATGAAACTTCACAGACATGCAAATAAAAACTTAATCTAAGAAAAACGGTACCACAAATTCTTGATATCTTTTCTAGTTTTAAAGATAATAGTGAAAGAACATCAGAGTTTCAAAATTTTTTCAAAATTTTTGAAAGATTTGACTTTAAATGATCAGTCAAAACAATCTACGATGAATTTTAAGACTATATGTGGGATTTTTTACTTTAAGTGCTAAATTATCCACTAGGCGAAAAAATTGCAAATTATCAAAAAATAGCATTTAGAGAAACAGCTCCGATTTTTTTTTTCTCGAAATTTCTTCTTACATGTAATTTATTTATACTGAGTTAGGTAGATGTTACAAGCTTTCGTAAGATCAGCAGTCGTTTATACATATGGCCATGTTTGATCAACATTTTGGGCTGCAGAAGGCTAAATGTGAAATTCTGCTTCCGAGGGGTTCTAGTACCCTTAATCAGTCATAAGCTTGGGTCTCTCCATGTTGTTTCACGGACAGGGCAAGGGCAACCTTATACACACGCTGTGTCAATAGTTTTTTCATCAAAGAAAGTTTTCATAAAAATAAACGTATACATGTCTGAGTTTATAGTTCATAAGTCGCATTACACACACAAAGAAAAAAACTTCACCTAATGTGAAACTCATTTGGAAAAAAATTGTCATAGGCATATGTAGAACTTTGTCATTGAAATATAAGTCGGTAAAAATATATGTCTAATTATGATCATGGGATAGACGTGCATTCAGCTTAATTAACTTACATTCCTTCATCAACAGTTTTCACTGTAGGCGATAATAAGACAAACTAGTTTAAAAGCACAATTAACACTTTGGAGTGAAAGGCATTTGAAATGACACAAAACTTCGTAAATCAGTTTCTCGCACCATTTCTCGTAAATCACGCCACCTATTGGGCACTATCACCTAGACATTTAACTTGTTTAAGTGGCATTTAGAAGTTGGGATGGAAGTACACTAGAACATGTCTTTCTTATGGATATACAACTTCTTGGTTTATTATCACGTGTTGATAACGATGTTAGTATCTACATCGTAACGTCGTGATAATAAACCAAGAAGTTGTATATCCATAAGAAAGACATGTTCTAGTGTATGAACCTAGACATTGTCTTTTACGTGAAAAGTTACCTGAATTAATAACTTAAAGTATGAGGTTTTGTGAAAATGGCCTTAGGCCTACAATTTACAGTGTACTGATCAAACAGATAATCTTGCCGTACCCGTTTACTTGTGTAGGTAAAAGAAGTAAGATAAGTATAAATTAGGTCTTCATACATGCAGCAAGCTGGGATGTTCTTATTTATCCCTAAGTGCAAGAGATAGGCTCTCTCTGCTTTTCATAAATAACATGAAAAGCACGTATAAAACCCAAATTTAATGTGGGAATTTTCAAGTTCATATCAGTCAAATTCATGCCAGTCAAATTCATATCAGTCAAATTCATGAGAGTCAAATTCAGACATTTTTTCAGACTCGGATTCAGACTCCACCGACTCCATTTACTCAACACTAATCTGGCTGAGAACACTATTCAGTCTATAATGTGTCAATAATTTTATTTGATTTATTTGATTGGTGTTTTACGCCGTACACAAGAATATTTCAGTTATATGACGGCGGCCAGCATTGTGGTGGGAGGAAACCAGGCTGAGCCCGGGGGAAACCCACGACCATCCGCAAGTTGCCGGCAAACCCTCCCACTTACGGCCGGAGAGGAAGCCAGCATGAGCTGGATTTGAACTCAGAGCGACCGCGTTGTTGGGAGCCATTCGAGAACCGACTGAGCCACGGAAGCCCCTAATGTGTCAATGATGTGAGGCGATTTCGATACCGGTATAAATAATTCATTCCCCAATAGTACATATGTGGGCAAAGGAAGTGTTCCAATTCCTTCTTTCACTCGTGTACTTGTAAATATTTGCAGACACGTTTAAAAAAACCTCAGTTTATTTTTTCATTTATGTAATTATTTATTTGATTGGCGTTTTACACTGTAGATCAAGGATATTTTACTTTAAAATAAGGCGACAGTCAGCAACGTGGTTAGTTCTATGTATACATATATTTGGTAATCTTTTCTACATATCTGTTTCAGTCTATCTTTGTATGTACATATGCAGAATATATTTTTATTTGTAAAAATTAATATACAACATACTATCACATATATACATAGATGAAACAAGAGGAGGCAAGTGATTTTGTTGTTCCGGGGTTATCTCCCCTATCAGCCTATCCCAGCATTCAAGCGCCAATGTTACTTCCTTTTTTCCCCGATTCGCCATCATGGGTACGCGTTGCTTGAACACATGTCTTGAAAATCTGAATGCATCACTCATTCTGTGGTCCATCCTATGTTTGGGAAGGTTGATGCAGTCGATAAATAGACTAACCTTGCCCCCAGTAGCTGTGTAATTACAGTCCATTCTAATTGTGGACTTTCTGATAAGGTTTTGTTTACGGCACCCGTACCGCGTTTCAACAACAACCCAACATCGACTGTGTCAAATCATTTCCCTTGACACGGTACTTGATAGAACATCAGCATAGTAAATGTTAAATACTTGGTTTGGTTAGAAAGTGGTCTTTTGCGTAATCTTGTAATATACACATTCTTGACGATGAAACTGATGGCATTCTGTCCATCTTTTGATTGTTTTTACCCACCCCCCTTCAAATAATGGTGTTAGGGCATTATAGACATAAGTAGATGGACTTGTATGCTGTGTTTAAATCCCTATTTTCATTTTGACGAAGAGGCCTGGCAATCTCTCAGATAACATGAGTCGAGTGAAGAAAATTCGTTCTTATTCACTCCTGACAACCGAGGTCACTTTTTTACCTTACCCGTCATCACAGGTCTGCTCGTACAGGCGACAACTACGACTGCAACTACAACTGCAGCTACATGACCTCCCCGCTGCTGGCGACATGAAAACAATCACCGATAAAACAGAACCAGTTCTGTTTTCGTTTGGCGACATGAATGTCATCAAGACATGACGTCGGCAGTGGGGACAGCACTACATATTGAAGAACATGCAATATTCTTGAGGTTGTAGTTGCAGTTGTCACCCGCAGTGAGGATGTGCCTTTAGGGCGTTTGTAAGCCAGTGACAGTTCCCTGTTGAATTGTAAAGACAAGGTCATTACTCCTGTTTCCTGAAGAACATCAAACAAAAACCACATTTTTGCTCCTGCATTGATTGCCAAAACTGAAAGGGCAAGTTGTACAGTTTATGGCTGTCCAACCTTATGTGGGAAGGTCTGCCAGCAACCTGCAGATGGTCATGGGTTTCCCGGTTTCCTCCCAGCATAATGCTAGCCGCCGCCATAGAAGTGAAATATTCTTGAGTACGGCGTAAAACACCAGTTGAAAAAAGTTTACGGTGCTGTTTTGGTCATCTGGATATGAAGTTAATGTCATTCAGAAACTGAATACATAAGTCAGATGAAGTGAAAAGCAGGAACATCAAATTTCACAGCTGACCAAGACAATGTAGGTTGACTAGTTGAGTGGATAATGGATCTGGCTGGCCAGAGTTATGTATTTTGTTTAGATTGAGTCTACTAATGTGTAACATTCATGGGCAAAAACATTTCAAGAAAGCAGTCCTATGATGATATTAAACCAAACACCATCTTTCGTCAGACAGATGGGTGATGAAGATTTTACAATCTGATGAACTGCTAGATTTTGCAAACATTAAAACAGAGATATAAAATCAACTACTCAGTTGATACATCATTGTTTGGGAAGTACTAACGTTTTCCTTCTTATAATGCAGACAGTAGTGTACAAGTGCCTTATGCTGTAAATGTGGGAGCTCAGGGCCAATAATTTTTTGGGCGACGTTTGAAGAAGTACTGAAATACACTTAAGATTTATTATTAGGTTAAATGTGTATCTTATGAGGGATTCCGTCCCCCCTCGCCCTTCACAAATAGGGAAAAATAGTGAATTAAAATTCAAATAGTGAATTTGTGCACATTTTAACATGTTGGAAGACCATGATTGTTACACCTTAGCAGTTTGCATATCTGTACATCACATGTCTGTCAACAGCTTGCCAAAAGCCAGTGGTTTTCCCCAGCCTGCCAGGTTTCCTTCACCCATAAAAGACAACTATCCTACAGTGAAAAATTCTGGAGTATGCTATTCGACAAAGATCATATTTAGATAATACATTTCATGAAAACTTGATGCAAAATGTGTCTAAAACTCAATTTTCTGATATTTCTCCTAACGACAAAACTTGTTCACAAGGAAGCTTTAAGGAAGCAGTCCAATGATGGGTGACAAAGATTTTACAGTCGGATGAACTGCTGGATATTCTCTTTGAGATGTTAATAGTTCAGCTGGACATAACAGCGAAGTTGTTCCATAGTGTGGTGTTGGATGTTGACATTGTTTTTCTTGTGTTCAGGTATCTCCAGAGACAAATGGCACAAACGGCGAAAGACGGGAGGCCGCATGGCCCAGATCCGCAAGAAGCGGAAGTTCGAGCTGGGGAGACCGGCAGCAAACACAAAGGTGGGAAGGAAAGAGCAGCCTTTTCAAATGTTTTTCAAACCTGTCCAGTCCCCTGTTTCACGAAGCAGTCCTACGCTAAGATGAGGTTATCTACCATGACAACCCATGTTGAAGAGATGGCCATGGTAGTTACAGTCAACTTAACCTGTGATTGCTTTGTGAAATAGTGTCCAGAGGACAAAGATGTGTTTACTTTATTTCACCTTCCATTTATTTATTTATTTATTTTTTTTTTCAAAGCTGACATTTTGTTTCATGTTGATCAATTCATCCACCTTATAGGGCCGTTCAGGAGTTCATGTGAGGTTTAATTTCTTATGAGAAGACTTAAAATGGTTGCCATCAAAAGTATCAGAAGTTAATTTATGTTAATTTACTTGCCAAACCTTAGGAGTGGTACAGCTTTCTGCCAGTAAAATGGCTTAAATTGGTGAGGCTTTAGTAAAATAAGAAAAAAAAATGCCTAAAAACAGAAAGGCATGTAAGTGATGTAGCTTGGAGGTATTAACGCATACAAGTGTGATAATTTTCTTAGACTTTAGCATTTGATGTGTTTAAAAAGAGACAAAAAAAAGTTCCAGTAGTTTTATTCGGAACAGCTGGAAAAGCTGACAGTGGTAGATATGTCGTGAGTAAACATCTAGGAATTTGCAACAGGGTAGTCACATGATGATATAAAACTTAACACCATCTTTCGTCAGACGGATGGGTGACGAAGTCTTTATACTCTGATGGTTATGGAAAACTAACCTGTTTTCTTCCTACTCCTAGGTTAGGGACCTTATTCGAGAGGGGCTGACAGATAGCAAGTTAATTATTTCTCATTTTTAGCTGGTAAACGATCATTGTTATTGTTTCCCCTCAGCTGGGTGCCAAGAAAATCCACACTGTGCGAACTATGGGTGGGAACAAGAAGTATCGGGCGTTACGATTGGACACTGGCAACTTCTCCTGGGGATCTGAAAGTAAGCTTGTTAGAGTGTGGTTCCTTTGACGGGAAATTTGTGGATTCCACTCTCTCACTGTTTGTTCGGTCTTGGTGATTGTAAATGGTCAATGAGGTCTGTGTAGCCATTTGTGTATGCAAATGTGCGTATCAGTACATGATATCGTTTGGCTGTGAGTTCAAGCCTAACACATGCTTCTTCTTGGGAAGGTCTGCGGGCTACTTTTCGCCAGCACTTTGCCGGGTTTCCTCCCACAGTAATGCTGTTTGTTGTCGTACAAGTGAAATATTCTTGAGTACGGCGTAAAACACCAATCAGATAAATAAATATTGGGAAGTTCGTCAGTTTGCAAAAGGTCATTCATTTACCCCTGGCTTTTGATTTTATTACACCCATAAAACTGCTCTTATACAGGAGTGAAAAATTGAAAAAACATGCATGAAGTTTCCTTTTCATTTCCTTTTAATCTATCCTTTAGCATCAGTTTAATTATTTCAGAGACTGTCATTAGTTAAGCTTTGTTAAAGTTAAATGGATTTAACAAGATTTGATTCCTTCACGTGGGCACTGACTTTGAACTCATTGTACCATATTATTTTAGTTATTTACAGTGGAATGTATGATTTCATATGTGACAAACAAATTTTACCCAGCCTGTGAGCACATGGTGCAAGAACTACAGCAAAAACAGTCACTGTACCCCATTAATGATTCAACTGCCCCTGGAAGAGAAACTTTGAAATTTGGACCGTCTTTGGATGGAAACTGTACAGTTGTATTAAGCGAGTTCATTTGCATCAAACACTGCCTGGGTGGCCTAGTGGGACGTGAGATACAGAATCAACCATGGGTTGGGTCATAGCAAAGATTTCAGAAATGGTACTTGCTGCTGCCTCTCTTGGCGCTCATCGAATAAAAGGTTAGAGCAAAGAGGTAGGCCTGGTTGGCCTGGTGTCAGTATAATGTGACTGGTTGGGGTGTCATGCCTGGTGTCTTTGGCATGATGATCCAGTGGCAGCATGGACGCACAGTGCCATAAGAGGACACAGGATATAGCTACTGTTCTAAGGACTCCTTCTGATGTAACAGAAATTGTTGAGTGTAAAACCTCAAACATACATCGCTTTCCACAAGTATTGCTGACTGGCGTGTCTGTTTTTAGGCATCACCCGCAGAACTCGTATCATTGACGTCATCTACAACGCCAGTAACAACGAGCTCGTCAGAACCAAGACGCTGGTGAAGAGCTGTGTCGTTCAGGTCGACGCCACACCCCTCAGACAGTGGTACGAGGCACACTATGCCCATCCTCTGGGGCGCAAAAAGGGTGTCAAGCAGGTCAGTGGCAGTTGTCCTTTTTGCTTCTCTTCTGTTAGAGAATTGAGGGCATAAGATAAACAGTATCTTTGTCTGAAAGTTAACGATTTTGAAGCTTGACCCCTCACTTTATGTTCTGCATGTTTCAACATGGAATTAATTTCCTCCGTGACGTTATCATTAGAACGCACTCTTGCAAAAGCAAATTTTTCATGTCAACCAGGGCAACAACATGCACAATACGTAAACGTGCTGTGGAAGTTAAGACTTACATTTCTAGGAGTGGGATTAAGGGAGATAATCGGCATAGGCCATCTGTCACGCATAATTTCGTGTATGACTGTGCAAGCCTGGTAGAAAAATTAAGGTAGGTCTGTTGGGAAATCTTTGTTGTTTTTTTTTTTGTTTTTTTTTTCATTATTGTTGATAATGAAATAGAGATAGGGATTATGAGGAAATGACCTTAGAAACCTTGTGTAAAATAAAAACGAGAAATTTCATCAAAAGACCACTGGAGACTTTGCAGTAGGCCTTTTCCGGAGGACGGTTTGGGTTACTTACAAGAAACATTTTACAGATGGCCTTACCGTTTTCTGCAGTCACCTCAACTATCAGTTCAGTGTGGATGTATCAAGCAGTGTTCTACAGTTTACAACATGCCAAAGGGTACAGCATTTGTGGTTATTGTGGTTCAACCTCGAGTCTCGTACAAAGTCACTGTCACAAGTGCCTTTCTCCTGATGGAGTGAATTGTGTTGATGTGCTGGCCAGTGTGATGATCGTAAATGTATCACCATCTTTCGAGTCTGAAGAAAGTGATGATGACCGTTATCTGATGACCAGCTCAGTGACCACTTCAGTGTGTCTCGTGTTCCCAGCCGTAATAAAGGGGTTTTATGATAGTAGATTGGAAATGTGAAGGGTTCATGACTATTTTACACAAATGGCATACACTTTTGCTCAAAATAACTCAGTTTTAGAGGCAAAGAAATACCTTTAAATATTGCTTTTGGAGCTGAGACTTGAAATTTACCACAAGCTCGTCATCCTACCTTTCGAACAAAGCTCAAATCACCTTTCTGTAATTAACAGAAGTCTCGAAATCAGGAAAAATGAGCAGCTTTTTCATGGACGAAATTTTAGGTTATTTAAGGTACTTTAAATGCTTTACCTGTCCATTAAGTTAAAAGTTTTTTGCAATCATCAGACGTATTCAGCTGAGTGAGCTGTGGAAGTTGTGATCATGAGAGGTGTAATGTATATGTACGGTAAAGCTTACTGGTCAGCCACCTCCCATTTTTCGTAGGTGTGTTGATCGAATGGGTCTAGATAGCTGATCTGTATTGCTGGTAATTTAGGGCTTGATTCTGAGGTTTGAAATTCAGAATGATCTCGGCCAGTTTTGAACACTGGAATCTTTGCTATATGCAGAAACTGCAGGGCTTTATTTCCATCGTTTTGGGGGTTTTTTTGTTGTTTTTTTTATCAGATTTTAAGTGAATTCCTGTGGATTTTCCTTGGCAGAGTCCACCAGAATCTTGTCAATATCTAGTACCGACATGACAATAAAGTTGATCCTAGTGAAGATTTCAGAGCATATAATTTTAAGCAAACACATTTTTGGGATTCCATTGTTTGTAACTTTAGACCTAATTATCTCCAGCAGTGTATTATTTATTATGATAAAAGCGGGAATTGGAACGTAATTTTTTTTTTTTTTTTTTTTTACGGGACTCCCTGCCAATTTTTTTTACGGGAATCCTGATGAGAACCCCATTCTTGGATTACTGTGGAAAGTAAAGCCCTCGAAGTGTAATCCCCAATAGCAATGACACATTTACTCTTGGTTTATCAGTATATGTATTCGTTATTGCTGGATATTGTGTTTAACCCTAAACAAGGCCTTCCCCTGAATCCAATCCTGGCATTTTTGAAAAGACCTCTGCAGTAAAAATGGCATTACCCAAGAGACTTTTTGTCCAGTAATATATGACATGGACAACATGGTCATACCACTTCATTCAAAGGGGGTTGTTTTAAAAAATGTCAGGCTCATCGCCCGTTTAGATCAGTCAAGCTCCTAGCTTGCCATATCAAACTGTTTTTAATGGAATGAATTTTTGTTGATGTACTGGCCAGTATGATGAATATAAACATATCACCATCTTTCGAGTCTGAAGAAAGTGATGATGACCTTTGTCTGATGACCAGTACAGCGACCACTTCAGTTCATAGGCTTAGCCAAGGAGGGGAGTGGGTTGGTCTTTGGTGTCTTTAAGACCGCCTATTCTGACAAAATTCACATGGGACAGATAGGGAATATAGGATGAAATTTGGATTTCAAATTCTGGCTAAATCTCTGCTTCTCCTTGGCACTTCTTCGGAGAATGTCTAATGAAAGTGAATAATGAAGAACAGGATTCCTTGCCGAGGATTAGGTGTGCAGTTTGCAGTTGCACTCCTGTATGCATTTTTCCCAAACTCCTAATTATGTCCAGCCTGGTTATTGGCAGACCAAGATTTTGTTTCCAGACTTGGCAGGCATCACACTGTGTAATAATATGCCTCAGTTTGAAAGACCTGGAATACATGTACAACACTATATATGCTTGCTCAGACCTGCTTATTTGAGGTGTGCAATCACAGTCCCACACGTATCCCACACCTGAGACAAAATCCAGGTGCACTAGGAACACCTGTCTGAAATAAGAACCCGGGAAGTGCGACTCTACGTGTACTAATCACACTTCTGGGGTCACTTTCACCAAATGTCATACAATATTTTTTTTTGGTCAAAATCTATCGTACATCATGTTGAGAGATAATTTACAACGTTGCCCATTTTCACAGAGCATGCGTACGTGCGAGATTCGATATCTTACATAATTGTTGTACCGTCAACATTACCTTATACTTTCGACATTTTCTTGAAAGTGGCCTCTGGTCGTCTTCAAGGTGTGTGATGATCACACTCCCACTCACAATCAAAAACAAACACCTGCTCACCCTTGTGTGTATTTGTGTTCACAGCCCGAGGCAGACAGTGCTATCAACAAAGAGCGCTCCAAGAAGACCCAGAAGAAATACGATGAGAGGAAGAAGACTGCCCAGGTGGAACACAACCTGGAGGAACAGTTCGCTACTGGCAGAGTTCTGGGTGAGCCGCCCTCATCGTGTCAAGCACAGCACGGCTGCAAATAGAACCTCACAGTTTTGAAAACAACCCTTTGCACAAAGTAGTATGACCATGTTGTCCATGTTATTTATTACTGGACAAATTGTCTCTTGGAGCATACCACTTTCACCAAAGAGGTGATTGCAAAAATGTGAGGCACCTATTTGCAAGCCTGCACAAGAAACAAGTGTACCGCTCTAGGCATTCTTAATATTTTGTGTGCATCTGACAATGATGTTGTTGTATGCAAAAAATGCATGTGTGGAGCCTGAAGTCATTGGGATATGTGGGCGCTAGGTGATGTCACAGAGAGTGTAACGTCTTTATCAGAGGTTTCCCCTGGGCTCTATTCAGTTTCCTCCTAGCATAATGCTGGCCGTTGTATAAGTGAAATATTCTTGAGTACCGCATAAAACACCAATCAGGTAAATAAATAAATATTTATCGGATGATGCAACAGCTGTGATGTTACTGATACTCTGACGCTACAGACTGTCAGGTCTTGTAGAACAGAGATCTATTGTTTTCTGCGATTCTACAATTCTAGGCGGCGTCACCAGGGTTTCAAATATCTTCACATGCATATGTGGCTTGGTGTACCAAAATATTTGGCTGTGCATGTAGAATTACCTGCATTTGTTTACGGTTTTTTGACATGTATATATATATATAGGTAACTCATAGATAACTCAGATTTGAGACACACTAATCAGAAACCCAAAATGTAGTGTATCCAAAATCATAGGATTGATATATAGGTTTCGTTATTTTTGTGGCTTAGATTTTTTCAGTATGTGAGATGATGTGCAGATGTTTTTTCATACTCTGGATGTGTTTGGTGGATTATGTAGTCAGGGGCACTGTGTGCATGTGATGTTTCCGCTTAATTGGATCTCTGTGTCGAACACCTTAAAAGAAACAGCCTGTGTTTGGTTCATTAGCTAGAAATTTTTACGACAGGTGAAAAATCCTGCTGGTTGGTCTTTTCAACAAATACTGTAAACGCCTAGCTATTCTTGGATACATGATGGTCCCCAGAAGCTGTATGCAGTTTCGACATATGTTTGTGCTGTAGTAGGTGGTTTTTCTGTGCCAGAGTTTTAGAGGATGTTGTGGCAGAATGATGACGCATCAATGGTGAGGGTGTCTGGCGTGTAGTCGTTTTGACATGGCGCTTACCCAAGGATAAGCCAGCTTGTCATAGTTACACTGACTGCTTACAACACTAGAATAACCTTTGTCAAAGAATCAAACACATTTTCTGAAACAAATCCAAAATATACCCGCTCTTTTTGTGAACATTGCTTTCTTCTGGCATCTTCATGGATACAATTTGACGTCAGTTAACATTCCGTAAGAGAATAATCGGTGGCAATTGTATTTGTATCACGCATAAATATATGTAGAAAACTACAGTTATATTCGTTTTGAAAAAGTTGTCCCAAAAAGTGCATCTTTAGAAGCAAATAATGACCACATATGCACTCAATCCTGTAGATGGACCAGGTGTTTGATTGACCTGGGCCTTTTTCCTCCCTTCTTTCAAGGTCATTTGGCCTTCATATTCATTTCGGCATGAACACACTTTCTCTTGAAAATGTACTTTTGGCCTGGTGGTATTCATTGCATTGTATTGCATGATGTATGTGTTTTTCTTGAAACTTCTGTTTCCCTGGGTAATAAAACTCTACAGGTTTTCAAATTTTTCTATTTGCAGCCAAGATCTGTTCACGGCCGGGTCAGTGTGGTAGAGTGGACGGCTATGTACTGGAAGGCAAAGAGCTTGAGTTCTACCTGAGGAAGACAAAGACCAAGAAGGGCAAGAGCTAAACTATTTCAAGAAAATGTTGAACTGGCATTGGCCTTCTTACGTGCTCTACACGATGATGATGAGACAGGAATAATAATAATAAAAAAAATGACAGTGAAATTAATGTTCTTCTTTTGTTTCTGGGTTCCAAAAAAAAGCAGTCAACAATGCTCATGTGGCTGGTTGCTCAGTCTGGCTTTTTTTTGAAGACAACTTTTCTGCCACACGATATGGTATGCATTTATGTAGGTCACACGAGGGAAAGTTTGTGGGCACCTTGCCAAAGATTGGCTGTTTACCTCTGACACTCGGGTTTCCTTTTCCCATGGTATAAGAAATATACTGGAGTATTCAATATCCTACATATACAACTCTTTATGTTGCATGTGGGGGCCTCTGTGGCCAAGGTTGTTAGTGCGGTAATGCAGAATATTGACCCAGGATCCACTAATATGGTCGCTGCGAGGTCAATCTCAGTTCACGCTGGATTCCTTTCCAGTCATACGTGGGAAGGTGTGCCAGCAATATGCGAATGGTCGTAGGGTTCACCCGGTTTCCTCCCATCATAATGCTGGCCGCCGTCTTATATAAGTGAAATATCCTGGAGTAGGGCGTAGAACGCCAATGAAATAAATTCACTCTGCATTTACAAAATACAATATACTCGCCGGCTGCTGTCGCCAAAATCGCTAGTATGACTGGATCTGAAAGTGGCGTGCAGTTGACGTGTATAGCAGACGCTTAATCCAGCTAGTGCCAGCTGGTTTGGCTGGCCTGAGTTACGTTCGATAGTTGGTCAGGTACATAACAAGGGTCAGTGGTTTAATCCAGTCTTCCACACCCATAAGCCCGACTGTCGTCTTAAAGTAGCCACGACATGGCTTAAACATTGCCGTTTTGGCGTTAAGCAGTGAAAGGCAGAGCAGAGTGTAAAAGTCCCTGAAATGGGGATATTGATTTTGCAGATCAGTAGGTATTCAATTTGTGGTTTTTAGGGATGAAATCAATTGCAAACTTAGCACATCTCTTGGGACAAAAGTGAAGAAAACGGTACATACGTTTTGGCATGAGTTACCTATATATATACATGTCATCCAATAGTAAGGAAATACGTCACCATGGCCAGTTCGCTTGACGTACGTTTCCGACAGCTTTGTAAGACGTGGCCAGTTGGCTTGACGTACGTTTCCGACAGCTTTGTAAGACCGGGCCAGTTGGCTTGACGTACGTTTCCGACAGCTTTGTAAGACCGGGCCAGTTCGCTTGACGTACGTTTCCGACAGCTTTGTAAGACCGGGCCAGTTCGCTTGACGTACGTTTCCGACAGTTTTGTAAGACGCTGACAGTTCGGGGGTGGGGGTGGGGGGAGGGAAGCCAGGGCCCATTTTCACAAACGGGATGCATGTTGCGTCAAACGTAAGTGTCATGACACATACTGTAGAGATACGTCACCATGGTAATTACGTTTGACGCAACTCCACACACGCTTTGTAGAACGTGCCCCTGAATAATTGAGAATAAGTATGGCAATCAAGAGTTGTCCTTAAGAATTCATGAATTATGACTCAGAGGAAAGTCATGAAAAAAAAACCACACGTACATATATGTGAAAATATAAGTACATGTATTATTATGTCTATAACATAAAGGGACATCGGTGGCTCTATTTCTTAATTATTCCAATCTGAAGATGAAATTGCAACGTTTAACTGTGTAATACTGGTTTTCATATTTTGTCATTTCCTATGACGGAGTCACGAATTGTTGTGAGGTTTGGTCATGAAAAATGTTCTGAGTTAACGTTAGATTTGATCCTGAAAAGTTATTTGGGTTTCTAAATGTATATGGCAACCTTGAAGTTCCAGTGTTTGTCAGTTACTGGTGCTTTTATCAGGAAACATATAGGCAGTGAAAGTCTTGTTATCACCCATCAATTTGGTACGCATGTCTGTATATAGCAACTTGCTGAAGGTTGGTGCCTGGTTTACGCCGGACACTCCAGTTTCCTCCACCCACTGAATTGACAACCATCGTATAAGTGGAAAATTGTTGAGTATAGTAAGTAACAATCGAACTTTCCAGTTATCTACATGATGTAACTTGTGCGAATTTACAAGGGAAGGTTTTTTAAAAGGGTTGAGGCTGTGAAAGGATTGCGTAAAGTTCAACGACCACTTGTCTTCCACTAGTAAGGCGCGCATATCAGTGCGTCATATGGTTTGGGTAAAGTTCGTCAATAACTTACCGAAGGTCGGTGATTAATCCCGGCCACTCCGATTTTCATCTACCCATGACACTGAACGCCGATTAAATTTAAGTTTAGATACAACGGCTTCATAATAAGCTTGGTAAAATTTTTGAAATGTACTTCAACAGTTTAATTCTAAGAGGTGTCTTTTTAGGATTTTAACACCAAAGTGTAAGATCTTATCATCTATATACTTATGCGAGTTTGTTACTCGTCTGATAGGCCAACAGAGCGCCAGTGTGATTTGGAAAATTTCGTCAGTAACATAACAAAGGTCAGTGGTTTACCCCGGGCACTGCGGTTTCCTTCACCCACACATCTGACCTCCATTGTATGAATGAAAAATTCTTGACCGTGGCGTTAAGGAGCAGTCGCCGGGTTCCTTCTAACCCCCACCTCCCCACATCCGCCCTCCCACCACTTCATTTAGATGGACTTTGTGTGTTGTTTTAAAATCCTGACAGTCATCGCAACTTCATGACTCGAACTCAACATAATCGCCACAGATTTCCAAGTCAAGTCGAGGGACACAGTCAAGTGGCACTCCAACTCATCTCCTTGTCCCATTTCTGTGTCGTTTCCCAGTGGAATGTCGAATACTATCTTCTCAATTCACCACCCTTACCGAGAAATTTGTTAATATAAACTGTGAGAACTTGGAACGTAAACAAACGACTCACTGTTCACCGCTATTTTGAAAAGTGACGTAACCTACTCTTGGTTCTGAAACTATGATGTTTTTATTGCCGTCTCTAGCCACAACCTCAATCTTCATAATACAATCGAGAAGGACAGAAAAAACCCTTTTAAAATAAGGTCAGTTTGCCTGAGGCGAGCGCTGACCTTGCTGAGAGCACTCCCATCGACGAGTTCGGAAATCTGCGGCGATTATGGTTAGTTCGGGTGATGGACTCAGTGTTGGGATGAATGTCACAATTTTAAAAGTCTGTGGAGATGGATGGTTTTTTTTCCTGCTTTGCTCTGTGCACCCCTGTTTCCTCCACCCATGCATAAAACTGACCGCTCGGTTGTCGTATTATAGTCAATATTCTTAGTCAAAGTATAGTCAAACATTCTTAATGAACATCAATCACATGAAAGAAAATAACATTTACATAATTCCTCTATGATTTCATTACTGTTTCTAACTGTGCACAACACTGATTCATTTCTTAATTAAGATAATGCATGAAATTATTCACTACACAGTTTTTATTTTCAAATGACTTTGGTAGAGACAGAGATGATTTGTAAATGTGTATGTGGGCATTTCTGGTCATCTGTAATACATCTGTTTATATCCCCGAGGCTTAGTATCTACATGTCCATCTCATTAGATATACGTGTAAAACATCATATAACAGGTGACGTGTTATCCATTACCAGCTGTTTACCCTTGACAATTTGGGCATAAGCCGTGGGGTCAGTGGATGGTGATTGCGGATAAATCTGCCTTTGTACCTGATCAATTATCATGATCAGTCTCGGCAATCAATCTTGTGAACAAATGTGCCCATATTTTTCCTCTCACAAGCACTCCAACCACTCGGGATTGTAACGGAACACATCATTAATGCGTTTATCGAAGCAGCCATTATTTGTCGCGTGCCTGGTCAGGCGTTACGAGCCAGTCGAGAAACTGCCAAAGCTTAATTCTGAAGTCACGTGATCCTTAGAATCGATTTTGCGTTTTCCCTCTGCGTGTCGGTGAATGGATGAGTTGGACTGTTGGACTGCGACCCTACTGGACAAGCGTTCGCTGCTGTACAGAGGCATGCGTCTTAGCACCCCTTTACAGTGACATCGTCATCGCACGAGCGGTTAATCGGTGATATACCAGCCGATCACACCAGGCTACACAGTGTCCATTCGTTCCGTACAACGGCTTTGCCACTTGCCTGCATTGAATATTGAACATCGTCATCTTGCTGCTCCTCGATTCAAGATGGCGTCCAGCGCAAGTCTTCTCGCCTACATCGGCATCATCTCTATGCTGATTTACAGCAATGCCGGCCTCGGTAACGATTCCACGACGTCTGTGGATGACATTGACGACATACTGGAGGAGTCGCGCAATTTTGAAGCCCTAGACGATGAAGAAAGAGATCCTCCAGCGGTATGTTAAAACAGTTTGCTGACATAGCCTAAATATCATCTTAGCTTAATTCATTAAAGGTGTGCAAGAGCTTTACACTTTGCAGTCCCATGTCGCTTGACCGCCTTCAACCAACCTATTAGGGTTTCACAAGAAATGCATGAAAGTCATATATACAGCATACCCTTCAACCAAGAATGCTAGGCCTCCACAAGAATACATGCCAACATGTATATGTATAATAATGTGCCAAGAGGCGACATTGGTTAACGGCTGATGTTACCCGTAGTTGTTAATTTCATGTCCAGAATTTTACCACAAAAATGCCCTGCTCCAGAAAATATGTCAACCTATATCTGAGAACAGAAGAATTGCTTAATATTTATGTACTTATACGACGGCGGCCAGGACTATTGTGGGAGGAAACCGGGCAGGCCCCTGGGGAAACCCTCGTCCATCCGCATTTTGCTGGCGGACCTTTCCAAGTACGTGTATGGCCGGAGAGGAAGCCAGCTTGAACTGGGATTGCCTAGTAGAGCAACCATTAATTTTATCCGGTTGGCTTATACTTTTGATTACCAGTATGCAATGTACTATGTACTAGTATGTAAGGACTGTTCAGATACAATCTGCAACATTAATTTTAAATTACAATACGTATGCAACTGAAGGTATTTTATCTGGTTCATTTTCGGACTTGAAAGACGACAACTGTATATCATCGGCATTACAATATACCTCACTTAAAAATATCCCAAATATTTTCATGAATGGCTCGGTACAATATGACTAAATATTGTGTTATAGGTGAGATATAATTATTCATTGGCTCATTGGCGCATAAGAGTAGCTACACTTAACAACATTATTTACAGGTCTGCCAGCAACCTGCGGATGGTCGTGGGTTTCCCTTGGGCTCTACCCGGTTTCCTGCCACCTTAATGCTGGCTGCCGCTGTGTAAGCAAAAACTTCTAGAGTAGAGCCCAAAACACCAATAGAATAAATAAATAAATAAATAAATACATCAGGCGTTGTGCTTTTAGAAAACGGTCGACTCTTCATGTAGAATATATAGTGTTTCAGTGACGTGGGGACTATATGGACATTATTTAGTGTTTTAACAAACTGCATATGTGCACTATATTGGATGTGTTTTGGAGAACTGTGCACTCTATCGGTATGCAACTTGCACGGCCTTTTAGCGAACTGTGGATTGTATGTCCACAGTTGTCCCTTCCGATGTGTAATGTTTTAGCAAAATTTATAGGTCTTCACAATGTTTAGTATTTTAACGCACTGTGGACATGTTTAGGAGATATATATATAGTATTTCATCCAATATTTCTGGGCGTTATAATATACCGGCACGATCCAAGAATACACGAGAACTACACACCGTGTAATGATCTGTAGCTTTGACTATCGTGCCATTGCTTGGCCAGCTAAACCTTGCAGGGGAGATTAACAGAGCCAAGATACTCAGCTAATGAAATATTAATTGCCAGCGTCACTGAGAAGACATGTCTTCGGACTGATCGTCCCCATTCCCGCTTATTTGCCCCCAGCCCAGCTCCCTCTCCCAAGAGATCATTCTTTACGTCACAAGCCTACCCAGAAAAGATTATAGCCGCACAGTTTTAATTTGACCTCTTTAAAACGACATTTGGCCATTACGAAAATAGACCTGCGCAAAAAAAAGGGTTTTGAGGTGTTTTTATTTTATGTTTATTTTTTTACTAGTGTTATGCTATTGTGATAATAAAATCAAAGGGTGTTGTTGATGGTGGATTCGATATTGGTTTCCGACGAACTCTAAATACTCAATTAGCACATGCACTCTTTTAAATTGGAGGGATATAAGGTTTGCTTCATTTTTAAAAGAGTTGGCTAGATTCCTGGCTGCATGTTTCTTTGTCATTGCAATCTATTGTCATCGGTGTTATTTGTGAAATGGGATTTTGCAGCTCATTTGGCGTACCGGTATGTCCTGTAGGTGGCGTTTTGTGCTTTAGTTAGGTTTTCAATGGTTTTGAACACCATAATCTCTAACTCTAGGGCCGTCAGTCTTTTTATTCGAGGGAAACCCGAGTGCACGAAGTACTTGTTTATTTATTTGATTGGTGTTTTACGCTGTACTCAAGAATATTTCACCTATACGACGGCGGCCAACGTTATGGTGGGAGGAAACCGGGCGGAGCCCTGGGGAAACCCACGACCATCCACAGGTTGCTGGCAGACCTTCAAACGTACGCCTGGAGAGGAAGCCAGCATGAGCTGGGCTTGAACTCCCAGCAACCGCATTGGTGAAAGCACCTGGGTCATTACGCCGCGCTGGCGCGCTAACCGCCGGCTCCCTGGATACATGTACTTACTGCGGGGCACAAGTTACAGCGTTTCGATTAATTTCCAGTCTAACCTTCTATCCATCTGTTAACTGTGACCATTATCCAAAATTACGCCACACAATGTGCTATCCATTAGAGAACAGTACATAGCATATACATATATAGGAAACATATGGACTTTTCTATGTATATGTGTTTTGTTGGCCAAAGATTTACATCTACATGTACTTACAATTGGAGGAAATGACACTGCGACTGAATATAGGTGAAACAACTTCCTGACAACATAAACATTATTACTCGAATTTGCCCATGTAGTTTACACGCGTGGAAATGTCACGATCGAGGCCCATTTCACAAAAGGCAGGGTGAAACTTTTTTTCTAAATATATACCATGCGCAACCGAATGATAGAACTACATATACCGTTTTTTCACGAGGCTGCAAATTAGGCCTCTTAAAAATACAGGGTTTAGAGAACATAACTGTCGATCTCGGGCGACTTTTCGTGGGCTAAATGACTCAAGCTAATCGGATTTCATCTACACGATGTCATCGGACGTTTTCAAAATTGTGAATGTAAATGATAACGTTGGACCTTTCCAAAATTGTGAGTCTAAGTGATATCTTCGGACGATTTCAAAGCTGTGAGTGTAAATGATATCGACAGATTTTTTCAAAACTGTCGGTGTAAATGATATCATCGGACGTTTTCAAAATTGCGATTGTGAAAAATTACATTGGACGTAGTCGAAACTATGAGTATAAATGATATCATTGAACGTTTGTAAAACAGTGAGTGTAATTGATGTCAGCGGGTGTTTTCCAAACTGTGAGTGTAAATTATGTCATTGGACGTTTCAAAACTGTGAGTGTAAATGATATCATTGGACGCTTTCAAAGCTGTGAGTGTAAATGGTATCTACGGATATTTTCAAAACTGTGAGTGTAAATGATATTGAACGTTTTCAAAACTGTGAGTGTAAATGATGTCATTGGACGTTTTTAAAACTGAGTGTAAAAGAAATCAGTTAAAATTTTCAAAACTGCGATTGTAAAAGATATCATTGGACGTTTTCAAAACTGTGAGTGCAAATGATATCATTGCACGTTTCAAGAGTGTGAGTGGAAAATATATCAGTTGGATGTTTTCAAAACTGTTTGTGTAAATGATATGATCAGATGTTTTGAAAATTGTGGGTGTAAATGATATCATCGGACGTTTTCAAAACTGAGGGTGTAAATGACATCATCTGACGTTTTCAAAACTGAGGGTGTAAATGATATCAGATGTCTTCAAAACTGTGATAGATAAACATTTCAATATGTCCCTGTGTCATGAATGCCCATGTATTTATTTATTTACCTAGTCCTGTTTGATTAATGGTTTACGCCGTGAATACCCTCTTACTGACCAGCCATAAGCAATACTGTTACTTCTTTGTCAACAGGAAGTCGTCCAGCTTCTACAAATTCTCCTTTCAAGACCGACAATGACTAGATATCGGCTCAGTGGAAAATACTATTTAAAAAAATAAATATCAGGGCATGCATTTTATCTCTTTCTCTGTACAGAGCCCATCGGAGCGGGAAATCCAGCACTGCGTGAACACAAACAGCGTGTGTCACACCCTGATGCAGTACAGGGACGGTCACACGGTGGACGAGGGGTCGAACTGCGAGTGCGGGGGATGCTCGAACAAATGGAACCAACACGATCGCAAATCCCTCACCTGGCATCATTACGAGAGAAGTGAGTACTTTTTTTTTCATTCACCTGGCAAAGAGTGCTAGTTTTCTCCGCGGTCTACCAAGTTTTAATTCCTTCGCCCGACTGCCGTAGTACACACTCCGAGGTACGGCGATGAACACCGATCAAATAAATGGACATGTATTACGCCAGACCTAAGTACATAGTTAAACTGATCGCATGCAGTGTTATCCAAACTTTCACTAACTGGCACATCTTTCAGAGAACTTCATTTATTTTTCACTTGTGTGAAGCCGTTCTGACCATTGTTCTTCTGCAAAACGCTGCACAACAAAGGTTCGCCGTTTCGTCGCACTCAGGGGGAATAACTCTCCTTGGTTAACTTTCAGTGAGCCTAGAACCAGGCTAACAACGCGTTATTTGGCCACTTTATGATAATGTGTTAGAAGAAAAATGACCTTTGGTGACGGTTGAATCTTTCTGCAATTTTTCGAATCCTTATTGTCTCAGTGACAATTTTTCATAATAGCATAGATAACATTTCGATTGGCGTTTATAGTCGTACTTAAAAAATTTTCACCTATACCCGTCCACGAGAACGGTACAGCCCTGTACGGTTTATGGATTTTGAAAAAAACGGTAAGCCAATGATGCACTTCGTCATTCCATATATTTTTTTTTTGCCTTTTTTGAGGTGGAGCGGGCGGTTTGCTTCATTTTCAAAGCTAACTGTACCATTATCAGTGAGATACTCATCTTCCCCAATATCTGACGGCTGCCAAAGCCTCGTCATAATTAGTGTACGAAAACGTTCGTATCTTGACTCACGGGTGACAAGCATTCAGGAAGGTTCGGATGTCTGACATAGTGCAAAACACGCATTTGTTTAGCTCACTCACTAGAACTAAACAAATGTATCTCTGTGATGGCATTTGTACCTTGACAATTTACATAAAAATAATAATTAAGGCTGATTTTAGTTTGTCAGTATAACATCATGTAGATTCTGTGGCATACACATGGCGAGGCGTGGTGATTTACTCCTGCCGCTTCGGCTCCCTCAATTTATAAATCGGAAATCCTTCATATACATGCTACAATGGAACAGTTCTGCACGTAATGACGTTGTCTGCTGAAGTCTCTGAAGATAAATCTACATTGTTTTCCGCTATACTGCGTAGACATCTTCCTTTGCCTTGACTTTTCTACTCGAGTGTACTGGAAAAGCAGCAAGAAACTTTTTAACTTCTGGCGAGAAAAGCGGGGGAAGGTGTAGGAGAGGAAACAGAATGACGTCTGTGAATACCGACCAGAATAACATAGGCTTGTGACGTCATGTTGAGTAACCTAGCGCGTGGATGAGAAAGTGTGTACCGTTTTGATAGCTAGGTGAGCCTGCGCGTGCTTCTGCGTTCTTTGTCAGTCTTACACGTGTGCCACACTGATTCAACAATGGTCTCACTCAACGGCCTACTAAGGAAAGCAGCATGAATGTTCTATGACGATGTAGTCAACCTCAGGCTGTGGCTTGTCAACAAAGACGACTTTATTCCGCAAAAGAAAAAAATATCCCATTTATTCTTGGCGCACGCGCTTTGGTCAAATTCAGGATGACAGCGTATAAGTTACACCTTACATGCTGTACGCACAGTGAGCAATAGCTGCATGTATGTGGCACGTCTCAGTGGTTTTCTTCTATATGAGTTGAAGGGTCCTGGCAGGCACAGTTGTCTACAGACAGTGGGGTCCCAGGTTCAAGTCCAGCTCCTGGTGGTTTTCAGCACGGCTTTAAATCTGGAGGCCTGTTTTTCAGTTATCAGATGGAGTGGTTTTTATCCGCTTTGACATTGACTGGACTCCATTAACGCAGTATTGCCAAAAAACTGATTAAAATTAAGCACGCTACGAAGCCAAAACCATGCAAATAAATAAACTCTTGTATTTCAGCGGTGTTTTACTTTTATATGTTCAAATCCAGCTCTTGTCGCGGATTTATAGTCAGGAGGTTTAACAGATTACTGGCAAAGGACATTGGCTTTCGGGTGGTGTTTCGTGTTTTCACGAGTTCATAATTCTAGACAATCGCTGCATAGTTGAAATGTTCTTGAATGCGGCATTAAGTATAAATGAAGCAAGTATTCCGGAAATGTTATTGTTGCATTATATATACCTTACTGCTATGAGCCGTCAAGATTATTTATTTATTTGATTGGTGTTTGCGCCATACTCAAGAATATTTCACTCATACGACGGCGGCCAGCATTATAGTGGGAGGAAACCTGGCAGAGCCCGGGGGAAACCCACGATCATCCGCAGGTTGTTAGCAGACCTTCCCACGTACGGCCGGAGAAGAAGCCAGCAAGAGCTGGACTTGAACTCACATCACGATTACAGTTATGTCACTGTCTACAACAAAACAAAAGGGCCAAACTTTCGTTGAAACTGTCAAAATTTCTAAACGAGGACAATTGTTTTTTCTTTTCGAAAATGGCCCTAACAGTATCGGTGTAGGGACTGATAAATAAAGTTTGCATTAATCAGAAAACATACATCTCGCATAATCTGATTTCACCACCTGTATCTTGTATTATCAAGATATTTATATAATGCGTGATTGCGTGTGGAAAATATATAGATAATGAAGCAGATATATGCTGGAATAGGGATCAGTTTATGTTACCGGAAACAAATTAATAAAATTTTTATTGGATTATTTGTTCTTCAAGAATATGCAAAATAGGACAGGAATTACTGGATATATACATCTTACCGTGACGTCAACCCCAATCAAACATAGCAGGGAGCTCAGCGAGTCTGGTAAATTTTTATCTAGCGAAGTACTAGTATACATACTATCTCGGCTCTCTTTGCATTCACAACATTTTCAAGATTGCGTTGATAACTATTTTTTGTTTAATTTTGTTTACAGATGATTGGCTCGTCCAGTATCGGTTTTGCGCTCCAATTATGCCCGAGAGAGAATGCGAGAACGATGAAGTAGCCGCCATCTTGGAAACGGAAGTTGATGTTTGGAACATACGCATGCGCAAAGCGAGATGCCGGTGTCCTTCCGGTGAATACTACACTTCTGGTTGGATGAAGACCAACGGAAAATGGAGATATGAATATGTTTGCCGACTGGTAAAGCATTTATAGTGATATCCATGGCTTTGTTGTTTATCTAGAATCGATGTAAAAATGGTCTTCCTTTCTGCCAAATGCCTAAAGTAGCTTGGTGATAGCTTCCGATATAACATCGACAACTCCAGCTAGCTGAGATGCTTTTTACGTAGCGTTTATTTCCTATGCCATTGAACTCACAAAGAAAATTTCACTGGCCTTCATAAGTCGAGTCTGTCCTTATATTCTGTATGTAACGACACCAAATATTTAGAATGGTCATCCGCGGGCTGGAGACGTCGAATCCGGCATTGGTATAAACCATCTTATAAGAGTAATCCATTTTTTTTTTAAATTTAGGAAGTCGAACCAACGTCTGCTATGTTTTGAATTCCAACCTTCGTCGAAGCAACCTTGCTATTTGAATGACAGTTGACAACGAAATTCACTGGCCAAACTAACCTTACATTAAAAGAGACAGAACACCTCTATTTAAGCTCACATTGTATAGGTCTATACAAAGAAGTATCTTACATCGTTTTACGTATTCGTTTCACAGTAAGCGGTTTCATAAGCTTTCGATCTTTTAGCATTTTGTAACACTGAACTTAAATACACCCGGTATTTTTTTCGAGTAATTCTTAGATTGTTTCCATTCTCAGGGTTTTCCCGGGTTCTGCCCGGTTTCCTCCCAACATAATGTTGGTTGCCATCGTATAAGTGAAATATTCTTGAGCACGGCGTAAAATATCAGTCAAATAAATAAATAAATCAAATTATTTCCGTCTGTTTATTTTCTAGCCAATCTGCGAACTGGATCAGATGTGTACAAAAATTTACGTGGATTTGGAGGAGGAAGTAAAAACTGGGTTTCAGTTCAACTGCGCATGCCCGGACGAGTATCTGTGTGACACGGAGTATGACGTCTCAGGCTTGGAATCCTGGGAAGAAGACGAAACAGGAGATTACGTAGCAAACAAATGCAAACGTCACAAACGGAAAAAGGCCGAGAGCAAGTGATGTGGGAGAGTCACCACAGA
Organism: Acanthopleura granulata; assembly: GCA_016165875.1. NCBI lineage: Eukaryota > Metazoa > Mollusca > Polyplacophora > Chitonida > Chitonidae > Acanthopleura > Acanthopleura granulata. The sequence continues at coordinate 12,716,426 of JABBOT010000013.1, forward strand.
CTGACCATGACTGTATGCAAAGAGATCACGTGAACCCTGAGTTTTTGTTCTTGAATCAGAAGAAACCATTCTGAGTTGGGCTGAGTTCTTGGTGATGTACGGTGTTTATACCCAAAGTTTCTGTTTGAAATGAAGGGTATAGCGTTGTCTTATATTGATGAAATGCACCAATAGGAGTTTACACGACGTAATGTTAATATTTCGGTTTGCTTAAAATGGGCTGAAAGTTATGACAGAGACCTTTGGGGATATGCGTTATAACTGGAATTCCGGATAACATTTTTACCCGTTAATTGCCAAAAGTAAAGTGTTTAGAGTTTTAAGTGATGAGACATGACAGGTCTGCCTTGATTGAAGGACTTTTTGTATCTCACAAACCTAGCGTCCTTTTTTAATCTTTCAAATACACAGTCCAGTGTCACATTAATATTAGAATAGCAATCTCACACAATTTCCCCCAACAACCTTTACGGTTATAAATTGTGTATGGAAGGCTATAATCTGTTGTTGTCACGTGACATCCTCTAAATACGATGTAATTGGTTATTGACTACTCATGCGCTGTCGAATCATCGTTATCGGGCCAAACTACACGAACAGTTTTTCCCCATATCTTGTTTTTTTTTATTCTGTGCTTTTTATCATCCTGTATTCAAAGTTGGAAAAACTATTGTCCCACTCTCTTTGTTGAGAAATAATATTTCTTGTGACAAGCCTTTTTTGCGAAATTTAGAGGTGAAATGTGCATGGACTAAAGAAATAATCCAGTTGAAATTTTTTTTGTAATTGTAAAATTTTAAAGAATCAGTAGTTGGTTCCTGTATTGCTACGGATGTGTGTACTCACACTCATGAATATTTAATTTGTGACCAAAGCAAGAGCGGCTACTGATATAACGAATGTTAGGCTCTCATTCACCAAAGAATCTCTGTTGTAAACACATTACTTGAAAGTCAGTGTACATTTGTTTTCATTTTAACGTTTTAAAATATACATTAATTTATTAATTTTTTTCCCATTTGTATCCATGTATGTACATTATGTCGCTGTTATAAGTGTATTATGCTTGTCGACTTCTGCTGAATTCTGTTTTACAATTAAATGTTTTTATATCAAACGTCTAAACCGTGTTATATAATATTTATTGTGATATAAAATGTGTGGACAAGATCGGAGGAGCTAGCTGTCATTATTAGACATGGTCTAAAACAAATAGCTCTGTGTTAATCTTCAAGCGTGCATTTTCTTATGTGTTTTATACGAAAAATAATACAATTTCTTCCAACTGATATGCATGGGATGGTTTCTTTATGTTGTTTTGTGTTGAGGTGTTATGTTGTGATAATATAATGGTATTTAGCTGTAATATTGTGATAATATGAGAGTATTTAGTCTTATTTTGTGATAATATTAGGGTATTTGGCTGTAGTATTGTGATAATATGATGGCATTTCAATGCAAGGGTGGTCCATAAAATACGACCTATTTTGTATTTCCTCTGGAAAATGGTTCTAACGATATTTCTCCATAATTTTCAAGTGTTGTAGAGTAGAGACCCAGACCATCATGGATGTGAACAGATAGTACACGACGGAGCAATCCCTGAGGCTCACTTTGGAACAAAAATCAGTGGTTCAGACGCAGAGACAGTATTTAAGAGATTTTGGCAAGCGGCATGTGCCGACAAGACAGACTAAGTTTCAGGAGACCGTGAGTGTTGGAAACAAGCATGAAGGTCACAGTGGTCGACCATTGTCAGCTCGTACTCCGGACAGAATTCAGACGTTGCGGGGCCGTCTCTTGCATACCGCGTCTGAACCACTGATTTTGTCGCAAAGTAGGCCTCAACGAATTTTATCGGCTGCTGCCTCTTATACTGTCTGTTCACATCCATGGTGGTATCAGGAGAATTGCCTGGCTCTCTATTCTGTACCACGTGAAAATTATGGAGAAATATCATTAGAAACATCTTCCCGAGGAAATACAAAATAGGTCGTTTTTTGTTGACATCCCTGTATATAAGAATTATCTGGAGGGTAGAAAAGGATGAAGCGGGTGATTACTTTTCGATCTCAAGTACACGAGTTGCGGGATCCAACCCGACCATGGACAGCGAGTTTGTAGATTCTCTTAGTTTCCCTGCTTAAAGAATTCTTTCATTTTTTAAGATTTATAAACATGATCACCTGAGCCAGCATGAAACTTCTTAAGAGTTTACAGCAAGCTAACTTGATATCATATATGCAAAAATTATTTCGGTCCACGTAATCATATTGTTATTAGACTCACAAAAGTGCTTTAAAATAGTGAAATCTAATTTTGACTATATTTCTATGGTCCGATGAAACAAAAGCTATGAATCACATTACTCCAATATTTCAGACATATGTCATATAGTAATTGCTCTTTAGGTTCAGTTAAATTTTCCCTGTTCTCTTTTTTTCTGCATCAAAAATTGACATCTCACTAACAGACGGGCCCCGTGGGGCGTTTTTCCTTGAGGGGCAAAGGGCCCTTCATCTGTTCACTTGTATATAATTGGCGTTTTGTGCTATAGGTATATAAATCTCCCGTGATCACCACCAGGTGCCTCGCCAACTTCACTTGGTGTAAATTTACAACCACGAATCACAGCGATCTGGTTTCCAATGGATCGCGTCTGTATAGTGCGTAACATGACGTGATATTAAGAGCCCAATCGGCAGATTTGAGGTGTCAAATGGATTTCCGGCTTAAGCCCAAATCTGTAATCCAAATTAAACTCCACATCCGATGTCCCACCACCGCTTCTCGTGATAAAATTACTTTTCATTCCATTTCCGGTGACAGCAATTGTGATGTCTTCACGTCACAGAAAGATTTAACATTTGTAAGCATTGTGCGCGGCATTCGGTTGACCTACTTGCGACACTACTGATTATGATTGGTGAAATGCGTATCCTTGATTAACAGCTCGGAAAGGTCTATTTTATACATAAAACTGACACGATGTCGACCCTTATTTCCATACTGAGGTAGTACGATTTCAGCCAAGTTTGAGCATGCATCTGTAGCATCAAATGCTCATTCTTTGTAAAGAAGATTAAAGATTCGGACTTAAGTCCAAAATATCGTCGTGAAACCGGAGACATACGTTAGGTAACCTGTGTACAATAGCCCGTTTGGGAACGCCGTGCCGTTAAAGAGGTAACGGTGTTACTGGTAACGTCCCTATCACGAACGCACGCACCAAACTTCTTACATATATATACCGAGTTAAAACACAGCCTGTATATATATCCCCCCAGCAAGTTCTAGGGTTAAAATTAGACGCTGTTGTATCCATAGTGATGAGGGACAGGAAGATGAGTGTCCTCCCAACAAATAGTAAGGCTGGTAACTGAGGGGGTGGGGGCGGCCGCCGGGAGGTGAGAGGGGGGGGGGAGCACCTGCATTCAGACGACTGTATAGGATGGCTAGGGTGTTGTAGGTCGTTGGTTAGGAGCTAGTACAGAGGGTGCATAGTTGTGGCAGTATGTTGAAAAATTGGGTTGAACCATTGCTTACAGAGACAAGCCGGTTTCTCCAAGTGTTGACTTCGCTAAACTCTGTAGTAAACTTGGGTGAAAATGGCTTGTGTACGAATACGTGGGTCGACTGTATATGCAGAGGGCACAGTTTATTTTGTCTTGGCTAACACACATGTATGTTTCCAAGTGCTAACTTATGTAGCTTTTACTGTATAGTTTGTTGAGGTGACTTTTAAACGTTCAGTTAATTTTGACAGTTCTTATGTAGTTATACCGTAGTTTATTTTTGACTTGGCAGTGCACGCATACATTAGTTCAACAGTGCTTCTACAGACGCTTCGCACAAGTACGTTTCCAAATGTTGACACAGCTATCTATTGTATACTTGGTGTTCAGATGCTGTTTAAAAGTTCAGCTATATTCTGCCAGTTCTTGGGAAGAACGAAGTAAGATGGCATAGTTTATTGTTCTGTCTTGGCGGTTTATGCATATATGTAGATAGGTGAAACACTGCGAACAGAGACGTATATATACAGTGAATTAAGGGTTCGCTTAATGTTGCGACTGTTTAACTGCGTGTAGGGTATAGTTGTTTTTGCTCTTCGGCAATTAATGCGTAAATATTTGTGAAGAATGGCTCACAGAAAATTACTTGAGGTTTCAAGTGGTGACTAGCTGGAAGCCTACCTATGTTGACTCATTTAGTTTTATGTGTATACAAGAATATTTCACCAATACGACGGAGGCCAGCAAAATGGTGGGAGGATGCTGAGCAGAGCCCGTGGGAAACCCACGACCATCCACAGTTACTGGCAGACCTTCCACATACGACCGGAGAGGAAGCCAACCTGAGCTGGGGTTGAACTCTCAGCGATGATATTGGTGAGAGGCACCTTAGTCATTACGCTGCATTAGCGTGCTAAGCCCCTCGGCCACGGAGGCCCATTGGGCAGTATATACCTATTTGGCAGTATCAATAGCGGAGAAAATGTCTTGAATAACACCAATCAAATAAACTACAAAAATTCACCATTTTGACATAAGCAGGCAACTTGCTTTATTGAAAGTGAAGTGACCACATAGCTTTTTTACGACGACAGCAACAAGTACGTCATTAGATCATTTTAATTCATACATAACACAAATGTCTCAAACTTCTTGTTTTCCTTTATTTATTTTATCTTATCTCATATTTACTATGTTAGTTTTTTTAGAACAAAAATCTAAAAAAAAACTATTGTAAAGGAAGCAGTTCTATATTATCCGTCCGTAGAATATCAATATTCAATGTAAACACTATAGTTCCAGTACCAATAACCAATATGGCTGAAATACTGCCAACTTGGCGTTAAGCCATAATCATTCATTCATTCATTCATTCATGCATTCACCCAAAACAAATACGCTTTTGAAGAAGATTTATTTAGGTTCAGTGCTAAAGACCTAGCGTACTCAAGAATTTTTCATTTCTCTGACGGTTTACAGACGGGTTCAAGACATCCCAAACCACCGCTTCTTGACAGATACCTGACAAACCTCCTGACTTAAAGCCCCGGCCAAACCAGCTGTTCCGCTGTTCCGTTGTTTGTGACTGTCTTGGTCAAGGTTTGGCGAACTTCAAACAAATCAATGTCAGAATATATAACGTGTATATTTATTCAGCACCCTCTCCGCCCTTCACACAATCCCAAATCCCACCTCCCACCTCCCTCTCCTCACTACTCATCTTGCTGTGCATACCCTGGATAAGTCTGGTATACGTACAGTACCACATGTCCCGGTCCAAACAACCCGACAGCATAAACATGTAATACGCAGGGAATAATGTTTATCATTAGCTGTTGTTCGTTTTTATATAACATAGAATCCAAAGATTTTGCACATGGGGTCTCCTAAGAGGCAGTTATATACAAATGAACCGTTATAGGTAAAACCCCAATTTGCACTCGTGTTATAGTTAGTTACACTGACCGCCACGTTCACTGAGCGGTGTATACTTAAGTACCAACATGGATGTGTTTATTAATAGCGCGCGCTGGCAGATCCACGCTGTTGGAATCCTAAATCGTTGGCTTTAGAACTGGTTTACAGACATGCGTGAGCAATTTGTCCGGAGTGAGATTCCACGTCGCGAGGTACCATATAGATCAACACATGGCTAACTGTGCAGAAGACAAACAACATCGATCTGTACCTGCACGAGAATGAGAATGTTTCAAAGCTGTGGTAATTTAAACCTCACAGTATTTCACCTATTTCACCTATCAGGGGCAAATAAAGGCATTAAGTTGTAAATTTGATGCTAGCTCTGAAGTATGTTTTTGGATACGAAATTAATCAGTCTTCGCCAAGCGCTCTTAAATGACAATATTAGATGGATGAATGAATTGGAATTTAGCAAAATATCAAAAATATGGCCGGTGAAAGCTGGCGGAGATAAAGGCAAATTTTAAATTGTGTCTTGGAAGGTGGGGAGGTGGGACAACATTGTTTTGGACAACAGCCAGGGATTTCATCTGAGACAACTAACAAATACAGGTTCTCATTGGTGCCGTAGTTGTGGGTAAATCCAGTAAAACTAAGTAACACTGATCCAGTTTTATTCAGGGTTATTATAAGTGATTATCGCCTGCACCACATAATGACTCAGGTGTCCCTCACCAATGCTGTCACTGTGAGTTCAAGATCGGCTCATGCAGGCTTGCTCTCTGGCCGTAAGTGGGAACGTCCGCCAGCAACCTGCTCGTTGGTTTCTCCCGGGCTCTGCCCGGTTTCCTCTCACCATAATGCTGGTAAATTATATATATATATATATATATATATATATATATATATATATATTGTAGGTAAAATATTCTTGAGTACATCGTAAAAACACCAATGAAATAAATAAATAAATAAATAAAGTTATTATGAATTGAGATATTACAATGACGTTATCACCTCTGTACAAAATATTAACATGTTGTTCTTTGCCATTGTTTTTTACTTTGCAATGAGCTTAATGGTGGTTCGCGGAATATAATTGTAGGCAACTACTTATATACATGTATGATATTTCTGTCACTTTGCCATGGGAGAATGTAAGGAATTTGAGTGCACACACACTGGTATACTCAGTGTCAAGATCTGCTGATAGATCTGGTGTTAGTAAAAATGTCTAGCTTGAAGAGATAGGTCAACGGGCACGCCAAGAAGAGATTCAGTATAACGTCTTTCAAATATCCGCCTTTTATAAAACATGTATTAAAAGACCACAGCACATAGAGAGTAGAACCAGAGCAGCGGTGATAGTGTCATAATTGACAAACGGTCACGCCATACTGGTGAAATCCCGCCTCTTGTGAATTTACCTCAGTTAAGGTTTTATTCTAACTGTTCATGTATAAGTTTTTAGTCCGAATAAACATATATTTGCGAGATGAATATATCTTTGTCTAGATAATTATAGTGTTTGACTGGTGCGCGTTTTTCCCTTAAGTACTATATTACCCTAGAGATACATGCAGCGTAGGTATACTGACTCTATAATACATTCTAAAATCTAATCCGAACTTGACCGAATTGTATACGATGTGGGCGGAATATGTCATTGCTACACAGAATAGTTATGTTTTGTACTACAGCTAGACTTATCCTGTTACTCTGACAAAATACTTCTGTTAATGTAACGGTATATTATACTGTCCATGTAACGTAATATATTATGTTGCAATAACAGAAATTGTTCTGGCATCACTCAAAAAAAACAACATAATATTTTGTTACATTTAACAAGGAATACTTTTTAGAGTGTACACGGCTGAAGGCTAACGAACAACACGTGCATCTATACATTGCCAAGGTTTACTCTATAGCATACGACTGCCCCATCGCCGGGTGAATTCTTCGAGAATTCCACCACACACTAAGGGGGTTGGCGAGTTATGCTTATGCCGGACTCTGAGATCTTCAAAGCCGACTGAGATTTTTGAATGAGGTCGCCGCCTGGTTTAATAACATGTGCGTATTCCCATGGTCAGTACTGCTACAGGCCGACCGAGAGTTGCTCTTCCTGTATCGGCTAATACGCACTGCACGCTCTCAGAAGATGCTGACAGTAGCTGGTAGATAGATAGCAGCGGGCGGAATGAGTAACGTTAGGGGAAACCCGATCCGCGGCTCGTCTGGAAACTTCTTTATCGCCTCCGTGGCTTGTGGAAGAACTGCTCTCGGCAGTGCAAGGCGTATCGTAGGTAGTTAAAAGAACTAAGCCGAGTCTTAAGTAGCCCCTGTTGCACATATATATATATATATACAGGTCTCATGATAGACATTTCAGAGAAACTCTTGAAGACAGAGAGAGGCAAAGAGAGAGAACTACATGAACGAGTCGAGGAAACTTTTACATACAACTCTGGGATCTGTTTTCACTGAAGCAGACGACACTATGGAAAACAAGCCTGCCGCCGTATAAGGACAAACACTGTACGGTAATTGTGATGACGTACTTCGCATATTTTGCTAACAGTGACTACTGCATGCGAGCGTCGTGCCAAGTTTGTAGAAGCCTTTAGTTAGTTGTCGACTATCATTGTAAAGTTTGGATAGATACTCTTTCGCCATCTTGGATTTGTGAATCTGTGTGCGTGTATATATGTGTGTAGATATTTGTATATTCGTGTTCGGGAATTCTTCGCCGCCACTGGGGGTAACAGGACTTAGCAATTCGGTTACCAAAGGGGAATTACGATGAGTGAAAAACCAGAAGAGACAGTGTGTGCTGTGTGCGCTAACTTTGAACCTCAGGCCTGGCGGAAAAATAGCTGTAAAAACTGCTTCCATTCTAAACAGGAACATGGAGTTAACGGTGTTGCAACCCCTGAGGCTCCAACTTCGGATAAAGCTAAATCGGCAGAGAAAAAAGAACTTGTCCCTAAAGATAAAGGGCCCACTGACACTGAAAAAGGCAAATCTCCTGGAACAGGCTATAAGCCACCACCACAATCATCATCATCGTTTGATCTAGGTATAAGTTACGGCACTAAAAAGACGGACGTTACCACTAAGGCAGACACGGGTAAAGACCAAGCCTCTAAGGACCAGTCAAGTAAAGCTAGTAGACCTGGAAGTAATCAAAAGGGGGCCGTGACTGACACAAAGGACATCTCCCCCGATAAACAGAAATCAGGTGCTTCCGTCAAATTGTCGTCAGCTGGTCGCGGGGGTGTCGGAGCCATTTCACAAATAGCCAGTAAATTCGGAGACGCCAGCAAAACGAAACAAGGTAGCGCAGGCGTCGGCATAAAGATAGGTAAGGACAAAGGAGAAAATGTCACAGATATAAAGTCGACAGGTTCGGGCTTGCCTGACAAATCTATTAAAAGTGAAACAGAGAAACATTCCAAGAAAGATGCTGACACCCCTGCGGTGGACGAATCCAAACCAACTGGCAGTGCTTTTGCGCAAGCATCCTCAGCAACCGGCGGTAGTTCGGCAAGCGGCAGTAGCTTCAGTTTCGTTAAACGTCTTTCGAAGTCTTTTTCCGAAGACGAGGCGAGTAGTGACGCACAAGAAAGCTCCAAGCAAACAAAAGATCAACAAGTTCCAGATAAGAGTGGGGCTCAGTCCCGGGATAGCTTAACCAAAAGTCAGTCGCCAGAAAAGAAGCCCGCTTCGCCCAAGGCCCCAGTTGGAAGCGCACCTGGAAAAGCCATATCCTCGATTTCCTCCAAGTTCCTCGGAGGAAAGCAAAATAATCAAAAGGAGAAGGACAAAGACGCCACAAAAGCCAACAACAACAACAGCAGCAGCAGCAAGCCAAAGGAGAAGGACAAGGACTCGAGTCCAGGCAAAACTACCTCGGCATCGAGTCCGAAAACATCGTTGAAAAATGTTTCGAAATCATCCGAGGGAAAAGAAAAGGAAAAAGAGAAAGGAAGCAGCGTGTCCTTGAACAGGTCGAACTCGTGTCCTAGCCCCAAGTCCACACTTCGTCACGTGTCCTTGAACAATCGTGACAAGGACAAGAATGGTGGAAGTTCGCGAACATCGTCCAGTCCAATTAGCAAGAGCTCACTGAGGCATGTAACCATCGGCAAAGACAGGGACTCGCACGACAAGAGCGTGTCTCCGAAGTCAAGTCCGAGTCCAAAGTCTAACGTCAGACCGACGTTTCCAAAATCATCTGAGAAAGAATCGGCAAGGGACTCGAAGCCGCCGCTACCTACAACCCATTCGACAGTACAAACAGAATTCAACGATAAAGATGAAATTGACAAATTGCGCAAGGAGGTAGAAAAGGTCGAAGGACGCTGTAAGAAATTGGAACAGGAAAAGAAATCTCTTGAACAAGAGAAAGGTCAAGCAGACGACTACAAGAAGGCTGTTGAGGACGTCAAGGCTCAGTTAAAAACCATGGAGGACAAATGCTCGCGGTTGGAGTCGGAAAACAAAACGCTTTCTGCCAGTTTGAAAGACCAGACAAAGAAAAACAAAGAAACAGAGGACAAAAGGGACGAATCTCAAAACATGACGAACAATCTCAAGGACACGGAACAGACTTGCCAGAGTTTGCGAGAGGAAAACGAACGCCTGCAGCAGGAAATTCGGGAGATGAAACAGGAAATGGATGAAATGTACGACCAGTTCAGAGAAAGTGAAGCCGAAGAGTACAGGGACTTGCACAAAGAACTGGAGCTTACTGCTAAAAACTGCCGCATTCTACAGTTCAAACTCCGCAAAACGGAGCGTCGGAATGACCAGGTTGAAGCGGACAGGCAGCATTACGAGGACAAAATTCGCACGTTGCAGAGTCAGTTTGAAGACAACGACGCGAAGCAACACATCCAGTCACTGGAGGAAGAACTCAAGATGGCGAAAGAGGTGTCTGTCCGTCTGCATGACGAGCTGGACATCTTGGAGGACCGACGCAGTCGACTCGAGGAGGAGAACACAAAACTACAGGAGTTGTTGACGAAGCAAGACAAGAAGGAGTTTCGGATGGAGATGGAAATCGATAAACTGACGGACAGGGTGAGTAGAGGTCTTATTATCTGAACAGCTTTACATTGCAGACTTGCCTTTTCAATTGTGGCAGTGTCGATCGGTCTGTCAGTCGGTCGGGTGATCGAAATTTTTGACATCCTATATATCGTTAGCCTCAATCTCCAGCTTCCCATAGGTAATTTATTCAACGGGGAACCTGAGTGCAAGGCGACGCGAAACTCTATGTATAAATATTGCACATTTACGCTTGTTTTATCTGAAACAGTGTGGACCACAATTTCATGACGTGCACTAAACAAGGTGCATGTATTCGTCTGAGGGCCATGACAAAGTATGTTGAAGAGATTTGAAGGGAACTTAGCTAAGTCCAACCTAGCACTAGGCATGCTTCATGAAACTGGTCCCTGCTCTCTTGAGTCACTCTGCCTGTCGATCGATGGGATGGTCCGTCAGATTTTGACATTTTATAGCTGTTGTCACATGAGCCATTCACTAAACGCGAGGTGTTCGGGCAAGACGGATTATCAGGTGAACCAGATATTTTCACCTGCCCCAATCTGTCTACAATATGATGTATTTTATTAGAAAGTTTAGGCTACTTGAGAACATATTATTCTGTGTACTTTTGCGTTTTAGCAATACTATCTTGAAGGAAAGTTAAGCGGTTGCATGACGTCATTTACACCAGAAACTGACAGCATGAAAAGAGTTTCTTCACTCCTTAAAATTTCCATTATGTATATAACGTCGAACCATTTTTGACGTCAAGGTTGGGTACTGTGTTGTAGTCTTTTAGCAAAATAATCCACAACAAAAACAAAAGTTTTTATTCTTTAGCATTTTACGTTTGGATTCGTTTATTGTTCTGGAGAGTTATAGTTCTGAGTAGCTACACAATGGCAGAAGGCAAAGGTATGTTATTTTGAAATAGGTCATGTAAATAAATGCGGTGTGCTCAAACTCTTCCGTATTAAAACATCCGTCAGCAAAAATTATTAATTAAAAATTGGGCGTATGGAGTGCATATGTACTCACAAGGCTTCCTGACATCCTTTCTACATTATTTTATCACCTTCTGCATGACAAACGGAACCGAGTGATAAAAACAAAACCTCAAAGATTTATGATTTTTTTTTACCAAAACAACAACAACATTATTCCTTGCAGCCCTTCCTGTGAAAGTATAACACATGGTTGTCTTATTGTTATTGTATATGTGTCATGAGAAGAAAAATTACTGAGTTGTGTTACGCATCCATGGGTTAAAAATGTTTTCTCATTTTTTACTTGTCACTTGATTTATACGGACGAGAGCGTAAACGATACATGACGAAGATTGTGCCTGGCGAAATGCAATAGCATGACATAGTCATCATGACGACAAACAGCCTTAATGCACGCTTGGCACATTTAATATGGCGACTGCAAGGGTCAATTCCGCACAAAGCCAGTTTTAGCTGCGTCATAATTTGAAATATGACTTTAAAGACAATATGACTTATTTTTAGACATCATGAAGTAATATTGGGAACATGTAGTTAATATGAGAGATTAAAAGCAGGGAGTAAAAGCAGAGCAGACACCGCACTTGCCAACTGGCGCGTAAGCACGTGAAATGCGACCTCTTGCCCGTTTACCTCAGGTAGTACTTTATTCTAATTGTTCATGTAAATCTAAGCGACTACAGCATAGCGATTAGAACAAGAGCAGCGACGATTGTGAGATGTATGGTAAATGGTCACGTGTGTCCGGTGAAATCCGGCATCTTGTCAGTTGCATAAATAATAACGACTTACAGCCCCACCTATGTTGCTGTGGCTTAATTACATTTACGTAGAACAATGCACTGATATTAATCACAAAATGTTGGACTTCACTGGTATGGAATTACTCAGAAGGCTATGCTGTCATCATATTTTAAAAAAAACAAAAAAAAAAAAAACAAACAGTGGCATGAATAGAAGAAAAACATGCCAAAATGCGAACTCTTCTGGAACACATTGGGTATTACATTGAGGTATTAAAAAAATCATTTTGTGGAATCCATGCAATTTGTTATAAAATGGCATCCAGTGGTTTTGGGGCTTGTACATCGCGGTGGATGTTCTCACCACGGAGGGCCAAAAAAGACAGCTTTCCATTTATACGCAAGGTTCTCAGTTCACTTCTGGTGTCTATGTTCTTAAAAGATTTGCGGTGAACATTTTCTTGAATGTTGACCTTTGTGGGAGTGATCCTGTCAATTTTGACATCGGCGAACTTGACGCAGCGATTTTAGACATGTCTTAGTTGTAAACCGGAGTATAAAATCAATTTGTGGCTTAAATCAGTATTCATTTTGTAATGTATGTATATATTTGTTCTGAATAATGTTTGCTTAACTTTTATACCATCCAAGAATAAGCGCTAATTTACATGTAAAGCACATTTCAAGTTTTGACTTCTCCAGTCTGACATTGTTGAATGGGCCCAACCACTCTGACAGTATGCTATGGTTATCATGGGTTGTACCTGACTGGCGATTCGGGTCCAGGCTGGACTGGCGACTTTTTTCCAATCGCATTCTCGCGAGAACTCCTACAGACGAGACTAAGATAGCTCTCGCACGCAGTTACGACTGGCCGACATTTATATTGGCCAGAGCTGATATATCGGCATAGGCCTGGCGGAGGAAGTAAGTAGGATTAGTTTTATTTATAGAATGCACTTTTTTCTGTCATAATAGTCGAGTACTGCATAACCTCTTTGCTCACAACACGTCATAGGAAAGTCAGGAACGAGCAATGCACCATACAGTTTTGATCCGAATTACTTAATAGGCGGGAAAGGTTTTTTATTGTTTTGCTTTAGCGGTACCTGTTTCTGGCTTGTCCTACTTAAGTGTGGCTTTCACGCTTGTTCGTGTAATCATATCAAATTGTTACATCTCTTGTCTGCACTGACCTTATCGTTTGTTTCGTAAGCTATAAATATGTGTGGGTTCCCTCCCCCTCCCCGGGTCCTGTCTGGTTTACTCCCACCGACAATACTGGCCGACATATTCGTATAAGTGATATATTCCTGAGGATCAAATAAATAAATCAAATATAAAGATGCATGCACATAAATGTTTTAGGCAGATCATCTGTACTACATGTAAACTTAATATTTTATTTATTTATTTGATTGGTGTTTTACGCCGAACTCAAGAATATTTCACTTATACGACGGCGGTCAGCATTATGGTGGGAGGAAAGCGGACAGAGCCCAGGGGAAACCCAAGACCATCCGCAGGTTGCTGTCGGACTGGGCTTGAACTCAGAGCGACCACACTGGTGCTTAATATTTTATTTATCATGTGAAATTTCTAAATTTTTTCACATGATATCTAGGTTCACAGATACGTCAATATATTTTGTATGTAAACTGATGGTTGCTATATATATATTGTATTAAAAAGCTGCCACTGTAGACATACAATCCAATTAACTGGTCTCACAATGGGGTACATTTCCCCTGGCGCAATGACAACTTGGGCCCAAGCTGAACTGATCATTGTTCCAACGGAATTTATGATTAATAATTCTACAAAAGAAAAAAAAAGAAAAACAAAATGAACAATAGATAGCACGGCTTAGGTTCGAATTATGAAATACTTAACAAGGCAAAAGTTTTGTCACGAGATTTAGCTGTAAAATTACCTCGTTTGTCTTTTTTTTTTTTTTTTTTTTTTTTTTCCTCTTCTTCTTTTTGGCTGCGTAACTTATATCACATTCTCTCATTCTGAAGGCACCAGCAAATCATTTTCACCCCCGGAGCGCTTTGCGCCTTAACATAATATCTCATCAAGCCTATCGGAACACCACAGAAACACAATGGAAAGCCTGTTTGGGGGGTAGGGATGTGTCCAGCTATAGACATATTGCGCTGTTTAAAGCCCCCGTCAGAGCAATCTCCGCTTACAGCGACCCTTTCCGCCTGCACCGTTGCCAGATGGTGATGTAGCGCATGTGGCAGCATGTGTGTGCGAGTTTATAGACAGAGATGGTCCGCCAAATGCCATAGAACCAATGCACACCGCATACCAGCAGTACCAGTGTATAGATTGGCGCAGACATCTGGATTGCATTTTGCCCCCAGCGTTATATAAGACGGCTCACTAGTCTTGACCAACTTAGCAGTAACCTTCGACTATACAGACAACCTCTCTGTAGTCGTTGACCATCATAAGTTATGGTTGGCCCTCTCTAGTTCAGACCGTTAAAACACTGGCTCGCTGCGACTGACGAATGGCCAGTGGATCAGTGTACTCGAATCCAGCTCTGGATGGCTCGACTCTGGTTTTACGTGTGGAGGCTGCTAGGTACCTGTCCAAAGTCGGTGGTGTTACTCCGGATGATATGGTTCCTCTGCCAATTAATAACGGGTCCGCCATTAAATGTGAAAAATTCTTGTCTAGGGTGTTAAATAGAAAAACAAACAAACAAATAAATAAATAAACAAGTTATAGCCTAGAACTGGAATCCATTTTCTACCAATGCTTTTTATACTTATGCGCTGATTTATTCGACCGGCTGATGCTTAATGCCATATTCGACAATGATTATCAAGGTTATCTCATACTGATTTACCTACATGTGGTAGAAGTTTACGGAGGCGAAGGTATTTGTGCGACAGGCGTACATATGAGTGACGCATGCAGTTTTACTTAACATATTAAAATCGTTACATATTTGCATATCCATTTTCCCATGACATCTGGGTAATTTTATCGTACTTTAAAAGTCATCGGTGCGAGGATCTAGCATTGTAAATATGCACGACTTCTAGACCAGTGACGTCTGTTTGTAATGCGATCTTACTGGTCCTTTAAACGGGCCCAAGAGATAATTAACATCGCTGCATTTCATACATCATTCTGTTCCAGCCGTGATGTGGGGGAGGGAGGGGGGCTGTAAGTTTCTACTGTTTTCAGCATTTACACCATCAGTTAGAACAACACCTAACTGAAGTAAACTGGCAAGAGTCCGGATTTCCGAATATACATGTGACTATTTGCTTACAATCACGCGGTTATGATTGCTCTAATTTTACTCAGCCTTCCTGTAGTTTTTAATATCATAATTGACTTTTTTAAGTATTACATGAACTAAAATACATGTGCACTCGAGAGAGATTTCACAAATTCTCTTCGGAGCTGCAAATAAGAGGGAAAGAAAAATAACACCATGCATCGGCCGGGAATCGAACCCGGGTCACCCGCGTGGCAGGCGAGAATTCTACCACTGAACCACCGATGCCTCACGGTGTGACTTACTTTATTTTTGTTCTATTTGGTGTTCCATGAAACCGTTAGCGCCTTTACCTTGTTCTGTCTTTGCACTCTGTGTTCACAGTTATCTTGGTCACTACATCACTGTGTTAAATCCACAGACGCATCTGTAATTGTGAGCAGGAATATGACTATCGATACACAGATTTTTACACGACACAGCCTTGCAGCTGTAAAGTCTATATAGGCTAGAAGGCTTGTGTGTTAAAGGCCTAAGGGGCTCCACGTGCAGCCTATACCACTAAAATCTTCTGGCCTAACCTGCGCCTGCGCACTGCTCTCGTGACCTACATATTCAGGGCAAGTTAGTGTTCTAGTTATGGCCTCTAGGTATAAAAACACTAAAATATAACCTTACTATTTATGTAGTAATTTCACAAAGAAAACACCCTCCTAAAACGGTATTCCCTAAGTTTCGTTGGCCCAAATGACACATACTGTCAAATAACTAGATGCCTGGCCTACAACATATCCAAACATCATCAGGGGTTGACCACCATTTCTCAAAATAAATCAGCTGGAATGCAGGTACTAGCGTCCTATCGCCATAGAAACAGGATGTGTGTGTGGGTGGGGGTCACTTGCTCACTGGATGATATTTTTCTCTGTTTAATTGTAGCCACATGTTAATGGACTTTTTTCAACCATTATTTGTCACAGTTTATACCTGCAAAATTACCTGGCAGTACCACAACACACTTCAGAGATCCAAGCAATCCCTACCCGTCCCCACCAATTTCCATGCGCCTGAATCTTGCATACAAAATCGAATTAGTGTTTTTATACCTCTATGTTCTACCGTACCGTGGTCAGCATGTCCTCTCATTATCTTACTGCCTACAGAACGTGTGGATTTTAGTTTACATGTGTAGTAGCGCACGGGACTGTTTGAAGTTTGTATATAGATGGAGTTAGAAAGAAATGGCAGATGAAGTTCGGCTGAAGATTAGGCCTAATCATCCAGTCGAAAGTAACGATATATGGAGTTCGATGAAGTAGGCATTTCTTTTGTTGAAGTAAGGCCTACCAAGAGATGGACAAGCCGTTGTCAAAAATGCCTGCAAACTGTGACCGCCCTCTTGACAATATTTTAAACGGTGGGATGTTTTGTTTTGTTTTGTTTTTTTTTTGTCGTAAATTTCTCTTATCTCTGTAATAATATATATACATTTATATAGTTGTATATACCTTGTTAATTGTTATTTAGAGAAGGTGTTCATAAGAAGTCGTGAGGCTTTATCCTCATTAAATATACAAAATCAAATTAAATATTATATTTACGACAAAGTAAATAAGAAATCGGATTTAAATTTTAAAGACCTTAGGCTATCATTAAATCCTAAGGTTGAGAGTCAGATGACGTAGATATTAGCTGTTAACAATTTCTAATTAATCTGCTAGAGCAACATGCAAATTATGTACGTTTCATATAAACTGGGACTAATATAACAGAGGGATCGGCAACGCCTTCACTTGTGGATAGGAGTCACTGAGCCGTGAGCGTCACGGTATTATCATATAAACGAATGGACTTCGTGGTTCAATCGGTAAGGGCGCTATCGCAGCGCAATGACTCAGAATCTCCCACCAATGCGGTCCTTATGAGTCTTGAACTCAGCTCATGCTGGCTTCCTATAAGGGCCGTTTGTGGGAAGGTCTGTCAGCAACCTGCGGATGGTCGTGGGTTTTCCTCCGGGCTCTGCCCCGTTTCCTCCCACCATAATGGTGACCACCGTTGTATAGGTGATATATTCTTGAGTACAGCGTAAAACACCAATCAAATATATAAATATGTACATGTGTTATACAGAATTTTACAGTTATACTCTGCACCTGTCACACTGCGTCACCAAGAAGTCTTCTTAATAGTCAGATGTGACATCTGGTTGTTATTTCCTGGGTTATTATATAGGAGATATCATTTCACAGCCACGCGCCTGGGGATAATGCGTGTCAGATGCGGACAGTCCTCGAAATTAAGCGCATTTTTGGAACATTCGGTGGTTTAGTGATGTGAAGCGTTGTAATTCGATTACTTCTAGGCCGGTGATGTCTGATGTCTGACTCTTTTGAGAACATGGTGCTAAAGAGGATGTCTAAGTTACTAGTTTGTAAGCACTTGCATTGAACAGTTAGAATAAAATCCTAACAGAGATATTTTGGGAAGAGGTCGGATTTAACTAAAACTTGAACATTCTTGTAATTTGCAAGTAAAGGCATGCATTGTACATGTATATCATGCGACACAAGCGACACAAATTTCAAAATCTTCAAGTATCAGATAAGCTATAAAATTGGGTTTAAAGGTTTTGAATATGTTTTGTGCAATCTGCCCCTGATCCCTTTGCATTGTTGTCATGTGCTTGTGATTTCAACGTGGCATTTTGAGTAAATCTAAACCAGTGACGTGTAATAAATCTCTACTAAAATCACCGTGGGGGCCTCCGTGGCTCAGTTCAAGTCCACCTCATGCTGGCTTCCTCCCCGCCCGTACGTGGGATACTCCGCCAGCAACTTGCCGATGGTCGTCGGTTTCTTCGGGCTCTGCCCGATTTCCTTCCACCGCGATGCTGGCCGCCGTGAAATATTCTTGAGTACGGCGTAAAACACCAACCAAGTAAATAAATACATAAATAATAAAGCCACTGTAATTTGTTTCCCCTAATTATGCTTAAGCCATTGGTGCTGGGATTGAGTAAGTTGGTACATGTACTACTTATGCATTTACCTGAACACAGAATGCAATGCAAGTTGAGGTGAACTGAAATGAGGCCTGATCACCGGTTGTGTGTAATCATTTGCCAACCTTTCTTTGGGAAAAAGTTTATACAGCGTCTCTGGTTGTTTTCTTGATTTATCTTACCCTGGGATTACTGCTAGAAAGAACTATACATGTATTTTACGAGGAATTTAAAAGGTGACAAAATGCTATTAGGTCACTTCCGGGAGCCACAGCTGAAAACAATATGGTCATGTTAGATTGATTTTCTTCGATATGATGCAGAGAAAGACCCAACTTGTGTGTGGTGGTATGACATACAGCCACGCGAAAGTTGACAAATTTACTACATAAATATTAAGGAAAACCAATGCGCTCGTATTACCTGTAGTAACTCTGCTACGCTGCGCGCTTGTACAACACAATGACCGAGGAACCCCTCCCCAATACGGACGCTATGAGTTCAGGTTCCGCATATGCTGGCTTCCACTTCGGACGTTAGACATGAAATTATATCAGAAAGAAAGTCCACGAATACATAATATTATAGTGTTCTGTATTTGCAACGTAGATAGAATACTACCAGTATTAGACGAGCCACACTTCTCCTATTCTTCGTACAGAATAAATCGCTATTTTGGCTGAGTGCGAAAAAGGAAATCATTTAGACCCGGCATCTGTACAAATGTGAGCTTCCCAAAATAAGGGATTATCACATTTGTTGCTTCATATTCAACAGCAAAAAACTTCACAACATTTGACATCCATCTGTGGAATGACATACGAGTTAAAGAAATAAAAACAAGTATAACATGCATCGGCCGGGAATCGAACCCGGGTCACCCGCGTGGCAGGCGAGAATTCTACCACTGAACCACCGATGCTTCACGTTCGAGTTCTTCTTCAGAAGAGCCATTAACTTGGTGTGGGAGTACACCGAGAGCTAACACATGTTACGCAGTGGGGGGAAGCTGGGTAGTATATACTGCAGTTGTCCTGAAAATTTGGTCAAAAGTCACCTAGAGGCAAAAGTCACGAAGTGTTACTTTGTGGTGTTGAAGTGTATCCTTTCCATTAGGATATCATCTTACCTGCCACACAGACTTCAAGACATATGTTTTAAGATCAACAAATGTCTCAGAATCAGCCAAATGAGTAACAGACATGCGCGAAATTTTAGATCACATTTGGCACTGTGTACTCGCGATCACCACGTGATTAAAAATATTTTCGATGGTTTGGACACTTGTTTATGTTTTAAGCAGCACGGTCAGGCAAAGAATTTTATTTGTAGATGTTTAAGATAAAATCCTTTGTATTTTAGAAAAAAAATATACATTTGCCTCTCCATGTAAATGTGTGGTTTGGCAAAGTGCAGGTTTAACGTAAAATGATGCTGACCAGTTGCGACGCGTTGCTTGATGTCCACAGACAGGGCTTTTATTACTTTCATACATGCAGTTGTGGAAGGCGCCTATTAGGCAATGAAAATTCTTTTGGATATATGTACACACATGACTGCGTAATAATGGTTGCTCTATTACTCTGAACTCAGATATAAAGTAGTATGATTGGGATAAAGTGTCTAAACCCCAGGCCACAATGAATCATATGGGCCAATATAGTCATCATGGCCTATGACGGCCTCATCTTCAGTTACACAGTGACCTTAAATCCGTACATTTGTGTATCTCACCAACTAAATATTAATTTCTGCTTTTCACGTTTGGGTTGCCATCCAAATAATGTCGTATTAATTATATTAATTATACATTTGTGGCTTCGCGTACAACAGGGGCCCCCATGGCCGAGGATGACGCAGGTGCCTCTGGCCAATGCGGTCGCTGTGAGTTCAATCCATCTCGTGCTGGCGTCATCTCGGGCTTTAGAAAAGGTCTGCCAGCAACCAGCGGATGGTCGTGGGTTCCCCCCAAACTCTGCCCAGTTTCCGACCACCATAATGCTGGCCCCCAGAATATAAGTGAAATATTCTTGAGTACGGCGTAAAACACCAATCAGATAAACAATAAATAAATCACAAATAATAGTCAACATATTTAAAACAACAGTGGATCAATCTGGGGGTGATGCGGATGTAAAAAAAAAAAGGAAAAAAGAAAAAACTAAGCCATAAAAATGCATCGGCCGGGAATCGAACCCGGGTCACCCGCGTGGCAGGCGAGAATTCTACCACTGAACCACCGATGCTTGATGTTGACGATGGTCTTTAGTAGACATATTAAATTGGCATGTGTATCCCCCGACAGTCAACAGCTATTGCAGTGGGGAAGTTACCTAGGGAATACATATTGTAGTTACCCTAGAAATTCACCCAAATAGGCCACAGAGTGTTACTTTTGATGCTGAAAACTACATTTTGGCATGTCCGAACAAAACCCGAAAGAACTTTTAGAGATTTTATTGCTGTATTATTTTTATGATGTTATTCCAAACAAACCTTAAATCAGTGTGGGTGTTACAATTATGTGTTATATTCAACATGACTGCATGTTTTTTAACCTAATTCTGTTTAAACCAAGATGCTAGAGTGTGCTCAAGTTTTTAAACATTTGCATGAACAGTTTATATGTAAATGTGTGGCTTTGCAAAAGCCAAGTTTGATCTATAAAGGCGGACGATCAATTTCGACACCTTGCTTAATGCCTTCAAGCTCGACTCTTCATATTTTGATACTTACAGTTGAAGAAACGTATTAGATGAAGAAAATTCTTCGCATATTGTAATATATATCTGGCAAGTAGCGAATGTTCTCCAAGAAATTGTTATACTGCAGGTCTCTGATAAGGTGTCAGGTTGCAACGAATAATGTGGAACGTAGTCAGCTAGACGTTTGAAATCTCCGTCTTGTGCTGCATTCCGACCTTTCATCCGGACAGTGGAGTCGGGAGTGTCAGTTTCCAATTTCCACGTTCAGGTCACAAGGCAATGCCATACTCTTTAATTCTTAGGAAGGTTTCTGTTACAGTATCAGGCTATGTGGCAACTGGCCGTCATGTTCACATCATTTTGACAAGGATGGTGATGGGCAATTTTTCCTTGTAACATGGCGACCATCGTTGTACTAGACGCGTTGCTTTGCGCAAAACATTCTCTGTTTGTCCAAAATGGCTGACGAGTGCAGCAGAGATTTTACCTTCTCTCGGCTGAGAATGTCGAGGCAAAGTCGGGGTACGACCAGATGTTACGTTGCTTAAATAACACACGATACTCCATGGGTGACCAGCTGCCCCATTGTTAACTGTGAATGCAACACATGTTTTTGTTGTTTATTTTCGGCCATGAACACGTAGAGTTTTCCTACACGAGAAACAGAAGCGAGAGCCGCGCATGCGGCTTGTTTGAGGCTTGAGGTTCAATTGTATACACGGCGTTCACAGGATACATCTACGCAGGCTTTCTGTTTCTGTACATACGTCTTAGGGTTACGTAAGATGTCGCCACACCCGGTAAAGAACGTGGTCTGGGTTTCGGGTTGCAACAGGCGAAAATATCAGTCATTTGTGGATGCACTGATCGCCACAGCAACACGTTCTTGAATTATCCTTACAGATGCGCGACCGCGGTCTTTGATTTGTAGTGCCACCAGTTGGCAGAATATTAGCCGGTGTCAGACAGATCGACATATCTACGTCTTACAGGACAACATGATCCATTCACCGAAAACGCCCAACCGCCCCATTGTTATTTGCTCGATGGATGAAAAAAATAAATAAATAAAAAGAGGAAATGCAATGTTTTCTGCTTCGTGCTTCGCGTCTGTAAACATTAAAACAGTTCATGTTTCAGATGTTTGTACTAGTTGGCTATCACCTTTTCAAGCCTACATAAAACCTGAATACACTAGTAGGTGTTTCAAATCAAATGTTCAGATTAGTGACGTCGCAGGCTCGAAACTCACTGTTGCTGGTTGTTTTGAGATACTATCATCTTACGAAGCGTGTTAGTTTAGTAACGCCACTCTGATTTGCTTTACTCATAAACATCACTGTTACTCAGTAAGTCAAAAATTTCCTGACAATAGGGCTTTTAGCTAAAATCGAAGATGAACAGTTTATAAACTACACATGCAGCTCTAGCTGGAATAATTTTAGGTCGGGAAAAGTTTTCCATTCCATACAGAGTAAATGGGAAGAGATAACAATGAAGACAAAAAATACATTAAACTCTTCTCTTTTGTCACGTATGCTGTAGTTGTATAGATTCCAGGACATACAAAATCCAGTGTACTCAAGTCCAAAGTACATGAATAGTGTAGTTATCTTTTTCTGACATACGTGCATGTGTTTCGTCTATACTGAAAACTCGCAGCAGCTGTGACTTTTTGATAAATGTCTGTCTCATCTTGAACTCAGGCCCCAGTGATTATGTTAATGGCTATAACAAAAGATAACAAGTAAAAAGCTGGACCGATCGATGGAATGGAGCATCGACAGACATACCGACCGACAGACCAATCCACAGACTGACGGACAGACCGACAAATCGATCGACCGATCTGCACGATCTGTTTTCATGTTACTTGCACTTACAGAAGAAGTGTAAAGTAGTGAAAGTAGTTTAATTTATTACTTGTACTGTGTATGTGGCTTTGCAAGCCTAAGTGTAACTATAAGCAAATGCCGATTTATGTTCGTCGGTATAGTGTAAAAAAGAGAGCTTTGTGAAAACGTTCGTCACCTATTTATAGGTTCTCTTGGCAGCGTTTCATTGCAAGAGGTCTATATAATTGTTGGATGTTCTGGCAGGTTCATAATGAGAATGTGGAGTCCTATAGCGAATGTTGTTTTTCTTGATTTTCGAATGTTCGAAATGATGGCATCAGTCTCTCTGTATAGAATAATGTTTATCTCACTGTTGTAACACTATTTCTGTCGGTGCTATATTCGGAGCAGCTTGTATGGCATTTTCAGTGCTGATTATATAATAAATGGGAATTGACGCGGTATAATAAATGATAGCCGATATAGTGTGATAAATTTGAACTTATCGTGAGTATAAAAGAAGTGAAACCGAGCTTATATAATAAATCGGAAACGAGCTTGTATAATAAATCGGTAACGACCTTGTATGATAAGTCGGAAAGTAGATTGTATAATAAGTCGGAAACTAGCTCGTTAGTCGGAAACTAGCTTGTATAATAAGTAGGAAACTAGTTTGTATAATAAGTCGGAAACTAGCTTGTATAATAAGTAGGAAACTAGTTTGTATAATATGTTGGAAACTAGTTTGTATATTAAATCGGTAGCGACCTTTCATAACAAGTCGAAAACTAACTTGTAATGAAAATCGGTAACAACCTTGTATAATAAGTCGGAAACTAGCTTGTATAAAAAATCGGTATCGACCTTGTGTAATAAATCTTGAACTAGCTTGCATAATAAATGGGTATCGCGCTTAGTAGTTTGTTCGAGCGTTCATTCTTGTGTCAGATGTGTATATATAGAGCGGAAAGTCATCGTCAACCAAATAGTCGTGGAGTTTGCATGTTTCTATGATGCCATCTTGGGAAATTTCCATTCAGGATCCCCCCCCCCCCCGCTCAGAGGTAAAAAGCTACCTGTAATATCCTTAAGTCCAGCCTCGCCGTAGACAACATGCTTCAGTGTTGCATGCAAAGCCTTTCAAACTCAGACATCCTCGCATTTATAGACTTTAACGAGCAAAACATGTGGACACCAAAATTAGACGCTGTAACAAATTGGTATAGTAGCCTACAGGTTGTCAGCTATCTTAAACAGAGTTGATATTAAGCTCCAAAACTACAATAGAGATGTAGCAAAACATTTACTTGTTCGAAGTATTCCTTATTTATGTTCTAGAGCTCAATTTCTAGCTGTGGCGAATTTCATTGGTGATTTGCGCCACACTCAAGGACATTTCTCTTATATTCGACGGTGGCCAGCGTTATGGTGGAAGGAAACGGGGTAACCTAAGACCTTCTCCAGTTGCTGGCAGACTTTCCCATGCACGTACAATGGGAGGGAAAACCAGCTTGAACTCAAAGCGACCGCATTGGTAAAACACACCTTTATAGTATTAGACTATCACGAAAACTATGAGACCACGGAAGTCCCCGAACTAGATTTGACCGAGCCAACCTATTGACGAGGGGCCAACAGATTGCTATAATTTTTCTTTTCTTTTCTTTTTAAACTTTTTTCTGTGTCTCCAGAGAATTCCTAACTTGACACTTAAAAGCTCATGCTACAGTGCTGATGGAGACAGTAAATTTAAGAAGTATCAACTTACACCTCATCAGCAACATGGCATAACCAGAATTAGGTAAAAAGAAATTGCAGTGATGTTAAATGCGATTTACTAGGCGCCACTAGCCTAGAATTACTCATAATGCTGTGACTCCATCATATTTAACACATGTGCACACAGATGTCAGGTGCACAGACATGCTTGTTCTGCCCCAGTCCTGGTGTGAGCAGAATTGCAGGTGTTTTGCTAGTGTAGCTGTGTAGTTTACTATTTAACAATGGTAAATACAGTGACGTTCCTTCGCCGGTTAAAAGGAAATCCGATCGTCAAATGGCGGCTTGCCTGTCTGAACATTAAGCAACGTCGAACTTTGTTCGTGCTCTGTGCATACCATGCACTCAAGGTATAATAGCTAGGCATTTGACGAATCGTTCAATGAACAGCTTCACGACTGAAGGACTTGTATAACCAGTGTGATGTTTAAGACAGAAGACACTAAAATGAGGAAATTGTTCGATTTTTATTTTAGAATTTTGCTAAGATGGTAAAGTACTTCTTTAACATCCGATCATAAGGTGGTCCCTTGGGACTCAGACATTATGAAGGACGCCATATCCTTATGATTGCCTGAAACAGTTCGTTCCAGGGTCCGTTCGTTTATTGCATTCATGGCTCCATATGTGTATGCATATTGAATGCCTTTGTGTGCTAAGTGGCAAAAACCTGATGTGATGTCACTTGTCGTAGGAGGATCAGAAATGACAACAGCGGAATACATTTTACTTGCTTGAAAGACTCCAAAAATAGAACGACCTTTTTTCCCAGGACATTGTATAATGAATGGTCCATACATGTACTTCTTGCTTTGCATTATATATAAAAATGTCAGTCGGTGAAATAGTGAAATAGGGACATGGTGAAATAGACCGACGTACGTAGTTAAGTGAAACATAGTGGATTCATGGTAAGATCACAATCGAATGAATGAATAAATAAATGGCCTATGGCGAACTGTTGTAAAATCAGTTATTGAATGAATTAGACAATTGATAAGTCAATGTTGGGTTTCAGCTGGACGAAATGCAGCAACAGCTGATCAAAGCGAAACGCCAGCTGGAAGACAGGGACCCGGATGACATGGAGAAAACGGTAAGTGCAGAGTGATCTCCCTTAGATGCTCGCTTCACTAGTATTTGATTATATAGAAACTGTTAGAGTCCACAAGCAGTTTTTAAACACCACCAAAGTGTTCTAAAACAGATATGTTTGAAACTTAAACACCAAATAACACAGGGAACGCGCAATGTACTGGTGAAAGTAAAGGTTTGTGATCCGATTCTTATCCATATGTATATATCTATAGCGAATGGTAACTGTGTTGTGTGAAGCATGCAGGAGGGAGGCTTTGTTTTTGCTTTGATGTCAATCTAAATCTTAAACAAAATAAATAAACATGACGCCACATGAACATCTACCAAAATTCTGCAAAAGCTCTCCTATTCCCACAAAAATATAAATATACCTTTGTGAAAAAGAATAATAGTAACATATTAATCTTAGGAAGTTAATTCTCTCTCAGTCAAACTAACGAGTTGTTAGTAATAGTGATATTTATTATTACGAAACTGGGTCGAGAATAAAGCGTAGTTATGGTTTTTGAATAAACCATTCCGGGTCATGGACTCCATTCCTCTTCATAGGCCTGTCATGTAAATCGTTTAAAAGCTCCTTTATCCAATGGAGAGCAAGGATGACAAGACGCTATTAAAATCTTGTCTGTAACTTAACTATAGGGTTTCTGAAATGTGTCCAAAGTAAAATAAACATCAAAGATTTGGCAATCTGTGAAACTAATTGCGAAGGTAAGCATTTTTTCCTCGTCATAATTGCCACTGGCGAAAGCAATAAGCGTCCCATGCTGAGTGAAATAGCATATAATTTAAAGAAATTGGCTTAGTTAAGGCTATGCGAGCGCTTTTCCACCTAATGTTCAGTGCTCATTAGAAATATTGACACAATCTTTTCCTCATAGTATTCGTGCTAAAAAAAAAAATAATCTGATCGTGATTACGCACTGTATGTTTTTCCTCTGTGAAAGTGGCCATTTAAGGAGAGGAAGAAGTGCTCATGCGGTATATGTTCTATATATCTTCAAATAGTATGCAAATAAACCAATGCATCCTAACTATACATAAAAAGTATTTATGACATTACGGACAAGATTCCAGGGAATTTTCTTTGCAACACATCTGTGTTGTTTTGAACCTCTTGTTCTCTATACACTGAGATTTGAAACAGATTTTTCTACACAAGACTTTCACAGACACTGATTTTATTGTTAAATCTCTTAGCTGGCATTTTGTCCCCATTTCAAGTTTGCTCCCTTCTCTGCAAAGTCGTGTCCAGACCAGCAGAGTAGTTAACTGATACGTGACGTAATTCGTCACTTTGTAGGATATATTAGATCAGACTTAGACATTCCGCGGTGTGACAAACGCTTTGCTCACGACGTACCTAGCTTAATAAGGCCCATATGACTGTAATTTGATTTATATCTAAACTGAGGAGATCAGCTGATATGAGATAACCTAAATGTGGCGTAGGACACCGGTAAAACCAACATATGCTCTATGTAAAATCATCTATGCCGACATCTATAGATAAGTATATGTAATACTGCACCAACACACGCTGGAATTATTCGAAAAAGAAATTTATTTATTTATTTATTTATTTATTTATTTATTTGTTGGTGTTTTGGTGTTTTACGCCGTACTCAAGAACATTGCCTTTATACGACGGCGGCAGAGCCCGGGGAAACCCTGCAACCATCCGTAGGTTTGCTGGCAAACCTTCCCACGTAAGGCTGGAGAGGAAGCCAGCATGAGCTGGGCTTAAACTTACGGCCACCGCATTGGTTGGAGGCTTCTGGGTCATTACGCTGTGCTAGCCGGCTAACTAACAGAGCGATGGAGGCCGCCCGAAAAAGAAATGTCTTCGCTGAATTGATCTCAGCTATATGAAAACCATTGTATTCACGTGACTTGTAAAGTAGGCCCCGGTGTGTTTGTATATAATCAGTTCCTCAGTAGAAGCATTTACTCTGTTGAAGGTGATAAGTTATCACCGAAACGTTAGTGATAAACTGTACAAAGATTCTTTCAGAAGACTAGTCTCACAGTTTTACACAAAACACGTGTATATGTATATGGCGGCGAACAGTTTAGGTATAATAGTCCCTGTTATTCAACCTGACATTTTCACCCAGTATATAATATATTCAAAAGAGTATATTCAAAAGCGATATTCCAGTGTGTGCTGATATTTCTGGAAATAATTTTGTATACATACATTTAGATGATAATCACGCCAGTGTACCGTATTGAGGCGTTCTGCATGACGTGCACGTGATCGAATCTGGTTGGGGTGCATTTCGAAATTTGCATTCCAACTTTTGATATTTGACTGACTGAAACGGGACTAAAGCATTTCCTTATAAATTGTTTTCTTCATCATATTGTCATATTTCTATCGATACACTGTGTATATAAATTAAGATATCTAGTCAGTTAATAACTGTGTATCATTTATGCCAGTATTCCCAACTTTATTTTTTAATAGTATATCAGTTATTCCCATACCAACTTCAGTTTTAAATACATGTACGTCCTTGAGTGTTTCGTCACAACATACGTTATCTATGAAGTATTCTGATCATCAGTGCCAAAAACGTAAGTGAAAAAATAAGTGAAAAACGTAGTCTTCCATTCAATGCACTTTTTACGCTAAATTTATCAAATGCATGCATTGTTTCAGTATGTCGCTTGTCAATGGTGTTGATGTCTATATAAGTAATTTTCATATTTACATTACTAATATATTCTGTCTGTGTATTCCACACGTGTTCAAACCCCTTCACTTGCGTGTGTCAGATTATGGTGAACTGTGTCCACAAGCACCCAGTACTAACCTTTTTTTACTTAACCTGTTTTTTGTACAGCTGATTCCCTTTTCAGAAAAGCAAAATCCCCCCTCCCCAAACAAAAGGAAGCCAAAGAACGATAAAGAACAACAAAAACAAAACAATAACAAAAAATAAAAAAAAAACTGCACCACAACTAAACTTTCATGTGTAGTGTTATATGGACAATAATCCCGTCTAATCTTCGTGTGTATTTAACATCGTGCTCTTAAGTATGGCTATTCAAGTCTAATAGAGGAATGTCGAGTCCGAACTCTTTTATCGCTAAAGGTGAAAGAAGTCATGTGACCTGTCCAAAATGTTAGGCAACAATATCTGATTGCGTTTACTACAACACGGACGTCTAAGAAAAGTGTCAGAAAAAGTTATGTAGACTAGACGAACGATCGAGAAAATTGGAGAGCTGGAAGTTTTTTCTTGTAATTTAAAAACCTCTTGAATGGAGGAAAGGTCGTTTCTACCTCCTTAAAAAGATGAGGCAGATGATCAGTAAATTAAAGTCAACAAAATTGCCGGACATTTGTGACAAGTTACAGAATACAGTTGAACTCTTTTTACCTTTTGTGACAAAAGAGTTCGAACCCGAAACTCCTCTATTATTGCGCATTCTCCACAAAACTACTTCACAGCGTTCTGAAACCAGGGGCTGATTTCCACAAAACCAGTTCCGACTGATGTCCAAATTTATAACCTCGTCACAGTGAAAATAGTTTAGCTTCGTACTGGACGTTGAAATGTCAGTAAATTAGAATTTCTAGGGTCCAAAGATAAGCTCTAAATATGGACAGGTCCCAGTATATATGTACCACGCATACAAATAAAATTATTATAGGGGGATGGAACCTATGACTGACAAGATGTCCGTGAGAAGATATGTTAAGTGCAAGAAGAACTGAAACAATACCCACTTATAAATATGACTGGCGTAATATTGCAAGTCGAAAAAGTTATTTACATCCACCAATAAAATAAAATAAATCAGTAAATTAATAAACAGATGAATAAATAAATATAACGCAGATGATATTTTTTTAAGTCGTGGAAACAACGTTAGCCGATAAGACATAGGCCTTTGTAGATAGTCTTATTACAACAAGCTCAGATTGGTAACTGTTGCGACATCGCGAGCAAAAGAGCTGATGTCACCAAGCACACGGATTCTTCGTTCAATGAAACACCCATGTTCCATAAATTGAACGTGAAATATTGGGCCGACAAACCGACAGACAGACACACGGACAGAGCAACTAAATAGAACTGCGTGAAGAACCTTAGAATGATATTTGGGAAGGGAGAGTGTAAAAGTAAGGTTAATAAAGTAATTTCCCACCTTTCCCGCCGTCGTGGAGAGAGCAAATAAGTGTCGACGGTTAGGTTTTATTACCGTTTAATTGAAAACTGTATCTTGCATTGTGTGTGCTGCTTCTCAAGTTTTCTGCAAAGCTCCATGCCCAGTGATGTTCGGTAGAATCTTGTGTTCGCTTTTGATACAAAACGTTTTATGGAATATTTCGACCATTTTTCATCTTGAGTTCAGAATTTAAAGTGGGCATGTATGCTACGTATTTGAAAGCCATTTTTCTGACGGGGGTGTAAGTTATCCCTTATTAAACACTCACATGAACAGTCACAATAAAACTTTAACTGAGGTAACCTGAAGAGAGGCTGGATTTCACTGAATGCGTGTGGCCATTTTTTTTTATCACGCTGTCGTTGCTGCTCTGGTATTATTGTATGTGCTGTAGCCTGTCACATATTATTGTGATTGGAAAGGAACAGTCTATGCTTAGAAAACTGCATTTTTATCTGGTTACTGCCTTAAATATGTAATACGTAGATACATCTACCCTTGTTCACGAGAGGGACTGCCTAATGGTTTTATCAGTACAAAAGACGACAGCAAAAGCCCACTCGTTTCCGGTCAAATACAACCGTTGTCAGCTCACCCTTGGTAAGGTTGTGCCGTAAGAGTACATGTGCACTCGAAACGCCAAAAATCCTTCACTGGAATTTTGTTTTTGTTCTTCTTCGTGTTCTTTAACCCCCTCTTGGGAAGCACGAAGCAGGCGTCCTACAGGCCTTCGGTGAGTTGTTGAAATACAAATTTCTTCAAATGAAAAACCCCTTGAACGGTAATAAAATGTTAAGATAGTTCATGTATCTCTGTCCTGAAGCAGCCATATTTTAGGGGTTTTCTCTTCGCGCAGCCTACATCAGATGAACGCTGTAGTACACTGTAGCAATATGTATATAGAACCCAGTTTACTTCGGGGAAAGCCCATTTCATTGCCTACTTCCCTACATGGTCACGTGCTTGTGCTATTCCACTTGAAACGGCATAGGAACTAAATTATGTTCACAAGAAAAGACAAATTGTAGTAAATATAATACATGTATGAAAGATGGAATATTATTAAATTCAGAGTGTTATGAAAACATTTCATCGTAAAATTTAAAAAATTAATTCCCTCGGAAATTGACATGAATGAATGATTATGGCTTAACGCCATGGAAATATTGACGGGATATTCGGTACGGATTGTATGCAGTCAACTGAAGAAAGGTAATGGGGCGTATTTGATAATAGACAATGAAATTGTGCAATAGAAAGTTTATAATTTGTAGCATTATATTTATCCGGGTCATTTACTTTTCTTCCTTGCCAAGAAAGTTTACCCAAAGCCAGCCAGTAAACAATGAAAACTTCTGAATTTTCACGACAACATTACCATGACGACGAACAGAAATAAAAAAGTAACTGAAAGCTTGGATGTATATGGTAATTTGCAATAAACTGTCGGTAAAACAAAATCCTACGATAGATGATTAACGATTGCTGAAATAAATAAAATCAGACCGAGTCAGCAAAAGTCTGAAAAAGTTGAGCTAAAGAATAAAATGAACAAACAGAATTTGTGATGTGTATGGTTGTATTACTAGCAAGTTAGCAAACCAATAGTCCTAACTCCTAATTACGTCATTGCTTATTTATACTAGTGCATTCTGCGGCAAGACCTGGATGTGAAGGTGCCATTTTCCTCGCGTTTGCATCACGTGAGCGGTTTTGGGGAGCTGCTTAAATGTTAATGTTAACACGCCACATTGTTAACTGTTGTGCGCGATTTTGTGTATCGACAACTGGAAGAAGTCCATCCCTCACATAGCAACGAATGCATGGGGCCGGCTTTTACCCACAATACCTTGCGATAAACAATCAATTATATAATTATGTTTTGGGCTATTGGTTGATTGAATCCTGCCACATTTTTATGAGCCACATTTGTGATTATTTCTTTTTTATAATACATATAGCAAGGCGATCATGTGTTCGGGAAAATAATCCAAATTATACCATAAGTTAGCACTGCCACCATCACAACAGGCATCGAGAGTATCAAGGTCAGGCAAGGTCATGTGGTGTCGGAAACTTCCAAAGGACAAACCGAGAGCCCTTTTCGTGTATGTTAACTTTTTCCACATAGCTTTGTAATCCTGTTCGTCTTGAGTAATAAGTACTTATCGTGTTTTAATACATTTTGTGTTTTTTGTGGCTTGCAATGGAACAATGTAACGCTTCAGTCTTTCGCAATCTTTGAAAATTCAAAATTCTATAGCTCAAAATTTGGTTCTCTTCCCAGGTCACGTGACCCATAGCCGGAGAGAACGAACCAATGAAAACGTAGCACAGATCAGAGCCTCGTCCCTCCCTCATGACCTGGTTGGCGACCTTCTGCTGGTACTGGTGGTGGAAAAAAGTGAACCAATCGCTATGCCCGTTACATCGGAAGTTCGGTGGGAGCGCACAGTGACCATGTTACTTATTACTGTGGTAAAGCGGATAAAACAGAACCGATGAGCAGCTCTATAAATCACCGTATTTAGGGTCATGGAACAAGGCATCTAATTTGTGTTCTATAAAGTTTATGTCAAAAGGATACCTATTTAGTATGATTTCACGTATCTTCGACTTTTTAGCTGTGCTTTTTTGCTTATGGCCTCCTCAAAGATCCTCAGACTCAGTCGGCTGCTTGCCCAAGGGGTAGAACGAATGTAAGTCTTGACGCATTGTTGCTAACCATTTATAGACATATGTTTCGAGAGAAAACAGCAGGTCGAAAGTTTTCATAAACTAACGCGCATACATAACAATAACATATGTTCTGTCTGATCAGGCTTAAGTTTTTAATCTAAGATATGAGTAGAATGCATGTGCGTTTCCCGATTCTGTAAGGAACCCTTCTTTCTATTGTTAGATATTTTAACTGAGAGCGTAGCTTACTTTGGTGTTCTTGCATACACTAAATGTATGAAAGATGTAAGATCTCACAAGCTACACGACGAATGTAAATTAATTAACATGGATACCTGTTTCAATCAATTCCATGTTGTGATAACTTAGGTTTGTATACAAATGTCATATACAGTTCATACACTGTCATGTTATTCCTGAAAGATTGTTTACAAGCTCGTGATGTTTATGATCTCTGTATAGTTTTTTTTATTCAGTTGCCGTGTGTGATGAATTGTGTGAAAAATGGCGTGAAATTCGTGCAAGGCGAAATCACGTGGGGGCGAGATTGGCATGTTTTTCAGATGGATTCTATTCACGTGTCAGTCCTGTCATTTTGAAGAAAATTCACGTTATAGGTGTTTCCCGTGAAAATGATGGCGATGTCTATACTCCAACGTCGCATTCTTCGTCCCTCTCATTCATTTTGTAATCGTTGCTCCCGCTAGCATATCAGTGAGGCAGACATATTGATAGGCAATTGCGTGGGGCCGGGTAATCACCGGTAATGAATGGTCAGTTATTTCCAAACGTAGCGACTGTTAGTGACCCGTCTGTTAAATCAGTAAAACAAACGATGAATAGATAATACAGCTACAAGAATTACGGAATGGGCCTCGCTATATAGCAGTGGATAACAACCATTCATGTGAAAGGGCATATTTTGTACTTTACTGGTTTCTAACAAGATGCTCAGGGGTATTCCACTTAACATATATCACCTCGTTGGGTACCATAAAAGCCATCGAGGTGAGACAATATTTATGGAAGCCGAAGTTGGACTCCAACTCGCGATATCTTTGGCGACCGAAAACAAACACTCCCTAATCCAATTCCACAGATGGGGATTCTCTAGGTCTCATTCCGGCACCATGGAAACACATTTCTATATATTTTCCCAATGGTAATTCTCAGAAAAGCGAGTGTTGCAAATTCCTACATACATGTACTACACAAAGGCATGTGCGTCAGAAGTACACAAATTACAGAAAACTGTAACTGTGAACTGCGGTTACACAAATTTACACGGATGTGCATTTTTGACACAACACTGTATCACTAGTACGCAACAGCAGCCACGCAAACAGGCTGTAGAGAGAGAAGATTCCACGTTTAGTGACGTCCTCAAATGAGGATATTTTACACCGCACGTTTTAACTTTTGATGTATGCTGCAAAGTGTGTTGCTACAACCAAAAATGCCTTTCAAGCCATGAACATTTTATTGTAATTGTCATGCTATCTTTAGATAGTTTATTTATTACATTAAGTGATTTAATTTATTGCTTCACGTATGTGAATGTTTATAATGCTCCATATTTTGCTTCTGTGCTTGAATAAATAAAGGTTTGAACAAAATTATTTTGCTTCATCCACACAGCATGAGTATTTATGATATATTAACCCACAACAGGTTTGTGGAAAACGGGATCTTCACACGCCCAGAAAACAAAACCAGAATCACTTTTGACATGATATTATTTGAATTGATAAACATATATGAATGAAGGGGTCGCATGCAGACGTTCATGTTTCAGTGGGGGCCTTATTTCTTACATGTACCAATCATATCTCAACAATTTTGAATCTTTCGGACTATACGTTACACGAGCGCATTTTCCTTACAACTTACGTGGTAAATTTGTCAACGTAGAAAAACTTTCCACCCCGAAAATATATGCCTCATCATACTTTCGCGTGTTGCCATGTCATATCATGAGCTGCAGTTTGGTGGGTAGAAGGTTGCATTCTGATATATTTTAACCGGATGTAAAATAACAGTGTAGAAATTTATAGTGTATGAACAACTTATAATGTCTCCGTAGCGGTATTATGCAATCAGTGTTCCAGCACTCATTTGGGAGGCAAATCATGGACACAATTGCTCGACTTCCGCACGTGAAACGTCTAGTTCAGTAGGCTATTACTACTTGATATACCCGAAGGATTAAGGTTCAGTCCAGGGATGATAACCTAACTGTACATAATGGCCCCTCCCATGACTTTACAAGACACAAGAGGTATAAAACAATGATGACATTTACGATATCAAACAAACACGTAACACAGAATAAAGGCGATTAAATCGATCATCTTTATTTTTTGCCTGAAAACCTTTCTCATAAAGATATATTGGTTACAGATATTTTGCTTTTCCCTTAATACATATATGTAGCACTAGTAGTAGTAAGGTTTGAAGCACAGCAGTGAAAATTTCCAAAATATTAAGATGTATGTGAGGCGAAATTGCGGATATAGCATGTGTAGCAGTGTTATTGGAACTGGATTCAGCAGTAATGGTCGAGTGTTGAAAAGGCTTGACTTGTAAACTTGGGGTACATTTTTTTCAAAACGTCAATGGTCTAGAATAAGTGGAAACGCTAAATATATTATCATTATCCAGACGGTGCTTAGTCCACCAGCAGAATTACGTTTTATGCCGGCCCAAAGATTAGCCGCTTCGAAAGAAACATAGGCAGTGCGGACACTCGACACTTCGCCGAAAACTTCACGAACATGACTTACACCTCATCCGAGCCAGCCAGTGTTGGACTCGAATTCGAGGTTACATTGGTGGCAGGTATTTCGTCTGTAACGACATCATCAAAGAAGACAACAGCTCTAAAAGACCTTTCTGGGCTGTTCCCCATTCCTCTGTGAAACGCCTTTTTCTCAAAATGTGAAATGTTTGTAAAATTCCACGAAGAGGTGCATGACAATAAATGCTATGTTTGATGATACCTCACTGTAGGTAGCATTGCTCTTGTATCTCAGTTGGATGTCCACCCCATTTCACCAGTCAGATCAGGTGGCAACTCCCTAAACTGACCATAGCCTTACTGGTGAGTTTCTAAGAAGTAATGAAATCTCATCCATAATGACTTCGACATTGTATTGATATTGTGAATACCGGTTAGGTTGTCAGCATTCTTAGGGTTAACAGTTTCCTTAATAAACTCAAGACTGTCTTCCAATCTGTCCATATATGCTTTATTCTTTTGACTGTGGACTTGGTTAAAGTTTTCCTCGTGAATGCCACCTTGACTTTAAACAATTATTCTTCTAGACTTAATCATGCATCCTGCAAAACGTGCCAATGAAAACAATTACACTGTTTAACACTATTATAGACACTCCAAACATCATAGTATCTGAAAAGGAGAAGAAAAAATGAACAGCAGTTCTCCACAATCGCAACGAAAACAGTTCAAAACAACACAACCTGTTACAGACAGACTAAAAGTGACGTTATGCCGGTTCGACTTGGCAGTTTTCTAGATTGGACTGGCCGATGTTCTTTCTCCTAAGCGGAATAAGTAGTAAAATGCTGATGAGGTTCTTTCCTCTAAGTAAGATAATCTGTATTATGTTACATGTAATTATAAGCATCTCACAGGAGCCATATCTCTTCGGCGGATTTTTCTTTATACAAAATATCATCTGTAACTGTGCGATCAGTGTAGATCAGGGGAGATAACCGAGATGATCTTCTTCCAGCAGCTGTTCCCCCGTGTGAAGAAGCAATCATCTTTAAAGAAAGTGGAGAGGAATGCGCTTTGAGATATAGAAACACTAAAAAACAGCCACGCTATCAATGTAGTAATTTCACAAAGAACACCCACCTAAAACTGTATTCCCTAATTTGTGTTGGCCCAAATGACACATCTTGTCAAACAATTAGATGCCTGGCATACAACATATCCAAATTTCCACCATTTTCTCAGAATAAATCAACTGGGATTCAGATACATAGGCTAGAGCCCGATAGCCATAGAAACAGCGTGTAGGGGACACTTGCTAATAGGATTATATTATTCTGTCTTTAATTCTAACACAGAAGCCTCCCACCAATGCGGTCGCTGTGAGTTCAAATCCAGCTCATGCTGGCTCCCTCTCCTGCCATACGTGGGAAGGTTTGCGAGCAACCTGCGGA
Organism: Acanthopleura granulata; assembly: GCA_016165875.1. Lineage (NCBI taxonomy): Eukaryota > Metazoa > Mollusca > Polyplacophora > Chitonida > Chitonidae > Acanthopleura > Acanthopleura granulata. Next base: position 12,753,383 of record JABBOT010000013.1, read on the forward strand.
TGGTCGTGGGTTTTCTCCGGGCTCTGCTCGGTTTCCTCCCACCATAAAACTGGCCGCCAATATTCTTGAGTACGGCGTAAAACACCAATCAAATAAATAAACAAATGATTCTACTACCGAGTCATCCACCATATTTCATAGTTTTGACTTGCAAAATTACCTAGCAATACTTCAACACTATTCCGAGACATAACCAATCCCTCTCCCCAGCCCAACATTTTCTGCGTGCCTGAATCTTTCCAGCAAAATCGCATTAGTGTTTTCTACCTTGAGCAGATCCCCCCACTTGATCTCAATAAGCGGTCGATGATGATCTAGGCCGTTCGCGCTTCCATTCGTTGAAGGCCTCCTGTCTTCTATCAAAATGAGGAGAAAGTTTGTTTTTCACGGTTGGTAACATTCTTCATTTACTTGCCTATAGCGAGTGGTTTACCTCAAACCCTCTAGTTTTTTCTATCCCTAAAATTGATCCCCATCGCACACTGGGGAAATTGTTGAGTTTGGCGTTATGCCACATCCAAATACAACTGATTTAATATACAAAAGAATGGCACTATGCATCAATCAAGGAATCCAAGGAGAAAGTTGTTATCTTTGAGCAGTTCGACTTAAAATACTCGCCTGTAACTGACAATAATGCATTAAACAAGCTTATCACTTTAGCAGACAATCCGGCGCTACAAATATCCCAAGGTAAGTAGAAGATAAACGACGTAGACTTCTTCTCTGCGTAAAGAAATAATTTCACCGCAGAGCTTTGCACCTAATTCAACATTAAAGTGGAAGACAGCTCATCCTCACAATCAAGCTTGCCAACAAGGTTGGGAAATGTTACGTTTATTTCGGTGAAGTATTTTTTGTAACAGCTACTGCGACAGTTGAAATTGACGTTTGACCGGTAAGCATGAAACACAGCCATTCTGTGTGAGGTGTGATATAGTTGTTCCAAGAGCGGAACCCTCTTTTCATTTGAGATTCTCGGAAGCTGCTAGGGTTGTGGTTGAAACGTAAGCATGTTACCGCCATAGTGTCTTACACATTTAAGAGGAACGCTCTGACTGGTCACAACAGCCGCTGCGCTCTGGCACCCTATTGGTCAGAATGAGTTACATGTATTTGAACGGAACTCGCATTACCCACCATAGATGCAGGGGTCATCCCAGTGAGGATGAGCTCTGGTGTAGCGAGAATGTGTTATTTAGGGGCCAAGAACAGTGAGATCAATAGAATGTACAAATTCCCTGTCTTATGGCGGGACTGAGCCAGTACTTCGTGGAACATTGGAATTGAAAGACAAGCAGCTTTAACCACTCAGTCATGATCCGTCAACATCGTAACTAAGGGCAGAGATGCATGCACGTAACTGACACCAAAGCACGTCAAGGGGTTCATAGCTTGTATGTGAAAAAGACTATCTATACATGCAGATCGCGAGTTTCCAGAGTTACACTGTTCTTGTGTTTGGATATACGGAAAGGAGGATTCAAATTGAGGAATAACAGTTCAACATGAAGTGTACATTGTATGCGTACACGAAACAGAAACGTTTTCTGTCAGCTAATTAACACCTGCTAGCTTTTCCCAATTATGCAAAAAACTGTCCTTACCCGAACTTGAACTCTGCATGTGGTTAGCCACCTGGGAATCGTTCTATAAAGCGTTCGCAAATTTGCACAATCTTAACTGTCAGGGTAAAATGTGTTAAAGGGATATGTTGCCGTGACAGTTTGCCTATTTACAGGTTCCAGGAGATCCAACTTCAACGTGTCAATCTGGTACATGCAAAAAAAAATGTAGAATTATGCTAGTATCCACTAAGATGCGATCAAAGACGTCTGGATCAAGTTGTGGATTTCGTTCATCACAGCCGTAGTACAGTCAAATACAAATATTTTCACTATATACTCCGGTCTGATGTGCCTGGAATACTTCCAGCAAATCATATGAGTGCTGCCTGCATGGTTGTGGATCGATATTCATTCATTTTGTTTCACTTTTAAAAAGCAAATATTTCAAAAAATATTATATTTTTTAAAAGTAAAATCCATCATACTGACAGAGATGGAGGATATAAAGCACTTCGCTGCCAAAACTGTGGTTTTCTTTATGTTTATAAAGACAGAAATTCAACATTTTATACAAACTGAGTAGAAAATACTGCTGTTTAAGACTAAGTATAAATAATGTGAGATTAACACGTTTTGGTGTTGTGTTTTGGATCTTATAATTGTTAAAAATGCTCTAATCTTTAAGCATCGTGTTACAACATCTGCAAGCAATCATACTGAACCGCGTATTGTATCATTTTTAGCACTAAGACAATGTTGATATATTACCATTAGCGTTTTAACAGAGCGGTTATTTTGACATGTGAGTACAGAAACTGATAGGTACAATTTGCACAAAAATGTTAATGACGTCATTGGTTCCGTAAAAATGACACCGGTGGCTAACATTAATGGCGCCCTAATGAAAATATATTTCTCTCTCTATTTCTCCCTATGCCGCTCCGCCTGTGTCGGAGACGCAGCCTGTGCCAGAGGAGGGGGAGAGGGGGAAACTGAAACCAGAGAAAGCAAACCTTTCCCGATGGTCGGGGGCCTGTTTTTTCTGCAAGGGAGATATTTTATAAATACACGGGTTCTTTTACCTGTCAATTTATCTATTTCATGCCACATCGCGTCAGTCATGTAAACTTCCGACAGAACGCCCCCTCGCGGCATTATAGGAGCGATAAGTCAATCGGAAGTGACCACATGTTTCGCATCTCTCACCGTACCAGTGAACTGGAATATCTTCGCTAAAAATCGGTAGAATGAGTGGGAGGCTGAATACTGGATGTATAAACACACTGCTCGGTCATAGAGGACCCCTTCGTCTGCGTAGTAAGGGTTTGATTCAACAGGGCAAAGTTCTGCCAAGTTCTTACGCTGTATCGTATTGCTGGCACCCAACTACCCATAATCAGCACCAAATATATAACGGGCTAGCTAGCTTCATTACAATTATCCCCGACTGTTTACACTCAACCCTACAGACACGAAATCATCATATGATCCCTTTATTAGCGTCAGGTGTGTATATACAACCTGTTGCATAGTAGAAAGCTAAGGTGAGAAAATTTGGCTGGTTGCACAAATTAATGCGAATGGTTCCATACGGTGACTGAAAGGCACTCTGAGATCGCAGCCTTCCGCCACAGAAAAAGGTGCCAAGTCCTTCTTCATAAACTCAAGAAGAGCATGTGTTTATAGTTACACCCTTAATCTAACATAACTGGTGTGATATAACATCGTATCATTCGGTTAACCGAGCCGCAACCTATGCCCCCTTACCCTAGGAGGTCGAGAGTTCACCTCCAGCTCTGGTTGACTCTGTTACGGCAATAAGTCAGGGGGATTTGTCAAATATCCATTGGAAAGTGGTAGCTCTCTCGTGTGTTAACAGCACAGCATTTCGAGCAGTTCTAGAACAGTGACCCATAATAAAATGAAATGATTTTTTTTACCTAATTATGTTTTATAGGCTTTCGTGCCCTTTAAAAATCTACATTAACAATCAGACAATAACCCTGTTTGAGAGAAATTGACCACAAATCGAATGGTGAAAACGGCATAGCTCTAACATCAATAGTTTTAGCTGCAGAAGAAAGTATATCATCAACACATTACTTCTAAACGCACGAAAATACACTGCAGCTGACCAGAATGACAAGTTGGTGAAATTCAATTACCCTTGTCCGTATTTCACTGGTTACGTATTACCCATTACCAGTTATCACACTGGCGTTGTTGTAGTTTTAGTCTTTCATATCCTGTCCACTTCCTTAAACCCATAACATTGGCCGTGGTGGTTACAGTGATTACGACATTAAACACTAAACAAAAAAATAAATCTCAGTCTAGTGCGCTAGACTGATGCATCCTACCAATGTGGTCGCTGTGAGTTCAAGCCCAGTTCATGCTGGCTTCCTCTAGGACTGTACGTGGGAAGGTTTGCCAGCAACCTGCGGATGGTCGTGGGGTTCCCCAGGGCACGACCTTCCACCATAATGCTGGCCACCGTCGTATAAGTGAAATATTCTTGAGTATAGCGTAAAACACCAATCAAATAAATAAATAAATAACCAAATAAATAATAGCAATACAAATTTCAGTGTTTGATGGTGAATAAACAATTAACTGAACCTCTTATTCTGCTGACTGGTAAACATTTTACATGCGATCATTTTCTAGAACCTAGGCGTCGAAACTGATATTCGTATACTAGCCGTCAACAAAAATGGGCGCTCTGGGTCATTAGTGGCAAGGCCAGCTTCCAAAAAGCTAGTTAGCTCAAATCACCGAAAAACTAAGACAGTATATAAATAAAATGAAAGAATCAAGGCGGATTTATGAAAGAGAAGCAGTCAGCAGTTTTCAATGATGACGATGAGACACAATGTATGTTCTGGATGAATAAAAAACAGTATTCAAATGGTGTACCATTCTAGTTCTGTTAAATGATGTACTTAATCAAATGTAGAACACATTGGTGGTTTAGACCAAAGTTACAATTGTCTGTCGGAAAACGTCAATCTGCTACTGAGTTTTTTCCCCCAGTTTTCCCCAATTGCACATACTTTGAAATATACAACTGACCAGATTTAGGCTGGTAGCTTACCATGATTGGACACTTCTTGAGTATAACGTTAATCAACTAAATAAATCAAACCAAATCAATATTAAAACAAATGAAATCACCAATACTTATGACAATTTACATACTCATGTGACCTGCTTGTATATATATACATAAATTATATCGTAACATTTGTACCATGACTTTGTAAAACCATCTGTCGAATATATGGGAGGTGTGGGGTGGGGAGCTACTCTGCACATAATGAGCAGATATAGTTCCTTCATGCTTGCCTTGCCTCCTTGTCTTGAAACGTCTTTCTGGAGAAAAAAACTGGGCGCAAACATTGAGGTAATTATGGACTGGTTTAATGCTCAGTCAGCATTTGGTGCAATGATCTGGCAGTAGAAGTGATTGATGTTTACTAAGTATTATTGAGCTCTGGTAAATGTGAAGTTTTCTAAATTTGAATAAAATTTACTCTATGTCCTTGATTACTCGTTAACGCCATAAGCCTACTAAAGGATGTTTCACATATACACTGACTGCCAGTTATTTGTTTGTGGAGTGAGAGGATCGGTGGAGTGACACGGGTCAACGACCGACCTTTGGCAAGTTACTCACAAGCCTCTTCACTTGTTACATATAGATATACCCACATATTTGTGGAAGACATGTGTTTTGGCCTTTAACGAAGATAAGACTTTACCCTGGTGCTATGGGCTGGAAATTGTTATTCCTGGAGCACTTACATGAACATTTAGAATAAGCGTAATTCTGCTTGAGCCATTGTCCTGGGGGTGGGGTGGGGTGGGGCGTGTGAGCTGTTACTTCTGAAACACTTACATGAACAGTCAGAATGAAAACCTAACGGAGGTAAACTGACAAGAGGCCGGATTTCACCGGTAACATATGACCACTTGCCAACTATCACACTGTAGTCGCTGCTCTGGTTTTCCTCTCTATACTCTTGTCATTTGTATTTGCAAACGGTCACACGAACGTCCTCGATCGCTTATTGTTACCAAGAATCTACACGTCCTCCCTTCCATGACTGGATTTAAATGTTTACTAAATGTGACTGAAGTGTTCTGAATGTGATTGCTGTTTAGGTGAATGTGATTGCTGTTTACTGAACCTGATTGATGCTTACTAAATGCGACTGAAGTATTCTAAATATTATTGTCCTTTACTTAATGTGGTTGCTTTTTACTAAATATGATTGCTGTTTACTAAATGCGATCGAGCTTTACTGCATGTGGTTTAGGATTATTTTACATGTGATTGCTCATTTCTCCATACCTTTGGTAATATTTTCAAATTCTTATATACAATACGAACATTAGTCCCATACTGATTTATACTTCACAAAGAATTTGACACACCGACGCAGTTAGTATGGTTACTTTAATAGTAGCAGAAGTAATCTGAAATATTATTTCTTACCGTGTTTTTTTTTAATTTGAAACTCACAGCAAAAACGTCCAGTCCTCCAGACTCAAGTTAGCACGGAGTACGAAGTCTCGCAGATTCTTCGCGATTTATACGACAGTATCGAGAGAGAAAATGATCTCAAGGATCAGTTACTCTTCACCGAAGAGGAGATCAAACTGACCAGGAAAAAACTCAAAGAAATGGAAGACGAGAACGAAAACTTAAACTTTCAGTTAAAGAAAATGTCATCCACCAAAACAATGATGACTGTGCGGAAGGTGGACGACAAGGGGCGCTCTACGGATGTGAACATTTCCGCGTCTGAGTGCGAAATGCAGCTGAAACTCGAGTTAGATTTGAGCGAACAGGAAAATGCCGTGTTGAGGAGAAAACTTCTGGATATGGAACAAGAGAATGAGAATTATCTCGAAGAAATTGGTACGTTAGCCAAGAGAATTAGCGATAAGGAGAAGGCTGAATCGGCTTTACCGCCTCCGTCTTCCCCGAACGCGTACTACGAGGACAAGCTCAAAGAAATGACGGCCGAGTCAGACGATCTCAAATGGAAACTCATCGAGAAGGAACGGGAAATTGAGAGGCTTGGTGCGGAGGTGATAAGTTGCCAGTCCCGCTCGCAGATAAAACTCAAGAAGAGCAAGTCTCTCGACAGCGACTTCCAAATTCTTGACCTCAAAAGACAGCTTGACCTAATTACACAGGAATCAGACGGCCTGCGCTTGCGCGTGAAGGCTCTGGAAGGGGAAAACGCGAAGCTCGCAGACGACAACAAGCGCTTGCAGCTGCAGAGCACCCGCCAGATTCCCTCGATACACGCGGACGATGCGGCCGTGGAAAACATCGAACTCCGGGATAAAGTGAAGAAGTTGGAGGAGGAGAAAAAGTCTCTGAAAGATAAACTTCGTATTGTGACCGAAAACATACACTCGCTGACCAAGGATGTGTCTAAGGGTCGCCAAATTTCAGGAACCGGTGATCAAGAGTCCACAGTTGGTCTGTTCAGTAGTCAGCTGTCTCGCGAAACGGAAGAAGAACTTCGTCTCGTAGAGGAAGAAGCGGGCGTGCTGAGACGAAAAATGGCTGAGCTGGAAACAGTAAATTCCAAATTGACCCGAGAAGTGGAAAAGTTAAAAAAGATAAATGAGAAGGCGCTGGAAAAAACATCCGACAGTGGCGACGACCATGTAGCCAAAGACATGGATACGGACGACGGGAAAACAGTCTTGGAACTACGGGAGAAGATATCAGACATGAAGGAGGAAATTAGTAAGTGTATAAATATATATGTCTTTATATTTTTACACATCTTTTCAGCTGGGTTAATTCTACATAAAATTGTCATTTATTTATCTGATTGCTGTTTAATGTCATACTCAAGAAATTATCGCTTTGACGACGGCAGTTAGTTTTGTGGGTTGGAGGAAACCAGAGTGTCTCGAGTTAAAAGATACGGTTGTTCTTGCCCATGTTTTCCTAATAATGATACCTTACTATTTCTGGTGGTATTTGCCTGTGAATGAGGTGTACCTTGGGCCCACCCCAAATGAAATAGAAATTAATTAATGAATATGTATATCAGTGTATGGTCTGTACTTGTTTCTTTTCACGGTTTGGCTTTTCAAAAACCTTCAGCAAATTTGTTTTTTTTTAGGTGATTCTCAAAGCGCCATGCCAAATATTTCAAAGTGACCCATAATAGGGGATATGTAGCACTTCCCTCTACTTTTCATGAGTACGGGCCGATTCCACAAAAAGATTTTTAAGTCAAAACTTAAAACCTAGATATAATACACCGTTTATGGCCTCGGGTGTCCAAATTCGAATATTTTGATCTTCCTATAATTCTTGTAAACTGTTCCCAATTTTAACTCAGAAGGTCTAAAATAAGTGGCTAAAGTGGCATTTCAAATTTTCGTGGAATTGGCCCTTGAGATATAAGACAAAGTAAACCATTTCCTGTAACGCCAGTTTCGGAACCTCTAGTCCAATTTCCGAAGTAAGCCATAAGGCATGTGAACTCGCCGATTTTTTACTACCCGGTACCCATAAAGCACATATACAGAAGCAAGCTTTTGAGGTCCGATGTCGACCCATATTTCTCTCTCTGTATAACTGCGGTAACCTATAGCCAGGCCCTCCACTGGTTATAATGTAAACACACTAGACACGTCTAGCATGTGTAGATGATATGACTCGGGGCCTGGAATGCATGCAGATGCAATGAACATGCAGGCATAATATTGTACATGTGCACCGTGTTCTGGCATAGCCCTCGACATGCTCAGCCAGCGTGCCAGTGCGTGACCGGGGCACTGTGCTCATGCTGTGGTGAGAAACTGCTAATGGTTTCAATTTTCCATGAGCTGGGCAGTTTTATATGTTTACACAAGTAGCATAAAGATTAGTATTCGGTCATTTAAAAACTTTTTTTTAAACCAATACCTTTTCTTATTACCGTTTGTGTGTTATTAACCTTTAATGAGAATATTGTTTTTTTCTTTCGAGTTGTTTTCACGTTAATTGCTCTTTCCAATTCCATAGAAAGGTGAAATCAATTTAAAATAGACAGAAATGTTATTTATTGAACAGTCCATAGAACAGCGATGTCACACATTCCTTTTAGCTGCTAAACAACCTGTGGTTGTTATTTTTCCACATCAAATACAGGTAAAGGCGTAGCACTACGCGTAAAGCGTGTACACAAAATAATTAGTTTCTGTTTAGCAGCTGAAAGGTATGTGGGGAGTTAACTGTCCTTCAGCCTGTTCAGTATGGTCCGTAAAGTCCACCATACAATCAAACCATTTGACTGCGTTTAATTTAGTGGAAATTCTTTTTAGAAAATCAATGAAAGTGTTTTCAGACACGAGTTTTTTTATGCTCCTTCCCCTCAGCACAACTTCAGTTTTGAGTAGTGTTTCACTTTAACTGACTGGAGCTTTGGCAAGTATACTTGGCACTCCAGTGTTCTCATACAACTGAGCTGTATTGTACAAGGGAAAAATTCTTAAATAGTGTTTACATTTAATTCGACGTTTTTTAATTGATTTCCTACCCTAAAAAAAGTTTCAGTTGAGTCCATTATTTGTGGGATGCCGGATTGCCCTTCCGTTAATCTAACGGATTAATCCGTTCCAGGTAATTGCATTCATGACTAGGAATTATTCCGCAAGCAGAAGAAAAAGAAAATATACAAATGCAGATAGTTCACGTTTACCCTGAAAAGAAATCTTCCGTTAAATCAGGGATCTGAGGGATGACGGATTGTGCTTCTGTTAACCTGACGGATTAATCCCTTCCTGGTTGCGGGTAATTCCATTCCTGACTAGGAATTATTCCGTAATCAGAAACGCATGAATCTGTTAGATCAACGAAAAGGCAATTAGTCATCCCTCAAATAACGGATTTAACGGAAGATTTTTTTCTCAGGGTACAACGTGAACTGTCTACATATGTATCTTTTGTTCTGCAATCTTTAAGTGCACAATTAGTATTCATTTTCTTGAGACAAACCAAATGAAATATATATTAACCCTGGTAGAGACATAATGTTTCACGCAGTCTCTACTTTCGAGATATTAACTAAGGTATCGCTGTTACTTCCATTTGGAAAAATTTACTCGTTGTTGACTTTGTTTTTCTTCAGCTACAATGCCTGCCAGCGGGATATATGAAATGTGTTGATGTTTTACTTTCCGCTACAGCTAAAACAACTGGTGCTATAGCAGTGACATTTGTACCATTCGATTTGTCGTCACAAGCTGCGTAGCACTGAACCTATGATAGAAACTGGCATTAAAAGTTACATTACACTAATAAAACAAAATTTAATGTGCTATAACTTTAAAAGTTTCGCCAAAATACAATTGCATAAATGTGAAGGAATTCGGAATACAGTTAGTGTGTTCACTACGTGCAATAATAAAAACACATCAATACAGTGCTGGGGTTTTGCTGGTCAGCATTTTGAAATTCCATTCGGAAATAATCAGTTATTCAGTTTGCATACTTTTGACTAATTAGAGAACCACTAAAACTTGTCCCTACATCACTTCCTGCATAAAATATCCCATTGTTGTTGGATTAATTATTTACAGAACTAAATATACAGAATATTAATGACTTTGTCTCACTTATACAAAACATCACTTCTACAAAACATCACTTATATCAAAACAGTATACATGGGATAGATTGTTTATAGAATTAAATATTCTGAATATTAATAACTTTGTCTGACTGATGCAAATTATCACTTATATCAAAACAGTATACATGTGATAGATTGTTTTACAGAATGAAATACACTGAACACTGATAACTTTGTTTCACTTATGCAGAATACATGCATACTGTTTTGAATCGTATATACCTAGAATAAGGACGTTTTGACCTACCATAGAAACATGCTCGTTTGTAACTCTTGCCAGATGTATATGCATTCCACGTATGTAAAGAAGCCGTCTAGCCTTGACATTACCAGGCACGTACGTACATAACATTGCCTGTGAGGCCTACAGTCTACGGGGAGAACTCCTGTTAAAGGTGATGAGATTACGGCATGCAGAAAACTAGCTGTGAGGAAACACACATGTGGGCTTAGATTACTCCATGCACAACAGATGGAAAAAAGGGTTTCACATATATACACGTCTGGCTTGTCAGTTAGACGGTTGCAAAATGCTGTCCGGTGAATCCGGCTTCCAGATAACGGCTTCTAACAAAATGAATTTCTACATGTGCCTAGTATAAGTGAAGGCCGTATAGACTACTGTGGGCAAAGGTAAATGTTGGCCACGGACGAGCCGTGTGCATAGGTTATGCACTTTAGCTAAAGTGCATATGTTCTGGTAACTTGTTTAAAAAGCTCTGGGCCTATGCTGTCATTCCAGTTGGAAAAGATATTCTTATTTATTCAAACGCATCTTACTCAGATTGTATAATATATAAAATATTATAGTACAATTTAGGTATAACTGAAGAAACAAGCTATGTAATTCTTGCTATGGAATACTATGTGGATTATTTTAGATTATATCTAAAGCCACAGACATTGTTCTTTTTTTTTTTTCAAAAGCATATATTTAGAACTTTTAATTGTTCTGCTCACGTTAAAAGTTGTCGCTACGATCTTGTTACGGGCTGCGCGCGCAAACATCACCACGTGATTCCCGTGATCACGTGAAACCCGTAAACCCCTTTTGTTGGGGACAATGATCTGTTTACAAAGTTTTGCTTAGTGTATGTATATGGAAAACACACAGTTCCACGCCTGGGCCAACGTGCCTTGGGAATGATAGAAATTTTCCCTCGTCGATTGGTTAGTTACGGATTCCAGCCAGCGAAACCTTGTTGGCTACGTCATCGTCGCTTTTACCTACCAACCGTAGTCATGGTAACGGGTGAGACGAACTCTATATGCACCTGTCTCAAATGGTAGAATTTATGCTTTCATGTTTTTTTTTTCTTCTTCAAAGGTAAGGGCTTGTGGAAGACCCATTTATCTGTTGAGGGTTGGAAAACGATTAATGGATACTAGACTGGACGTTCTAAATTAAATTAAACTATGTGCTAAAGTATTTTCCTCTCCATTATATAATTAACACTTTAAAAATAACATTAACAGTGAACATTACTTATGTTTACGAAATTTGTTTAAAACTTTCTAAAAGATATGATAATTAATAAATGAAATAACTTATATTTGACGTTAAGTTACACCTACTGGAGTATACCGTAAAGCTGATTTGAAAGCATGATTCTCCAATGATCAGAGAATTTAGTGTAATGAGATGAGACACCCACCGCTCTCAAGCAGGTTACCAGGTGCTAAACACAGCATGCATCTCGCGAGTAATGAAAATACATTCCACAGATTAGCCTCACGTGAATGTTAATCCATTTAGTTCCACTTAGCACAAAAGGGCACAACCAGCATTCTTGGCATTCCCAATCTCATTCATTTATCTGTCAGTCACGAACAGCTGGCCGGTGTTTTTCATCCTCAAAGTTTTGTTTTCTGATGTGCAAGATAGTACCTACGCCTGACACTTACGCCTCTATATTCCGGGCGAACTGGAACGCTGCGCATGCGCACTGCCCGTGGCCTAAGACCTCAAAACACCCTGCGATAAAAGGAATCCGAGTATTAGCTCAAGTCAAGCTGTGGTACTGCTGGCCCCAGATTGAAGATGGCAGGTGGCTGAAGTTAAGAACGCCAAGTTGTAGAAGAAATCTGTGGTCTGTGATAGTGGACATGCTGGTCAAGGCTTTTTTTCCCGTACCTACTCCACTGACCAACTATCTTTAATTAACAATAACTTTGTTTTACCTGCCAAAGAGAAAATGGACTTGTTTGACTGACGCCTTAATAGAAAACATCAGCTTCGAAATTAAAGAAACTAGGATCGAAAGTTCAAGGATAGCTCCTAGGTGTTTATTGCGGTTGATTCCAAATTACCAGTGTTGTATTGGTAAGTGAAACAACCACCAGAACTCGCACTGGCCATTCTGTAATTTACACACCGTGCTTAAAACGGAACCAGATGCGGTTCTGGCACACAAGAGATAAAGAGATCTGTAAATTGCGCCATTGCACAGCCATACCTTGCCCTGCCTGTTTTTTAACGTGTAACTTCAAAGTTAAGAACTACGTTAAACTGCCTGATACCCGGGCCCTCCACTTACATACGAACATTGATTTGGTTTGTATGTTTAGTTTGCTTCTGTTTTCTTACCGTTGTATAAGTGAATTAAATAAAGAATAATTAATAAAAGGATCACGAGGATCCAATAAATAACCTTTGAATTGAACGCTTGCTGTCAGAAATCCCGTCTTAAAGCCTTGCTTAAATCTGCCTTAATGAGTAAAAATAGATCTTTAGGGCTTGTCTGTCTTTGTCTGATTATTATAAACTGTGTGGCATTTCTTCTTATACATCAATTTGCGAATTTCACATTATATTATACTATATCTATTTATATACGTTGAGAAAAAAACATTATATACCGCTGGGGTTTCTGTTACTACCATTTATATCTATATGTAATATTGTTGTACAGATCATAATCAACTTAACTAAACAGCTGAGATGATAATTTGCTGGCCGGTACCACTCTGACTTTGGCATTTCACAAAATGTTAAAGTGTTATATATTCCCCTACGGAATTTTACGATAAAAGTGACCGATGTGTTCCTGTTTTGCATTACTTATCTGAAGATCCAGGACTTTGATGTGACTATATGGAAAAGAATGTCATAAGTATCTAATTTCATGAATCTTTCCAGATGACCTATTGTTAATAATACAGCGGAAAGAAGATTTCAACAAACAGATGGACCAAGAAATAATGACGCTGAAAAAATCCCATGTGGACCTGAAGGACGAATTCCGGAAGACAGAAATGGAACTTCTTCAGGAACTGGAAATGGCTCAACAGAAGAGCGACGTCCTGAGTAACTTACTGGACCTCGTTTCGGAACGAGCCGAAGCCACTGAGAAGGAACTTGAGCGCGTCATCACCGAATCGACGCCTTGTCCTTCCTCACGCAGCGCAAGCGCAGTGAGTGCGCTGAGTGACGTCAGTACCGGTAGTGACGATGTTTTCAATGTGCCGCCCAGTCCACCCGGAGACAAAATAGTGATTGCAAAAGATTGGGAGGTATGGAGGTGTAATTTTTGCATGCAGTCAAACATATCTTATGGAAGAGACCGTGGAATATTTCTCTTCGGTCGTAGGTGGAAAAGTCTGTGAGCAGTCTGCGGATGGTCGTGGGTTCCCCTGGGCTGTGCCCGGTTTCCGCCCACCATAATGTTGGTCGCCGTGGTATGAATTAAATATTCTTGAGTGTGGCCTAAAACGTCAATCAAATAAATAAATAAGAGTATTTGGTGTTTCAAATATCAAAAGTCTGGGCATTAACTTCAGGGTAACTGTTTGCATCTGTCAGTTTTGTTAGGATGAAAAAATTTTAAACTGTCACGAACCCAGATGCAGGGATGGTAGCTTTCTTGGCCTGTGAGTATCAAAGCAATCGTTATTTCGTTTTGTGTTGATCTTATGGGAATTTTACCGCTTCAGAATCAATTCAAAAAACGGATCGAATGCCTGGAGCGCCTCCTAGCGGAAGAGAGACACAAAGTGGCAGCTGCAGAAAAGAAACTGGCTCTGGTATCAGACGAAACGTTGTCGTCCGCTATGTCAGACGACGTGAAATTGAGGATGAGGGAGAAAGAAATAATGCAAGGCGAGGTAAAGTACTACATATATCTAGAAAATGTATGTTCTCTTAAATATTCTCATTCGCACCATTTTTATAAGAAGGAACAGAGAAAAAAAGATTGTGTTGGCAGGTTTATTTTAAACAAGGCGGAATACAGAATAAATATTTCTGAACAAAACCATTTCATTCATGATTTCTTGAAAATTGTATCCAAACAGCCAAACCTACTATCTACTGTAACCTACGATCTAGACTACCTTTCGCGGTTTCACTTTTTCAGCAATTTTGCGGTTCAAACATACGCCCGGGCACAACTGTCTTATAAGCGATTTTGATCCACCAGATAACTGTTAACGTTCTTTGCTGAAGGGCAATCCTCCCCTTCCTCCGCTTTACAGGGCCAGTGAAAAATTCTAATTCTAATTCGTTAATTTGTTGAAATGGAAAGAAGGCAAGTTTAGACTGATTAATACTGTATTTGTGGTTTGTGTTAAGTCGATTTCAAACAGTGGCTAAACTTGGCATATTTTCAGTTGGTTGAAAATCAGAAACATCTCGTAATTGCCAACGATCAAATCCGAGGTTTGCGTGAACGTTTGCAGACATCTGAAGAGAGTCACCACAAGATAAAGATGGACTACGAAGCCCTTGTACGGGAGGTAAGTTTATACATAAATATTTTGTATCCTTCTCTTGACAGAAAATTAAATTAAATCCGTTAATTGATGAAGTACATTGCATTTGACATGTTCTTCAAGCGAATGGTTTTACAGAACAGGGCCGTTGGTCTGTGGCCTACTCTGGGCAGCCCGTTTTGTTCCACCGATAAACCTGATCTTTTCCAAGGTTTGCGAAGGTGAGGTTATGTTGTTTAACAATTTAAGAGCAAAAATAGCAGATCGTTGCCGAGTGGTTTAGGAGCTTATTTTTCAACCGTTTTGACACACGAGGTGTGAATTAGATCGCTGTCTTGGACAAGAAATTTGTAGCTAAAAGAACAGACCACATTTTTGTAAAGTACCCACTGTCTCCAATTTGTGAAAGGCAAAGTGCTAATTCCAAATATGATCTGCATTAATTTTTGGCATTTTTTAAACAGTGAACAAAACGGAAATAAAGATTGAGGGGTTACGGTGGTCATGCCTCCACTGCTGATTCTTGTTGCAGTTATACGTCGATGAAATAAGTTTACCTCAACTTTTCAAAAGCTGAATGTCTTATATATTGTAGCCCTGCTTGGACAAGTGGATGATCATATTGATTAAGTGTCTGGGGTCTCCATCTTGTTTATATTCTATTTAAGAACTGTGACGTGTCTGAACACCCAAGACCTTGGAAACTGGTCTTGCGATTTTTGTCCCGGAACTGCCATTTTGACTGACGGCTGGTGTACGAATGTCGGTTTCGACGTCTAGCTTCGCTCCCCTCCTCTTCGCTCTCTAATTTTTCGATGGCAGGAAGCAAATTATTGCATTTTTAGACATTTCCACAACTTCTGACTATTTTTTCTACACCTCTTAAGAAGCTCGAATGATTAAAAAAGTCATGACATGCAAAGTGGCTCGGTTGTAATCAAAGGACAAGCCTTTTTCACCTTATACATGTTGTAATCTGTGAACAATATTCACATTCTTCTAAGCGTGACAAGGCTTTGGTCTTTTTGACAATTTAGCACATCTGAGTGACCTTGTTGGAAATCTGCAATACTTTAGTTACATGGGTGAAAGAAACTCTTATCTTTTAATTTAATAAATAAATAAATAAATAAATAGTATACAAGACTAAAATCGCAATTTACAGATCTTAGTTTATTACACCTCCGTGCCCCCCCCCCCCCATACTCCGTTATGTTCTTCTTACTTTTAAGTACTGGTCTGTCTGCCTGTCTGTCTGTCGGCAACTTCGCCTATAAAACTATGCATGCTGGCTTCATCTCCGGCCGTACGTAGGAAGGTCTGTCAGCAACCTGCGGATGGTCGTGGGTTTCCCCCGGGCTCTGCCCGGTTTCCTCCCACCATAATGCTGCCCACCGTCATACAAGTGAAATATTCTTGAGTACGGCGTAAAACGCCAATCAAATAAATGAATAAATAAATAAATAAATCTATGGAATAAAACTTTGTGCACAGCTTAACCTTGGGCGAGACATCAGATCCATCAAATTTTGGCGGTGATTTTGATTTGGATGCGTGTCCAAGAATATATTCAACTGTTGTTTACTATTGCGAGATAGGATAGACATGCGGAGTACTGTCCCTTTGTCTGTTGGTGGGGAATTTGTAGATTTAACTGTGATGGAAGTTTGCGTTCTTGCAGTGCCTTTTAGTATGTCATGGATTTATTATGTTTGTTATTCATTATATGACTTCCGTGTTTATTTCAGCTGGACAGACGCGAGGCTCTAGAGGAACAGATCTCAATGGAACAGGGTAACCCTTCAGGCGTGTCCACATTACAGGGCCTGCACGAGGAACTCCGCCGCTACAAGGACATCGCCGAGAAGATGGAACAGAGCGGAGAGACAGAACTGGAGGTATGCACGGATCAGACAGGTCCCATGTAATGTTACGGTACCTCCTCTCGTGATAATGTTACGCCCCTGGCCTTGTAGTTAGAGCGTTTTCGTCGAGATCGGGAGATCCGGGATCAATACCGGGTCGGGTCATACCAAAGACTAAAAATGAGATGTTAGAGCAGGGAAACGGGACTTGTTGGCCAGGTGTCAGTGGGGTGTGGGGTGTCATGTCTGGTGTCTTCGGCATGACGTCCCAGTGGCGGCATTTGTCCTTCCTCAAGGAAATACAGATATATAATTATACATTCTAAGGACCCCGTCGTCGCCACATAACTGAAACATTGTTGAGTACCACGCAAAGCCCAAGAATGCAGACACACATACACGCACACACATACACACACACACACATACACACATACAGGATTTATCCCTTGTAAGGACTTCGTAAGCTATGGTTGTTAAGGCACAGGGACTTTCAGACCTTTGATCAATGAGGCAGCAGTCTTTGAATCTATCTCCGAGGCTTGAAGTCAGTGGGTTTGGCAGGTGTCTGGCGAAAGTCAGTGGTTTACTTCAAGCACTTCAGTCCCCCAACCCAACCCCCACCCCATAAACCTGCTGGGTGTCCTGAAAAATTCTCCAGCGTCAATCCATTCATCAAAGAATCACTTGATTCCTAGTCGAGGCAATTCTGATGCCTCGGCGTCATGGAAAGATGGACCGTATGTGACCATCCTGTGTGATATCAGGTTGAGCTATTTGTAACACTAGTCTTTATGCTAGGTAAGATGTGTTTTCTTGATCAACAGTTATAGGAGAGATCTATTGCATATAGAGCGACATGCCTCCTGCAGTGTGGAGACCTGCAGTTATTGTCGAAGCTCATTAGTTGATTTTGTTGTTTGAGTCAAACATGGCATCCCAACCCGAAGATACAGCTTTGTTTATTTATTTACTTGATAGGGTTCTAACGCTGTGCTTAAAAATATTTCACATTAACGGCGGCGATCATGTTTACGGTTAGAGGAAATTAAACTGCCCTTTGCCAGGAAGGTTACCTGAGCAAATGAAATGGCTCGAAAACAAGATCAAACCAGCGGTAGTTGGGTTTGGGTTTAAACTCACGAGCAGAGTGATCAAAAACGAATGAGCAAATTTTGTGTTTGGATTTATGTTGATAAAGATACATTTTATAGCGATAGCATCAACTGTTTCCGGAGTCTAAAGTCAATTCTCCTTTCCTGACAATATTTTTTCCAGAAAATTTCGTAAATTAACTTTCCTAATCTTTATCGTAAATCATGACGCTTTCTATCTAGGTCATCATATAGCTATCACCTGAGTTTAGTCAATGACCCTATGCATTAGCAGAAAATCTGTGGTAGTATAACGAGCTCTCATGATTTGTTTTCCAGGCTCAGGCCGAAATTGACAGCTTGAAGGCTGAAGTAGCAAAGTACAAGCTAAAGTCGGAGGAGTTAGAATACAAAGTGGATGAGGTATGTCCGGAAAAAAAAAGAAAATTCGTTCGAATAACGGAAATGTCAGTTCGAGCAATGGAACTATCAGTTCGAACAACGGAAGTGTCACTTTGAACAACGGAAATATCATTTTGAACATGTTCTGCAGCATGTGAACAGTCTTATTTCATACGGACCTTTTTTGTATGGGAATTACGAAATTCTAGAAATTTGGAACCATTTTTGCATCATACTGGCTACATACACATGCGGTGTGATTTGCAGTACTTCTTTCCTGCTATTTAGAAACCTTTATAAGTAGGTCGTTAAAAAAGGTCTCTCAGACCCAATGCTGACATCCTACATTTTAACCTCACGGTATCCTATCTTTGAACACGGGCTATTCACATAACGAGGGACCTTAGTGTAAGGCGAAACGAAACTCTACTCTGGGGATTTGTCAGCTGTTGCGATTTAGCCCTTACTGCCTAATGGTCATTGCTGTATATTCCATATACGAAGTGTTTCATGGAATATATCTTATCTGAGAGAGGACTTCGGTCGTTTGTTTGACTCATTTAATTGTTTTAATGTATGGTTTCAGATAAATGAAATCTGGGTGTCGAAAAGCGCGGCGTCCGAAAAAGAAAAGTCAAATCTGGAAATCAAGCTACAGGTGTTGAAACAGGAACTGACTCAAGCCAAGGAAGTTCAAAATCGTCTGCAGAACGAAGTGAAACAGAGGGAAAGTCTTCTCAAAACTAGCGATGAGCTGTTGCGAGAGAAAGATGGGCTCATAAACAAGAGAGACGAGATCATACAGCAACAAGAAGACATTATCAAAAACAGGGACGGCGACTTCCAGACAATGCTAGACCAGATCTCGCAACGTGACGAGAGCGTGCGAGATTTACGCGATGCCTTGAGCATTCGTGACGAAAGGCTTCGGGAAAAGGATGACATCATTCAAAGAATAAACGTCAAGCTTGAAGGCATCACTAAGGAAACCATGGACAAGTTAAAGCAAAAGGAAGCGGAAATGAAAAAGCTAAGGGGCGAACTGTTCGATGCCACGGGTCCCATATCAGATACTGCGAAGGAAAATGGAGCTTTGAGTCTCCACATAGACGATTTGCATAAAACGATAGCACAACTGAAGACAGAAATGGAAGTTCTGAACAGTGATCTTGCAAAATTAAGAAAGGAACTTAGTAACAAAGAACATACTTGGCAATTGGAAAAATCAAATCTGATTACCGAAATGAAAACGTACAAAGAGAAGTATAATTTGTTAGAATCCATCAAAAAGCCTGCGGGTAACGACTTGGTGAAAAAGCTGTCAGAAGACAATACAAAACTTATCGAAGAAAAGGAAACCTTGTTGGGAGAAGTTCGAAAGCTTCAAATTGAACTTGACAACACAGTAAAACTTACGGAGAATGAAAAAGACGAATTAAATCAGAAATTAACAGACAGGAACAAAACTATCGAGGAAAATTTGTTGTTTGCAGAGAGGGTTCAAAATGAGGCAGCCAGGTTGAGAACGCAGGTAAAATTAATCTATTTTTGATAAATCCCTGAATTAATCTTTGCTTTATCATGATTTTATTATAATTTATGCGTGATTAATGGATGACTACTCTAATCTAAAGCCATTGACTGCAGTTTGCATTAGTTCTGTGATCGCTTACTTTTTAAATGATCAAAGTAGTGTTCTAAAAGTTTACTTATTTATTTATTTATTTATCTGAAATCGAAATGTTCAGATGGTAAGAGTGAATTTCTGAAGCTAAAATGTCCTTACTTATTTGTTACGCTTTTTTGTTTATTGTATCAAATACATTCAGGTATGGCTTCTTCTTTTTCTGACTCCATCCACAAAATGTTAAATGCATTTTCTCTGCTAATATCCACGGGACATTTCATGCTTGGGCAAGGACTTTACAGAAATCAAAATAAATGTGCTACTGCTTGTATGTATAGAGGATATTGCTCTCTGAAGGTTGAATATTATAAATATTGTTCGAGTGAGAGGTTGTAATGATAACCCACGAGACGCGAAGACGTAAACATTTCCACCTTACAAGAGAGTAGTTTTTATGGCACTCATCCTTCATCGTGCAATATTCTATTTATTATTTAAACGTTAACAATACCATGATAGTGTGTATTTAAACGAATTTTAAGAAATGCGTTTAGGTTTAGGTCTCACAGACATGTTTATAGCGTGACATAGTATTCATGACGTGGTGCATGACGTCGTGTCTTCGTGCGTGACTTCGGAATGTAACATTTGACTAAACTTGTATGATAACCTCATCCTGCTGAGCGCATTTTGGAACGATACTAAACAAAATGCTTCTTTCTTTGAGGTCACATTGTCTGGGTGTCAAATATAAAAATATAGTAACAAAAGTGATATTCCTCTGGAGCGAAACATCACTTTTATCAGTGAATAAACCCCTGGGATTTCACTGATGTATAAATAATGAATGGCGTTTTTAGTAAATGAAATTAAATTTTATGTCACCTCCTTTGCTGCTAGAATAAGTATGCTCTTTCCGAAGGTATCTAAGAGGATCAGTGTCCTTAGAAAAGATTCCAAATTAACGGTATTCATTGTCTTGTTTCCTTTTTTTAAGTTGAGAATATGAGGCCAAACGTGTTTCGTGTCTTTTTTGGTTGTTCTATGTCCCTTGGTAGTTATCGTCGACACCCATGAAGAAGACGTGATATGACTGAGATTCACATTTTCTTTTAGCGAATTAACTCCTTAATCCATTATAAGAGAGATAGCAGTTTATCAAAACCAAACCTGCAGAACTCAAACCTGTTGCTTCCATTTTAAAGGCCGAACTGGCTTACCGCCTACAGCAAGAAGATAAAATCCTCCGCGCGGAATTGCTGGCCATGAAGGTCCGGTACGAAACCAGACTGGAGAAGATCCAACGAGAGTACAACAATCTTCACAGCTCCGCAGAAAAGATTCAGCGGGAGAGGGACCTGGACAAAGACATTATCAAGGGGATTCAGCGAGGGATGGGCGAATTGAGAGCTAAATACACACAGGATGTGGCTGGATGGCAGAAGGAAAAACTCCAGATGGAAAGAAAGATCAAAGAGGTGAGAGGTTTTGCTTGCGGCCGGGAATACAGACATGTACTTTGAAGCTCTATAATGCGGGTCTGGCTTGTTTTTTGCTGTGAGATATAAATTTGGTAATCGCCGTCATGGTTACAAGAATGGAATATCTGTAAATTGTTGACTGACCTTCAATATAAAGACTATACAAAATGAGTAAAACTACGCGGGGCAGTGACACCGTCTGATAGTTGACCAGACCACCAGATTTAAAGTGTTTATCAATTACCAGTTAGTTTTAGTGTCAACCTTACACGGAAAGTGAGATGTATTATACGTAAATAAACTAAAGACAGTGCCAACTTGCTTAGGCGGTAAACATTCCGTCATAGTTTTTGCCTTTTCGCCACGTACATTTACGTCATAGGTTTTGTCTTTTAAATCCATGTATTAAAGCCGTAGTTTTGGACTTTCCAAAACGGGTAATAACGCCTGAGGTTTTGTCAAATCTATACATTTATCAACGCCTTAGCTTTTTACCTTTTCAATACATGTATTAATGCCACAGTTTTTGCCTTTTCAATACATGTGTGAATGCCATAGTTTTTGCTTTTTTAACAGATTTATTAACTCCATAGTTTTTGCCTTTTAAATCCATGTATTAACGCCTTAGGTTTTGCCTTTTCCATACATGTATTAACGGCTTAGGTTTTGCCTTTTCCATACATGTATTAACGCCTTAGGCCTTAGGTTTTGTCTTTTCCATACATGTATTAAGGCCTTAGGTTTTGCCTTTTCCATACATGTATTAACGCCTTAGGCCTTAGGTTTTGTCTTTTCCATACATGTATTAAGGCCTTAGGTTGTTACCTTTTTCATACATGTATTAATTGTAAGAAAACAACGGTCATCACAGCTTGGATCCGATTCCCCATTACTTCGGTGACGGTTTTCTATTCTAGTCGCTTTGTTTCTACTACAGATCGAAGACAGTAGGAGAATGGTAAACGAAATGAAGAAGCTTGCTGAAGAACTGAAGAAGAAGGTGGCCGAGCAGGAAAAAGTTCGAACGAATGTCGTGAACACTTGGACCATGGAGAAGACCGCGTGGGAAATCGAAAAGTCCAACATGCAGAGCAGAATCAACCAGGTTGGAGCTCGCATGGGAATCGAGAAGTCCAATATGCAAAGCCGGGAGGTTGACTGATATAAAATACTACAGCATATAGAAATGGTCATACGTAACTGATGAAGTCCTGCATGTTGTCAATTGACCTCAGTCAGTGTTTCATTCTAACTCTTCAAATAGTATGTAGTAGAAACCCCTAACACCATAGCTTAAAAAGAATCTGGTGAAGTCGAATCAAGTCAATTATCTATTTGTAGACGTGAATAGTCTAGAATTACTTTAAATGTTATGTTGTCGCCCTATTTAGTCAACAGTCACATGAAAAAAAATTCAAAGGGACGTCCGTTCCACAGAATTTGTCCAAATTGGAGACTAAAACGACTAGAACTTGTGATATTAGACCAACACCACTTGGAAGGAACGCTACAACCATGTAGGAACGCTGTGTGTTCCACTCCAGTAAGCCAGTTCGCACTAGTTTAACAATGGCACGTCTTCTTAAGTTAAAGCACTGAAACCCTCAAGAGTCTCTCTCAGTTCTTCACAATTCATGCATTTTGATGAGAAGAGTCTCATGTCGAATTAAAACTGAATACAACACACACAAAAAGCAGAACATAGCTAAATGCCACATATGTACGGACTGATTGCGTATATGGGCATAAATCTGGCGAATGGCTCATTCTGTACATGCGCACTGGTGAGCAATTGAAACGCCAATAAGGCTTATCAAAATTATCCTATTTACCAAACCGGCTTCTGAAAAGTCGGTTAAAGGGAAAGGCTACACAAAAACGAAGTTATGTTTTAGTGAAAGACCAGTAAAAACTATATCTAAAAATATCTTCACTGATTTTTTTTAGATTTCACTGATGAACTGCTCCATCAATGTGGTCGGTAAAGCCCCCATACAATCAAAACGTCTGGCTGGGTTTAATTTGTTTAAATAACCTAAAAAATTCAGTGACGGTATTTTCAGATACAGTTATAATGATCTTTTCATAACTCACCATAACTTTATTTTAAGTTGTCTTTCATTTTAAGGTTAACAGTAAATCAACGCTCCAATCTTTTATTTTTTTTTTTCTCCCACAAAGCTGGAGGAAAAACTTTCAACCTTCAACAAAGCTCAGTCGAGGACCAGGGACATGCAGTCCAAGCTGGAGGTCACGTGGGAGAAAGAACGCGCTGAGCAGAAGAGGCTTCTAGCAGAAGCGCACAACATCGCTCTCGACTTACAACAACAACTCAAGTCACGGGATCAAGCCAGCGCCAGTGAGCTCAAGGAGCTGGAAACGCGCTTCGAGGAGGAACGCTTAAAATGGGATGCTGAGAAACGTGAATCGGAGAAGAAAATTCAGGAGGTAGGTTGTATGAAACGAAATCTGCAGGGCTTCGCCTATGTTTAATTATTATTTTTTTTAAACCGTAACATATTTTTTGGTGCTTATGGAAAACAGGGTTACATACAAAGGTTAAGTGCCGATATAAACACACCATAGCTTTTCTTTCTTGGTTTTCCACCCTGGAGGTTGTACCCAGCGTGCCTCGAACCCTAAGTTGCAATTCTGCTGTTGCAATGATTTCAGGCCAGAATAAACACTACCTATATTCCATGATATCTGAGCTTAGTGTTTCCAACTTGAAGGTTGTGCCAAGCGCACATTGGACCTCGGATTATATTTTGGTGTTAATGCATTTGTTTATTTATTTGATCGATGGTTTACGCCATCGAATTTATGAATATTCAAGAATATATGACGGCCCTCTTATATGACTGCGGCCAAGCAGCATTATGGTTGGAAGGAACCGGATGATGTTATGTAGGATTCAAGTTAAGATGTATCCACAGTACAAGTAGCTCACACAATATTGGCCTTGAGTTTGCATAATGAATGTTATACCAGGTGCAAAGCGCACATAAGGTTTTACTTTATGATATCGTCTTTGGTGTTTCAGTTCGAAGATTATATCCTTAGGTTGTAGTTTGACGTTGGGGAAGTTTCATGTCGGTTTGTGCTAACTGTACATGTGGCTTATACGATGCTGTTCTCGCTTTTCTTAGCTTGAAAGTTATACCACGCGTATATGCGACTTTATGTTGTACCCAGAATTGTCGCCCTTGGTGTTGCAGCTAGATGGTTACACCAAGCGTATATCCGATCTTATGTTATGGTTTGCTTACATGGCAACGTTGTTCCAGCTTTAAGGTTACACCAAGCGTATACCGGGCCTTGGGTGGTTGTTTGCTTGCATGGTATCTTTCTTGGTGTTGCAGCTTGAAGGTTACACCATGTGCAGATCGGACCTTAGCTTGCGGCTTCCTGAGACAGTATTGTCGTCCTTGGTGTTAAACAGTTTGAAACTTGAAGATTGTCCAAAGCGTATACCAGACCTTAGGTTGTAGTTTTCTTACATGACATCGTTCTTCCAGTTGCAACTTGAAGGTCATACTAAGGGCATATCTGACCTTACCCTGTAATTTGCTATCGTGACATTGTTCTTCCTGTTTGCAGCTTGAAGGTTACACCAAACGTATATCCGACCTTCAGCGACAGTTCCAGGAAGTGAAAGATCGAGATACGAGCGAGAAAGAGGCCTGGCAGAGAGAGAAGTGTGACCTGGTGAGAAGGCTCACAGAAGCCAGACAGTTCCAAGTCCGACAGAACAGAAAGATCGACGATATCCTGCACACGGTAACTGTTGATATATTCATGAAAGACTTCTGGAATTTTTCCCTCATACACACTCCGTCATAGTCATAATTTTGAATAACTTTACCACGGTATAAGAAAAACGCACATTATTGCCCTTTTTTAATAGTTGGGCTCTGTATACATTTTCTGGTTCTGTCTCAATTTCTCTTGCGCCCCATACAGAGTCAGCCTTGGTCCTAATATTGTGTTACTTTACGACGGGCTCTGTTTGACGGTCAATTAATTTGGAAATCAAATAGCGATATGTGTGACTGGAAAAGGCGATGTAAACGGCTGTCTCAGATGTATTATTACATGGTAAATTTTTCGTGTCATTTGAAATCCCTGAAAGGATGGGTATTTTGTTGTTGGTATGAGGGAGTTGTCTCCCTTCTCGTCTGTCTTCACAAACGTCTCCCATACACATATTGTTTGGTTAAAGTTAGGCATTTGATAGTGGACTTAGCGGTAAATGTTTTTAGTCGTATCTCGTTCATAGGGGAAAAATATTGAGATGAAAGATTACTTTAGTGATTTTCTCCGTCTGAGAACTGCGAAAATTCGAACATGTTATGAGCAATCAGATGGGAGGAAGGAAAACGTCTTCACAAAGAGTCTCGTGCTTTCGCTGTATAAACGATTTGTGAAGTCCGTCCTGACGTCCGTGTGTTTGCCACACATATCCTTGTGAACAAACTGTCCTAAACAGTGGCTTCAGAGGTCGCATGAGGGCCGGTTTGGATTGATTGGCTTAATCCATTGCAGTTGCCGTCGGATTTCCTTTCCGTCACACTGTTTTTCATACTTATTTCTAGCTCCAGCTGGCTTACCTGTAGATTATTATCTATAGAGGCTAATCCCTGGATCCTTTTACTGCCTGCAGCCGGATTTTAGCGATCAAGACTCGGCGTTTTCTTTCGAGTCTCGATCGGTAAAGTCCGGCAAGAGCCGAGTGCTCGACTAGCGGGCTCCCAAAACAATGACGTAGATGTCAATAAGGCCAGTTTGGCGCAAATGACGCGAAATTCATCTACCGTCGTGTATTTATTAGAGGCTGTACGATCGGACAACACGGGACAACGAACAGCTCAGACATGCGGGTCTACGGAAATAAATGTTTTATTGATGCCAACATCAAACTGAGATGGACATCAAGGCATGTTGGTAAAATACTGCAGCAGGCAGTAGAAAGAATCTAGGCCTGAGCCTCTATAGACAATAATCTATGGGTAAGCCCACTAGAGCTAAGTTATTTTCATAGTATTGCCTCAGTAATCGGATGGTTTGGATTAATTTTCATGATCCCATGCAATCCAGCATGGCTGCTGTCGCCCATTTTTGGTTTCATGGCTGTGGAACGGTTCTCTTCATGACGTTAACACATACGACAAGTGGCAATTTTTCTCAATACAGCAACATGCCGAATTGGAGAGGGAATTTATAGCTGTCCGCCACTGAGCTTGTGTTTGAAATCTGGATATATCCACCACATGTGATGTCCCACCATCTCTTCTCATGACATCGTTACTTTTCATTCCATTCCCGGTGAAAGCCATTGTGAAGTCATGACGTCACAGAAAGTCGTTGATTTTGTGGAACATCCACTTGATCTACTTATAACATTTTGGATTATGACTGGTCAAATACGTGTTCTTGATTGAAGGTTTGGAAAAATCCATTGCTTTGTTTTGTGTTGTCAGCTGAAGCGTCTCCGTGAGCTGGCCACGCTAGTCCAGGACGTGGAAACGGCGGAGGACTTGGTCAGGAGAAGTCCTGAAGGGATGGCGGACGGAATTCCGGATCATAAACAGCTACAGAAAACTTTAGATCAGGTCTGGACTGAGAGCTGCTGGATGCGCCACTATGTAAAATGTCGTCGAGGTCCATTGCAGTGGATGAAGTCTTCCAATCTTTATGTGATCTTAAACCATAATCATTCATTTCAATCTTAATGTTGCTGTCAACCTGCGGGTGGTCGTGGGTTTCCTCTGCGTTCTGATTGGTGTCCACATCATTCTGGCCGCCGCCAATTAACTCTTGAACTATGAAATATTCTTGAGTAAAGGCGTTAAACACCAATCAAATAAATGCATAAATTAATGTTGCTGTCAAGCACATGGAATTATTTTGTGTCAGAGGTCACAACCATCTAAGGCCAAGCTTTATTTATATTTACTTATTTATGTATTTATTTGATCGGTGTTCGATGTCGTGCTCAAAACTTTTTCACTTACCGGACGAAGTGGGTTTGTGTGGTAAAGAGTACCCGGGGCACACCCTCCACTTTAAACCTGACATACCTCCATCACGACTTTCAAAGCGAAGGCTCCACTTTGTCACACACTATTCCCGGGCAATCTGACAAACCAATCATGTGGCATACGCTCACATTTGACATAAATACCAATAAGAAGTGTATAAATCACTGAAGTATATAATAACATTTCTTGCTTCAAAAGAAAGGTTATCGAGAGTTTATAAGAATGTTATATTGTGGATGTACAAATTGGCGAAAGTACTGCTATAAACTTTATTGCCATGCATAGTTTAGTTGGAATTTATGATAAAATGTGACAGAAAATGCGTTGGAAATAGTTTCCTTCTAAAATTCTGTTTATGTTTGTGTTTCTCCGTAGGCCGTTCTGAAGTATATGAGAGATGTAAGTATTATTTTTGGCATTGAATGTTGATGGTTCATATGGCCACTAAACTACGAATTGTTGTCAGAGTAATAGTTGATCAGACTTTGGTATTGGAGAATCTTGTGATTTTACAAATATGTCTCTTTACTGATGCGATGGTGAGAATGTTTGATCATTTTTGCCGAACTATAAGACAGCTTTATCATGCCTATGTGCGGCGTGAAAGGCTGTAACTTTGGAGTAGAAAATTTGTCTCGGTTTGGTATATGTTCTGTGAAACTGAATTCATCATGTTTATTTTATCATTTGATGTGTTTGTTTTCTGCTCCCAACAGTCCATGCACCAGCTAAACGCCATCATGAACGACTTGGACACATATTTGGAGACAGTCAGAGATGAACTACCTTATATGAAAAGGTTGGCTTTACCAGATTGTTCGTTAAAGTGCTACTTTGGTGTCAAAACACCTGTGTCTCAAAAGCCAGGTTAATTGATAAAGACTCGGATAGTCTGAATTGCTTTCCTAATTGTGAAAATATTGCAGAGAATTAAAACCGATATTGTACGTTTCGTCACAGTATACGGAAACAAAATATTTCTGTCGCTCCACTCTTCCTGGTGTGACGTCAGCCACGAACACATGACCTCATGAACGTGTGTACTGACGTGTGTACACATATGACGCTGCCTTTTCAAACGCTCTTGACGTCATCCCAGCATAAATGTCTTACCCAACGTCACATCTGGCTAATTCGACGTCATACATGGAATTTTATATATGGGTTAAATAGTGTTATTCATGAAAATCCTTTTGAAACATGGTGTTAGGCTTACTACGTAGGATTTCTTTCATATCATTGTAATATTTCCACACAGTTTGTATCCTGACCAGAGTGGCACTTTAAGACCAGAAAAACAATCTGTAGATAGTTTTAGAAAGACAAAGTAAAGTATAGATTTTATACATTACGAGGAATAATAAAGTGAACTTAAAACGGATCTATTCTTAATGGAGACCAATATATAACAAATTGGGCTGACCTAAAGACACTTAGCCTATTCTCGTAGCAAAACAACCGAGTCTGATACACTGTGTATTTTAATCAGTTAATCCAATCATCAGTGCAAATTTGAGGCCATTACTGGCTCGTTAATCTTCAGTTTGACTCTAGCTTCAGCTTTGATTTGCGCAAAAGAAATCGCTGACTCAAGCACAGCATTGTCAGTGGTTTGTTTTCACCTGTGAGTCGATACTGAAGCGACGCGGATTGGCTGACAGTTGCGATAGAATTTCCTGAGATCAGTCCTGCAGATTTCACGCCAGCCAATAAGTGTTTGTTCTACCGTTAACTTGTCAACGTCCAGGTTAATATTTTTGCATTTTTGTTTCGGCTGCCTCGAGAGGAATGCTTTTGTTGAATAATCGAGGGGAGCCCCTCGTGACGGACTTTTAATTCAAGGTTTTTGATTCGCTATGCGAAATTTCCTATTGTTCATATCTCCGATAACATGTGCTGTATTTAACTTACATGATCGAGATTGTTGCGAGAAATATTTTCAAACGAGGAAGCTCATAGCCGTTTCTTCGGGGAAACAGTGAAACACTGGAAATTCCCCAGTATTTTCTAAAACACACTCTATCTATCTATCTATCTATCTATCTATCTATCTATATATCTATCTATCTATCTATCTATATATATATATATATATATATATTGTTATATATTGTTCCTTAAACTCCTCTCTGAAGATTGTCTATTCCTAAAAGTCTGTTCTAGTCGTGCTAGACTTGTGTATCGTAAGACATGGTGTTTGTGTTGCAGAAGCTTATCCTCTTCACAAGTGGATTCGAAAGATGACGAGGATGAGGATAAACAGCTCAGAGATGAAGCCCAGAAAAGTGAGCGGTTGGGAAGAAAACAGCTCCAGGAACAGCAGCAACAACAACAACAGCTCAAGGTGAGCCAGCCGCCGCGCTCAGCTGACAGCAGTCCTACTCGATACGAAAGAAGTCAAACAATCAACACTGTTCTCCAAAGCACACAGACACAGTCAACCACCAGGGGGCAGTGGACGAATAATTCCGGGTCACCAAGGCCGCCATCATACGCTTCCGGTTCACGGAGTGCTCAGTCGTCGCGCTCAGCCTCCCCAGACAAACATCACAGCCGGACCTCCTTCTCGCCAGTGAGAAAAATCACGAACTATCCTGATCCGCCTCCGAGTTTCTTGATTTCCCCGCCACACCAGGGGCAATCCCGTCAGTCAACGGACTCGCAGTCCTCAACGGACATGACCGAGGTGTTCAGTAGGCTCTCACGGCCGCAACAGCTCACGAAAAGCATCTCCATGGACTCGGCACCTTTGACTTCCTTTGCCGCCGGATTTTCTGAGCCAGTTCCCTCTGGTCAAACCACAGGACCAGGTGCTCGGATGGAAAACTCAAGAGGCATGATGTGCTCATTGGTGCCGGGAACGACCGGAAGCTTGGACAGATTATCACCGAGAACCGCGCGAAAGAAATTCTTCGCCGACGATACGAGCACAACGACGTCTGCCGGCGACAGCTTTTCTCACTGGTCTGACAGAAGACTCCCACCTCAAGCGCTTTTCACGGACCACGGCAAGATGAGTCAGACGTCCAACGCCGGTAGCTACTCTTCCCTGCCTGATAGGCGTGGACAGACATCAGCTCCACAGACCCACGAAACGGACATGTTTCCTTTCGGCGCGGACTGTGATGCTGACAGCATTCCAACTATGGATCCCCACCAGATCGAAATGTTGTATTACCCGGCTCATGGGACTGTGGCCAGGAGCTTGCCGCCATTAGAGCCTCCAAAGCCTCCGATGACATGGGACGAAAAAGTGAATATTGTGGACAATACCGGGTTAGATGTGTCAGAAAAGAGTAAAACAATGGGCGCGACATCGTCTCACTTCCTTTCTTTTCACCCGTCCCAACCCAAATCAGCAACGCTTGGGTCCATTGGCGTGAAAGAGAAACGAAAACTGTTTCGAAAATCGAGTAGTTTGGACAACACCTCGGTTTCGGCGTCCCTCGGAAAGGTCGGAATGCAGATGTTACCCACTGCCGTTCCTAGTGGTTTTTCTCCTGCTGACCTCTTAGCGGCCGTAAAGAGGAAATTCAGACCCACGATGAAAAAGGCTCTCCCTGCCAATGAGGGTCAAGCAACAGCAACATCATCATCATCAACCACAACAACAACTACGTCAGCTCCTTCTATTCCCATCAGCAAATCCGCAGACAACATGGCGGACATTTCCGGGCAGGTGACCCGAGCGCCAGAGGCCTTCCGGTCGATGGATATCTCTCCGGCGTTGACCCCGTCCCCTACATCTCCTCATCCATTCCAGTTCTCACCGATCCCTCCTGGTCTTCCCTCACTCTCCAGAACGGACAGCCACAAAGCCGCAGTGAGTATCAGTTCCGTTCCGTTCATCTGTTCTTATGGTTAGGTTTCAGACAATATCCAAGGCTCTTATCTAATGGCTCACAAACAACTGTGTCGGGGTACCTTGAAAGGTGCAACCATCCTCTGTAACCAGCGCGGCTGGTTATGACCCCGTGCCTCTCACCAATAAGGTCGCCGTGAGTTCAAGTCTATCTCGTGCGGGATTCCTCCGACCGTATGTGGGAAGGTCTGCCAGCAACCTGCGGATAACCGTGGATTTCTCCAGGGCTCTGTCCAGTTTTCTCATTCCATATTGCGGGCCCCCGTTGTATAAGTGAAATATTCTCGGGTGTGGCGTAAAACACTAATCAAATAAATGAAAAGATCACTGATCTCGGTTTTAATTTGGGGTAAAACATTTACTTCACTGTGCAACCTATAAAGTTTTCACTATTTTTGTAACATGTAGTATTATTTCCAGACAAATTTATTACAACACAGGCAAACCAGTTTAATAGTGTTTTCAATTCACGTTTCAAAGTCACTTTTAGCGCGGCAGACATTTAGCATGACGGCCGTTCAACCTCCTTTCTCAGGTAATAAGGGCATACCACTCAGCAGTTTTGAACATATCTAGTGTTTCATGTTTGACAATAATGTATTCAGTCCTTCTCATTGGCAGAAGTCTCGTTGGAACTCGTCTCCCTCGAGTTACCTGGCATCGAGCACGCAGCCTAGTATATGGGAACTGCTCAAAATTTCCCAATACAACAACAACATAAATATACGCAGTACGACAGTTAATTTTGCATGGTTTGTGCACAAATCGGTTCTTTCATCACGCCTTTCTTATTTATTTATTTATTTATATATTTATATTTTTGATTTGTGTTTTACGCCGTACTCAAGAACATTTCACTTCTACGACGGCATAATGGTGGGAAGAAACCGGGCATAGCCCGGGGGAAACTCACGGCCATCCGCAGGTTTCTGGTAGACTTTTCCACGTACGGACGGAGAGGTCACCTCTGTTTCCTTGAGCGATTGTTTACACGGGAACAAGAAGAAAATGGAAGTCAGTCCACAGAGTCGAGGTTATTCAGAGGTAAACTGTGTATGTTGTTGTTGTATTCAAAACGTTTGCTTTAATTCAAAGAACTACTCTTGTACGCTGGGCGAACGCTTGTAACGCGAGATAGTACGAGGTTCTGCGGGACCAGATGAGGAGATGATTTTGTTACGGGGCGGATAGCCATTAAGGTGCACGGTTAGCTTTTCTACAAAATACAGGCCACGTGATTCACAAATACTCATTTGCAGTGTCCGACATGGTCAAGAGATTTCGCTTGACGCATCTTTATGTCTCTGTCTTATACAGGTTGAAGAAACCCCTGGTGTCCCCAAGCTCACTCAACTATTCCCGAAACCTCCCACTCCGCCATACCGCCGGCCCCCTCGACGCTGGCGATCAAAATCAGCAGACAGGGCGGTGAAGCAAGAGCGTAAACAGCAGGGACCAAAGCCAATAATCCTCCACGCCGATATCATAACACCAATACGTGTGTGGAAATTCAATGAGACGTCGGTATAGACTGCAACAGGGAGCTGAATCCACAAAGCAATTTTTGACTGAAGTCAAAACCACTTTTACAGCCTATTCCATACCTGTTGGTTTTGAAATTTGTACAAGTTGTGCTACGGAGTGATGTATACGCACCATCCATGCCTTTATTTTAAAATTTCGAGAACGTTTAGTTTTAGTTTTAAAAGTTTTACTTAAGTAAAGAGCACTGCTTTGCGGAATCGGTCCCAAGGCTCACGTGTACGAAGCATTATTAGTCTTGTGTGAAGGTATCTTTGAGTGCCTTGACAACCGACAGTGTAAACAAGACGTTAACATGGAAGTAGTAGGGTTTCCTGCAAGTGGACCCAGTGCCGTTTGGTCTTGAACATGTCCCGGTATAGTGCGGGGATTTCTCATGAAAAGAAACTTAACTTCGGTAAAGATGTTCCCTGGCCTCAGCGATATCTAGAAAATAATGTAACCATTTCGTCATATTTTACCATGGCCCCGGGTTGGTGCGAGTACTGATGCCATCACTATGGTGACTTCCACCTCGACCACAGCTTAGATGTAAAGATCGAAGGATTTACTTTGTGGTTCACATGTGGATTTGAACTCGGGGCTTACAGCACTTGAAAGCAAATGGGCTACAGGAAAATTCCTACTAACCTCTGTTGGTATAGGCAACGAAAATCTGTTCCCCTTGGTACACGTGATCAGGTGGTGCACATGGACATAGTACAGAGGAAAAGGCCATTGCTCCGTTGATAAGACCCAAGACTTGCTCCCGTTGATGGTGAGCGATTTGGCTGTGTGCCAGATTTGCGTTTATTGTGACTTTTGATGCAGGCGTGTTCCTTAAACGGATGCAAGAAAAAGATTTTTACATGGCCTTGAAAAAAGTTCCAACAAATCTCTTAAAAGTGTATCGTACTGAAATTCAGAAAGATAGTTGGTTTTCGATGACATCGGTTGGTGGGGAATGTAAATATCTGTCGAAGATAGTCACAGAATAAGATATTACAAATAAAATTGAAAATCAAATTTTTTAAACCCTAAGCTCCAGGGTCTACCTTTAATGGGGGGGGGGGGTGACAATCGATTGAAATTATTCATACGCTCGTTATCTTATAAGGAAATCTTACAAAGCATATTGGATGGTATTTAAAATTCTATAATAAGAAAATATTGATAGGGACAACTTTTAAAATCTTTTTAATTTGAACACGTCAATTGAAGCTAACTTTGCGAGGATTATATTTAGTCGTTGGAGAATTCAGTTATGTACCTTTGATTTTTTCAAAGTGTGAATTTGTATGTTAGACTGCATTTTAACTTCCCATGATCAGTTAAAATATGTATTAACGACTTATGCGGACTATAAAAAGCTTTAAATGGAGAACGTGAAACATTTTCGATATTGGTTTCATAATGGTTTCATAACCAGTAAACACAGAAGTTACCAGTTATGTATTTTTTATTTAAGACCGCCTGTGGTTTTCCCGTCGTTTTAGTCGAGGTGAACTTTTGTAAACAAGATGTTCATTTTTCATTTTACACTTGTACATAATCTGTGTGCAATATAGCATGTGCAATGTGTAGAGATTGTATCTTTTCTGTGATGCCCAGGTAACTAGTGCTGTGTTATAGAACCATAGATTTACGGTTTAGTTTTATATTTTACAAATCGTATGATTATTGTTTCTTTTTTTATTTCATAACCCCCTTTACAGGGTTAATCTTAACACAATTCTTTTGTTTATTGTGTTTTATTTATTTTTTCTGTCGTTGTTTGTTTTACCCGTGTGATTTCCTTTTAATAGCCGCATCTCATTTTGTCAGTATTTTTGTTTATTTCATGACTCATTTTTTCCCCAGAAGATAAATATTATAGGTTGAAGTGTGGAAGTGGTGCCATATATATCATAAATATGAACAGGTAGGATTGTATTTAAATTCATGCACTATTTTGCATTTAATGTACAACTTTCTTCTGTAAATACGTCAAATACATTTGTGACACAGTTTGCGTCTGGCAGACCGGTTTACTTTAGAGCGTAGGAACATCCGCTGTTAAAGGTTTCAGGGTATTCGCAATATAAGGATAGTGTTATAGGTTATGTCGACTTTCTTGTTTGATTCTTATGGTGCTGTAATGAGGTAGAGAAATTGCAAAGCACAACAACGGTATATACACTGCGAAAAGCAATTCGTTACATTTAGCAAAATATCATGTTTTTTGAGTGATTCGAGACTGCATTATGTTACTGTAACATAGTAATCTGTTGTTATACGCAAGACATACATGTACGCGGTTACAACAAAATAGATATACTGTTGGAACGACAGAATAACGTGATGTATAGCATAAGTCTTTGCGGCAATAGCATTACCTATTCTCTGGACATTCAGAAAACATAATATGGTGTCATTTTAATGGGTTAATTTATAGAGGGGTCAAAATGGTTATCCACCATAAATTTCGTCTTTCTTTTATTTAGTCACATCACATTTTTTTTTCTTCTATTTATTTTTTTGGGTATGAGATGCTGTTATTGAAGGTACCATCATTTTCACAGAATAAAAAAAAATGCGTGTCCATCTGAAACGTTTGTTAGATTTTTTAAAATACATTTTAAGTGAAATGGCGCTATTTTCCACATTCATTGATTCATGGAAGACAACCTTACTATCTCCACTTTGTGAGACAAAATGCACGAGACTTACCCGTGGAGTAAGTCAGTGCTGTGTATGGAAAACCAGTGCGCTTTAGCCAAAGTTCCCACGAATGTTAGGTTTACAAGAGGTAAAGCTTTAGACCAACTTCACTGGATGTAATACCCGATCTAGTCACCAGATCTAATACCCCGATCTCCACACTGACTTTTCGATGACCAGATCTGAATGAACACCAGTCTCACTTATGACAGATCTATGCTAGCTGCTGCCAATGCTGGCGTTTTGCTAAGGACGTCTGAAATAAACCCAATCTCACCTAAGGCAGATCAAGTAGCTTTTAATTACACTCACTTGTCACCAACTAGAGTTGAAGACATCTATTCATCTTTAACAGGTCATACATCGTGGCTCCTCCTTATACTGACTTTTCATGCGGTGGCTGTTAGTTCAAGTCCAGCTCGTGTTGGTTTCCTCTCCGGCCGTACGTGGGAAGGTCTGCCAGCAATCTGCGGATGGTCGTGAGTTGCCCCCCCCCCCCCGACACTGCCATAATGACGGCAGCCGTCTTATGAGGGAAATATCCTTGAGTACGGCGTAAAACGCCAAGCAAATAAATAAATAAATATACTTACTTTTTCCTGACTAGGCCTGAAGTAAAGTCAGTCTCACGAAAGTCAGATCTGGTAATTGGCATGAGGACCAGTTGGTTTTCTAAAAAGGTAACGGGATGAGCATGTTGTAAAGGAAGTAATGAAGGCTAAATGAAAAAAATAGATGTTAATCTCAGAGACATTAAATAGACACGAATTAGAGGCCAACGTTAAATAGATGTGCATCCGAGGAAGCCATTAAATAGATACGAATCTCAGGAAAACATTAAATAGATACGAATCCCAGGAAGAAAATAAATAAATACCAACCAGAAGGATGGCATTACATAGATACGAATCAGAGGACGGCATTAAATAGATATGAATCAGAGGACGGCAATAAATAGATATGAATCAGAGCACGACATTAAATAGATATGAATCAGAGAAGGTCATTAAATAGATGTGAATCAAAAGACGACATATAAATAGAAATCAGATTCATTAAACAGGTACGGATCTGGGCAAGACGTCGATATGAATCAAAGGGAGGCATTGAACAGATGTGTAACGAAGAGAGACATTGGATAGTAAGGAATCAAAGGGAGGCATTGAACAGATGTGTAACGAAGAGAGACATTGGATAGTAAGGAATCAAAGGGAGGCATTGAACAGATGTATAACGAAGAGAGACATTGGATAGTAAGGAATCAAAGGAAAACATTGACAGCAATAACATCGATTACACTGTAATAGAATTATGTACCTATAATGCTTAGCAATATATGTTGGCCTTTGTTAAATCACTCGGTAATAGTGTCTCTCAAGCTCCTTCATACACTGGCACTCATTACAATAGTACGGCCCCCTCATTACAATAGCACGGCCCACAAGAATTTTATTCAGCGCTGAACATAAAAGTGTGCAAAATGGTTTTTGACGTCCATGGTGAGAAACTGTATCAATATGGTACCCAAAACCCACCACAAAATCCATACCTATCACTGCATTTAATTCAGTGAAAAGAGAAAGATCTCAAAATATAAGTACATGTAGTTTTAGAGAAAGTTTTCAATGGTCTATTTCCGGGGATTCGCCATATTTTCAAATGGCCTTTTTCTCTTTAAAATCTAGCTGTATGTATATAGCTGTCTGTTTCTCACTGGTTGTCAAGGGCGAGGAGTATTCTGAATGTCTTGTTTCTTTCACGATAATATTGTATCGGTGAAAATGAATCGCATAGTGAGCCATGCATTGATTTGTTTGTTATTTAAACGTGACACTCGACAATTTAGCACATATACATATATGACGGCTATCACGTTTATACAGATGGATAATATCGGCGTGCCCGGATTACACCACAGTCTTGCGCTCTGTGTCCCGTTTTACGAAGGTTGCGCAACACTTTTCGTCTTCACCACAAGTTGTCAGAAACGATTTGGTACTGCTTCGTGAAAGAGGCCCCTGTACATGACAAACATGCGTGTCTTAGTGAGAGATAAACAACAGAGCACCGGGGACAGCGTGATAGTTGGCAAACGTTCACACGTTACCGGTGAAATCCGGCCTCTTGCCAATTTACCTCAATCAGGGTTTTAATTCTAACTGTTCATGCACGTGTTAAAGGAGTAACAACATATACTCTCCCTAGCACCATGGCTTAAGCAAAGTTAGGTAAAAAAAACCCATTACAGTGAGGTTAAATGCAATTTATTAGAGTGAGTGCTTCGGGTTTAAAGCAGGGCGAGTCAATGCCGCCAATGTGCCGCCGCCATGGAACATCATGACGAAGACATCAAACTTGACATCCCACCTGGCCATGCTATGCTATGCTGACACCGGGCCGACTAGTGCTGTTTCCTTGTTCTAACCTCAGTGCAACTCGAGGCAGCCACAAGTAGGGTTTTTGAGGTGGTATAACCCGACCCGGACTTGAACCTGGATCTTCCGTCACCGAGGGGAACGCTCTAACAACTACACCACCGAGGCGGCCTATCTATTAGACGTCACTGGTCTAGAATTACTCAGTCTAGAAGTACTGTGTTGTCTTCACATTTAACACAATGCAAAGGGATGCTTTGTCCACCAGAAGCACTTCACACCATGTTCTGTAAGGTTGTACTTCTAGCATCAAGCGCAAAGTAAACTTTTGCATGGCAATTTCTTCGCCTGCTTACTGATGCGCCCTCGAAACCGTTATCCGGCTGTTTTGCTTGGAGGTAGGTTCCCATGACACTAAGTAGGCCTGTGTACATTTGAGATCTAACACTCGTTATCAGTTAATCTGTTATGTGAAGTAAAGGGCTGCAGGTTTGGAGTGCTTCTTTCCGTTTAACCTAATTACTTAGTGATTGCGAAATGTCGTCTAGAGTTGGAAGTGGTTATTCAAGTATAAAACGTGTACTGACCCTGTCAGAATTCTGAGATATCACCAAGCTTGGAAGGATTCGAATCTCCAACTGTCTACGACTGTAAGGAAAACTCGTTTAGGTAAGTGACCATCCCCACACAGACTATACACATATTGTTGCTCCAGTGGGTTGTATTTCTTATTGTGTACATTTTTGCCTCATGCTTGCAGTCATTGGGGCTTAACATGTTTTGCCTCACTCGTATTTATCTCTCTATATGTGTGTTTTTTGTACTGGTGGGATATAATGCTTATTGTCACCCATGTTTCCTCTACCAAGGGGGCTTTTGGCTGACTTGTGTTTATTTGTCTATATGGGTATTTTTGTACTGGTGGAATATAATGCTTATTGTCACCCGTGTTTCCTCTACCAAGGGGGCTTTTGGCTGACTTGTGTTTATTTGTCTCTATGGGTATTTTTGTACTGGTGGGATATAAGGCTCGCCCGTGTTTCCTGTACAAAGAAAGCTTTGTATTTGTACCGGCATTTGTTTGTCCCTCTGTGTGTCTGTAACCAACTGTATGGAAAAGGGTTATACACTACTTTAGATGAAATTGTGTGCACAGTTTGACCCTGAGATGTCAACTGTTTCGAATTACTCCAAATGTTGTCTTGACATTACACCTAACAAATAGTAACAAGAAAAAATGCAAATGTTCCTAATGCTTTGTACAAAAGAGCCCAGGAGACAGCAGCTCCTTTCTTTGAAAGCATTCTTTATTGTATATATTTAGCTAAAGAGAAGGATTAACTTTCTGGTTTAGTTATTTTATTGAAATATGTCATGACAGCCTTTCAAGAATAATTCAGTGACTGAGTATATAAGTAGTGCATTAGATTAAGCGTCTTTTGAAAATTAGCACGGTATATTCCAGAGGTATCTGAAACACGGAGCCGAATTGATTTAAGAATAAAACTCACTAGATTTAAACAAAAAAACCTATCTTTATCAAGACCGAAAGGCTGAGTTTCATGACGCTTGGTATTCTCTACACGCTTTTCCAGGCCATTTCGCCTGTAAGCTATATCCAGCTTCTTTGAAGGCAAAAATCGCTACAAAAAAGAGTATAGTTTCAGCACCGGAAACAGTTGTTGAGTGTACGACCTAAAACCCAATGTATAGCACACATGTATACATGTTTTTGAGGCATGTCTTATTCCTCTAAAACCGTAATCCTTATTTTAGAGTTCAATGCCTTGTAGTTCTTAAACCCAGGCTATTCATTGATTATTTCTTTCTTCACTGGGGCAGAATGATGACGCGGTTGTACGTACTCATTTTGAGCCTCGTTCTCGCGACAGTACTAAGCTCGCCGCCCTTAGACGCTCAACCGGAGCCTTTTCAAGGAAAAGGCAATAAAGTGGAGTACCATTATCACGAGACGGCGCCCTGCTCATGTAACTGCAATTGTGTGACGGAAAACAAAGGTAAGTTAAAATTATGCATATGTATTTATTTCTTTGATTGTCAGTGAAAGGAGAAGAAAACATAAAGACATAAAAGAGAAGAAAACATAAAGAAGACGCCAAAATCAGACCAGATCTACTTGTAAATAAGTAAAATATTAAGGTTTTAATATTTATTTTGATTTTCTCTTTCGGGAAAAAAATGTTATTTGAGACTATTTTGGCATCGTTGTGAGTGGGACCACCTCTTCGTATATATTGCCTGTGCGTAATAATATTAAGAAGGACGATGTTACATATGTTTTATAAATATGTTTGCACTACAATTTTTTCTTTTGATCCAACAAATGTCTCCGACCTGGGTTTTGATCACATTTGAATTTGTAATATTTACAAATATTATCATAAGTCAGATTAAATGCATATGTTCTATATGAATATTTAAACCAACCAATTTACATTGAAATACATTTGTTAAACATGCATCACATCCTTATATAGAACATTATTATGTAAAGACCATACATACGAGACATGTTTTCGAATACTCTTTCCTCCTGAAAGAAAAAAATGAAAATAAATATTAAACACTATAACTACAAATAAATTGTCGCGCCCTTTCATCTGAAGATGGCATCGTTTTTATGTTTCCTTCTCCATTAACGTCATACTAAGGATTTTCACCAACGTTTTAGTCAAATATACACGTATTTTGTAGGGTAGGAATATAGCCGCTATGGAATAAGAGAAACTGTTGCAAAGGATGGTGGCCACCTTAGGAGCACCGTCCTTCGCAAAATACCTTCTGACTTAAAACCGCGGCCGAAGTTGTGAGAGAAGGATTCGAACTCCCGACAAGAACTAATGAGTACATAAGGATTGATGAAAGGATGAATAAATAAATTAAGTTAAGCACCAATGAATGAATGATTGAATGAATGAATGGGTGAATAAATAAATGCAGGTAAGCACCAATGAATGATTAAATAAATGAATGAACGAATAGGTGAAAGTAAATTAAAATCTTTTCATTTTGTCAACAGCAAATCGATGTGAATGGAAGCGCGTTTTCAAGGCGGTTCAAGGAAATGGACGTCATGTTTACAGGGATTTCCTCTCGGGGGGTGCCATCAACGCGGATGATCCCCGAGCAAAGGACGTCAGGTCGACCTTACCCTTTAGGGACGCTGAAATACTGGACAACTGGCGCAAACTGAACGTACAACAGGTATTTATTCATTTACATTTTTATTTATTTATTTATCTTATTTATTTATTTACTTGACTGGTGTTGTACATCATACTCAATAATATTTTTCGTATGCGACGTCTTTCACAAACATTATGATGGGATGAAATCGAACAGAGCTTGAAGGAAACATCTATGGCTTAAAGGGTAGCCAGCACGAGTTGGATTTGAACTCACAGCGACTCCACCGGAGAGAGGCTATTGTATGGGTCTGCATATTATGTTGCGCTTGCACGCCAGCACCCTAGATTTTTGTATTCGAGCTATTTGTAATATGTTCCATGCTAAACACTAATCGGGGGTTCGCTGTCTCAGATCGTTTAGGCACGTGCAGGGTATGACAATGACGTCGCGTGTTCGAATCCAGCTCTGGTTGTTTCCACAGCGTCTGACTTACTCCTGGTACTTTAGCTTCGTCCACCATTTTCTCAGACCATAATTCTGGCCGCCGTCGTATAAGTGAAACATTCTTGAGTACGGCGTAAAACACCAATAAAATAAATAAATAAATAAATAATATCGGTCGTACTCAAAACTATTTCTTTTAACGTCAGAAGAGCGTAATATATTCTATATGCTTTTGTGGTGTGTGTTGCATTCTTTAATTTTGCCTCTCCATTCACAATAGTGACAGTAATAACATTTCGGTTCAGATGGAGATTTTGCAGCGAAAATTCAGCGAAACTTAAATCTGTATAGAGTAAAACGATGGGTGAAAGACTTTTGAGTAAATGTTCTCAAGGTATAAAAATGTATAAAGGTATGGAGTAAGATTGTGTTTATTTATTTATTTATTTATTTATTCATTTATCTGATTGGTGCTATACGCCGTACTCAAGAATATTTCACTTATATGACCTCGGCCAGCAGTATGGTCGGTAGAAACCGGGAAGAGCCCGGAGGCAGTCCACGACCATCTGCAGGTTGCTGGCAGACCTTCCCACGTACGGCCGGAGAGGAAGCCAATATGAGTTTGACGTGAACTCACGACAGCATTGATGAGAGGCTCCTGGGTCATTACCCTGCGCTAGCGCGC
Organism: Acanthopleura granulata; assembly: GCA_016165875.1. Classification (NCBI taxonomy): domain Eukaryota; kingdom Metazoa; phylum Mollusca; class Polyplacophora; order Chitonida; family Chitonidae; genus Acanthopleura; species Acanthopleura granulata. Next base: position 12,795,565 of record JABBOT010000013.1, read on the forward strand.
TAATCAACTTAGCCAGAGGGGCCCAGTAAGATTGAAAAGCAAGAATTAAAGTATAGACATCTTTTGACACGACTGTAGAGTATTATTAACTTGCTTAATTAATTCCATATTTGTTAGGTTGTTGCTTAACATATATACTCAAGACATTATGGTTGGTAAGATATCGGATGAATGTACAGAGTAAAACTGTAAGAGGAAACGTACATGTCAAGTAAAACTTAGAAGTAAGACAAAGGGAAAATTATACACATGAATATTTAATTAGTGATGAATTAGTAACTAGGATAAAGTTCAAACGAGCCGAAGTGTGTCACACGGGTTTCAAGGTCAAACTTGTCTATTTGTGGCAGTGATGCAAAGCTAACGTGTCGAGTGGAGCATGCCCATTAAAAAATGGCCAATGTCTATCGGGGCCGCCCATCGCTTCCGGAAGCTCTTCAACTCTCAGATTATCTGAGTTACATTCTATGTGATTTCCGTGGGGTTAAGTGAGAAATTGTGACAGTGCGTATCAAATAAGCAAGTCACAAAAGCCTAGGCCTGTTTGTAATAAGTATATAGATGGGCGTTTTCAAAAACCAAAACTATACTGTATGTTTACGATTTTTGTTACTGACACAGTTATTTGAGACTGCGGTAAAATAGAGCAAGCTATAGCAATGGTCACCAGATTGCTCATTTACGCCTTATACATTATATACGCACAATCAAGCAGGATTACCGGTGAACAGCAGAACTAAAGCCTCTAAATCCTGTGTGTAAGACAGACTACAGTGGCGTAGCGATTGCATAGCCTATATAGAGTTCAACACCGATTGGAGTCAAACTTAAGGCTGTAGCATCTGCTAATCAGGGCACCGCTTCGCTTGACGCTCAGCATAAACATCAGTACAAACAACTGTACCAAGCATCTGTTGCTATTCTGTTTGAACTGGGATATCGGAGTCATGCTATTTGTATCTACCTACTGTAATGTGTAACATTGTATTGTGCATTGTGTGATCTTGGTCCATTTACATGGTGTACATAATCAACATATATATTTGTTTTGCATCTGTTAAATTTACTGCTGTTATCGGTTCTGTTACTTGCTCCACATGGACCTGTTAGGTCTGATTTGAATAAAACAAGACAAAAAAACCCAAAACAATAAAAACAATAGACAAGGATAGGTGTCGCGTCTGGTGTTATCGGAAGGCCGTTGCAGTGAAGAAGCACACTGTGTATGTTAGTGCTAGGCCCAGTCAGCTGCAAGGTGATCATCGGTCAAGTAATGATTAATAATATTACAGTCCCACTCTGCTCAGAATAGAGATTGCGTCAGAATATTACAATGATATGAAAGAAATCCTTCGGAGTAAGCCTAACACCATGTTTCAAAAGGATTTTGATGAATAACATTATTTAACCCATATAAATGAAGATTCTTTGAGAAATAAAATCTTCGGCTGCGTCCGTAAAATTTTCCTGATGTGACGTGATAAAATTCCCTGCATGACGTCGAATTAGGCAGATGAGACGATGCTGGGATGACGTCAAGAGCGTTTGAAACGTCAACGATTGATGAGGTCATGTGTTCGTGGCTGACGTCACACTAGGCACGGTGGAAAAAAAATTGTTTCCGTATACTGTGACGAAACGTACAATATCGGATTTAATTCGCCGCAATATATATTCAGGAAAGCAATTCAGACCATCCCAGTCTTTAGCAATACACCTTGCTTTTATTTATTTATTTATTTATTTATTGGAGTTTTACGCCGTACTCAAGAATATTTCACTTATACGACGGCGGGCAGCATTATGGTGGGAGGAAACCGGGAAGAGCCCGGAGGAAACCTACGACCATCCGCTGGTTGCTGGCAGACCTTCGCACGTACGGCCGGACAGGAAGCCAGCATGAGCTGGGCTTGAGCTCATAGCAACCGCATTGGTGGGAGGCTTCTAGGTCATTACGCTACGCTAGCGCGTTAACCGACTGAGCCACGGAAGCCCCCACCTTGCTTTTAAGACACGGATGTTGTGACATCAAAGTAGCTCTAATATTACAGTCCGGACGAGTATTCATTCATTGTTTACCATTTGAAACAGGACTTCGTTTGCCAAATACGACAAGGGAAATGGGATTGTGCATAAAACGTGAAGATAGAGCAGTATGTGACGAATGTTGTTTTGTTATATATTGAACATAACTATTGGGACGATAAAAGAAAGGAGTAGCTAACAAACTATACAGTGAGATGAACAAATCCTTGCGGTCTTATAGCGCCAATAAATGAACCAGGCAGAAATTAACCGCGGTTATAAAGAAAAAAAAGAACAAAAGAAACAAAAAAAAGAAAAGAAAAAACAGTAGAATGTAATTGTGTGGCAGAGAATTTTTGAATGACTCGCAAGTTATTACCCGTCAGCTGAATATCCTGCACTGACCCGCTTTCACTGCTTCTGGGGCCTTGTGGACAATAAGTGGTCGTTGACACTCGAGTGGCTTTTTCCGTAGCCTAACGATTGCTGGGGGGCCCACTCGCCTTCAAGTTCCACCGATATGGTGTGCATATCTGTGCGTCAAATGTCAGACAGTTCCTCAATAACTTGTCGAAAGTCCGTGGTTTTACGCCTGGAAGTCCGGTTTTCCCCACTGACACAACTTATTGCCCTCGCATGAGAGAAAAATCCTTGAGTATGGCGTTAGGAAAACAATTAATAAATAAATCCGCCGTATTGTCAGTGTTGTTCTTCAGATGTCCTAATGGTCTAACTCTGACAATGGCACCAATCGGTGTGAAAGTGAAATAAATGAATGAGTGAACAGATGAATGAATGAAGCATGCCTACAAAGGTGGATAATGGGGGAGCAACAGCATTACGTCTTTCTTTCGTTTCAGGTAAAGATAGAAGTCTTCGATGCGGGTGTGAGACAGGCATGGTTCATCTTTAATGCCAAAGGAAGTGACCTGAAAGGCTGGCTTAGCCGCCAGAGCCTGATTGACTCCCCTTACGCAGACATCACTGCGCCGCCATACGGCAAAGTGGGTTACTTCTTCTCGGTTGATGGGTAAGGAGGTTTCAGTGATTTACTGCGTAAGATTTGACTGTTTTGCCGCATAACATTTGTCTGCTTTCCTACATGACGTTGGCCTGTTTTGCTGCATAAGGTTTGTCTGTTTTTTGCTGAATAAGGCAGACAGCTGTTTCGTCTGCGCATGACCGGGACTCCTTCGCTGGTGAATAAACAATCCCTCGTGGCTATTTTAAATACAGTGCAGCCGTAGTCAGTCACACACAATTCAGCCCATTTCGTACATTTTATGTGTCTGTGTGACATTTGAGATTATACGTGGGCTCTAGGACAGTTTCAAGTCCTGTGAAAGACACAGAAAAATAAATTAGATCTGGGCTCTACACTGGGTTGTCGCAGAAGTCTGTAATACTAAAAGGTCGAAATGAATGACCATGTGGTTTTGTTTGTCTACCGTATGACTCGTTCTGCTCATACGCAATTATGCGTAACTCGAAACCGCTATCGGCCTTATACGGTTTCACTGTTTCACGGCATCACAGCTTAATTGATTATAACAATTCTCTGTCGATATCTCAGATCGAGACAGTTGAAGAAGAAGCCGCTGAAAAATGTCTCTAAAACTACGCTCATTTTTTTCTAGATTTCTTTATCACTGAATTTAATGCAATTAAATCTATGAATCGTAAGCTTGGCTTGACGTTAGTGAGTGCATATGCACTCTGACGGTACATCACTTTTCCTTTCTTTGCGATTCACCTACAGGCGAAATTTTTTCAATATTATTGATATATATGGCTAGGTGTGGTGTCTTTGGTATGGTGTTCCAATTAGGCATGACTATAAATTTGTATTGGGTCTGGCCACCCTCAGTTGTGACCGAACTTATACTGAATCCCACCTTAAACCCCAGTAGAACAATCTTTGTTGTCATTAACATAGAAATTACATGTATATGACTGGTGGACTGTACACTGACGTTGTAATGATAACAACAAAGGTCTGCCAGCAACCTGCGGATGGTCGTGGGTTTTCTCCGGGCTCTGCCATGTATCCTCCCACCATAATGCTGGCCGCTGTCGTATAAGTGAAATATTCTTAAGCTTGGGGTAAAAACACCAATTAAACAAATCAAATCAAATCAAATAAATTACCTTCAACAGAGTACGGATTTGAACTGATTACTATCTGTGGATATCACCACAACGTATATTTTAAAACATGGAACTTTTCCTCGCTAGATCAATCTTGAAATTTCGAATTTTTGGGGCGAAAGCCTAACCTGAATGTCTCATACAAAAGACCACAACAAAGAGAGTGAAATTGGAGCCTAGACCACAGTGTGCTAGTTGGTCAATTTTCTTCATCAGTCAGAGTTTTATTCTGTTCATGGAAATGATTAAGATAACTCAGAACTTTAATTCGTGCATTCTTTGCTGGATTTTGGTTTTCAGCCATGATGTCGTCACGAGACGATTTTTCATCAACCGTAACTACGATGGCTGTCCGGGCGATTGTGGTTACCTGGCTGTGGTAGATCCCGACGGTGACCCCAAGAAGATCTGTCCCTGGGACAACATAGCCGCTAAGCCGTTCTTTTGGTACGGGAGGCTGTTGCATAAATGCAGCAGAGAGCAGACAGAAGGTAAGGCGGTTTGTTTTGCGAGATTATAGCGGGGATATTTTTGCCCAAAAAATGAAAAGAAAAAAAGGAAAAATTCGATCCGTGAAATCACAATTTTAGTTGTCATTTAGGGACATATACCAGTGCCTCGTGGCAGTGAGGTGGCCGCAAAATGCAGGGAAATGAACACACCATTTGTGGCCACTCGGGCCACAAATGGTGTAACTTTTTATAATCTGCTATTGTGTTCAGGTTGCTGTCTCATATTATGTACTTTCATTAATCATTAAAAAGTCAACACTAAAGAAATGTTTGCTTTCCACAAATTTACTCCCACTCCATAAGCAGTGACTTTAACGATCACTTGCAAACTGTGCATAACTTGAACAATTACGTCCACATATCTGCGTGACTAACTGTGTGCGTGATGGCTTCGCTTTGTTACCAGCAACACGACTGAGGAAAATTTTGATATATTGATGACTTGAAATACAGTTTAGATATCGGCCATGAAGGTATGAACACGATTGTTACATATCCCACAAACATACAGGTTGAATAAAAAATCTAGGTGAAGTTGACCATATACTCGGCTCTCTCAGAAGAATCCCACCAATGCGGTCGCTGTGAGTTTAAGTCCAGCTCATGCTGGCTTCCTCTCTGGCCGTGCGTGGGAAGGTTTGCCAGCAAACTGTTCTTGGGTTTCCACCGTGCTCTGTCCAGTTTCCTCCCACCATAATTCTGGCCGCCGTCGGGTAAGTGAAATATTCTTGAGTAGGGTGTAAAAGACCAATCAAATAAATCAAATAAATCATACATTTTGTGGCGCCTCACTTCCCCGAACTTTGAGAACAGTGCTAATAATTACCTTTCATAAAATATCAGAGTCATCTGCGCACGCGTTATTGTATAAATCGGTAATAAGATTTCTTCAATCTATGATACGGGTCGATGAAATAACTTTTTGAAACTTTGGAATCAATTTAATGCTGTAAATTTAATGGTGCAGATACGAACCTGATATTTCTCCAAGGATAATAATTTGAGCTGTTCTTGGTAAATGGTGATCATTTGGTTTGATTAAGGAATGTGGATTTTCTCTAATAAAAGAATCTCAACGACAGTCCTGGTGGATGACTTTCAATAGAACCATGAAATTCTTTTTTCTTTTTTTCTTTTTTTTCTGCAGACATAGGAGGGCTACTAAGATAAGTGGCCCTCCCCATCGCTTGTGTTGAAAACAACTTAGTTACCAAACTTTAAACAATCATAAAAATGAAACCTTGGGTTTATGATAATGGTCTGTCAAATTGACACATGTAAGTTGCGGGGGACCTCTGTGGCTCAGTCGGCTAGCGTGCTAGCGCAGCACAATAACCCGAAGTCTCTCTCCAATGCAGTCGCTGCCAGCTCAAGTCCAGCTCATACCGGCTTCCTCTCTGGCCCTACGTGAGAAGGTCTGCCAGCAACCTGTGAGTGGTCGTAGATTTGCCTCGAACTCTGCCCGGTTTCCTTCCACCATAACGCTGGTCGCCGTCGTATAAGTGAAACATTCTTGAGTACGGCGTAAAACACCAATCAAATAAATATATAAAAAATGTAAGTTGCGAGCTGTCAAACGATGCTAGTGGGATGGGTCACTTTCCCAAAACTTCATAAATCAGTTTTTCGTAACTTTTCTCGTAAATCACGTCGCCTTATGGCGCTGTAACCTAGATAATATCTTTTACGATAAATATTACGAAAAACGTGACTCACGAATTTTTGTGAAAATGGCTCTTATATGGCAATTTGCCAAAAGTCAGGCATACAAATATACTCACTGATACTGTAAGTTTTCCAAGCTCCACGTGATCCGATTTCTTGAAAATGGCTGATATGCAGTAATAAAAGAGAATCTTTCATCCGTCAGTAATCGGCAAATGCATACTTGAAACTTTTCAAGTTATTTGTCTCCGATAACTTACGAGTTTTTGGAAATTCCAGCTTAAATTCTGTCCCACTCACACAAAAACGCAGTGCTCTCTGCGCAAGGACTGCTTCTTAACTATAGTGCCTTACAGATTTTTCTTTACACTTTTTTAAGCCTGTTTACATTGATGACTGAGTTTTCAAGGATTTTTTTTTGCAGGTGAAGGAGGAATTGGCGACCGTTTCGTGATATCCGTGAAATTGTGTGAATAAGACTGACTAGGAGTCCAACCGCATACATCTGTAACTGAAACGTTAAACAGAATTGTAACCTCTCGAAGCAACTTTTCTTTGTCCATTATATTTGTACAGTGTAAAATGACCGACGTCCAACGCGTTTACTTCATACAAGCATGCTCAATGAATATACACATGTATTTAGGTATTAAACATAAGTGCCTAAAACATGTGTATTGACCCATACTATAATCTCCAAGTGTTTAATATCTGATGCATAAAAGTGTTTATAAGTTAAACATCGAATTTTACAGTGCATTAAAACAATTCTCCCCTGATATCATGTTCTCTTCATGTTCGCTTCACACCAGGCATACATTGATTTTCTATTTATATTGTTTATTTCACTGGTGTTTAAAGCCGTGCACTAGAATTTTCCCACATAATGAAGGTTAGGTTTTACTTACAGAGAAAACCACACAAAACGGCAGTATTTGTTTAATGAGCGTCAGATTATTCGTTTAGTTATTTAGACACGGGAACCTCAGCATGAAATAAAGCAAAAGGAATACAGCTCTCATGAAACTTTTCTACAAAAATAATTTATTCATCAATATTTATTTCTACACGTAGAGCTGAACAAGTCACGAAGGTGCACAATAACTATATAACAATATATCTGAATTTCAAACAAAGACTGGCCGTCAAGGCAATATAATATTCAACAAGTCACTATTTAGACCCGCCTAAAGAAGGCCTATGACTACAACTGGCTAATATGAAAGCCGACTGAGAGGCTAGTCACAACGATTTCTTTTAGTCATATAACACTTTTTAACGTCAAACAACCAACACATGCATTCCTAACAGATATCGCGTGTGTTTTGCAGTCATGTTCACATATCCATCCAGTTGAGTCTTTAATAACTGTCAAAAGAGGGCGAATTCCTCAAAGTTAATTTTCAACGTAGGTCATCATTTTGAAAGAAAATTTAAAAGCTTGCTTTTGGACCCTATGGCATGAAATTAGCCTCATCCGACAAATGCTGTGTTGGGGCGAATCTACAACAACTTCAACCATGCGGTCGGATCCCACAAAAAAATTATTATCAGACTAAAACCTTGAAATAAGACTTGACATTAAAATTAGAAGCCAAACATCGCTGCATGGAATCGATTTAGGTCTAAAATGCCATTTTGTGTCGTATCTTCCTAAACACTTTGGTCTGCCAGCAACCTGCGGATGGTGTTGGGTTTCCCCCCGGTTTCCTCCCACCATAATGCCGGCCACCGTCATATAAGTGAAATACTCTTGAGTACGGCGTAAAACACCAATCATATAAATAAATCCTAAACACTTTAAATATTGTTACGTGGCGAGCAGTTACTAAAGGCAAAACTTGGTTTTAGTTGTTTCTTCACGTAATAATGGTTCTCTAAACGAAGTCATGATTTCATTTCAAAATGAATACATACAAAGATATCAATTTAAGAAAGATATATACTTATGACCAGATTCATGAAACTTTAAAAAGAAAAAAGACTTAAAATGGATGACATAAAATGTAAGAATTCTACCATATTCTTATAGATTTGCTTTCCTTTGTACATGTATTACAGGAGTGGAGAAACACATTGTCTCACCATCAAACATTATCATATACGTATACTTGTGCGTAATATGAATAATATAATATGAACAAGTATGGTTCAGCGCTTTACGCTTTTCGTGAGCAATATGTAGTTATTTTATGGACGGTTTCGGTCCAGGTGTTTGCATTGATATGTTGCGCATGAAACGATACAACTGGATATGCTACAATAGAACAGTTGAACTGATATGTTACAACTGAAGGGGACAACTGGATACGTTACAACAGAAGGGGACAACTGGATATGTTACCACAGAACGGTACAACTAGATATGTTACAATAGAACGGTAAAACTGGGTATGTTACAATAGGACTTTACAAATGGATACGTTACTACAGAACGGTACAACTGGATACGTTACAATAGAAGTGAACAACTGGATATGTTACAATAGAACGGTACAACTGGATGTGTTTCAATAAAGCCATAAAGCGGTACAAGTGGATATATTACAGTGAAACGGTACAGGTGGACATGCTATAATTGAACGGTACAATATGTTACAATAAAACGGCACACAGTGTATAAGACGACGTGAATTACAAGGTCATGCAAAGGGGCCGTTCTTTCCTAGTGATTTCTGGCCTTGCTTCATACCTAAAGCCACTAGAAAATAACTGCTCTGAAGTAATCAAGACACCTAACCAGCTCTGTGTTCAAATATTTACACACGCATACACACAAACACTCACACAAACAAATATTACCCGTTATATGAAGATTTATGAATAGCACTACATTATAAGAGAAATAGTCGTATATTCTACAAAACCTTACACACTATATGGGCACTATATATATATATAGATATATATATATATTATGTCTTTGGTCGGACATTATAGTGAACAACATATGTACGTCAAAAAGGAGGTTATCACGATTCCAATAAATACTGATAAATTATGCCAGAAAATAATGCTATTAAATCCGTTTTACGGAATAGTTTTATTTATTTATTTATTTATATGATTGGTTTTTTATACCGTACTGAAGAATATTTAACTTATATGACGGTGGCCAGCATTATAGTAGGAGGAAAGAGGGAAAAGCTTGAGGGAGACTCACCACCATCCGCAGGTTGCTGGCAGACCTTCCCACCTACGGCCAGAGAGGAAGTCAGCACGATGGAGTAGCTTTAGATTGCTTAGTGATAATACATTTACAAAACTGACAGCAATTAATCCTACAAAACTGCTAAATATTTAAGGAATCGTTAAAACTAGCTGTTTGTTCTTATCCTAGACTTCTAAAACCCAGTGGCTGAATGGTTTTCTTGATTCAGCTTACGACCTGCCTGTCTTGGCCATGAAAGCCCGCAGTATATATCAAACATGGAGAGTAATATCTGTGCTTTCCATGCATAATACAGACGGGCGAAATAGGTTTTGACGACTAACAAGCACAAGAGACCTTCCTATACGGTAGGTAAGTACATATATTATAGCTCTGCTTTGCATAAAGAGTATTACAGAATTCTTATACTGTCAAGACCATAACGCTATTAACTGGAAATGTATACCACTGTAAGCAATAACACTGCACCAAATTTTCCGTGAAACTGCAACAGTCACTAAATGGTAGACGATATGTCTTGATGTTTCTGAAATGGTGGACGGTATATTTGGACACATTTGGGCAAAGAACTAATGGGGCAGATACCGGGGAAATTTTAACCTTTGATTTGTGAAATTTCCAGACATATATTCACTCTTGCCAAAGGCTGAACAGAATTTCAGGATTTGAAAGCCTTTAAATTCCGAAAGCATTGTGGAGACTTTGTGCGTAGCTCTTCGGAAGCTTTAGTAACGTGAGATATTAAGAAAATACATTCATTCTGACAAAAACTGCTAAGAATTTTATGAACAATTGAGATTTTCGATGCAATGGTAACATGTGAAGTATTAAATCTCAGTATGGACCGTGGAGAATAAAATGGACAGCAATCAGTGTCTCTCTTCGTCGTGAAATAGAATATATGACATCGTTACACATATCGAACTCTTTGAGAAAAGACTTCGTCTGGACATCTCTCATGATTCAACGATTTATGACTTTAAGGAATTCTGAGATCATAGGCAATTTGCTTAGAACCATATTGGGACAAATCTGAGTGTAGTGTTGTGATCTATACTGAATGCATGGAAATAGGTGCCTGACATTTTTGAAAACACCCCTCTGATGAAAGTTGTACATGCATGACCCAAGTGATCATTGTTCAGTAATACACAATATGGACAACATGGTCATACCATTTTATTCAAAGGGTGGTTTCAAAATTGTCAGGCACCTATTTGCAGGATCGTCCTGTCGTCTGTTTTTACCTGCGTTAATAATAAAATCTCACCGTATACACGTGTGTAGCCCATGGTGAAATTATCGTGGAATTTCATTTTCCGTGTGCACATAATCGCTTAACGTAGCTTTAATGGAATTTTTACTTCCAAGTATATAAAATATCCCGACATATAAGAGCTACTATAGCTGTGCATTACAACTTGCCACAGCTGTCATAGAATTTCAAATTCCAGGTGTATGTAATAAGCTGACTTGTTACGGATTCTTAATTTCAATCTTATATATAATAAATTAGTACAATTGCAACAAAATTCAAGCTTCAATGTATATATACATAATAACTTGGTGCCATGGTCATGGGATTTCTGCTTCCATGTGTATTTAGTCGCTGATGCACTTCTCTGAAGTAACATCAGGAGTCACTTGTCGCACTTTACAAGAGTTACATATGTCGTAGCATTGAAAGCTAGAGAAAGACGTTTTTAAGGATTTCAGGAGTCGTGAATCACACTGCTCTGTGTGTAGGTCGAGAATGGTACACCACATGGGCTTAACTGATAAGCAGTCATGGAATCATCAGTATGCCCATTTACTGTGCATAAATGGATTTTTAGACATATGCTGAAAATGTCTGGTAGGCTCAGGAGCCAGAGTTAATCACATATCACGTGAAGCATCGCTGACATTCATGGAATTTTCCACTTAATCCATTCACGATGCATGAATAAGCTGCCGGGTCCATGTTGAATCGTGAATCGTGTGTCGTTGTTTTCTCTCCAAACTCTACACTTTTTAGACATTCGTAGTCTTTTCAACAGCATTTACATGCAATGCTTGGTAGAATTAAGATACGATAGCAAATCATGAATCACATAACGCTTTATAGACATTCATGCTGTTTTCAGTAGTATTTGCGTGCATTGATAGATCCTGGAGTCATGAAGCCCAGGCTACTTTGTAATGCTGTGTTGGTTTAGCGCATGCAATTTTCAGCAGCATTTGCGTGAAATAGTAGATCCTGGATCCGTGAACCACGAGACACTTTGTAACGCCTCGTTGTTTTGGAGCATGGAATTGTCAGCAGCATTTGCGTGAAATAGTAGATCCTGGATCCGTGAACCACGAGACACTTTGTAACGCCTCGTTGTTTTGGAGCATGGAATTGTCAGCAGCATTTGCGTGAAATAGTAGATCCTGGATCCGTGAACCACGAGACACTTTGTAACGCCTCGTTGTTTTGGAGCATGGAATTGTCAGCAGCATTTGCGTGAAATAGTAGATCCTGGATCCGTGAACCACGAGACACTTTGTAACGCCTCGTTGTTTTGGAGCATGGAATTGTCAGCAGCATTTGCGTGAAATAGTAGATCCTGGATCCGTGAACCACGAGACACTTTGTAACGCCTCGTTGTTTTGGAGCATGGAATTGTCAGCAGCATTTGCGTGAAATAGTAGATCCTGGATCCGTGAACCACGAGACACTTTGTAACGCCTCGTTGTTTTGGAGCATGGAATTGTCAGGAGCATGGAATTGCCAGCAGCATTTGCGTGAAATAGTAGATCCTGGATCTGTGAACCACAGACCACTTGGCGCATGCAATTTTCAGCATTATTTGCGTGCAAATGCTCGGTAGATGCTGGCGCCATGGCTAAACCATGAATCACAGAACACTTTGTTCTTTTTGTGGATTATTTCTCTGGCTCATGGAATCTATCGGCAGCATTCATCGACAGCCCTTGGTAGGTTCCATGATGCAATGGTGAACATCTGTGGAATACCGGTAAAAACAGCAGTAGACCTACAGGCTCGATGCGAGTCTCTCGCCTCGCGGTAACCACGCTACAGATGGGAGTGATTGCACTGTATTGCCGGCACTTCCTGATTTACAGTCCCTTTCAGAGTACAGGTTAAGGAAACTGAGGTCCGCATTATGGCTCTAGTCCCGGATTATCCACCCCAGTTTTCTCGGCGTTAAGCTTTCTGTATGTTTCGGTAATAGTTAGTGGACTAGTCAGTTTGGACTTACCGCTCTCAACTTCTAAGGTGGTAATGTCAAGGTTATTTCCCTCGTTAGTAGAGGGCGCTTTGTAGACAATGCTACCAAGGCCGAACAACAACGTCGACAAACACTTCACTCCGAGAGCGACCAGAAAAAAGTTCCGTCCCATGGTTTTGTTGTTGTAAATCCAACAAGATTCGCTCACGGAGCTTCCGCAACTTTTCTTCCATATCACACATGCACTGTCGATGATTACCCCAAAGAAAATAGGCCCGGGCACCGTTCCTGTTCAAGAGACCCCAAGAGAATTACTTTTATTTTTATTTTTATTTTGAAAGCTCTTAACTGAAACTATGCTGACAATTGAAAAGATGTCGTGAATCTGATATAAATGACTTTCAGAAACAACTTTCAAATACATGTTGTTGGTGGGTCATTCTACAATAACCAGGACATTCATGTTTCAACAAAAAACGTTCACCACATTTCCTTTAAACCTAACAAGACGTATTATATTTCAAAAGTTTAACAAACAGGCTAACACGCCATGTAAACCTTTGTTCTAAATGGCAAATTTTTTTGTCTTGAATTTAACTTGATAGGCCCCTGTTGTGCCATTTTGAGGCTGTTACAAACACGGGTACAAATTGGAATTTTTATAATAACAACAAAGACAAAGACTATCTTTATTTCAACAAAATGTGATGTAACACTAATTTTAATGTAATATTTTACATACTTATCCTTGTTACTAAAACTGCTGTCAGTGGTGTTACAACACAGAAAAGCATAAAAAACAATGACTCCTCCCTACCTATTGCAAAATTTTGCTGCTAGGCGGCTCCATATACTTGGATAGCGAGTCCCCATGAAAAGCTGGATGTGTTTTTTGTCATCATTTTATGTTTTAGTTAAATTATCTCTTAAAAGTGTCGCAAGACATTTTATTACCTGTCAGTAACGTTAAGTCTTTACACCTTCAATAAGAATGTGAAGAAGAAATACAAGAAAAGGGACACCCTTGATGAATAAATCCTTTCTCATTGGCTTCAAGTTAGAGAACAATCGTTAATTTAATGAGAAAATGTCGGTGGTATTACAGTCAGTGGTGTTACATAAACAAAATAGACGTATACTATATTTGGGCTGCTTTGGGATTCAATGCCGGTGGAATCTCGGCGTCGGAACAGATATTCGTACACTACAATGGACCTTCTTCCTCAGAAATCGTAATCCCAGCCTCCAAAACGCTTTTGACACAAACAGCTAAAGAACTAAGGAAGTATATAATAGGACGGATTCATGCAAGAGAAGTAGTCATTAGTTTCCAGTGATGCCGAGTAAAGGCAAGGCATAAGCCCCGTATATGGTGGAGAAAAATGTTTGGCAACAAATTCAGAAGGTTCTTGTTTCATAGCTAGTTCTCAGGCTGAGATATATGAAAACTATGTACGGTGCATTTTCATTGATAAATCAAGTTGTGACACACGCCTTTCTTTTCATACGTTCTAATTAATGCAGGCAAAAATGTTTTCTTGGACATTTCCTTGATTTTTTCCAGTAAAAGCACATATTCTGTTCTGAAGAACAAAGAAAGAAAGCTCGTACATTGAAGGGGTATTGCATAATCGATGAAATGTCAAAGTTCAAGGTTAGATTTTCCAGATGAGGTAAATTTCATCATGGAGGAAATGCTGCACACTTTTTCTTATTCTTACTTCATTCTAAATAAGACAAAATTTATATTATTTCAATCACCACAGTATCTTAGTAAAATATTTTGTTCTATGCAAGGTAATTTTTAACCTATAGTCTTTTGCCTGGTCATAATTCTGCAAAACAATTTAACATTCTGGGATCTGCAGGTATGGAAACTTTTGTCAATTTAGAAAACTTACGAGAATTCAGGAAAATGTCCAAGAAACATGATATGGTTTCTCATAATTTCATCTCTTACCATAAAAGTATAGAAATTGAAGTAATCAGTATTTTTATGTGTCCGCCTCATGTCCAGTTTTCTCATTATAAGTCAGTGGTTTTACATCGTGTCACTGGGGAGACAATCTTGTCAGTGGTGTTAGAACCACATAGTAGGCCAAATTATTTAAGACAGGTATCTGATTTTCACTTTTTTAGTAACTAATGATATATTACATTGAGCAAGTTTTCACTCTGATGAAAATGGTTTCGTTGCGACTCTTTCTATGAGTTTTGTACACACTTAAAGGTGGCTGCAGAGGGAGATATTTGTATGAGTTAGGGACATTTTTCTTCCCATGTTTCTGAAGTATTCGTTGTTCAAATCCATGGGTATGACAATTGTTAATTGTAGCAAATCTTTTCTCTTTCCGCCAAAGGAAAATTGATGCAGTTGCCAACAGAAATGGTGTTTTGCTAATGTAGTGTGCGTGTAACACCACTGACATGCTTGGCTCATTGGGCCGACTTTCTGGTGGCGTTCACATGAATGGCCAGCGCAGTTAGCTGTGAGCCCATTACATGCCGCACCACCTAAGTCCAATTGGTTTTATGTTTTAAAATTGCGGCATTTACTGGCTTCCTTAACTGAATGAGTGGTAGCTTCAAAATTCCCACTTATTGTAGAATGACCCTGATACTAATGAAACAAGTGGAAATGATGCAAGAGCAGCAAAACAGACCTATGCAATTTTTGTCATTTACTTTAACCAAGGAGAATGATGAAACTAAATCATTTATGACGTACGCGGAAACGTCAGCCAGCAGTTGTGCTGCGCTTCCCACCGTAATGCTGGCCACCGTCGCTTATAACTTAAATGCTCTTGAGTACGACGTAAAGCACCAATCAAATAAAGAAATAAATATGTAAATAAATAAGTAAATAAAAATGTGCAATCTTTGAAGAACCTAATTTGGGATATCTGAAGACTTACCCAAAAAGCGAACAAACACCCACATCACACCGACTGCAAATGTTTTATGTGTTAACGGAACGCACCTGTGTGACGAGACAAGCAAAACTGATGTTAAACCAATACTTTCATTAACCAAAGACCTTAATGTAAAGATGTCGTTAGTTACATATACACAGCATGGTTACTAACGAGAGGGGTTTCTATATTCAAGCATTTCCAGATTAGTGATATAAATAAGAGATAAACTGATCCTCCTGCGTTTACGTATACCGTAAGCTTGTAACGGTATGCATGATTCTACACCCACGATGTATAATTCTAACAGTAAGAGGGGGCCTCCGTGGCTCAGTCGGTTAGCGCGCTATCACAGCACAATGACCCGAAGCCTCCCACCAATGCAATCGCTGTGAGTTCAAGTCCAGCTCATGCTGGCTTCCTCTCCGGCCGTACATGGGGAGGTTCGCCAGCAAGCTGCGGATGGTCTTGAGTTTCCCCCGGGCTCTGCCGGATTTAATCTCACTATGATGCCTTTAAGTGAAATATTCTTGAGTACGGGATAAAACATCGATCAAATACATAAATAAAAAGTAAAAACATGGTTACTGATATGACAAGCCAAGTGACAAGGTTCCAGGCATCAAATAGAGATGTAACTGTTGTTACTGACATCTTTATGAAAAGCAACCATATCACGAATACGGACATCAGACATAATAACCACGACAACCAGAATGATAACCATGCCGAATATAATATAATACTGACACTATTAAGTAGCTGATCGATTGGTTTATTGATGGATTCGCGTATTGATTTATTGACATTCCTATCAGCTGACTGATTCATGGGCCAACAACGTTACTGAATGATAAGCTTATCGGTATAGTGGCCACAAAAGCAGCAGCACTGACTAACTTACCCAAAGGGGTGATCGTAAGCGATACAGCAGCCTCACAAGTCAGTAGCATTGACTAACTTACACTAATGTGCTGGTCGGGAGCAGTGTGGCAGCCTTACAAGTCAGCTCCATGTACTAGCTTATCATGAAGTGCTGATCGCGAGAGGCTTAGCTGTGTTAGCGGCCACAACAGTACACATCATAGACTGGCTTACCGTAATGTACTGATCGTCAGCGGTGTAGCCGTAATGTACTGATCGTCAGCGGTGTAGCGGCCACAACAGTACACATCATAGACTGGCTTACCGTAATGTACTGATCGTCAGCGGTGTAGCGGCCACAACTGTCTGCATGATAGACTGGCTTACCGTAATGTACTGATCGTCAGCGGTGTAGCGGCCATAACTGTCTGCATGAGAGACTGGCTTACCGTAATGTACTGATCGTCAGCGGTGTAGCGGCCACAACTGTCTGCATGATAGACTGGCTTACCGTAATGTACTGATCGTCAGCGGTGTAGCGGCCACGAAAGTCAGCAGCATCAAGATGAAGAACATGGGCAGGAAGAAGTAAAGCATCGGACAGTTGGTCTCACAGACTCCATTCACGACTGTCTGATTGTAGGAGGAGGTGCTGTTTATACAACTGCATGACTGGTAGTTCTGTTACAACAAAGAAAATACATGGGCACATGAGTGGTAGTTCTAGTACAACAAAGAAAATACATGGGCACATGAGTGGTAGTTCTAGTACAACAAAGAAAATACATGGGCACATGAGTGGTAGTTCTAGTACAACAAAGAAAGTACATGGGCACATGAGTGGTAGTTCTAGTACAACAAAGAAAATACATGGGCACATGAGTGGTAGTTCTAGTACAACAAAGAAAATACATGGGCACATGAGTGGTAGTTCTAGTACAACAAAGAAAATACATGGGCACATGAGTGGTAGTTCTAGTACAACAAAGAAAATACATGGGCACATGAGTGGTAGTTCTAGTACAACAAAGAAAATACATGGGTACATGAGTGGTAGTTCTGGTACAACAAAGAAAATACATGGGCAAATGAGTGGTAGTTCTAGTACAACAAAGAAAATACATGGGCACATGAGTGGTAGTTCTAGTACAACAAAGAAAATACATGGGCACATGAGTGGTAGTTCTAGTACAACAAAGAAAATACATGGGCACATGAGTGGTAGTTCTAGTACAGCAAAGAAAGTACATGGGTACATGAGTGGTAGTTCTAGTACAACAAAGAAAATACATGGGCACATGAGTAGTAGTTCTGGTACAACAAAGAAAATACATGGGCACATGAGTGGTAGTTCTCTTGCAGCAAAGAAAAGATAGGGACACATGAGTGGTAGTTCTGGCGCAATAACGAAAATACAGGGGCACATATGTAGTAGTTGTGGTGCAACAAATAAAGATAGGGACACATGAGTGGTAGTTCTGGTGCAACAAAGAAAATATAGGGGCACATGAGTTGTAGTTGTTGTGCAACAAAGAAATTTGAGAGGTGCTGCAGATGAGTGTTTTTTCTGGTGCAATAAAGAAAATAAATTGGCCTGTGAGGAATATAAATGAAGGAGAAACTTTCAACCACCTCATGATGATTAGGGCTTGATATTAGAATTTGACATTCTGTACACGTACACGTACGTGTACACTTGTCTTGAGACGACATATTCCAATTCGTCCAAAATTAATCTCTTAAGTCATATTTTTACTGAGGACATAAATGGCACAGTGGAATTGGCTGTATTGGGTACTTACAGACAACGAGGAACTCACCTCTCCCACTTTCTCGCTACACCCCGCGTGACACGGCGAGAAGTACTGTATTCCATCCGGACCACAGACAGGAAGATAACTCTCCTGAGAACATTGGCAGTCAGCGTTGCAGCTAGACGAGAGGTTAGGGGCGGATGACGTTGTATGGCTACAGAAATATTTATTTATTCAATAGTTTAGTGCATGTTCAATTTTACAATGTATGCAATTAGTAGAAGAATCGCCCGTGTTTCAAAAAGCTATTCTTCTTTTAATTTTTCTGGGAAGAACAAACGGGGATTGACTTCTCGGGTAGACAAAACCACGTGTGCAGTTAGAGTTAGCCACCCACCCTCACCAGATATTTGACAGACCTCCTGACTTGAAATACGGAGAGTTCCAGATGAAAGTAGATTTCATTTATCTAGTGCATGCTGGCATTGTAACGTCATGCCGTCACAACTGATAGCTATACGTGCTTGTGTAAGTGTCCCAATATAAAAGTTTGTGTTCAAATGCATGAGCTAAAAGTTAAAAAGCATTTGTCAGTAAGTTCCACACACTTAAAGGCCTACCCGTCGGTATAGGAAACAGAAATCCCTGCGATTTTCGTCTCATCACATCTGGCAAACATCGTGGCTGCCGCTGCCATGGAGAATAGTGACACGCATGCGCACAAACGGAGGTTCCCACGGACCGTGAACTGAAACTTCCGGCAAATCACCCCACCGAGAAGGAAGCCCCCAGTAGCTCCAGGAACCGCCATTACACCTGCAGCAAACAGAGGATTGGTCGCTTGTTCTTATGAAACTATCTTCCCATCCCTAACATTCAACATGGTTGAGGGTGCTGCACAAATATTAACATCGAGTGTCAACCCTTCATAGTCAGTGAAGTACCTGTGATAGGAAGCGTCACGTGATACGCCCAATAATTTCAAATTTGAATCGTAAGACCCTGTATTTAATTGCTCGGATCCGCTGGCAATAATATCCAATGGTTCACTTCTCTCCTTTTAAATCATGATAAACCAAAGAGTAAGTGAGTTTGTGACCTATAAATGAAAAGAAATCTATCAGTATAAGTTTACTGACTTGAAAATTCCTCCACCAGAGAAAACTGTTGGAAATTTTCATAGCATGGTGACCAAAACAGCACAAGCAAAATGATTCTGATATATTGATTAAATGACTAGTGTTTAGGACCGTGTACAAGGATATCTCACTTACAAATGACCACAGTCTCCGGTCAAGGGCCTAGATGATCGCATCGAGCTGGCGCTTTAAAGGGACTCTACCGCAGAATTTCTATATCGCCATTGTATACATCTTGACTGAATAAAGCAGGTTTGGGTTAGCACGCCAGCGCGGCGGTATGGTCCCATGCCTCTCACCAATGCGGTCGCTGTGAACTCATGTCCAGCTCATGCTGGCTTCCTCTCCTACGTGGGAATTTTTCCAACCTGCCGATGGTCGTGGGTTTTTCCTCGGGCTCTGCCCGGTTTCCTACCACCATAACGCTGGCCGCCGTCGTGAAATATTCTTGAGTACGGCATAAAACACCAACCAATTAAATAAATAAAGTGGGTTTGCTTGCTGCAGGCTTAAATATAAGTATTTAATCACAAACTGGGTAGGAAAATCGCATAAACTCATAAATATTAAATTTTTAGGGTGGCCCGTCACTGTACATTAACTTTCGCTGTTCAGGTCGAAATGGAACACTCTGAAAAATTAATGAATGCTTAACAGAAAATCGCAAGATACTGAGGGTAATAATTTCTGAAAGCGCTTAATTCGGCTATCAGAGGAAAATACATAAGATTCAGCTTAAATCGATTAAACAGAAAATTTGCGATAATTCTCTGTTATAGCCTCTTTAACCATCTGAGCCGGTCAGCGATGTCCGGGACGTCCATTTTACCCGGAAAAGTGAAACACATCTAGTCACAAATGATACCTACCCATTAAAATAGCCGAAAATCCGGCTGTCTGTCCGAACTGATTCTGGATAAACTTAGCGGTGAACGTAGAGAAACCACTGACAACGAGGTTCTCGGAAGATCCGGCCAAAGCCATTAGCATGAACGTGGGGTTCTTTAGCAGCATCCACGTCACCAGAGGCAGATCCTTGAAAGAGGACCCAGGAATCTTGTTGTGTCCGTCGCCGGACTGGTGGGCCTCTGAGACACGTGTGGCTCTGATCTCACTGGTTCCTAGAAACAATAATTGATGTAGGAGTAACGAAAAACTATGATAATAGTATATTGATTGAATGTATGACTTATTGACTAATTAGTGTTCAACACCAAGTTCAAGAATATTTCACTCAAACGACGAGATGTAGCATATTGTAAATGGGCAGAGGTGGAGTGAGTCAACGGAGTTAATATTTATATATCAGTGAAATCCCAGGATTTTCTTCACCACTAAAATGTTGTCGTACATGTTAGATATCAAATTTTCTATTACATTTTGATATTTCACATCCGGCCGTTGTGACAAAGAAACACTTTATTTTATGACGTTCTGATTTGAGCTAAGCGGGATGACGTCGTAATGCAAGTTTTTGTCAACTGCTACATTCCCACGTCACACACGAAAAGACAACGTCACATGACGTCACGCTATATACATGTCTTTGAAGGCTTACAGCTGAAAACACTGATTAAAACTTTTTTAAATATACAAAATCATGATGCTGTTAAAATACAAATAATAAATAGAATATTGCACTGCGAAGGTTAAATAACTTCGTGTCTCGTAGGTTATCATTTCCGCTCTTAAATCGAACAACATGGTATGAAACCTTGACGGTGCAATATTCTTTCTGCACTCACCAGGTAACTCACGGGGTAAACCCAGGAGAAGGAGAGACAACAACAACGCCATCACCATGGAGATGAGAAAGCCCAGCCACCACGCCCCCACCCAACCTGGATCCGATGTAGTAAGCGGCACACTTCTCAAAAGAAAACATAGGCTGGATTAATTATTCGCTTTTGGCAAGAGGGGTATCCTTTCCCATCTAAAGTAATTCGTGCAACAGGATTGTAGCGTTTACTCTTAATTGATGCCGTTTCATATTATTGTCTACATATAACAAATGTGATGACAACACAGCAGTTTGAATAATTCTAGACCTGTGTCGTCTAGTATATTGCATTTAGCATCAATGCAATACTTTTCTAACCTAATTCTGCATAGGTAATGGTGCTAGAGAGTGTGTAAGTTTTTACTTCGTAAACATTCACATGAAATGTTAGAAGAAAACAATAACTGAGGTAAATTGACAAGAGGCTGGGTTTCACCGTTAACGTGTGACCATTTACCCACTATCGGGGCCTCCGTGGCTCAGTCGGTTAACGCGCTAGCGTAGCGTAATGACATAGAAGCCTCCCACCAATGCAGTTGCTATGAGTTCAAGTCCAGCTCATGCTGGCTTCCTCTCCGGCCGTACGTGCGAAGGTCTGCCAGCAACCTGCGGATGGCCGTAGGTTTACGCCGGGCTCTGCCCGGTTTCCTCCCACCATAATGATAGCCGCCGTCGAATAAGTGAAATATTCTTGAGCACGGGGTAAACACCGATCAAATAAATAAATAAATAAATAAATAAATTTGCCAGCTAAGACACTGTCGTTTCTGCCATGGTTTTACTGTCCATGCTATAGTCTTTTAAATTTGCGATGACGACTTCTGGGAAAACTGGTCACCCAGTAGTCAGGTATTACAAGAGAACAATGGCCAATCCGATTTCGACCCATTCAGTCGCCATTACTCCGGAAAACAAACTGTGCCGCATTCCTTCAATGATTGCTCCGGCGATTTAATTTTTAAAGAATACTACTAGACTTATGGTTTTGTCACGTATTTGTTAAAAGGAAGAGATAACATAAGCAACGCCCAATTAACACTATGCTCCAAAGGACATCCTTAGAATTCAAGAATATGAGTTCCCGTCCAGAATTGTTTTAAAATGTCGGTGGATGTATTATTAAAAACAATTTCCAGTGATGCATCTAACAAAGGCGACTTTTAGGTAGTTTGGGCCTTTATTATATCGTTCTCAGGGATCGACAGTGTTAACTTTTATTTCGATTCGAATCTGTAATCGAATGTATATAACGATATAACATAAATAAACGAACGATGCTTTAGTGAAAGGATGCTTCCTGTGAGTGCTCCAGAACAAACATATTTACCTAGAGACAGTTTCAAAATCCACGTATATATCTACAAGGTAGCCGCCAAGTAAGTAACCGACGGCAGGTCCTAATGCGCTGGCCGCGTATAAAATACCTGGAAATTAGAAAATAAAATCATAGATTTGTGGAAGTCATATTTAACGTAACAGCGGAAGATGTACTGAATATTTCCCGGAAGTTAATGTACATAACATGTCCTCTTTCTAACACGAAGGATTTTAAAAAAGATCACAATACAAAGAGATCATCGGTGTATGTTCTTAAATAAATTACAAATTAATCGAGCGTTCTCATATTTTACTACTTGCACAATATTATTGTGCGGTATTACACTAAAGCGCCCCTGTTTAAAAAGATGATAATTTCACGAAATTCTAAACACGGATTAGTTTAAGTTAAATCTGGCCTTCATCATGCTGCAGAAAATGTGTATTCTGATTCTACCGTTAGAAAATTTTTAGAATAGAATTTTGTACATTTTTACAAATGAAGCTGATATAGTCTTACCAACATATACAGGGGAATTTTTAGCAGACACACAGTCGTCCATGCAGGAAATACCAACGCCATAAAAAGTAGTGCCGCCAAAACCGTGGAGAAGCTGTCCCAGAACCAATATGTAGAGGTAATAAGACAGATCTGCGTTGTTTGCCTGACTGCACGTTGTGGCGTTGCCTGCAAAAGAATCATAAATGGAGTAACCAACGGGAAAGACTCAAATAATGACTCAGTTAACACAAAATAAATATACATCATAAATATTTTGTAACCGAGAAAATGGGGTTATACACTCTAAAAAACTAATGTGTAAAATTTAATGTGCTACTGATTACATTGTGTTGTTGCAAGATGATATTAGTTAATGGCAACACCTTAAGACGTTACACCAACAGAATCATTCTGTTGGTACAACAGAAGAAGACTGTCATAAGTAACATAATAGTTTGTAGCAGTAACCACATTTATTCTACCATTACTCAGAAAACATAGTATCACAGTCGTGGTAGGGGGCTCCGTGGCAGTGGGGACTAGCACGCTATTGCAGCGCAATGACCCAGGTGCCTCTCACGAATGTGACCACTGTGAGTTCATTTCCTGCTCACGTTGGCTTCCTCTCCGGTCATACGTGGGAATGTCACTAGGGGATGGTCGAGTGTTTCTGCCCGGTTTCCTCCCACCATAATGTTGGCCGCCGTTGTATAAGTGAAATACTCTTGAGTACGGCGTAAAACACCAATCAAATAAATATATATATAAACACAAAGCATAACATCATAGTCATTTTAACGGATTTGTTTTTTCAGTGCGTGTAGAATAAAGCATAATTAACTGCAAGCAGAATATTCACAGCTATAAGCGCATTCTATGCAGTTCATTTCAAATGGTGACGATTCTAACCTGCTTAGCTGGTGTCTTACCTGTAGGGCACATAGTCGTTGAGCCTTCACCCCACTCATACTGCCCCGTTGTGAAGTGTGGGAGAGCCATGAGCAGCGATCCAAGGCCCATAACTCCTGCCGACACCGCCAACATCATGTGTTTGTGGCCACGCAGTGCGTAGTAGGTGATTGGCAGGACAAGAATCCCAGCAGAGATGTCATAGGCACTCGAAATGATTCCGACACGAGAGCTGGGAAGGCCGAACCGTCGCTCGTAAGATGTCGTATTCACATTGTTTACGCCATTGACTACGAAACCTGTAAAGAGAGATTTCAAGACAAGAAGTTTAAAAAGCCTTGTTGAAATTATGTGATATTCTCAGTATATAAGAACACAGAGAAATTTTTCTTGATGGTGTTGTTTTTTCTAAATAATTATCATGGCGTCATGTCGTTGCACCTGATAGCTGTGGGTGCTCTAAGAAAATGCCTAGGAGTAGGATTAAGAATACCAGGTTCAAAACCTCGAGGTAGTTAAGAAATTAATTTTTGTAGTATTCTGCCCCCGAAGAGAAAAACTCTTAATACTCGTAAAGGATACGTGGTTACACAACATCCGGACAGTTGTAAGAAGTTCCATGTAGTGATGGCACGACTGACTGGCTATAATGGTGCTCTGTAGATATCTCAATATTTTAAAATTAAAGCAAGATATTTTACACGTTTTTTAAGATCATCTCATCTTCACATTTTACTTTCCCGGATTCTGACTGGATAATTCTTGGACTATTTATTTATTTGTTTATTTATTTATTTATTTGATTGATTGTTATTTCACGCCGTGCTCAAAATATTTCACTTAAACAAATGCAGCCAGAATTATAGTGGGAAGAAACCGGTAACCATCCGCAAGTTGCTGTCGGACTTTCCCACGTGCGACCGGAGAGGAAGCCAGCATGAGCTGGACAGTGAGCAGATTGGATCTAGATCCTGGATCATTGGGCTGTAAAAAGCGGTATATTATCAGTGATTACCAGTGATGACTAACGTTTATCCCTTCATTTTTTATTTGATTGGTGTTTTACGCTATGCTTAAGAATACTTCACCTTTACGACCACAGCCAGCAGTATTATAGGAGGAAAGCGTGCAGAGCCCTTGGAGAAACCCACGACCATCAGCAGGTTGCTGGCAGATCTTTCCACCTACGACCGGAGAGGAAGTCAGCGCGAGTTGACCTAGACCTAACATTTAAAGATAGGCTCCCGATTAGGTGAGTGTATTGAAAACAGACTTACTCTGTATGAAGGTAAAGGCACTGAGCAAGACGCACAGAAACTTGGGATTGTTAAAAACCTGCATCCATCTGGGTCGATAACTTCTGTATCCAAACCGAAGACACGTAGCACATTCGCTGTCCGACTTCGCAGTTTTTTGTTTTTTGACAACCCCGTTGCTATGTAGGACACATCCATTGACGGATTCAGGTTGCTTGTCCATCTCAGTTTACTGTCAACAGAAAGGGCAATACTATAGTTAATTGTGCATTACAGGTCATTGCCAAAACCAAACCACACACATGCAAAGAAAACAACAACAACAATCAGATCCGGATATATTTTCATTTTGTTGCAAAGGGTTACGTGTAAAAACGTCGTTGGAAGCTTTCCAACCATTGCAGGCGCGAGAAAGCCCATGCAAATCCTCGACTCAGCTGATTCTTACGGAATTAATTCCCTTACAATTCCCAGTTAAATTTACGACTAATGTACTAGTACTATAATTTATTCAAACGTTGCCATGGATGCAAGATTCAACCCAGGTAATCCTATCTCAAATGTCGACAACCAGCGTATAGATCCCACCGCATTTTAAGTATGGTATCGCTCTATAACGGCCCTTAGTGAAACAGGTAGGCTAATCTGATGTAGGCGCGTAGGCTAAAAGGTGTAAACATCAATACTCTATATTCTGGGCCAAAAGGTGTTACGCAACACCAAAAGAGGATCGAGGTGCATTTAACCAAGATCACCCCACAGGTTGCTTATATAAAGGTTGTTGACTTTATGAACAAAGATTGATTGCTCAGAACCAGATAAATTGATTTATGTATTCATTTATATGCAATGGTTGTTGATTAACACCATGAACATATTGCATATTTTACCAAGTTTTCGACCAAAACCAGACACATGGTGCGCAACAGATTGCCATGAAAAATAAAAATAGCTAGGAACCGTAAAATGTAAATCTTATCTCTGCACCATGCATTTCCCTATAAGATCATATACCACGTGACCACGTCTCGCGGCGTTACTATGGGAACATCACGAGGATGACACGAGGTAAATCCATAAGGCGGAATTAATAATAGAGACAAATAATATTTTTTGTGCAGTGATGTAGGATAATGATGAATAAATATGGCAGTTGTGCGTAAACCTTACATGTTAGCCATCTTCCTATTTATTAACCAAATGTCAGTTTCAAATGAAAATGATATTTTCAAAGAAAGCAGGGATTCGGCACAAAAGCGAATCTTTAATGAGTGAGAAATGGCGATGTCGGGGATAAAAAAAACACCGTATGGTGTGCGCTACACATATTGTTCTTTTTGCTAATTCGTGACGTTGCCTGAGGAAATAAAGTTTTCGCCTCGGAAAAAATAATTACAAATTAATCTATAACTGCAATTTCTGTGTAATATTACGGGCGTACAGCATATCAGAGCTAAGAGTGTTACGCTTCACTGACAGTGAGGATATAAGCCTTTAACAGATAGCTGGACACATTCGACCAAGTAACAGAACAGAGTTTATAGCAAGGTGTTCACAAAAACAACATCTGCAAACGTAAACAAAAATTTAATATAGGTGACACCTATCGGAATAACACCGAGAGCTACTTCAAGTGGTGCATTATTGCGTATGAGCAGAACGGGTCATGCGTGGAATAAGCAAAAAGCGCATGAGCGTTTGTGAGTATGATTTAACATTGCAGACTTCGGCGACGGACCTGGACTCCACGGAGATGTATTTTTTATGTGTATTTTACAAAGTTTTCGACTTCAAACTGTCCTATAGGCCATGTAAACTCTCAGATCCCATAAAGACTCACATGAAATGCCCGAAATAGACTGGATTCTGCGTCACTGCAGAATAATACAATACTTTAACATGGCCACGTGGGTTTTTGTGTTCCCGTCATGTTCCCGTCATGTGCACTCAAGACAGCTATCTGGCTTATCAGCTTTACATTTCTAAACAAAGACATATGCATGTTAAATTTACATCCCATTTCGTGGCTAATTGAAAGAAAGAGGCAGCAAATCCATAATACGGGGTATAAAAAGAAAGCCCAAGACTTTTTGCTTATAAATGATGTAAAATTCCATTTTTTCTGTCATACCTGTTGCTAGAAAAACACGTTGAAATTTCCGCGTTATATAGAAAACACGCTTTCAATTTAGACCCAGCTATTGTTTGATGCCGTGCCACTATTAGCCAGTAAAAACGCTTTTTACATATGTCGGTGGCGTATTCCTATTCCTACGCATTCACCCTAGGTTTTTTTCTCAATGCGAACAAATGTTAATACCACACTGGATTTTTAGTGATTTCTAACTAATGACCGGCACACAAATTAATATTCAGGAGTACACATTTGACATTAAATTTATTTCATTTGAAAAATAGTAAATTTTCCAGATTTTCACCTTTTTTTTTGTCTGTTTTTAAAATAACATTCTATCATAGCAGTAAAATGTTTAACCCGGAAAGTATAGACCAGCTTCTCGCCCAAATTGAACAAGGCATGCAAGTTTCTCTTGCAGGCAATAACCTATAGACAAAGTTCCATTTAACACTGTCCAAGTAAAGGCTGGACAGGTAGTTATCAAATATAGTGACAGTGTCTCTGTCAAAATAAAAACACAGCATGTCAAGTTTAATGCCAAAGTTCACACACACAGATACACAATATATACGTGACCTCTTCCGACGTGTCCAGTGTACGAGGTTCAGACAAAAAAGGATAAAGTTTCATGCTTTCAGGTAGGACTTCATAACATCTGACCTTTTTATGATCACCTGTGCCACCGAGATACCTACAATGGCGTGACGCATCAGGAAAACGCTGGACTGTACATTACGTCAAAGTTGAACGGGTTATAGTTCCATTATTCCTCCCCCCCCCCCCCCCCAAAAAAAACAGGTAAAATATCTGTATATCAACGCTTTCTCCTAAATTTCTGAAGTACTTGTAAGGAAATAAAAATGTTTGATATTTTGGCGAAAATGCCATAGATATATGCAAGCCTCGTTCTCAAACAGTCGGTCCGCCCGTTTTTTTTTTTTTTTGCTTTTTTTTTTGCTTTTTTTTTTTTGCTTTTTTTTTCTTTGCTTTTTTTTTTTCACCTATATCTGAAGCATTTTCGCAAAACAGCGCTATGAGGAGTTTGAATATAGCAGTGCTCTGGGTTCGTCCTACTCATTGACCATACGCCCTGAATATGGCTGTTTTTGCAAAACTACCTAAGCGTACATATTGTTTGATGTTTTCCACAAACCAGCAAACACGTGAAAGTTTGGTATTTGGATAACGAAACTAGAGGAGCTTTTAGGACGTGTAACAATAACGTTCATTATTTGCTGCATCTTCCTTTAAAAAGGTACCACACGGAGACAAAAGCGGCCATCTCACACTGTAATGTATGCCCAAATCTTTGTCAGATTTCACGATAAAGCGGCCGACTTAAAGGCGGTACATACATGTGGATAACAACCAGAAGGGTATTTGTCGCAACCTATTACAGAATGGTTATATACTGAAATGTAGAAGTGAATGCATGAATTACACGTCTAATTTAACATATTCAGCCCAATGACCATCTTGTTCCCCTTATGTGGGAGGTCATGTCATATTTTAAGTGATATCAAAAATGTAGATCGCATAATGCTGCGATTCACTGCTGACGATTGGATTCCTTAAGAGCGCTACTTTTCATCTTCGTGGTTTTCTCGTCAGCTGAAGCATGCTAAAACAAAGATTTTAGAAATTTATGGTCTACGAATAGAAAGCAAAATGTAACTTTTGTACGTGTGTATACGTTTAGGGCCTTGAAAGTTTCCTTCGGAACATGCGGTTAGTCTTAAAATAAAATACAACTTATATAGCTATGCATCCATCGTGCGGTGGTCACACATGAAAGATTATGTCACCATTCCAACAACAACACACGGAAATGAGGCATACATGAATTAAGCACACCAGGTCTTGATTATTTCGTTTCATAGAGAACGATAACAAGAGAAGAGCTGAATCGTTTTTGTAAAGCAAAAGCATACTGGTCATAATCATATCCATCTGTCTATTTCATTAGGCTTTATATACAATGCCGTGATAAAGAATTTTTCACTTACATTAGGCGGTCATATTTATGCAGGGGTAAATCGGACAACCTTTCGTAAAACAACCGCCCTTCGTCAGGAGACTGACAAGCCTCCTAACTTAAAATCACAACCAAAGAATCGAGGATTGGATTCGAACTCTAGATCTCCTAGGCCAATGGCCTGACAGCCGTGGCCCTTTAACCGTCTAAGCAAGGTAGGGACTCTTCAGTTAGGTTGTCACTCGTACCCTATGTCTATGCGCATGCGATTCTAACCACTACACCTGCAACCCACTAGCAAGCATCGCTTTTGCTGTGGACATGGCTGGTCAATTATTGATTTCATTCATTGTTTGCTAAGAACTGATTTACAGTACAACGGTTAACTAATACCCTAAGTCCACTGGTAGGAGTGGGGATGAGAGTGTCACGGTACCAGTGGATCAGATGGTCGTGAAGTGACACTCAACACTGCACTGCTGACCTTAGGCAAACTGTTGTTATGTGCGCGCAGGTGTAAACAAACAGTTATTGAGACTCGGAGTGCATGTGCCATGAACGTGCGCTGAACCATGACTGGGTTGTGTTAAAACCGAGTTATACACAAGGGCTTATCCATTCTGACATTGACATGAGTATATACACACTTATTATTATATAATCCAGGCATAAGTATTTACTTATTTGCTTGATTTGTGTTTTACGCCGCACTCAAGAATGTTTCACTTATGTGACGGCGGTCAGTATTATGGCGTTAGGAAACTGGACAGAACCCGGGGGAAAGCCACGGTCATCCACAGATTGCTGGGTGACTTTGAACCTGGATTTGACCTCACAGGGATCCCACTGGTAAGAGGCACCTGGGTCATAACGCAGCACCAGCGCGCTTACCAGGTCGCAAAGGCCCCCAGTTTATAAATATATAAATACATAAATAATATGAGATTGAGATTGTGTTATGACTGTCACTATGCAATTATCAATTCAATATGGCAAAGTATGGTGCTTTACCATCCAGTCGTATAACTAGCCCTTAAAGCGTAGTTATCAAGAAGAAGTACGTGCTGTTCAGACGCGGACGCGTGTTGTTCATACGAGGACACCCTGTCTTTGAACAGCTAAGGCCCACGTTAGGTGTGGGTTCAATCTGAGCGTAGGTCAGGGATTTGACCGTCTTCACTGTTCTTGGGACATGGATGCTTGATAATCAAAGTTTTGGATATATGTCATGAGTGGGAGTTATAACTACGCATATACAGACATGCGACCATGCACGTGGATGTATAGTAATAGTAGCAGCCGTTAATTATTCATTTATTTATTTATTTGATTGGTGTTTTGAGCCGTACTCAAGACTATTTTATTTATATACTACGGCGGCCAGCAATATGCTGGGAGGAAGCCGGACAGAGCCCGGGGGAAATCCACGACCATCAGCAGGTTGCTGGCAGACCTGAGCAACTGTCCAGTGCTTACGCAATACATGTACAG
This sequence comes from Acanthopleura granulata, assembly GCA_016165875.1. NCBI lineage: Eukaryota > Metazoa > Mollusca > Polyplacophora > Chitonida > Chitonidae > Acanthopleura > Acanthopleura granulata. Next base: position 12,826,341 of record JABBOT010000013.1, read on the forward strand.
GTATCGCTAGCCATTGGGGATTTCCCTAAGTAAGCTCAGTAGGGTGAGTTTCGGATCGACATATAAGTCAACTACCTCTGCTCAGCCATTATTACTGAGTTACTGTCGGTTCGATGTTGCCGTAACTACAATTTCGCCAGTCGCACTAGTCCGCATGCATATAAGGAACATATGTCCCACTTACAGCAGTCCGGACAGATGTAAGGAACCGATGCAGGAAAAACAACTGCACCCCTTCCTACGTAAATTATCTGGGTAAACGAGTGTTCAATGTCCCCCGATTCTGCAAATAATAGTCCCTCGTCTAAATTCTCTGAAACAGGACATGATGTGTCCATATCGGTACAGCCTAAGTATATTTTTATTAAACTGATGATAGAAATACGATATCCACATGTAGATTATTAATGACTATCTCTTACTATTAATGACTTACAGCCTTTCATAACAATATGCAAAATCTAATTATTCACTTCGCTATTATTATAATAATTATTAGTAGTATATTCTAAACATGATCAGGTATTCACATGATACCTGTACACGTGATCTGACACATGTCCTTGAAAAACCCATGATAAGTATAAGGGCCATGAACGAGCTGTTTTCAAAAGACTAAGAGGATTCAACAAACGTTAGTCCTTTTGTCCTAAAATATTAAACAGATTACTTTGATTCCACAGTAGTTTGAACCTACTCGTAGGTCCTTTAAGATCGACAAAGTGATAAGTTATCCGATTACACTATGTATATACGTACCTGCGTGTACTTCTGTTTTCCACAGCGTAACTAACACACTTGAAGAGCAACATTTGTTTCAACAATAGAAATACGTCAAATCTCATGTAAAAAGCGTGAAATGTCTATGCACAAAAGACACAGACCGATACATCTCTATATACGTGTCGTGCTCAATTAAACGGCGCATGTAAATGCAGATGTCAATACTGAGCGGAATTTTTCCGCATCCTCTGTATGTCTCTTTGTGTGTACCGCATGCAGTTAGATATGACTGGTTTGAAGCATTGGTACGTATAGTCATAAATGAGAAGAAAAAAATATAAAGGAACATTTGTGCGATATAGACCGATAACGGCAGTCCTTTTTTTTTCTTGAAAACAAAACGCCTGTGTAATTACAACCCATACCCCAGGGCAAAAGTTGGCCTACATATACACGCGTCGCCGTTGTTGTTGTTGTTGTTGTTACTTACAAAGAGCTTATACGCTGGGGGTGCTAACCGTACGTGTCAATTTCTCCAGCTGTGCCCGACTTTGAGGTCGCAGGCTCGAAACCCAGAGTGGGCTCTCCCAATTTTGAGTTACATGTCATCGTATTTTATCATTGGTACCTATCTTTGACCCGTGTACAAGACACATTTACTGGACTCCGGTGCAAAGAGATAGACTGTAGACGGGAAGACAGCCCGTTTGTGCATCCTTCAAGGGCTAATGTGATGATAATTCTTAGAAAAATGGTTTTTACCATTTCGTCAAATTAATCACATACAAAAGGAGTGTACGAAAGAGTTACATGCATCGGTTCAAGTAATCAAGTGATGAGGAAAATTAGATTTGCCGTATTTTGAATGCAGCAAGGGAATACGGGTTTTATGACTTCTATATAAAGATCTGATGCAAACATGGCTGTCTCAAACAGACACAGATATATCGTGTACTCGCTAAGTATTCATCCGCTTCCCTATACAGACTCCCCCGTATGCATATATACAATACTAACCTACAAACCAAGGAAATAAACACCAATGAACCCAAGGAGATTTTCCGATGTTTGTATAGACGCACATACCGTGAAGTCGATAGGGAGTAAAAAAAAACCAGCCAATATATGATGCTGTATAATAGCTGCGTGAACACGGCTGTATTCGCGACTGACAAAGGTGGTACACACGGAAATGTCACAGCTCTCACTCGGATATTGTTTTACTAGAACCACAGAATTCAGATAGCATATCTGAAAATACCGAACTAAACCTGTGAATCAACTGCCATAACGGAAAGGCATACAGTTCTGGGCGTTTGATTTATTTCTCTCTTTCCTTCATTATTTATTTGTATGTTTATTTATTTCTTTGTTTGCTTATTTATTTTTTATTTTTATTTATTCCTGTCGGGTGAAACAGATGCTAATGTTATAATGAATGGAGGTAAATGAGAGATAACCCACAAGAAACCTAGAACCTAATGATATTTGTACTTTTCGACAAACGTTGTTATCTTCTCAGAGTAAGTTTTGTTTATTTATCTGTTTTTTATTATTGGCCATACTAAAGTTTTCCCCATGTCAGTCAGTTTTAAGTGCGGAGGACGCCGGAGTTGCCGGCTTTCCCACGCGCGACGTTCCTATATGCATACCGCTTTAATTTAGATTTTATTTCTGCAACTGGATCGAGTTTCACACCACTCGTCGTATAACACACTGTTCACGGTATATAACTACAAGACCTTGAAATATCTCTCGCGTGTGATGGGTTTTCATGAGAAACGGGAGCTGGTATGGTTAGAAAAGCATTGGGGTGATAAGCTGATCTGTGGTAAACCGAGAGCCTAGTGTAAGTCTACTTATGACTTAACCCTGGGATCATTACGGCCTGAGGGTAAGTATGTTGTTTATAGGTGCTAGCGCAAGGTACGGAATAGCGATGTGGGGTTTTAATACTTCCCCGTTACTGCTCGTTTTCCTTAGTGGTGTGTGTATAAGGAAATGGGTGTGGGGATAAGTGGGGACATGAATTGCCTCACATGGATGGCACGGCTGGCTAGTGTTCTAACGAAACAAAGTGGTTTATTAATATAAAATAGGCTTGAATAGGCACACAGTTTAAAGATCTATATAGCCGGTTGTGTGAGAATTGAGACCAGATTATAACATCATTATATACAGGTGTATTTTGGGATAGAAAAAGCCATAATGACTTTAATCTCACAATTGTTCCGTAATGTTCATAAGCATGTGTTTGAAATTATGAAATTATGGTGAATGAATCAAATCAAATCAATCAAATGCTGAACCAAGTGAAACCAGTTTATATATTATATATTTTGGAGTCTACCTGTAATTACTAAGTGACTATAATTATACCGTAACCAGAACTTTGCATACATAATGTTTATAACGAGAAAGGAACACCTAAAGATAAATAAATAAATAAGTATGCATGCCTGGATTTTACGCCATACTCAACAATTTTTCAGTTATATGACGATGGGTCCTTAGTAAAATAAATAAATAAATAAATATACATGTATGTTTGGTTGGATTTTACGCCATACTCAACAATTTTCAGTTACTGAGTATTTGGGTCCTTAGTAAAATAAATAAATAAATAAATTTCTTTCATATAGGACGGTGAACCAAGCCAACGATATTTACCTGAAGAAAATGATAGTGGACTCGATATTTGGTGTAAATCTTACGTCGTCAATAGGCCCTGTTAAAGACAATATTAATGCTGAAATTTGCTTCGCGTGATTGCAGCTTACGATCCAGTCGATGTGATTTGGCTTACTTCTGCATCCACATGTTCTCTGACTGGCTCTGACTATAAAATTGTGTAATCCCACACACATGCACCCACCTTGGAAGCTAAGTGAACGGGCTCGAAGGGTGATCGATCGTACTGGGCCGGGGCCCCACTGCTCGCGTAGTTCTGTATACAGACGATCAGTTATAGTCTCGCTCCAGGTTATCCACGACGTCACTCGATCGTGTATGTGCCTATATACACACACCACAAAGGATTGGGAGAGAAACACAAGGTTGACCTACCTATGTATATTTGTTCAGTCAGTGGTCTTTTCCTGTGGATCAGCGATGATACGCCTTCACCCCTAAGTATAGTGTACTGGCTGGGCAAGACTGGACGCACAGAGATACACGGGCGGACAAAGGTGCTCGGACATTTCGAGTGAACACCTGTCTAGAGAGAATAGCAGCACTGTCAGCCAGGTAGCCAGTCCAGGCGTATCACCCTGCCGCGCTGTCGGATTGCCGCTAATCAATAGCACTGCACTATACAGTATAAATGTCGGCTGGACATTGAGCGCTTTTAGCGCAGGGGTCGTCCACTCGTGCCCATGCCCGTTCCAAGTGCTTCTTTTATATGGGAATGACACTGGGGTTCACTGACTAAATATGTAAACTGGTTATTGTACAATAGGAATCTGTGTACGTCGCTTTTCTGGTACAGTCCCCGAAGGAATGAAAAAGATTTGTAGAATTTTGCATTTTTGTGAATGATTTTTCTTTTTCAAGAGAAAGAAGCTGTCCCGCACAGAAGTGTTTTTGTGTACGCTACGTCCATTTACTTATATGCGAGCTGATTAGTGCAGTGAAAGGTTATAGGCTAGGCCTATGCGTACACTCCCATGCAAGGTGGCAGAAAATATAAAAATGATGTATACTTCATATGAAAGGCCACGAAGAGTTATTTGTAAATATGGTCATTAAGGTGCAATTTTTGTTTGTTTTTTTTTTTCCTTTTTGTTTTTTTCTTTTTTGGTTTCCCCTCCCCAGATTTGTTCTTAATCATAAGGAAACACGGACACTTGAAAATAACTTGTGCACAGTGAATGCCAAGACGATGCCACCAATGTCGTGATAGCCATATAAAGTCTCAGTTCTTCAAATATGTACAATGGAAGACTGATACACAGCCACAAAGATCGTGCGGAAAGATCGTCATTCTATAAAATTGTTGAGAGCTCTACATGACTGGTACCATTAAAAACCGAATGGTACCAGTAACATTGGTATTCAGACAACAAAACATAAACAACAAAAACAGAAGCAACGGGGCCCATGCTGTGACGCATGCGCATTTAAAAATTCATCCCACGAGGAAAAACAAGAGAGAACACCAATTCCCGCAGCAGTAACAACACCAACAACAACACCAACAACAACGCCGTATATATCGGTTACCTGCGTTTTAAACTCACGTACCGAAACGTCACAGCCGATATGTCTGCTCGTTTGTGATATTTCCAAATAACGCTCCCGAACGTTGCGATGATACTCCTCTGCTGTTCGATTCACGACGCCACGAAGAGATTTAAACTGTGATCTTGGTTCCCAGGACACACGATTAAAAGCGTTATGGATGTGAGGCTCGGGAACCAGGATGTGCTGTGGCACGGTTGCAGACTCGAATCACGCTCTTGATAGTTCGACTTTTAGCTATAAGAGATGAATCAAGAACGTGGTGACTGACATTTTTCACCCCCGAGCATCCCGGTTTTCTCCACTCGAGCATAAGCATGACACCATTTTATAATTGAAAATATTCTGCAGTACGGTGTTAAAAACACCAATTTAATAATAAATTAGAATAAACAAATAAATAAATAGATTTATGAGTTTGGGATGAACTTGAGAAGGTAATTACAGCTCCTTTTATTCAGGGCATTAGCTTTAATGGAGCTTATCTTTTGTAAATTTGTAGTAATAGAATTTTATTGAAGGGATAAATAGCAGATGGTGTTGCTATAATGAACTTAAAGAGACTGTGAAGGAGAATTATCGCAAATTTTCGGTTCAGCCGATTCAAGTTGTATTTTTCCACCAATAGGCAACTTATGCACATTCAGAAAATAGCAGCCTCGGTCTGCTTATTTTTAATCTATAGTTAATTTTCCAAAACGTTCTATTTCGACCCGAACGACGACAGTTAATATATGCATGAAAAGTAAAGAGTATTACCATATATGGATGTTGAAGGGCTCTCGGCAAACCGTGAAAAATAGACGCTAGCAAAGACCCTTTCGTCATAAGTTCTGAGACATAAGCAGTGCGTTACGTTGGCTGGAAAAAATGTCAACAATAGCCAGGGTTCTTCCTTTTTTTCCATTGTCGAGGCTACTTTGTATCAAAATAACGGTTCTGTCCACTGTGACGTTACAACTGAGACCCTCGTCATATCGCGACACAACAACAATGTGACGTCAATGCCAGCCAAAATCGAACAACGTCATACTTCCTGATTGTTATAGCTATCTGGTCTTTTTCATTCCGTTCTCGGTGTAAGCAATTGTGGCGTCATGACGCCACAGAAATACTGAACACATGTAACCAATGTTTGCGTCATCCCCTGGACGTTTTGGAACAATACTGACGTAATATGCATGTTCTTGAGTGAGAGTTCGAAAACCAGGCGGTCCTAAAATTAAATATTCATAAGTTAAAGCATATTGCCAAAAAGTTCATAGAAGCGCGATTTTCCAACCCAATTTGTCTTCTTTATCTTATATTTAAGCCTACAGCGTTCTAAGCTACTTTTTCAGTTCAAGGTATATAAAAGTTCAAATGTAGAAATTCTGCGAAATAGTCTCTTTAAAGAAAATGAGACATAACCTGGAAGAAACCAATACTACATGTATTTGAACATTTCGCCAAATGTCGTATTGTCTCTCTACTCGTGTGTCCTAGCGGGTGAAAGGCATTAAATACTAACCTTAAACATTCTGTCGCAATCCTAATCTCGGTATGCATTCTAAAAATGCTACGGAAGTTATTTATTTATTTGTGTTTTACGCCGTACTCAGGGCTATTTCACTTATACGACGGCGGCCGGCATTATGGTGGGAGGAATCCGGGCAGAGCCCGAGGGAATCCACGCCCATATGCAGGTCGCTGGTGGACCAGTGCTAAAGTTGTGCACTCGTATATATGCACGAAAGGCTGACTAACCATGGAGCGTTAAAAAATTGAACTTGATTCACAAAATACTAATTTATATTTACTGGTTAGTTTGATATAATATGGGTATTGATTTTTCATTAATGAAGATTACTTGACATATTTGCGCTGGTAACGTTTTTCATTAACAAGAAGGAACCAGTTGAAAAATACTTCTGTGTATTTCTATCGATATTCTAAAAATAAGTAAGGTAAACATTTTCATACTGTGTTTTAGCTCTAATAATTAGCTTAGTCTTCATAATGTGCTTGGCATTTGTATATTCTTATGGTGTTTATAATGGACTTTCAGTTCATAATTTGTTTAAGGTATATAATGTGCTTGACGCACATATTGTTCTTATAGTGTTTTTAATGGACTACCTGTTCAGGACAGGTTCATTATGACCAAATATTATTACTGGATACTTATCCAATTCACACTTAACTAAGTTTTGATTCATTATGACCAAATATTATTACTAGATACTTATCCAATTTACACTTAACTACGTTTCGATTTCATTCCAAAATCAATGAAACATTAGGCGGTCTGTTATTGGGTGTTTGGCTGCATGTTGTTTCTTAGTCTGCGCTACCTGTTTGTTGAACATAAGAATAAACTGAGAAACTTATTTGAAGCAAAAGTCAATGCTAACAGTTTGTGTTTTTGAATAGAGTGAGCGATTAAAGAATACAATTAAAGAAGAAGAAAAAAACTCGTTCTTCAAGGTAAAAATCACCGTCATGTTAAACTGACGGAAGACACGAGATCTCCAACAATCTGCATGACATTAAGCTATCTTAACGAGAGCGGTGTGAAAATCTGCTACCTCATGGGAATATGACTTGAAGGGCAGGGGAGATAGGACTAGCCTTTACCATTTACCCCGAAAACCTTCCGACTTAAAACCGTGACAGAATCAACCACTGATGGATTAGAACCCGCAACCTCTTTTGCCGGAATCAGTTAGGCTGAGGCGAGAGCGACGCTTCAAATCACCGAGCAGGCGAGTGCTCCAATAAGCCAAATAGCTATTTCAAATGGTGCATCATTACGCATGGGCAGAACGGGTCATATGTGGGATAAACAAAATTTGGCCTTTAACATTACAGACTTTGGCTACAGCCCAGCATTTCGCAGTTCTAACTTTTACGTGTAATTCACCAGGCTTTAGACTTGAAACTGTCCTAGAATCCATTTGAAGTCTCCAATGTACGGAGCCGTTAAAATGACATGGTGAAAAAAAATTTTAGGAGAGAAAGAAAAACAGAAAAAGTCGGGGCCTCGAGTTTAAGAAGTCCTAGCCTCGACTTTATTGACCAATGAGGGATTGTTTGCCATCTAACAGCCAATATGGCTGCCATAGACGGGCTGATGAATAAATATTTTGAGGAAGGCCTTAACATGAGAGAAATAACTTGGATTTTAGACATAATCGTGTGCAAAAGTTAATTCCATGCTGTTTAAAACACATTATCGTCAACTACCCCATTGCTTTAAGAACATCACTATAAAGAAAGAGTTACGAACTGAAGGAACGAAGGAGTACACGACTTAAACCGACTTTTTTTTAGGTGGACAAAGCATATATGTCAGATTAGAAAAAAAATTTATTTTCAAGAGGCATTGACTGCCAAAGAATATGTAACCGACTTCTTTTAAGCTCAACTGCAACGGGTAACGCAACTAAACGGATCCCGTAATCCCGTACTAATGTAGGGCCTGCTTTAGAAATCTAAAGAAAGGATGAAGAGCAAGAATGAAAGCTATATATGTGAAACATTATTGGAATACTTCACCTCGGGTGGGGCTAAGGCGAGCTATATCGTCCTTAAATTGCCGGGCCTATGTTGCAAAAGCGATAACCTTTGTGTGACGGCTACGATTATATATGGTTTATACACTCATTGGTGTTGAATGTTCACTTTATTAACAATAATTCAAAAATGTTGAAAAACACTACAAATCGAGGTTGTGGTGTCTTCCTAGCCTTAGAAGAGGACATAATAAAGCGCGACCTGCAGAGGTTCATAGAAGGCGCAATGCCACTGACGCCTAGGCAGTACGTAGGCTCTGCATAGAGGGTCTAGCGTATCACTTAACACTGCATATGATAAGAAGACTTTTTTCTCTGTCTTCAAAAAAAATAGTTGTTTCACTATGTCGCTTTTACCGCTCCGCAGCCACTTGTTAAAGCAAATGTTATTCTTTTAACAGTTGATAATGGTGACCTTTTACAGTAATTACTCGTTTTCAACCTAACATAGACTGCAAAATCCTTATCTTTACACATGCTTTTTGTTATCGTGCTGATATAAACATGCTGGCATTTCAAAGCACTAATCAGTCAGTAGTGTACACACGTGTTAAACAAACTTCATAGCACACTCTGGCTATCGACAAATAATGATATAAACTTATCAATTGAGGCGACATAGTACAAAGGGTAAGGAGAGACGCAGAAGCTCATTCAGTTATCAATCGTATTCAGATTGACACACCGTAAAAAATATATGACCTGAACTGAAAGTTAGTGAAGTTCACTTTTAGTCTTTTTTCGCAAGGCTCCGGTGGCAGCGATGAGAAGGAATGGCAATGTGATGGCCGCTTGCAATGTTAACACGGATCTACATGTGTCTTAAGCAAACTATATTCACCCGTAGTAACAAGTGCAAAGGTAATCACGGTGAATTTATTATTGATTATATTGATTTAATTATTTGTTTGATATATAGCTTTGTATACTCAAGAATTTGTCAATTATTAGAGAGATAATTATTCATCCTGTTCGAGACAACCAGCTAAACACATTCCCAAAGCGAGCGGAGTCACATTCCCAAAGCGAGCGGAGTCACATTCCCAAAGCGAGCGGAGTCACATTTCCAAATCTAGCAGTTACATTTTCGAAGCAAGCATCCGGATACATTCCCAAAGTAAATAACGAGACACACGACCCAAGCCAGAAAATGTATTTTCAAAGGAAGCTACGATACATATTTCCAAAGCAAGATCCGCTGATGAGTCTTCAGGAAATACAAATATACCTCTTTTTTCGCGGCATTATCTCGGTGGGATCGCGGTTGTTTTAAAGTCATGTCACATACGCTTAAACCCTTTTTTTAACTCCACATTTTGAACAGGCTCACGTTCGAAAACAAACAGGGCAGTTAAACTTTGGTAAAGTGATGACCTTTATTAAGGCTCTGTCTGTAGTTGGTGTTACTTCTTAGCTTGTTATATATTTACGACTCCTTTACCAGACTATCCTTCCGACACCAGATGACACGAGACATCACGGTATTCTTCGAGAACAGGGACGTCATGGATGGAAAAGATGTGAACACGTTTGCAGGGTACAATACACAATGGCTTAAAGTTTACATCTTACGGGACTATCAGCTGCAGCCTTATAAGTCGTTTTGTCAGTCTTTTTATCGTTTTGTCGTTAGGTCAGTTAAAGTGTGGACTCCTTATCTTTTTACAAGGGTCTTTCATTTATCGAACAACAGGAGTCTAAGACGATGTGTACGACGTTTTGCCAGATCTGGCAGCCGCTGAAAGTTTGCGTTTTTTTCACACCTCACAAAGCAGCATTGGCCATTAGATGAATGTGAAGAGAGCCACGCCGCTGAGAATTTGCACACAGCAAATTCTTCACACAGCAGCTTTTGTCATTGGAAGGGTATGAAGAAAGTCCATGATGCTACATACCTACCAAGGCCTGTCATATATCTAAAGTGTTCTTAAGGGACTTTATGAATCCGACCTGTCAGCAATACACGTATTTTAACGTATTTTTAACAGTGTAAATATAAACAGAATGTATATTAATCCGGCGCGGTGTGATGAGCGAAAAGCTGTCCGTGGAAATCCCGTTACTGCTCATTACCTAAAATGGCGCTCATACTGGTGACAAGAGCACTAACTTCCCTTACTTTCTTTTGCGCTGTCTCACTTCGACTCACAACGACACGGCTTCAGATTCAAGACGGCGCCCTGCACTTTCAAACAACAATCAATGGCGAACTGGCCAACGTTCTCAAGGATAGACAACTGTTTAAGCTAGGACACGAGCCGGAAGGTGGACTGGGTTGTGAGTTGTGTAAGGTGATTGTGTCGCGTCTGCAGAAATTTGTTGAAAATAACCGAACTGCCGATGAGATCGCTGTCCTATCTAATGATATCTGCAACATTCTGCACATTGAAGACAAGGCTGTCTGCAAATCAGTTGTCACTGAGTTCAAGGTATGTTGGTGCTGTCTAATGGACTCCGAAGACCAGAAGCCTCCCATGAATGCAGTCGGTGTGAGTTCAAGTTCAGCTCATGCTGGCTTCCTCTCCGGCCGTGCGTGGGAAGATCTGCCAGCAACCTGCAAATGGTCGTGGGTTTCCACCGGGCTAGGCCCGGTTTCCTGCCATCATAATGCTGGTCGCCGTCGTATAAGTGAAATTTTCTTGAATACGGCGTAAAACATCAAAAAAAAATAAATAAATAAACCAGTTCTAATGTAATGTTACATCGATAAGTGTAATGTTGAGCACGTAATTGAGAAGCATTGCCCTGTATCCCGAATGAGTCGAGTAGGCGTTGATCTAATAATTACGGGGGTTTCCGTAGCCGAGCAGGCAGCGCAATAACCCGGGCGCCCCTCACCAGTGCAGTCGCTGTGAGTTCAAGTCCAGTTCATGCCGGCTTCTTCGTACGTTGGAAAGGTCTGACAGCAACCCGCGGATAGTTGTGGGTTCCTTCGCTCTCTACCCGGTTTCCTTCCGCCGTAATGCTGGCCGTCGTCGTATAAGTAAAGTATTCTTGAGTACGGCGTTAAACACCGATTATATAAATAAATAAATAGTCGTGGGCTTGAAACCAGATGATGTTAGCTCCTCTGGCATTGTCTTTTTTGTCTTGTGCGATGGTATACATTGCATTATCCAACAGTTAACCATTCTATTCTTACAAGATACATAACAGCAAAGGTCATGTTGTCAACGCCCATGACTTCCTTGAACAAAATTATACCAGAGGTTAAAAGAAAAAAAAAAGCAAGTTTAAATATAGTATACATCATCTAAAGGGTCATTTGGTGTTTATGGCAAATATGGTCTTCACTATTTTTTTTAAGTGATTAAAATGGAGATGAGTTACTTTGTGGACCACACTCAGCAGGTTGAAGCACAGTGACGACAAAGGTTCTTGTTTTTCTTCTAAACTTTTGTATTTCCACATTTTTATTGGAACTGCCTGTTGGTATTTTCTTCATCTTTGTAGTTCTCGAAATGTTGTGCTTTGATTCCTTTGTCTCAGACTGAAGTGTTGACAGTGGCCGATAACCTGGTGCTCAGCCCGGACGAAGTGTGCGGATTATTATACGGTGATGGATGTGCCAAGTTTTACAACCCTTACGCCAACTGGACGGTTAAGTTACCTGACACGCCTAAACCGCCAGTGGTTCCGCCTAAACCCCCACAGGTACGTTAAAAAGAACACATCAAGAGGGAAAGTGTAGAATTGTTGAATACAAGTTGTTACGTTGCTCTTTGATTTATTTATTTATTTGATCGGTGTTTTACGCCGCATTCAAGAATATTTGAATTATACGACTTCGTCCAGTATTATGATGAAAAGAAATCTAAGAAAAATCAGTGGAAGTATTTTCAGATACGGTTTTTAATTGTCTTTTCACTCATCCTATGTTCAGTTTTACGAGGTCTTTCCCTTTAAATTTGTATGCCTTCTTTGTTGCAATAGTATGAGAGGAAATCGTTGTTGTTGTTCTTGTCGTTTTTGTTATTGACACGAGGTTCTTATTGTTCTTCATCTTGGAAGCGTAGCCAAATATCGTTCGGGAATCCAGCATTCGCGATCTGAAGATTTCACGTTTAATCAGTTTTGAAACATATCGCGAGGCCCGCCAAACTTCACGATAAGTTCACGTCTGCTGAAAATTCGATCGCGATTGACCCTGTAAGATCTCACAGCAAACGAGAGATCACCTTCATCATAATTATAGAAGGACGAAAGCAGGACGATAGTCCGAGATTGTGCTAACGTTGGGATTTGCATAAGAAATGACGCCCTCGCCCAAATTCTACGTCCAGGACCATAGTGTGAGAGAGGTAGTAACTAACAGTTGGCACCACAAAAAAACACTGCGTATATACCTAGTCTCCCCTTCCCATCGCCACACATAACTTTATAAAGGTAATCCAGTCGAGTATCATTTTTATAGGGAGAATGCAATACGGCCGCCATACGAGTAAATTGGTATATGTGATATTTCTTTCAACATATTTTTTTCTCGCACGATGCGTAGAACTACGTTCGTCCTTCTGTAGTTATGATGACAGCGATCTCGCGTTTGCTGTGAGATCTTACAGGGTCAATCGCGATCGCATTTTCAGCAGACGTGAACTGATCGGGAAGTTTGGCGTGCCTCGCGATATGTTTCAAAACTGATCAAACGTGCAATGCTCGGTTCCCGAACGATGTTTGCGAATATTATAAAATGATTTTTTTTTTCGCTATGCTCCCCTTGCAGTTTCTGAAATGCGCATGCGTCACAGCATGTGGTCGTACTTTGTTTCTCTTTGATTCTTCTAATTGTTTTCGTTTTATTTCCTGTGACTGCTTATTTCAGCCAGGATCCCCTACGATCCGGATCCTACAGATAACGGACATCCACCTGGACTTGGAGTATCAGGAAGGTCTGGATACAGACTGCGGGGAGCCGATCTGCTGCCGGACCGGGAACGGACACCCGAGTAAGTGAAATATAGACGTGAACCAAGACGAAGTACACGTATAGGTCGTAACCATCGGACGAAGAATTAGATGCCTGATGTGAAAATTTGTGCTTTCAACCAGCATTGTCCTTAAAGACCTCTGCAAAGAACTACATTCCACAAAGAAATTTTGTACTGAAATTCGACATTCTGGAAATTTTAAAAAAAACCACATGGATGGCGTATGTATCTCATTTAAAGTCACAAGAGACACATATTTCCAAACCGGAAGGTATCCAATAAGCAGTAAAATTGAGTTTAATGGTTATGACTTTGTGAAATCGGCTCCTGATATTTGTCTATTCTGAGTTCTGTGGAAACCCTTAAAAAGAGAGACTCCCGTAATGATTGTTAACTTTTTTCTTCTTCTTCTTCCCCAATACCGTATTTTTGATGTTGGAATAGCTAAATTTGTGCATCAGTAAATACCACGCAGATAATCGTAGCAAAGGTGGAAAGAAAAACACAAAAATTCTGGTACAACATTTTTTCCGTGAGAAAAAAATAACAGAAAGACAAATGAATGTGCTTTTGGATGTAGTTTTCGATGGTCTACCCACTGTTACTTATTTTTATATTTGTGCATTGTTTAACTTTATGAAATCTGCTGGGAATAGAGCCTGGGGATACAGGAGCGGGCAGGTGGGGTGATTACCGAAGTTGTGACCTGCCTCTGAGAACACTGGAGAGTATGCTACAATACCTGTCCACCATTCAAGACCAGGTAGTATATTAGAGCAGAACGAGTACAGACCGAGGTAATATCAGACTGCGAATACACGCCTTGCAATTGTATTTCTAGGTAAAGAACGTGGAAAATGGAACATGTTATTACAGTAAGGGATGTAGATGTTTCGGGTGCGCATGACCGGAAATTCTGTATGTCTGGTAATAAATTTCAACCCACGTCCGTCACACATTTCGACAATTTTTCGACATTTAAAGTTAATCTTTGTGCCACACAAAACAGAAAACCTCTTTATTTGGACTCGAGATAATTTCACATCGATGTCTCAAAACATTCACATAAAGTCTAGAAAGAAGCCGGATCCTGGGCAAAAATCGTCAAGTGGTTTTCTTTGTGGCACATATAACCCGTTCTACACATGTGCACCGAAGCACCTCTATAAAAAAATTTATTTAGTTTGCATTAAAGTGTCATCAATGACGTGATTATATGCAATTACCTATTTGTTTTGCAGTCGTCGGCTTCAATTACTTATCACATGACAGGGACATAACGAACCACATGACGAGTTCTGTGTTTACCGCGTGACGGGGCAATTAGTTATCACACGATCAGGTGTCTCTTCTTTTTTTTTTTCGTCGACCAGACAGTAAAAAAAAGACTCCATGCAGATCAATTTAGTCTAATTGCATCTTCACAATAGACCTTTCAGAACCGTTGATCAAGAACACACATTACGCCAATCATAAACAATAATGTTGCAAGTATATCTACCGGATGTCCCACACAACGGTTGCAAATGGTCAGTCTTTTTGAGACGTGAGATTCTACATTTGCTTTCACCGTAAATGGAATGGAAAATGACGTTTTCATTTCATTATATATCTGATACATGTAGTCATTTTCGGAACCACAAAGGTGACCTGGACTGGCCATGGTTGGGTCATACCAAAATGCTACCGTACTTGTTGCTGCCTCGCTTGCCCCTGATCCTTGAGAGGTTAGACTAAGGAAGCAGGGTTGGTCGGCCCGCTGTCAGTGCAATGTGACTGGGTGGGGTGTCATGTCTGGTGTCTTCGGCATGATGTACTTGTATACATGCATACATACATAAATTAGCTTGGAATGATTTCCGCCAAGGCAGTAAGATGTCATGTATACATGTATAGCCATTTTGATATTTAAATCGATACCGGTGCTGCATCGTTGTAATAATTTTATAGATTTTTTATATAGTCAAATAAACCACCAGAAACTTTTAATTTGCATACATCGATATTTACTGATGATTCATCCCTTTAGCGAAGTTTGATACAGTGACGCTTTAGAAATTATGCAAAAAGGTATTCCAAAGAATATCCTTGGCAAACCAGCAATTTAATAAAGAATGTGTCTCACAAGTTAAAGCGAGAGAGTATTGCAAAGCTTGTAACAAGGACCATAAAATATAAAGTGTTACTTGCTATTTATTTATTTATTTATTTGAATGGTGTTTTACGCCCTACCCAAAAATATATCGCTTAGACGAAGGCAACCATCATTATGGTAGGAGGAAACCGGGCAGAGCCCGGGTGGAGCCCACGACCATCCACTGGATTGCTGGCAGACCTTCCCACGTAAGACCCTGTTACTCGTTAGACACTGGAATACCTTGCTAGATTCTGGGGATTGGTGGGGGGGTGGGTGTGGGGCTCCAGCATAATCTGGACTTGAACTCACAGCGCCCAAGATTTTAGTCGGCCGTCATGGTACTGCTCTCATTTGGGACTCACTGGGCCAAGAGTGTGGACCAGTTCAGTATACCAGTTCTGGTGTCTCCGACATTGTTTTTCAGTGAATAATTACAATCAGCGGGACTGACCTCCTGCAATGAGTCATCACTGTAATGTAGAAATTTTATCACTACAGATAAAGGGACAATACGCTGCATTTTTGCTTTATCTCACACTAGTGAAAAATCGTGTAAATTTTTTTTTTCTTTTTTTGCTTTCCACCATAAAATGTGCATTGGTTCATGCCTCATTTAAGACCAACTTGTGAACAAAATTTAGTCTAAATGCCTCCTTAACTTTTTCACTTAGGTTGCTGACAGAAAGCAGAACAGACTAAGAGACGGACAAATAATTGCAGACAAAACGTAAATGCCTTAAAACCAGAGCTTATTCCAACTTGGCTATTCGTTAGTTCGTCACACTTTGAGCAATAGGTTCATTTCATATATATATATATATATATATACACACACACATATATATATAGCGGTTGTACGTCGGAAGATCTGCCAGCATGTGGTGGTAGGTTTACTTCGTGTTCCTCTGCCCGGTTTCCTCCCACCAGAATGCTGGCCGCCGTCGTATAAGTGTAATTATTCTTTATTATGGTGTAAATCACCAATCAGATAAATAAAATGAAATAAATTGACCTTTAAGACGATGTCTTTCTCTCCTCCTCACAGTTTGACTTAGTGTACTGGACAGGGGATCTCCCTGCGCATAACGTATGGAACCAAACCCGTGCTGACCAACTCAATTTACTAGATCTATTCAATAAGATGTACCGTCAGTACCTGCCTGACAAACCACTCTTCCCGTGTGTTGGCAACCATGAAAGCGCTCCCGTGAACAGGTAATGACCAGGTGTTCCTTGAGAGAACTTCTTAAGTCATATCTCTCGTAACTACTTTGTGTTAAAGACGTTTAGATTAAAGGACCATATTGTCCAAATTTGTCTAGGTCATTCATATTCATCCACAACAGTTCTAATTTCACGCCTGGTCTGATTGTCATTGCACTTTTAATGCACAATTCAATTTTCGTGGGTTATACCAAGAGCATAAACATAGGACCTTTTTGTCATGTCATGACTACAAATCAGAAGCCAAACTTTTCACCTTGTCGTAACTTCAAGTGTTTTTGCCATGTCGTAACTTACAGACGTTAGCCACGGCGTATGACTTTTTGGCCAGGGCCCTGTTTTACGAAGCAGTCGCAAGTTGCACCTGATGTAACTTCTATGACAGCATACCATGAAGAGATATACGTCGCCATGGTAACTGCGCTTCGCGCAGTGTTGCGACAGATTTGTAAACCTGGCCCCAATATTGGAAGCGAAAGGCCATGACGTAACGTTTGGGCAGGGAGTATATCTGTTGATCATTAGGAGACTGCGAGCCAGGACATATCTTCAGGCCAGATAGTAACTTTTGGCCACTGGGGACTTAACAACAGGGGCTCGTGTTAGAAACAGGATGTAAGGTGTGTCTAACGTAACTGTTAGCGCAACACATACATGTAGAAATACATCGTTATGGTAGTTACGTTTGACGTAGGCTACATTCTATTCGTAAAACGTGCCCTAGTAAACAACTTTACGACAAGGTGTAATTTGAGTTCAGATGTAACAATAAACAATTGGATAACCTCGCAGGAATTAACCTTACATTTTACACACAGATTAAACAGATCCATGTGTGAAGGACTACTTAGAATTAAAGATATCGCTATTGCCGGCGTCAAAGTTATGAATACAATAGCTTTCCTTCCCGCGATCCTGACTGTTTTTTAACTAACAGAACACGAGAGAAGTGGGAAGGAGGCATCAGTGATTTTGAATACATGGCTAATTACAATAGCTTTTGAATCACGCTGCAGGTTCTTATTTTGTTCTGTGTAATTCTATATCTACTGGGGGCCTCCGTGGTTCAGTCGGTTAGCGCGCTATCGCAGCACAATGCGGTCGTTGTGAGTTCAAGACCAGCTCATGCTGACTTCTTCTCCGGCCGTACGTGGGAAGGTCTGCCAGCAACCTGCGGATCGTCGTGGGTTTCCCCTGGGCTCTGCCCGGTTTCCCCCCACCATAATGCTGGGCGCCGTCGTATAAGTGAAATATTCTTGAGTACGGCGTAAAACACCAATCAAATAAATAAATAAATAAATTTATATCTACTGTTGAAACAAAAAAATAAAAGGCCTAATTTGTATTTTATGAGAGTTGACCTCTATAATACATTAATCTTACATTCTACAGTACACTTTATATACATCCTGAAACTGTCGGAATCTGCGAATCTGCATTTCACTTTTGTATAACAAGCAAACACAGAAACACGTAAAGCAAACTGAATTCATTTCAGGCCTGTCAGTAGTTATTTTTTAACAGCTACCCGCCTCCGTTCATCACGGGAGACAACTCTATACAGTGGTTGTATGAAGGATTTGTTTCTAGATGGGGACTGCCTCAATCTACAGCGGAGGATATTCTCAGGTTTGACCAATTAACAATCAGCTTTTTACTAATAGAATAAATTGCCAGTTAATTATTAATTAAATTTAATAATTAATCAAATAAATAAATAGTACCCGTGTAAACCTTTGGATTGCACTCTGTTTACGTGAAATGTGGGCGTTTGTTTTTAAGAGTCATGGTGAACTTGATGGTTGTGGTTGCGGGTCTTCGTGGCTGCAGGTCGTGTGGTTGCACGTTGTGGTGTTTGCCGCCCTTGTGGTTGCAGGTTGCCTTTGCCTTCGTAAAAATTGCTTTCACCTCCTCCATAATTTTCGATCATTCTGTTGAACTTACGAGTTCTTATTTCGGACCCTGAAACAGTGTTTCCACGAACAGTATAAACAAGAAAGCATTGGTATCGCGAAAAAATAACACCCCTGAGATCAGTTCTACAATGTAAATATATAGTATTTAAAGAAAAGGGGGTTACAAAACTTATGGAGGAGAGCAAGCATTTTGTTTTACTCATTTTTTTCCGGCCACTACCTTTTTATATGTCCGTTTTTATGGCTCCGTAACTAGGCTGATGTGCAGGCCAAACAATATTATTCTAATCTGAATCTCAGGTTTGATCTTTCAGGGGAGGATACTATACCGTCTCGCCGTATCCTGGCTTTCGAGTTGTCTCCCTTAACAATAACTATTGTAACAACATGAATTGGTATGTTGGTTTATTATTCATCTATGCTTTGTCAGTTTAAATTACAAAAGAATTTAGTCTATGTTAGTCATGTAGTATAAACTGCAAAAAATCTATTTTAGGTGAAGAGTTAAACTACAATTATAGTTGTAAAATGGTGAAAGATTTTTGGACCTGTAGGCCTGACGATAGGCTTTGTCGGTTCAGTTAATTACGCCAGGAAGTTCCGGGCTTGATGAAGTAGGGTTTCCACGTTGCGCCCATCGCTTTCTGCCCCCTAGATCCCAAGTGAAAATTCTTTATTAGCATGTGAAGCCTCAAGTAAATATATTACAGAGTAATATGCATCATGGTCTGCCAGCAACCTGCGGTTGGTCGTGGGTTTCCCCTGGGGCTCTGCGCGCTTTCCTCCCACCATAATGCTGGCCGTGGTCGTGTAAGTGAAATATTTTTGAGTATGGCGTAAAACACCCATCAAATAAATAGATAAATACATATGCTTCATATCCAATACTCCGATTTTCTCCACCTTTGAAAATGACAGCCATCGAATATAAGCGAAACATATGCTATGTGTGAGTATGACCTTTTCAAAACAAAACCAAGCGATAAATCAATGATTACTTATGCCCCCTGGTAAAGTGTCTGTATTCGCTGTCAGTCGGTAAATCATAGTCCCTTCGTCCAGGTGGGTTCTGCTGAACTCAACGGATCCGGCCGGAGAACTGTCCTGGTTAGTGGATGTCCTCACTCAGGCCGAGCGGAACCGGGAAAAGGTATAGATGCTACTACCTGCACGGCTATACTCTTCATGTCCTTCTTTATTTATTTATTTCATTAGTGTTTTACACCGTACTCAAGAATATTTCAATTATACGTCGGCGGTCAGTAGTATTGTGGGAGGTAACCGGACAGAGCTCGGGGGAAACCCACGACCTTTCGCAGGTTGCTGCGGATTTCCCCATTCATCTTGCCAAGATGCGCTGTGTATATTTATGTGAATAAACCATGTAAAGGTTGGAGGGGGCAGGGGGGCAGGGGGCAGGGGAGTGGAAATGACGGCAGAAGTAAGACAGCAGAACCGGGATTTAATTTCACCTCTGATAGTTGAGCGGGGCGGGAGGGTTGGGTTAGGGGAGCATTCAACATCAAGATATCTATCAAAACGTTCAAACATATATAGTGGGCAGCTGAATAGCTGTAGTTAAATGGATTTAAATTAGATTAATTTAAATCAAACTGAATTAAATTATCCTCATGTAAAAGTTCCAACGTACTGTGCAGCTGAACAGCTGAAACTGAATTAAATTCAGTTCAGTTCAATTAAATTAATCCAACATTGTTCACCATTACACAGGTTCACATCCTGAGTCATATTCCTACGGGATCAGGTGACTGCCTCCAGGCCTGGAGCTGGAGCTATTACGACATCATCAACAGGTTGGTGACGTCATGGTGACGGGTCCGCCATTACGTATGACGTAAATTCATCACCATGAACACCACTGTGTATAGTGCCTAATGCAATGCCAGTGCTGGAAGGAGGGTATGTTAACATGAACTGCTCAAAGGGTCTCAATAGGCTCCCTAAAAGATCCCTAAAAGATCAGCGACGAACCAGAGCAGCGACGACATTATGAGAGTTTGCAAATGGTCACACGTGAAATCTGCCCTCCTGTTAATTTACCTCAGCTTAGGTTTATTCGACCTTTTCGTGTAAATATATAAATTGTAGCAACTTAATGGCTCCTTAGCACCTTTGCTTACGCTCAGAATGCTGTGTTATCGTCTTTTTTAATTAATAAGTCATACAAAAAAACAGGCTTTGGGGATGCTTAATCTAGAGCCATGACTTTTGCAGGAGGTTGATGGGTGAGGTCGCGAGTTCGATTCCATGTCTCGTTGATTTGTCTGTGGCTCTTATTTATTTATTTTTTTATTTAAGTGGTGTTTTACGCTGTACTGAAGAATATTTCACTTATACGACGGCGGCCAGCATTATGGTGTGAGGAAACCTGGCAGAGCCCGGATGAAACCCACCACCATCCGCAGGTTGCCGCAGGTACGACCGGGTAGGAAGCCAGCAGGAGCTGGACTTGAACTCACAACAACCGCATTGGAGGGAGGCGTCTCGAACATTACACTGCGCTAGCGCACTAACCACCTGAGCCATGGTGGCCCCGCTGTGGCTTTTAATTCATCAGGAAGTTTGCTAGTTACCTGGTGAAGAGCGCTAGTTTGTCACTGTTTTTCTTTGGGGGAAGGGGTTGGGGTTTTTCTGGTATACATGTATGATGTAAATCATAGAGAGTAAATCCAGAGAAGCAACGGCAGTTTATAGTGTAATAGCTGGCAAATGGTCACCGGTAACAGGTGAAACTCTGCCTCTTGTCAGTTTACTGTTTTATTCAAGATCATTGAGGCTGTCATCATAATATGACCTCCGGTTGGCCCGAAGCGATGGAACGATAGTATGCAAAGATAGTACAATGGAACGAAGCGGTAACACGATGTTACGAAGCGCTGGCAGGATGATATGAAAATCATGACACGATGAATACGAAACAATGGGATATAAATACCATCTCTTCGTACCATGTGCTTTGTACTTTCGTGTCATCGCTTCGTGACACACATGAAATACATTCGTTCGTATTGTGCCAAAATTATTATACTATCTGAAGGAATGCATGTGTATTATAAGCATGTATGCATACGTTCCCATTGTCGGAGCAATAAATATATTTCAAAGACGTCTCTTCTTTGTTGATTTGCGAATTTGCCTTAGTGTTCCTATTAAGACCGAATTTCACTTTGTTTCCCTTGTAGATTTGAAAGTACGGTGACAGCACAGTTTTTCGGCCACTCGCATTCAGACCATTACGCGATATTTTACGACAACGTGAACTTCACGCGGCCCGTGAGCATTCTGTACATAGGGGGCGCTGTCACCCCTCAGAACGACATGAACCCGGGCTTCAGGATCTACACAGCGGACGGCAACTACGACGGCAGTTCCTGGGTAAAGATGCGTTAAGCTTAATACTAAGGAAGGTTTTGTAATGATACTTCAGGAACGTTTACAATCACGAGCCATACGTCATCACTTTGTCCCCTTCCATGACTACGCTTGTGTAGTTTGTGGTCTACGATATTTTTTGCGAGGAATATATGCCAACGGTTATCGGCTGGCTGAGACTTTAAAAGGACAACAGATATCTTGTTGGCTGGATTTTGCCCTATCTTTTTTTTTGTTTCTAAAATCAACCCTGAAATATTCATCAAAATTTTCGAGGGGAAACATTTTGCGTTCAAAGAAGTAAATCCTAAAAGGTATACAAAGCTCATTTTAAAGTCCCACTAAGTTACTTCCAGACAATATCTTGTCATTTAGAGAAGCTGAGTTTTATTCGGCTACACGGGGTGACCGAGGCCATGGCTATATGTACCATATATATCTTTCTTTATCAATTTACGTAGACATGAATGAATGCGAAACCTCTACCTTTTACAATGCTAGTGATCAACAAGACAACAAAAAAAAAACTTCTTCCATCACCAGGTGTAATGGCAAACTGCTCGTGAATAAGTCATCATGTACAAAGTGTTCTTTGTCGTTTTGCTCATCACTGACATTGTGAACCCTATCCATCTATATATGTAACAGGATTCATCAAGTGGATAGACAAGGTTGACTTCTACAAGTGGTCATTGTCACTGGCAAGAATTGCAAAGCATGAGGACATCTGTTACGTCTAAATTGCAAAGAAATGCACAGTTTATGAACCATTGCTACCTGATTTTGCAGCAAATGTTGGACCACACGAACTACATCCTGAACCTCTCGGAAGCGAACAACGGTGGGGAGGTGAAATGGCAGAAAGAATACTCCGCTAAGGTACTTAGAGTTTATTTCCTTTTTTGGTCTTTCCTGCATTTACCGTTTATATTAATTAGATGGAACTTCGAGAACGCAAACAAATGTACAAAAATATAAATGTATAAATCCCCCAATTCAGACAATTGGACAATATTATGTATTTGTGTCATATCTCGCCAAGACCACCACGATTCTTTTACTTACTATATATATATTTTTTTGGGGGGGGGGGATAGGTTGTTTTACGACGTACTCTAGAACATTTCACTCACACCTCGGTGAAATATTCCAGAGTACGGCAGAATAAATAAATAAAACAATCGTCGTCATTGCGTGATATTACACAAATAATATACAGTTATATATTTATTTATTTATGAAGTTATTTATTTAATTGGTGTTTTACTTTAGAATATTTCACTCACACCACGGTGACAAGCATTATGGTGAGAAGAAACCGGGAAGGTCAAGGGGGAAGCCCTCAACCATCAGCAAGTACCCGGAGAACCTTCCCACGTATATCAGGGGAGGGAGCTAGCATGAGTTGGATTTGAATTCATAGCGGCCTCATGGGTGAGAGGCCCCTTAGTCAGTGTGCTGCGAGAACACGTTAACCGCTCGCCCACGGGTACTAAGGTATATTTAAAAAATTCCTCTTTTAGAATTCGGATAACGATGTAGACCACCAAAGTGTAATGAAATTGTTCTAGGTCAAAATCCAAGCTATACCCAAAATTTCATCCAAATCATAGGTTGTAGCGAAATGTTCCTGACAAAAGAGGCGAAACGAGAAGCACAGAAAATACCCGGCGACAAGAAACATAACCTAATTTGACTGAAGTATTCAATGATTAATCTTGGTTTTCACTTGTGTAGGCCTATACGATGTGGAAATAGACTTAAGTACGAGCACAGATGCGCGTGTGATGTTTGCTAAGTGATGTATTAACAGTTGTAGATCTCAAAGCTCTACATTTACGTATTGGCTACAACGGAGAAGAATGGGTTATCAGAGATTCATATTGATCCAAGTCTGATTAAATTAGGTGTTTCATGTGACAAAGTTGATAACTGTAAGAGGGCGTTAACAGCACTAGTTGGCATTGCTGTATTGGCTAGGTTACTAACACGGAAGCCAATGCCCACGCCATGACATTTGAGCGCGATCAGTGCAATGAGCTACACCTCTCAGTGCATGCGTTGTTCTCTCCGCTCGCTTTTAATAAAGGAGAGGAAATCATAAGTACGATGCCAAAAGCAGATGACAATTTGGAACCGGTGCGACACACGTGGCCTTGTTTAGCATTTACGCCACCACTCATGTCCTTGAATACGACTACACTCAATCAGAACTCGTTCATCATTTTTCCTTAACATTGTTTAAGATGTTCGTTGAACTCAAACTGTGCACACTGTAGATAAAGAGAGCTCATGTGTATCTGGTCTTAACAGAATCAAGGCTTACACACAGTTTTTACTTTGACGTTCACCTCTAATCAGCGGTCACCTGCATTAAGCGGTCACTCTCTGCCGTAGCCGAACGATTTTCCATGTTAAGTGACCTGTATTGTGCGGCCAACGACCATAATATTTGGTAAAAAGATCAGATATACCAAGTTGTCAAAATCACCTGCAGTAATAATGACGTAGATCATTCAAAAAGATCCAAAGGGCGACCTTCATTTATTACTGATTTATTTGATTGGCATAATAGTTTGATTGGCGTTTTATCAACTATAACTTTGATGAACTATAATTCACTTATGAGATGGCGGCCATTGTGATGGTGGAAGGAAATCTAGCAGAATCCGGTGAGCCACCTGCCTTTTATAGTGATTGTTTTAATAAAAAATAAATTTTGAAACTGTCTGAAACAGGTGGTAAACTTTTTGATTTTGATTAAAATTTCTTGTGAAAGTTCACTGTGTAGAACCTTAAATGAAGATCTTGACAACAAGCGGGGTCAGTGCATAAGTTTTGCATATTTAATGAATTTGGTGAGGTCATTGGTTGTTGATTTTCATGCACAATCCAATCTAAATATATTTACATCAAGATCGAAATCCAACTTGATCCATGAAAATTACTTTTACATATTTTGTTGTATGGTAGCTGATTTGTGCCATTTCATGCTTTATTAATTTCGCTTGTTGAAGCCAATGCGAAATTACTAAAACGCCAATGCGAAATTTATGAGAAAATAACAACACGAAAACATGGAAACGCGAAAATTCGAAATCACAAAAATGAAAAATTAAAAAATCTAAAAACAAGAGAGTGAAAAAATAAAATGAGTTCGACTGGGCGCTCGCTTTGTGCCAACCAGAGGGCAAAATCGCAAGAATACGAGAATGCGAAAATGAGAAATTTTATACTTCATCCAACTACATGTCGACAGTAGCGGCCGCTTGCGCATTGGAGATGTCAGATGATGTCTCTCACGTGTGTGTACGCGCAAGAGTGCTTCTTGTATCATTTTTGCGTTATCGCGTTTTCGTATTCTAGTGTTTTCACTCTCTATTTAATGATGATGCCGACTTGCAAGTGGCACAAAACGACCGCCCCATCAAAGGTTTATTACTCTCGCATTCTTAGATTTCTTATTTTCACTTTTTCGCATTCTCGCCTTTTCGCATTTTCGTGTGTTCTTATTTTCTTATTGTCGTAATTTTCCATTGGCTTCAGCAAGCGAAATTAAGAAACCGCGAAGTGGTACAAGTCAGCCACCATAGTTTTAAGACCAATGTACATATTAGGCTAATTAATATCGACTGATATGAGCCTGTCTCTGCTTTTTCTGCGCTCCACAGGAAGCTTACCAGATGAACTCTGTTTACCCAGCCGACTGGAGTCAGTTGATTGACAGGATGGCGGCTAATCAAACTCTCTTTGATCTATTCTACAGGTAAGCGAACGTGTTCAGGAGCGCTCGGGTAATGGAGACGAACAGTGCCTGGTCGGTTTCTTAGTGCCAGTCGCCATAACAAAGTTTACATCAGACGGCATTTAGCCTAGTCTAACAAAAACTCTTTTGATCTCCGATGATAAAGATTTCTGTTCAAACAGTGAAACGCAGGTGTCTGAAGTAAAAGACGGGTCTTAATTTGTATCTCACGTGGAAAGTTCTTCAGATAATTGCCACCAAAGTAAACCACCGGTCGTTAAGGGCAAATTAACTGACGAGCTTTCCGCGTGAAACACAAAGATTTTCACCCGCACGGCGGTATGGACGCCTGTGCCCTATCGGTGGGACGGTAATTAAAAGAACAGACCACATTTAAACAAAGCACGTATCATCTGAAAGGCCATTTCGTGCTGACACCAAATATGGTCTTCATTATATTTTGCCAGCTACAAAGGGTGTCTAGCAAATAAAAAATGAATGCGTGATGTAATTGTGCTTCAGCCTGTAAAGTATGGTCCAGGGTCCTCTATGGCTCAGTTGATTAGCGCGATAGCGCAGCGCCTTGACCGAGAAGCCTCACACCAATGCGGTCGCTATGAGTTCAAGCCCAGCTCATGCTGGCTTCCTCTCCGGCCGTACGTGGGGAGGGTCGTGGGTTTCCCCCAGACCCTGCCCGGTTTCCTCCCACCATAATGCTGGCCGCCGTCGTGAAATATTCTTGAGTACGGCGATAAACATAAATATGGTCCAAAAGTCACCTCCTGAGAAACCCAGGCTTCATTTCCATTTTAATCACTGTCATAAATTCTAAAACATAATGAATACTACATTTGGAATCAGCCTAAAATGGCCATTTAGACGATGCATTCTTTGTTCAGGTGTGGTTTGTTCTGTTAGTTCATCTTCCTAACAGAACGTCTTCTTGAAGACGACCACAGCCTTTCAATCAAAGCGCGGCTGAGATATGTAGATGATTATCGACACAAAATATACTAAAATGGAACACGTTTTGTAAAGTGATTTTATTCATTCACTGAGAACATTCATTGCACCTTTTTGTCATCATTAAAAACTATTGACTGCTTCTCTTTGCATGAATATGTCCTAATTTTATATTTACATATTTTCTTAGTTCTTTGGAGGTCTGTGTTAGTTGTCGTTTTTCTAAACTGGTCTTGAGATTACTGACCTGAAGTGCCCATTTTGCTTGACGGTTTGTATACGAATATCGGTTTCGATGCCTAGATCACGGGCGTTGTCCACGGCTTATTGTAGCGGCATGCGGCGGGAAGTCTATGTAAAAATTCCCTGTCCTAGTCCGGTTTCGAACCCACACCTCGTTTTTTCACAGCGATTGAAAGATAAGCGCCCTTAACCACTATATATAAACCACACCCAGCTTCACATTGCCAGAATCATAAGACCACGACTCACCTTTTATTTTGATTTTTCTTTCGGGAAAAAAAAGAGTATTTTGAATTATATTATGGTGTGGTGGTTATTTGGGACTAACTCTTCGTGTATATAGTCTTGCAAAATAATATTCTAAATAAAGACGTGATGCAAATGTAAAAAAAAAAAAACTAATCTATATCTGCAAATAAATTTGCACGCTGTTTTATCTGAATTTGGCAGCTCATGCCGGCTTTCTCTCCGGCCGTACGTGGGAAGGTCTGCTAGCAACCTACGGATGCTCTGGGTTTCCCCAGGGTTCTGCCGGGTTTGCTCCCACCATAATGCTGGCCGCAGTCGTATAATTGAAATATCCTTGAGTACGGAGTAAAACGACGATCAAATAAATAAATAAATACATTTGATTTGGGCATTGTTTTTATGTTTCCATCTCTTTCAATTTTTGCTGCCTTCGTCAGAATTACACATAAGAAACGATTATCCTCCATATTATGTTATGTTTAATTATATATGTTGCAGGCACTACAAGAAGTCGCATGTGCATCCGGGGGAGTGCAACGTCTCTTGCAAAAAGGGGTTATTGTGCAACTTGCGGTCGGCCAGGTCACATGACCATGAGAAGTTCTGCAAAGACCTGGACGTTACTGAAGCCGACTTACGATGGTTCCGCAGATATCATACTTTCAATTAAAATGCCACTCTAGTCAAAATACAAATTTGCGTGGAAATATTACAATTATATGAAAGAATATCCTACGGAGTAAGCCTAACACCATGTTTTAAAAGGGTTGCGATGAATAACACTATTTAACCCATATAAATGAAGATTCCTTGAAAAACAAAATCTTCGGCTGTGTCTGTAAAAATTTCCTGATGTGACGTCATAATATTCAATGTATGACGTCGAAGTAGGCAGATGTAACGTTGAGTAAGGCTAGAATGACGTCAAGAACGTTTGAAAGAGCAACGTCATTTGTGGATATACGTCAGTGATTGATGGCGTCATGTGTTCGTGGCTGACGTCACACCAGGCAAAGTGGAAGGGACAGAAATATTTTCTTTCCGTATACTCTGACGAAAGGTACAATATCGGTTTTAATTCACTTCAATATTTTCACAATTTAGGAAAGCAAATCAGACAATCCCAGTCTTTATTCACCTTGCTTAAGATACAATGCTCAAACATGTAATAGACTAAGAGTATTACGGACAGAAAAAAAAACTGAATACATTTTCTTCTCTGCAATAACATGTTAAGGTGCACATATATTCTCATTTAATAATTATCTGGATAACGGTCACTTTAACAGTCTTTGTTGTTGGTAATCAGTTTGTACTCCGAAAATGAAGTTTTTTTGAAACAAAGAAAGAACGTGTGTTTTTTGTTTGTTTTTTGTTGTTTTTTCTGTTTTTTTTCGCTTTTTTTTCTGTTTTTTTCGGAGGGTTTTTAATGCGTAGCAGGCGGTTGTTGTCAAATTCAGGGTGCGGTTTTCATATACATGGACTCAATGTGCAGTAAACGATTTCTATCCAGCAAAATGCTGACCGCCGTGGTATGAGTGAAATATTCTTGAGTTCGGCGCAAAACATCGATCAAATAAATAAATAAATAAAAATTAAAGTACATTAGTCGCCTCACCAGGTCTTAAGGCAAAAGAAATGCGATTGTACATGTAGTCAAACTAGTAGTTTTACGTACATTTTAAGGAAAAAAGTATCTTCATTCTGTAACATGCCCCGGCTCCGTTAATGTCGGGAGCACATAACCGTTAATTCAAACTGATCATAGTACTGGGCTCATTCGGGATAATGCAGATCTAGCATCACTTCCGCTGTACATGACGGATAAAATTCTAAATTCTAAATTCTCCAACACCAAAATAAGTATCCGGGGTAAAATCCTTCTTTTCGCTGCCAGCCGACCACTTGTAGTTAGTTGGTACCTTCTTGGTATGAAAATGGAGATATATTGTTCATGTATGAATTTCTGGCGTATAAATGCGATGTACAGACACCCGATAGTTTCTAGAAATAACAGATCTGTACTCTTCCGTTCACTAACCTGTAACTCAGTCTATTCGTGGAGGTGCGCATCCGGCACTCATCCTCGCTCGGAGAAAAAGATAACCTCAAGGAACGTCTGGAGGGAAAACAAGGAGATGTGTACCATCAAATGGCAGACTGATAACTTGCTTGTGAATGTTAAGTAAAGTTTTTGTTTCAGTTATGAACAAAATACACTATAAGCAACTACTGTAACAAAGATCTTAATTCGGTGAAGAGTAGCCGAGTCGACCTTAGCAAGGTAGTCATGTGATTCGAAAATGGCGGAGTTAAATGTGCTACTGGAAAATATGGATCGGTTGTATTTATGACAAGGGTGTATCGGCGGATTTTCTTCTCCTATCAGGTGTCGCTGCAGTGAATTGTCACTTCTACGTCAAGGGTTCTTTGTTACGTAACGTGAGCCATGTTCCGTAAAACGTTTTCATTTATGACATATATGGGTACAGTTTTGCCTGGGAATGTAGAGAAAAAATGCATTGACATATCTCCAAAATGACAGAAATCTGTCCTAATCATATCATTCTTATGACAGTTACACCCAAAACATACCTTAAAACAGCATAAAATTATCTCATGCAATATGTTGCTTCACACCCACAACCATGTGCTAGTTCTCAAAAAGTACATTTTTGCACTAAAACTATCAAAATATGTATAAAACAGTGACTTTTGGCCGTCTTTCGACTCTTGAGCCTTATTCTTTTCTGTTCAGTTTTCAAATGCTCATTTATCAGCACACAAAACAAAACATCGTAATACGGATAGGTCGACGCACCTGTTTTCCGGCAATTCTTCCACAAAGACAGGCTAGCCTCTACAACAACAACAACGAGCAACTGTTCATGAGCTCTGTCAGGCATGTTCAGTTCCCCAGCAGAGCTACTACAGCCGCCTTTCTGCCATCTCAGCATAGGTTATTTTGAAGCCCAGAACTACTGCCGTACAGATACGAGCTACGGGGCAAAAAACTAATCCACCTGTGTGGTCAGACCCCACTAATGCAGTTGAATAAAATTTTGGACCAGGGCCAATAGCTACGAAACTGTATATTGCACTTTATGCTCCACTTATTCTGACGGCCCGCTGTTGAAGCTGGAGTAGAATCCTCAGCGTCACTAAAATGACGTCATACTAGTATGTCTCTCTGTGGACTTCTACTGGTATCCCATTGTCGCATTATGGTCTTTTATTATTATCCGCGTATAATGAATGAGAATATGTATGCTTGGGGTTTTACGTCGTACTCAGCATTTTATCACTTATATAACGTCGGGGATTCCGTAGATTGCTGCCGCCACCGGAACATCACGCCGAATATACCAGACATGACTCCTCACCCAGTCACATATTATACTGACAACGGGCTGACCAGTTTCTTCTTCTACCCTCACAGTGCTGAGCGCCAAGCGAGGCATTAACAGGTGCCATTTTTAAAGTTTTTGGTATGACGCAACCTGGGATTGATCCAGGATCTCCTGGCCTCGCTCTAACCACTACCGTCGATGAAATGAATTCAAAATTACTTTTGAATCAGGGAAAATTATTTTCCGTTTCATATACAACTCTGACACTTTGAGAACACCGCTGGCGACAAGGCCAAATTCCAGGCTAATAGTGAATGAACTATTAAAAAATAATAAACAAGAATAATAATAAAATAATGATAATGATAAATAATAATAATAATTAACGATTCATAGCGATTAATGTGGAAGCTAACTGGGAACATAGTCAGCTGAACTCAGGGCCAGGTATGTGCCAATGTTTAAAAGCGACGTGTAAAACGACGTTAGGCTCTATAGAGCCTAGCAGGTTATCCGTTGAACACGCGTTAGACGTGTGTTCACATGCCAGTCCCGTTATTGGCATTACAAGAACAATACCTCTTATTGGCCATCTATGACGTTCTTGGTGGAGTTACGGCACTAAACGTTAACATCGTCATTAACGGAAATTTAACCTAGACATAAGGTTATTTTAGGGTGTGCACACAAGCATTACGTCATCCGCTGGATTAGGATTCTTTGATGACGTAACTGAGTCAAGTGAAAGGGCCTCTAATCAACCCGTATATTGTTAACACAATTCAGGAGTTCGGTAGTGACGTATACTATAATAATGACACTTACCAACTACATCTGTTGTTATCGGTACATGATCTCCGCCAATCCGGACTGAGAATTCACTAATTGCAGCTGTAGTACGGCAGATATGTAAATAAATTGTACCTTTGATGAAAAAAGCATAAAAAATGGCACACAGTTGGAATATACATCAACTTACAATTTTGGACGTGGGGCAATCCAGAATTCTCCCCGTTGCCGCCATTGGCAGGTGAAGTGCCTATTTGTGGCAGAACATTCTCTTTGCTGTGGTTGAAAAAACGGATTTACATGAATTACTAAGCTTACAGAAGGAGTTTAAACAACTGTACAGAGTCCATTGCGACAATCTCTCAAGATCCAAGATGGTCGCCATCAACTATGTCCCTACATTTAATAACTAAACCAAATTCAATGGGTGGATGAGGAACTTGCTTTATTTCTGTTATGGAAATAAGGAGTAGTTCAGCTAAAAATTGTTCTAGGGATTCTTCAGTGGCACAATGCACAATGTTTCCCTTGCCTCTCATGGAAGCGGTCGCTGGGAGTTCAAATCCAGCTGAGGATGGCTTCCTTTCCAGTGAAAGGTTAAATTGTCTTGCCCGGTTTCTTCTCATCGCATAATGCTGGTTGCCGTGAAATTCTTGAGTATTTCACCATTGAAACAAACCAATAAATAAGTAAAGAGTTACAGAACTTCCTTTTTTCAAGGAAAATATGATACTTCCCTAATGATACAAACTCGAATTTAACAACTGGAGATACGGCTTGATGTGTATTTCACCATTGAAACAAACCAATAAATAAGTAAATAATTACTGACATTTCTTGTTTCAAGGATAATGCAATACTTTCCTAATGATACAAATTCGAGTATAATATCTGGAGATCCGACTTGATCAGTTTCAGCACAAGAATCTTTTCGAAATGACTTGCTACCATAAAATGTCTTGCTATTGGAGGTTTTTATCCATCAATTTTGGTGTCATTCCCATCACACAAGTCCTCAGCACTTACCCCTTTTGTCAGCAGGTGGAAAGCCTAATGCAATACTTCATTTTGGCAAACTTCTCAAACTGCTTCAGTCCCTATCCGTTGCTCTATGACATGTGGGCTCTATCTCTCGATGAGTCACAGAATGCCGTGGTGACATGTTCATATCTTCCAGGCCTCACATGCAGTTCTCTTGCCTCTTTTCAAAAACACAAAAAAACGTGAAGGCGTGGGCCAGCCAAACAGCACTTAGATCCAAATTGTCATGACCCAGGGTCGAAATTACGACTAGAACATGTGGAGCCTGACCCACAGTGTTGGCATCTGTTTTGCTTTATCGTCCAGTACGAGAAGATCGCTACTTCATGGAACCAATGTCCTCTGTGGGTCTGGATATGTTCTCTTTGTTTGTGTTGACAACCGCTGAGCCATCGAAGTCCCTAGTTAAGCCAGCCACCCTGCCAGCATGTATGTACCATTCATCAAAGCATCACAGTTATGAGTTAGAGCCACAGCGCCGCCAACATGGTTATGATGGCCAATTGAAATCGAAGAGAACATCTGCTTTGAATTCTTCGCTACGAATTTTTCCTGAGGAATGCACTGGTTGCTCCCCGAAAAAGGATATCTTGCGAGGGGATTGGTATTCGTCTGGCGTAGTGGTTTGGTCTGAGACAAATAACCCTTCGAAAATCAGAAGCATGTCACACAAACCAGCATACGGAGCTTCATCCGTGGGATCATAGACCAGAAGTGAATTTGATAAAAGCGCCTTTCGTTCACCAATATCACTTTGTGTCCTTACACTCTGAGCTGCGCTATATAGGTCTTCTTCAGAAAGCTATATAGAGTACTACATGCCACTCAAGTCCGTCCGGTGCCTTCCTCAGAGCGTGTTTTCAGAGACTAATTGTTTCAGATGTGTCATCACTGCCTTGAACAATAGCACTCTCATCCAGATGGTTGCCTAGCACACTGAGATCTGTCATCTCAATGTGTAATGCGCCAAACATTACAAGGATGCAATCCACAGCTGGATATTTGGGTGCATCTGAATATTTATTTATTTAATTATTTGACCTATTCTTTAATTCGATTACTCAGGACTATTTCACTTGTCGGTCAGTTTGAAGCTACATGTATCCTGCCAAAGAGCAGCAATTCCATGATCTTAAGTGCAACAAAAACGGCAACATTGTAGTTTTTATTATGTACAGTACTTGACACTGATTGAGGCAATTCCACCGACTGTTATCGGGGAGGACCATTATAGATAAACTCTTATCACAATTAAGCCAAATTGTGACAGCAATGGTAAACATTTTGAATATAACGGACATTTTTCAAACTGGCGGCCAAACTCATATGAACATGGCGGCTTTGATGTCTTAGTTTCCATTAACTATGTAATTTCCATGTACTACGCCAAAGCCAGATGAAATTTATCAAACACAGTGGCGTGCACACCATATACAATATGGTACATACGTACTGCTGGCAACCATCTTGGAAAATGGTGACAGAATCTCATACAGTCGTGTTTCTGTTAACTTGCCGCTTGTATTAAATTGTCTTTGACATCATTCCTATACTCAATACCGGGTACCAAGATTGTGATAATTTGTTGGCGACACTTTTTGAATAATTATGACGCCACTCGGGGCAATGAAATCTTTCTCTCGAAGACAAGAAAATGTAGTTAAATGAGAATGAAATGAAAAAAGGTGTTTTGCATTTTCTTTAGAATGACATGAAAGTCCAGCATATCAGTTTGTAATCACTCTGTTCTTACATACATGGAAATATCCGCCAGCAGCCTGCGGATGGTCATGGATTTCCCCCGGGCTCTGCCTCTTTTCCTCCCGTTTTATGCTGACCGCAGTCGTATAAGTGAGATATTCTTGAGCACAACGTAAAACACCAAACAAATAAATACATAAATTAAACAAACATGTTTTTGTATATTATTATTGAAAATTTCTTTTGACAAAAACGTGTGGACCAGCATAAACGTGTTAATATCTCTTGCAGTGTGACGAGAAACATTTATTCATAGTTAACTTGCGCAGCTGTTTGACAGCACTTTCAGTTCATGGTCGGCTGTTCACTACACAATGTGTACACCATTTTTGTTTGACATCATTCTCAAAGATTCTTCACATTTTTCGCGGTTTTATGAGTGTAGAAAATAATGCTCCTGATCAATGAACTTCATCTGGCAATCTTCTGATAAATTTTCCCATAAGTGACATATCATTTTGAATGATTCTCCATGTCACTTAATATAATGAAGTAAACATCATTATTTGGACCAGTTCTGCTCAAGCCCTGGTGTATGGGGTGTGTCAGTTGATACTATTTACGTACTTACATAAACAGTATGTCTTAACACCGCACTCATTCTTATTGTTCCCAATTCTAACAGTTACGATCCAGAAACATGAGCTTAAATTATATTTCAATACTGACTTGAGTGAAAATAAAAAGTGGAATCAGTCTCTGTCAGCTTGCACGTGATGTAAAAATTGTACGTGCGCTAGTTTTAAGTACACAAGTATGTATCTGTACCACAAACTCCAGCATGCAAGAAACTCCGCAAGCGTGCAATCGCACCTTCCTATACCTAAATGCACACGTGTCCTAAAACTCTGTAACACCCTATATGAGATTATCATCGATCTTATATTTAGCAGTCACGGAGTTCATGAGACATTCCAAGCGAGCCACGTACATCTGGTATACAGATGAAAATTTATATAAAGTCATGGAGTGGGAAGGTCCGCCAGCAGCCTGCGGATGGCTGTGATTTCCATGGGCTCCTCCAGGTTCTCTGCCATCATAATACTGGCCGCCGTGGTGTAAGTGAAGTATTCTTGAGTATGGCGTAAAACACCAATCAAATAAATTAATAGTCTGTGTAAAAAATGAGATTGTACATACTTTTGGTAATTTAAAAAAAGGAAACAATTTATTAGGCTAATATACTCATCATGGCTGAAATTCAGCTGCATTTAATGTATGCATAACCGTGGTTTTCGGGTTTAAGTACTTCTAGTTTACTCGCCTTTCCTTTGTTATACAAGGCGTCGCTTTATTTATTAATATCTAAGGTTTAATTTTGTCC
This sequence comes from Acanthopleura granulata, assembly GCA_016165875.1. Lineage (NCBI taxonomy): Eukaryota > Metazoa > Mollusca > Polyplacophora > Chitonida > Chitonidae > Acanthopleura > Acanthopleura granulata. Next base: position 12,861,920 of record JABBOT010000013.1, read on the forward strand.
CCAAGTATGCCTGCAATGCGACAAGGAACCGATTCTCTTAATTTGTGAGCAAGCCAGGTTACGCCAGGTTACGCACTATAGATACTATAACCCAGCGTGTTACCTCATCGCCTTCAACTGGAATCGGCTGGCATTCTTGATAAATGCATTCCCTTTGCCAATATGCAGCCGGCAAGAGATATATTTAGAGATGAATGACTCGTTTCATAACACGATTTACATAAACGCTGCTTTTCGTGGATGGGAGTATGAACTCGTCGCCCTCAAATTAAGCAGCAATAACGGGGCCTTTATAAAGATTCTTCCGTCGCGCGTTGTTGCATTCGTCATTGGACTGTCGATCGAAGCAGATCACTGGCAGGTTGTCAAAACGAGTATCACCGAAGTCTGGGAGGCCGAAAATACAGGCATAAAAAAGCAACCAGAACAGCCCATAGAACAGGGCTTAACTGGTTGTTGCGTTATATTCAACCCATACACACCTGATGCCCGAGAGATTTCCGACGCTAACGTGACAGAGGCTTCGTAAGTACCTTCCGACATCCTCGCCATCGAGCAAATCCCATCAAATGCGGAACGGAGCTCCGGGCGTTCGCACAGACAGGTATCAACGGTACTGAAGCAACATTGATAATATTTCTTGTCGTCGAGGTGGTGTCTGTATTCATCGCTAAAACCTAGGACTAGAGGATTATCCGCCTCTTTGTTATGAGGAGAAGCGGGTTATCTCGGTAGGCCTGTCTCTATCAATATCGCCATTAAGCACCGGGGCGGTATCAACGCTAAGAGATATCAGAATCTTGTGGGAGACATCGTTTTTTTTTTCTTCCCTCGGCCGCATATTTCACGCTGAATGCAAATGCATTTTCTCGGCAACGACTAGCGTCCCAGGTAAATACTACAGCAGCGGCGTTGCATTCAAGATCGCGGGATACTTGCAGCCAGATGCCCGCGGCAAGCTAGATATTCGCTCTTCAAACCTTCGTCGCTGTACTTGCCGCTTAGTGATCTTGGTGTGCTTCAATCAATCGTTCCTGCAGAGACACATGAACATACTTCAAAGGGAAACCCTCCGTTGAGACGAAACCATAGAGAGACAAGTACAAAGGAAAAGGCTGTCAAGCTGGTCTGAAGGCCCCAAGTTAACCAGATCATTGCTGCAATAAGAAGCCTAACACGTCTGCTCAAAAGAGACTCATATAACACCATGGCACAATCAGGTAATTTGCTTTTTTGTTCCTTTTTGTCTCACTTTCTGTTAATTGGCATATTTAGCATTGGCCTTGTATACCAATTTCTAGCCTCCGAGAACTTATTTATTTATGTGGTGTTTTGCGGCGTATTTAGGAATATTTAACTTATACGACGTCGGCCAACATTACAGTGGGAAGATCGAGACAGCAAACAGCAGTTTGCCGGCAGAGAGCCTCGGAAGAGAAAGGATCGTTCCATATATTTTAAGACTACAGGCGGGTAGCTTTCTTGTTGAAGTTTCGCGTGAAAATGACCCCTGCTTTGAACTTAGTTTGACAAAATGTGGCAGAAATGACCTAGGGTTATCCTGCAGGTGAGCTAAGAGCTCGCTTGCATTGTTTTCAAGTTAATGCTTATTAAACGTGGCAGCGTTTTGAGTAACTCTAGACTAGTTATGTTCAAAAAAGACCACTGCATTTTTCCCCTTAATTTTACTTATGGTGCTGTGAGGCTTACAAATTGCTACTTTTTAATCATTTACAAGATCAGTTGGAATGGGACCCAAATCCTCTCACCAGACAAAAGCAAATCTGAGCATGAATGACGGTTTGGAGTTTAATGAGGCAATCCATAATGTAGGAATCCAAATCGAATTTCAAACTCGTCCGTGAATAATATCCAGGTCGATTACCGACATAAGTACCTAAGTCGCGCTTTATTGCAAGATGCTGGCTTAATAAACATGTACGCCTTGAAACCTTGACGTCTTTCGCAGTATGGCCAGAAGACTGATTTTGGACAAAATGCCATCAAAGGCATCAAAAGAGCAGAACTGTACCCTGTTAACTGTCAACAGGCCTTGAAGCCCTCCACAGTAAAAAGGACAAAGTTGTTTTTGCCAAAAGGTAAACGTGCCTTCAACAAGAACGGCAAGCCAGTTTTTGGCCACAGAGGCACCACGCATTAAAATGACAGTATTGTACAGTGTGAAATGTCAACATGCCTTGCCAAATTCCACAATAAGAAAGGCGTGCATGTTTTAACCAAAATTTCAACATACTTTCACGTTTGCTTTGACCAAAATGTCAACATACTCCCAGGCTTTTCACAGTAAGAACGACAGGCCCTTTTTGCCAAAATGTCAGCATGACTTCATTGAGGATTGCGAAAAGCAAAGTTTGTTGTGCCCATGACCACAAGCCTTAAAACCTTTGACTGTAAGAAGGACAGACTGCTTCTGACCAAAATGTCAGATCTGCCGAATGATTTTCAAACACGAACCATTACCATCGCCCACGTGTTCATACACTGCCCACACGCCAGGGAGTGGTCCTTGAAACATTCACTCATGCTGGATTGATTTTATTTTAATTTGGCAAGTAAATAGGCGAAAGTGCACTCAATTCGAGCTAATATACTGTTTTTTAATGTTCGGGTTCGTAAATTGCGCAAATCATCATTGGGGACTAGTTTATTACTTTCATATAAAAATTTCTGCTGTGTTTCTAAAGTGTTGAGGGAAATTTGCACGTAATCGCCTTCGTATTACTAATGGATTGTTACGCCTAATCGTAAATTCTACCTCCCTTATGTAGCTCAGCTTCGTTGTTAAAACTCCGTGGCTGGACTGACGCAATTATTTCGATAGGCTGAAAGTTGTTTCACTCAATCGGTCATCGTTACAAAGAACCAGATGTAAAGAGGAGAAGGAGAAGTTACGAGTCGCCCTCTGATGCACGTTTTCACACACTCATTATGATGCTTCACTCAATCGTTACAATGAGCCAGGTGTAAAGCGGTCAAGAAGAATGTGTCATTCGTGCTCTGTTGCACGTTTTTACACACTCACTATGACGATTATTTCACACAATCAGTCACCGTTACAAGGAGTGAGGTGTAAAGTGGTCAAGCAGAAGGTGGCACTCATGTTCTGGTGCACATTTTCACACTGTTATTATGAAGGTTGATTTCCACAATCGGCCACCGTTATGAAAAGGTATGTAAACGGACGCCAATCGATTACATTACTGTACGCTATATTAGAAATACTATGTTGTTCAGCAAGAATTTCTCTTCTCTTCAAAACTGTTTGCAATCACACCGTTTGTTTCGGAGATTGTTTGAGCAAATAACGAGCGTTAGTGTTATTGCCATAATAGTGAAACCGCCTGGTGCATATGAAATGTAAACAATCTTTCCACCGAAGAAAGAATTGTATTTAGGTCATTTGATTCTAGTTCCTTTCATTGTACTAAGGCGGTAATGTTCAGTGACGGAGTGCCCTCTGGTTTAACAGGATCAAAATTCTCCTCAAGCCATCCCGAAATTGCAACTGTTCATAAACACACCGGAACTTTAAATAAAAATAATGAGCCAGTGCCTAATGATGACTTGCTCCACACGAAAAATATTGTCTACAGACCAAGCCAGAAAGAACCAATAAACTCGGCTCCTTTGTTTGCGAGTTTTCGTTTCTTTTCACGAGGCGAACAACTGAAGAATCCAGGACAAAGTGCCCTGTGTGAACATCAATAATATCTTATCCGCCGTGCTTGAAACACATCTCACCCACGGGTTATTCCTGTGCAGTGCCCATCAGCCAGATAATATTCCTGACTTTGCTTCAACAAAAGTTCTCTAATTACTGTGCAGTTTCTGTCCAATTAAACCAGATACTTTTGCAAAGTCTTCAATAAACCCAGTAACGAGGGAAGGGTAAGAAAATCAGTCATTAATCAAAGTTCCTCGTCGTATACAAGACCCTCAGCGAACAGTCATATTTATCCAGAGGACCAATTTAATGATCTGCTGCATTCAACGTATTACTTTTCGCTTCGAAGAATGGTTTAGTGACGATGAATACCTTAGTAACCGTGCAAATTTGATCATTCTAAACGTCTAGTCCGACATTTGTAGGCTTATATGACTCGTAGACCATGAAAGGACCCTCCAGTTTCATAACCACAAGATCCCAATTTCCTAAAAGAATAAAACACTAGTCCACAAACGCAACATGTAAGCAATGATCTGTCTATGAGTAGGTAATTTAACTGGTCGTATGTAAGAGAGGAGCAGTCATACATCCTCAGTGGATCAGGGAAGGCAGTCGACATTCCTCATTTGGCAAAGAATTAAAATTTAGTCCGTCAATTTTTTCCAGGTCGAATAGAAATATACGCATCTCATGCAGCCGTGCGTTTGCGATTGCAGCTGTTCATAAAAAGTCACCAAGGTGATGTCATAATCATGGCTGCTTACAATAGCCTCTAGCCAAGGCATAGATATACCTTTATAGTTCACGATGTCAAATATATATAAAAGTTCAAAGTGTCACCAAGGATAAGAATCACAAAATTTAGACGAAAACATCTGTGAACATGCGGATTTAGTCTTAAGGTTACGTACGGCATCAATAATCCATAGATCCCAAACTTGGACATACTATTTTAACTTTGTGTATGCACAACAGAACGGTTCAAGAACTGTGGGAATGAAAGTCCTGGGTAAATTTACCAATTAGTATATTGATTGACGAATTGCCTGTAAACCCTGTCGTCCGGATCTGACCACGCGGCACGTTTCTCAGGTGGCAATATTTACACGGCATGAAAAATAACGAAAGAGGAAAAAAACTTAATCAATATGAGGCTGCTGAAATATTCTGACTCAGATGCTTAACCTCTGTACGTTCTTGCTGTTGTCATAGAAACGATGTACCCTGTCTAGGAGGAAATAGCTGCCGTTGAAGCCCAGAAAGGAGAATCTGTTACCTGCATTGATTTCCATAGTTTCCAGGTAGACATGAAAAATCTTCTGCCGTACGCCCACTGGTATTGGTACGATTACATAGGTCGTGCCCATTGTCCATGAGCGAGCGAGACTGAACACGCGCTCATTCCGTGCGCAAAACATCCCGTTCCATTGACCAAAATGGAACGTTTGTAATCAAGTCGGGCTGCACTGGCGTAAATCCAGACTGGACAAGCATGGCTAACATGGTTGATGTATTTTTCGTCTTGTTTAAATAGGATGCATACGTTTTGACATTCGGAAAGGCATGTGCCCACAATAAGTCGTCAATATCCGCGAAAGAATGAACATCTTTCCTGTTGTCATGGTTGATGAAGTTTTATGCCAATATCTAGATTCCATGCATTTTGAATGGATCAGCTCATTTCTTATTATTTGCATAACAAGAAAATTTTAGAAAGGATGAGTTGCGTAATTTATATGTTACTATCGCGAGTGTTCTATATGGGTCGTAGGACAGTGTGCCAGGTTACGTGAGAATAGCTGAAACCTTGGGTACTTTTCCATGGGCTGGAGAGGTCAAACTTAGTACCAATCAGAATTGTGGGGGGTTTTTTTTTTGGTTTTTTGTTGTTTGTTTGTTTTGTTTTTTTTTTGAGTGACGGATCCGACTTCAATGTCCCAAAGTATGGAAGTGAGAACTTGACTGAACTAATAATGGATGAGATACGAGATGTACTTACCACTTTACAGCAACCTGAGTCATTCTAGACAGGTGACATACAATGATGTGTAATTAACATATCTGCTTTTGGTTTTTCCTGCTTCTGCTAGCACCGTGGTCTAAGGGGGTGTGTAAGCTGCTACTGCTGAAGTATTTCACAAAGACGGTTAGATCAAAGCCCTAACTCAGCCAAACTGACAAGAGGCTGGATTTCACCAGTTACCTGTGCCCATTTGCTAAATATCACATTGTCCCCGTTGCTCTAGATTTACTCCCCTCTGTGTAGTCCATTAATAAACATGAGTATGTATATATATATATATATATATATTTGGTGTTTTACGCCGTACTCAAAAAATCCGCGACCATCCGCACGTTGCTGGCAGACCTTCCCACGTACGACTGGAGACGAAACCAGCATTAGCTGGACTTCAATTCAAAGCGACCGCATGACAGATGCCTGGTTTACATCAGCATAATCTTTACATGCAAGTAGCTGTGGCGTCAATACGTGGGGTCATGAAAACTGAGATCACATAAAAAGGTGTCTTGCATGGCAAGTTAAGAAGTTGCATCTGGACTGGTGTCAGTGTAATAGCTCAATGGTGTCTTTAATGCCAGGAGTCTTTACACGTTGAAGTGTTCTAATTGATGTCAGTCTCAAAGATCAGGGAAGTCTTGTATATCTATGATTATGAAAACAACTGAAATGAAACCGTAAGAGAGGTAATTGACAAAATTCCAAATTTCACCGGTTGTGTGGGACCATCTGCCAATTATGATACTGTCGTCGCTGCTCTGGTTTTTACGCTCTCTGATTTATACTCTTATATATGTTTTATATTATACAGGTGGAAAATTCGTGAGTGTGGATTTAAACAACAATCAAATAAATAAATAAATGTAATTAATTCATATAAAAGTTAGGGTGCACGGATCTAATGCCGCCTAATAATTTAACCCAGAGCGGCAGGCAAACACACAGCCTTTCACCATGCAAATCTCTCCCTTTGATCTAAGTCATGATATTTACCCACTAATTATTCATCACTCCTGTTCGGTATGAATTGTTTGCAGGCAAACAAGGAATTATCTTGCGCTATTTGGGAATCACAAAGCCACGTGTCAGACCCTCGAGGTAAGGGGATTGAGGAGGGGGGAGGGCACTTATGTTGTCCTGTAGAGACACGTGCTTCAGTATGTAGACCTACCCCCGATATGCTTAAAATCGGCGCTCAGAGCCATGCCTTGTCCTGAATGTATAATTCTACCATGACGCCATGACTTCACAATGCCGGAAAATCAATACATATGCCAGGTCAGTCCAATGTCACTGTTTGGGATTAACATCCAATCCGACTTGCCATAATAAATATCCGACGAAGCCCCAAAGCCATTTCCATCGTTAATGCATAAAGCTATCAATTTTCCGGAACAGGAATGTACCTGATTCCTCTTACTTTACCCAAGGCTCAGAGAAGGAAACTTTATATACAGGTATCTCATTAACCTTCTGTTTCTCTCTTGGGATGTTTATTGTGCCTGGGGCTATATGCTCTAAATATTAAAGATAAGTCCTGGATTATTTTGATGTCCTACTGTGAATACTCCCAGATCTCATTGCTTGTGGGGCTGGCCTTGGTGACGATAGGCGATGGTCGACGCTCGTGCGTGGCCGTTAAGACAGTCCAAAGCTCATAGACCACTTTTTTTCCCACGTAGTAGAGCTGGTCAGTTATTTTCCAACTGGTGGTGGTTTATGCCGAACACTCCAGCTTCCTCTGCCTATAAAACTGTGCGCCATTGTATAAGTGAGAATGCTTGTTGTTTAACAGCCAAATACACATGAAAATTCCTTGAATGTCTTGTAAGGGTGTTGCCTCTGGTAATCATTGCAATTACTGCAAAAGGGTATAGCGGAAAAGTACCAGCACAACCCATGTTGCTTTTGTTCAAGTCAGTGACGGAATTCTATGAATGCACTTTGCTATATGGGAAACCATTTAGCAAAACTCGCGCTGTTTGAAATTGTTCAAGTCAGTGATGGGACTAACGATGTACCCAACCGTATTGCGTATCAGTGTAACCCGTGATAACAAACCGTTGTTTAAATTCTTGGGAGACCTAAACATGTACCTGGCGATTTAGAAATGATTACAACACGTGATTACAGCCCGTTGTTTAAGCTCATGGTGGACCTAAACATGTACATGACGGTTTACAAATGATTACATTCCGTGATTACAACCCGTTGTTTAAATTCATGGTACACTTACACATATACCTGACGGCTTACCAATGATTCCAATCCGTTATTACAACCCGTTGTTTAAATTCTTGGGAGACCTAAACATGTACCTGGCGATTTATAAAGGATTAAAGCACGTGATTACAACCCTTTGTTTAAATTCATGGTAGTCCTAAACATGTACATGGCGGTTTACAAGTGATTACAAGACGTCATTACAACTGGTTGTTTTAATTCATGGTTTACAAATGATTTCACCCTTTGCTGTTTTCTTCGTTAAGTAAACGATGTTTACCTAACGAACCTCTTACTTTCGAGGCAGAAGAAAATGTGTTTAACGATCAACATACATGTCTTCTTATTGCAGGTGTCTAACAGTTTGTGTCAACAGACAAAATCATGATATGACGTCACTGGTTACAATAAGACCACCTTAAAAGTCAATTTTTCGAAAGTTTTTCCTTTTTGTCTTTATTCTAATTCTGCTTAAGCCATGGTACTAGGAAAAGTGTAAGTTGTTACTTCTTAAGCATTTACATGAACAGTTAGAATAAAGAATTAAATGAGGTAAACTGAAATGAGATTAGATTTCACCTGTAACGTGTGACCATTTGCCTGCCACACTGTCGTCGCTGCTCTGTTTTACTCTTCGTGCTGTAGTCTTTTATATTATTTTACACGGTTGAGAAAATCCTAAAACATTAAATCGAACTGAATTTTTGAGGGAGTTTTATCTGTACGACACATATTTCGTGACAGCGTCTTGGAATGCCCCTAATGCGATTAATGACTCGGAACGCCCATTTTGGTTAATGGCTCTTATACGAATGTCGGTTTCAACTCCCAGGTTTAAATATATCATTTCCCATGTATACATGTACCTGTTATATATTACACGCCAGTTGTAAACTTTATTAATAAGCTGTATAATGCGAATGTAGGCTAAAGACGTTGCACCTGTTCTATATGGATCCGGATGCAGATGACACGCATGCCTATGCCTGTCATGTGCCAGTGACTTTTATATGTGGGACATACCATAAACTTTTACATATTACACAAGCAGTGAGACTGGCATAATAATACTGGTGTCCAATATCCAGAATAATGACTAGGCAGAAATCAGACACAGGTTCAATTATCGACATTGTATAGCTCTGGCCCATGGAACCCCACAATAGCCCTCAGGATTTATGTAAGGCAGGAGTTAATTTTCTAATTAGTCACTCCGAAAGACTCTCTTAATTACTGTCATCGTCGTCTCCTTCTTTTCCTGCTTGGTGCAATCAGCGCCCGATTGTTTGCATCGAACACGCAAAGTGACGTGTTATAAATTACAATTAACATCAACTCTTCAGTTTTTGTTTTACCTAGTACCTGTTTGAGACATGGTGGTAGGGGTGGTGTCTATTGGTACTATTTCACCATTTACATGAACCGGTAGAACAAAAACCCTAATTGAGGTGAAATGACAAGAGGCATTACTTCACCGATTCCCTGAGACCATTTGCTAGCCATCACATTGTCGTCGCTAAATTAACTCCATGTCACATTTCTATATATTTACCACTCAAACTCTCATATCATCACTTTGTTGAGGCCGTACAGTTGTTTGGAACTTGACCTTACCTTGGTACATTTTGTAAATGTGGTGTTTCATGAATTGCCATGCGTACAAGCTTCTACTTTTGTAAAGTCTTTTACATTCTGGGAGCGATGGACGTAGCTCTCAAGATTTTGTGTATCACTGTGGTGGGCTTCCATAATTTCCTAACGATTACTGATTGGCAAATTTTGCTGAAACGGCATAAATTTTGTCAAATTTGGAGTGCAGCCATCTGGAAATAAGTGATCAGATAAACTGGAATTTGGGGGAACTGTTATATCGCACACAGCTACGATTTTGGTTGGCTTAAACGCACAACTTTGGATGGATAAACGGATCGATGAAACCATGGAACCATATTCAAAATAATATCCACTGATATTATGAAGGCTCTCCGCTCGACGCGTCTTCAACATTGAAAGCACACAGAAACCCAGACCCTTGGTCTGGCAGGCTTCTATTTACACAGGCAATTAGCGTCCATCATCTTCAGGGAACTGGAACTAGGTATTTATAAGTAACGGGAATAGACCTACATGTATATGGGCGTGTTTATTTGTTCTCGGCAAACAAGCCTCTTTAATCAATGATGCAATGGGTTATATGAGGTGATTGTTTTACGGCTTCTAATGCATGCCACAACGATCGGTGTCAGATTCCAGGGTAACATATGTAAACGAGGATTTCTTCCGGCTTAGGTTTAGCCGTGGTATTGTATATATTTTAAGGAATTGTGGTGCTCATTTCATTTTTAAAAATTTAGTTTTTGAGAATTTACTTTTAGACATTGTTGTACTGATTGACGGCCTTAATTGTGATGTCGATACTTCGCTTACTATCCATTATGTTTTCTTGCTGAAGGAAATGAATCTATGCATATATTATTCTAGGTGTAAGGTTATAGATGGAATTATACTGATTATTGAAGGTATAAAAAGATTTTCTCCTGAGTGTCCGATTTTCTCCCAACATAATGCTGGCCGTCGTCGCACAAGTGAAATGTTCGGCCTAAAACACCAATAAAATAAATAAATAAATGGATAAACATGAATACATATGTTAATCTGGAATTAGTTTCCGATAATACTTATCTGTATGTCTGTCTTCATAACCCCTGATACATGTTGCTGCCAGGTTTAATGTCCATATGATATATATACTTTCTGTTTGACACATGCCGGTGTACCAGTTTTAATATGTATAGGGCTTAAATTCCGTCCGCATACATCTAGCCATAGGGCGGGGTGGCAAGGTGACCTTTACCCACGCTCCTATATAGACTCTCACATGGCTTCTTATCGATTTCTGCTGACATCTGGCCTACAGAGATTCCAGGTCTAATTGTGCACTCACTTTAGCGTCGATTCCATTAGCACTTATCCACTCTCCACGCATGAACGACCTTCAACGTTCTACTTCACAGCTGACTGAATTTATGCGTTTCCAGATTTTGGGATTTGTGTTGGACATTTCGTACTTCAGAAGTTTTCATATATATTGACGGTGGTCGGATATATTTAGGTGAAGAAATCCACTGCCTTTCGCCAGGCACGTGACAAACTCTAGAAAAAAAGTCACACTGGAAATGGCGCGACCTGGATTCGAACCCGCCACCTTATATACCAAGAGCCTCGTTTATTTATTTATTTGATTGGTGTTTTACGCCGTGCTCAAAAATATTTCATTTATACTACGGCGGCCAGCATTATGGTGGGAGGAAACCGGACAGGGCTCAGGGGAAACCCACGATCGTCCACAGGTTGCTGGCAGACCTTCCCAAGAGCCTGGTGATAAGAGGGAGACAGCACTATCTCTGGCCGTCTGAACCAGCCAGGGTCCCACAAAGAATAGAAAACTATGTTAAAGATATGCTTCTGTGTAATCTGTATACGCAATAACGAACGAATCAACAACTGTGCACAACAAAGCATAAAAATCCTTGACGTTGACAACGACAGTATCGTTAACCGTTATTTCTGCTCTTGACGTCGATACTCTGCCGAAAAATTTTGACTTCAGTGTTTATTTAGAATTCATCTAGGTCATGGTTTCATGTTTGAATCCCATCCATTCGTCATATCAACAAAATAGAATATTACAGCATAGACAGTGAAACCAGAAGAGGGGTGACAGTGTGCTAGTTAGCAGATTGTGAGATGTAACCAGTGAATTTTGCCTTTGGTCCATTTATCTCAGGGTTTTATTCCAAATGGATAACTGGTAACAATTTACATGCCCCCCTAGCGCAACGACTTAAGAAGAATTGGGTTAAAAACGTACTGGTGTCAACTGGAATTTATTACACCTCCCTGGTCTACAGTTACCAGTTGGGAAAAGGGCTGGGCACTTCGACAGGATATTTGAGAATTGTGAAATGTTCTTGAGTACGACGTGAAACGCCAATCAATAAAATAAATAAATAAATTCTCATACTAATCTACTTGACACATCTGTTCCTGTTGTCTTTTCAGAAGCTGCCAAAAATACCAAGCCAGAGCCAAGCGAGGCCGAAGAGTTCCTCATAGCAGCCGACTTGACGTTGTACGCTAATCCGCTGCGCTCTTTGACTAAGAAACCTAAAAAACAAGGAGAGACGCAGTCAGCGCCGAGTGCGCCGAAACAAGAACTGAAAGACGATGAAAAGGATATGATTGCTGCAGACTTGACGAAATATGGAAGCCCGTTGGATGACAAAAACTGAAAATGTGCTATGTATATGTGTACATGTGTCCGACCAGTCATATCAAGCTGTGCGGCATCTGTAGTGCGTGCACGCAAACCTGGGGTGTGAAGAGGCTTAGATGGCAATGGTTTGCAGCATTCCCGTCGTCTCAGACATCAATGCACTTAAACCATTCCAATGGGCCCTCTTCAACAGTGATGCATTTACGCCCTACACCATAGACATGTGGAACATTTCTTTACCTCTCATGGCGAAAGGAATTCGTGCCGCCGAATATCATTTGTTATGGAGAATAGCTTTGTAGAAAATTCAATTTATTATTCATGTCATTCAAGGAATTTTTTATTATGAAACTACCATGACGTTAAAAACCAGGGAATGGGAATGCCGAGGAAAAAAAAACTTTTATTCACATTTTTGATCGGAAAAAAGGGTGTTGCACAAAGAAAATTCTTGTCTTTGGATTTCTTACCTATGAAGGTTAGCTCTTGAAGAAAAACGACTCCAGTTCTCCATGGCTAATTATTTGGCAAGACAAAGCAACGAAAATGAGAAAATGAAAATGAATTACTGTTATGTATTGTTTTGACATGAGAGGTGTTGCATATGGTAAATTTTGTAACAATTAAGAACATGTTTGTAACTGACTTCCAGACATCGAGTCAGTAAGAACATTAGAGTGGAGGTAGAGGTGGGATGGGGAGCTGGGGTGCGGGTGGAGCGGGGAGCAGGGTAAACTCACAAGGAAGCAGAAAATTGGCAATGAGCCACAGTGCACAACATATGGAATTAAAAAAAAACATGCTCGATGACACTTTCAACTTTTTATTTGGCACATCGTGAAATGTAGATAGTGTTATTTTTAAGGCTTATTCCTACCACTTGACTATGTATTTCTACACAGTGAGGTCCTACTCTAACATCTCGTTTAGTCCGAGATATCGAGATATATTACGAAACCCGTAATTAGGAGTTTTTCTTCTCATTCTTGGTCATTATTGTACTGAAACTTGGATTTTGCCTCGTACAGTTCTGCTGTTAGCGTTTTATTCTAGTATTGTTCGTTTATTATTCTTCTACATAAAGTGCATTTACATATTTAAACCATTTGATTATGCACCGAGATGTACCAACCATTGATTCAATCGTCCAGCATACGATACAAATAGTGTTACTACGAACAGAACGGATTGTGTTACTGTAAACAACAGTGTAACGAGGACACTGAAAGACAGACCGAGAAGTAAAGCCAGTGACTGCAAAACATGCTGCACAAAAGACCGTGAAGGACAGGCCATGTTATTGCAAACCGTGGTGTAATGATTAATGTGAAGTGTGTTTTATTGCAGACTATGGTATAATGATTTGTGTAAAGTTTGTTTTACTGCAGACTCTGGTACAACGATTAGCGTGAAGTGTGCTTTTACTGTGGACTGTAGTCTATCGGTAAGTGTGAAGTGTGTTTTACTGCACACTATAACGATAACAATTAGCGTGAAGCCTCTTTTACCGCCGACTCTAGTATCTCAGGAACTGCGAAGAACAGACTTTCATTGCAAAGCATTTTATGCAGACTTTCGTATATCAAGAACCGCGAAAGAAAAACCTTACTGCAGACTATGGTATATCACTAACCATGAATGACGTGTATGTGGAATGTCATTGAACCTGAAGGTCGTAATGTGTTGATATGGGCGATTCTATGGCTAGGGAATTGACTGCGTAACTGCAAACAGTGATACACCAAGGACCGCGAAGAAAAGAACGTGTGACCATAGACTGCACTCAAGTAAGGACTAGGAAGAATAGATCGTGTTTTTGCAGTTCTTATTCCATGAGGGAGAGATCATAAAGGAAAAATTGTGTTAGAATATCCTGTGCCATAGATTTTTCTTTCCTTTTTTTAAAAATTACATCATAATTTTTTGTGTTTTATTTAAAATAATGCCTTTTTTCCTTTTAGAAATAACATTTTCTTTATCTAAAATAACATCTTGGTATTTTTAAGAGAGGACACGGTGGCTGCAAAAGTCATTTGACTTTTTTCAATGCAATGATGTTTTTTTATCTGCCGATATTTGTTGACTCTGAATAAACTTCCACAAGTTCTTGCGTAATAGAAATTCTTCATTCTTTGTTTCAAGTAAAGCCGGGCAGCAAGCCGAGGTAAAACGCTTAAGCGTGCTACCGCAACAGAATGAAACATCAGCCTCTCACCAATGCGGTCGCTGTGAGTTCAACCCAGGTCCGGCTGTCCTCCTCTCCGGTCGTACGTGAGAGGGTGCGCTAGCAACCTGCAGATGGTCGTGGGTTTCCCCAGGGCTCTGCCCGGAACGCTTCCACATAATGCTGGCCGCCGTCCTAACTAGTACAAGTGAAATATTCTTGAATGCAGAAATAAAATAAAAAAAAATAATAAAAAAGAAAAATAAGTAAATAAATTCAAGCACTAGGTTCCACGATACCTGGGTTCAATGCCATTCTCGGACAGGGAGAATTTTCAAGATTCTTTTGCTTCCCGTGTTCTCTAGGCTCCTGCTGCAGCAAGTCGTTGATGGTGCAGCGATGCGTGAAGGTCATCACAGACCATTGGTTTTCCACCAATATGAAGCATACATACGTACCACACGGAAAACGCCGCCGCTAGAAACTTAATGGTGACACTACCGTAGCTTGCTACGTAGGCCCCACGGGACAATTTACTTACGTCAGTAAAGCCGAAGCCAAAAATCTTTTTACAAGAGAATGAAAGAGTAACAACGCGATAAGCAGCTGTATAGAAAGATCGATAAAAACTGTACATGAAATCAGCTTTACCTTACATTTTATTATTATTTTTCTTAAAGTATTCAAATACTTGGATTGCGTAAAGTGGGCTTTCTGGGCCATAATATTAATGCCGACCGTCACTGCGTGACGTCATATCCACTTTGCTTTGGCCCTGAAAGGAGTATTTTAATATGCAGATTCACCTTTTCATATGCAGGCACATACTACTTCTCAGTTCACAAGAATTTTTATCCGAATTTGTCATAGATGTGTCGAAAATGTTGCGTGACATCATCGCCGATACACGTTATCAGGAGGCCTATGATTTATTTATTTATTCATTTCATTGGTGTTATACGCCGTATTCAAGAATATTTCACTTCTACGAAAGCAGTCAGCATTACCGTGGGAGGAAACAGGGCAGAGCCCGGGGAAAACCCACGGCCATCCGCATGTTGCTGACGGACCTTCCCACGTAATGCCAGAGAGGAATCCAGCATGAGCTGGACAGCTACCACATTGGTGCAGTAGGCCTGTAAAGTAGGTGCATAAAGCTGCCAGTATACAATCCTAACGGTTGACCACATTTAAGTTTGTAGGTAAAAAGGTAGTTTTCATTGGTATTTTTGCTGAAGCTTGTGTAAGTTGTACCTGGTCCATTCCCTTAATTAGGCCGACCTTCCGCTACAAGATACAGGTACAATGTGCTTGTAATGCGGTATCTTTCCAACCAATGGTAATTCGGGTCCAAGCTGTGCAATCTGTTGTTCATTCCTGCATTTTTGCGATGATGTTTTGTGGACAAAGTGGCAACGTATTTCTCGCGCAGAGCGGGAGAACAACAGCCAAGTCTGCTTGGGACGGAATCGTCATTACGGGGGAAAGTATCCCGTTATAACAGAAGTGAGGTTCTACAAGGCAGCCATGTTGTTGTTGAGAGTGTTGTAGGCCTGCTTATTGGTCTCGGTTGTAGTTTACATTCTTGACATGCAAACGCGTCACAGCTACTGACTGCGTACATGATTATTTTTCTGGTCTTAAACTACTCGAACTGGGTGGGGAAAAACACAGCTGTCAATGCTGTCCTCGGTGTTATTTATAAGAGCTTCCAATAACAGCAAAAGGTTAACACAAAACGCCAAGGACGTTTTCCGAGCATACTGGTACACCTCCAGATCATTCATTGCGATTGAAACAACGGTCTGAGTGCGACAGCTGCCAAAGGCCTCATACAAGTTGCTTCAATAAGCACTTACCCAGATTACAATCGATCGGTGATAACGGACACTGATTGACCACGGTAAACAATGGACATCTGGTGAAGTTCTCACGACTGGAAGTCTCCAAGATTCTCGCGTTTCCTTTGTTTCGGAAATAAACGCACGTTGTTTCTTGTCTCTGACAACCCTTTGATTTTTTCTTTTGAACGCTCGATCCCGAAATTGACTTTTCTCTTTAGATAAAGGTGTTAGCATATTGATCGTTCGGTTAAGATGTTTGTCTTCCAATTGGTCAAACACAGCAAGTATAGTTCCGACAGATATTGAGCTGACTAATTGGTTCTGTTTCAAGGCCATATTCAAGAATATTTCCCATATAAAGCAAGACGTCAGTTTGTTTTGTGGATGGGTTGAACCACTGGCCTTTGACAAGTGACACGATGTCAGGTCATGAGGTACTGATTTTCAGCCCTCGCGCAAACTCAGTACATTTAACATATTGCTTGAAGACAAGCGATTCTAAAGAAGTTCAGGTTATACTACCAATAGTATTCATTTATTTACTTATCTATTTATTTGACAGGTGTTTTACATTGTAGTCAAGAATATTTCACCGATGTGACAACGACCAGCATTATGGTGGGAGGAAACTGGACAGAGCCCTACCACCAATGGTAATATAATTTAAACCTAATATAATTTAAGCTAAGTAAGAGGGCGAAACCGGGGTAAATTCACATTACAGCACATTCCACATCTAGGATAATATATAATGTTGCACTTAGACTCCTTGTTAAATGAATGGTCCATGTTAAAACAATGGGACGGGGGAGGCAGGTTGACTCAGAGGCCTCTCACCGGTGGCTGTGAGTTCGAGTCGATAAGTTTTTAATAAAGTTTTTACAGTGGATTTTTGTTTTGTTGCAAAATTGAACAATTTGAAGCACACTGACGTCACCGATTAGTTTTGCCATTAAACAGAATATAAATGTTCCGTTACATTTTACACTAAATAAAGGTATGAAAGTTCCAATGTATGTATATTCATGCTGAGCAACGTAATATGGCAATCAGAAGGTGTTGAGCAGTTGAAAACGATCAGTGAGGTTAGGTTACTGTGCTTCTTAAAGGATCAGCGAGGTTAGGCTACTGTGCTTCTTAAAGGATCAGCGAGGTTAGGCTACTGTGCTTCTTAAAGGATCAGCGAGTTAAGGCTACTGTGCTTCTTAAAGGATCAGCGAGGTTAGGCTGCTGTGCTTCTTAAAGGATCAGCGAGGTTAGGCTACTGTGCTTCTTAAAGGATCAGCGAGGTTAGGCTACTGTGCTTCTTAAAGGATCAGTGAGGTTAGGCTACTGTGCTTCTTAAAGGATCAGTGAGGTTAGGCTTCTTAAAGGATCAGTGGGGGCCTCCACGGCTCAGTCTGTTAACACGCTATCGCAGCAAAATGACCCGAAGCCTCCCACCAATGTGGTCGCTGTGAGTTCAAGTCCAGTTCATGCTGGCTTCCTCTCCGGCCGTAAGTGGGAAGGTCTGCCAGCAACCCGCGGATGGTCGTGGGTTTCCCCCGGGCTCTGTCCGGTTTCCTCCCACCATAATGCTGGCCACCGAAGTATAAGTGAAATATTCTTGAGCACGGCGTAAAGCACCAATCAAATAAATAAATAAATAACCAGTGAGGTTAGGCTACTGTGCTTCTTAAAGGATCAGTGAGGTTAAGCTACTGTGCTTCTTAAAGTATCAGTGAGATTAGGCTCCTGTGCTTCTTAAAGGATCAGCGAGGTTAGGCTACTGTGCTTCTTAAAGGATCAGCGAGGTTAGGCTCCTGTGCTTCTTAAAGGATCAGCGAGGTTAAGCTACTGTGCTTCTTAAAGGATCAGCGAGGTTATGCTACTGTGCTTCTTAAAGGATCAGCGAGGTTATGCTACTGTGCTTCTTAAAGGATCAGCGAGGTTAGGCTGCTGTGCTTCTTAAAGGATCAGCGAGGTTAGGCTACTGTGCTTCTTAAAGGATCAGCGAGGTTAGGCTACTGTGCTTCTTAAAGGATCAGTGAGGTTAAGCTACTGTGCTTCTTAAAGTATCAGTGAGGTTAGGCTAAGTTAGGCAGAAATCATTTAAAGAAGATTTGTACAGCTATAGACAAACGTATGGTTCAGATTTTTATTTTTACAGCTCCCAAAAAAAATGACAGCTGCTTTCAAAACTTTAAATTAAAGTTACATGTAAATCTCTTGGAAAAGTTTTCTGAGGTATAAAACAGTTTCATTTCCATTAAAAGGGACTTCTTGGGTTTCAAAAATCATTTCTTACATTGTACAAATAATGTTTTTTGTACACATTACAATTATTTTCAATTCCAGGTATTTGAAAAATAACGAATAAATAGAATATAACCACCTGTAAAATAGAAATAACTGGGTACTCCAAATTCTTACTACTCCTTTTTATTACACGTGTAAACTGCAAAACCTTTTGTTCTTGTGAACAAAATATGCTTGAATATGAGATAAATTAAAACATTAAGTGATTTAATTTCGCATGCTCGGATTTCCAACTGGATAACAACTCAACAACCTTACACTTACAAATTTTCACACAATTTTAAAACAGGCTCTGGGTTATGACATTACACTGATTATGTGATGAAAGGAAAATTCAAATCATTAAAAGATTTTTCAGCCTCTTATCATGGATACAGATGAATTTATGTGATAAGCATCAGATCTGAACCCATTACCTTAAAGAAAATAACAAACATTAAAAGCTCTCTCAGCACCATATCAAGGATACAGACAATTTATGTGTCCCGAGTTAGAGTTGAACTCATTAATTTATCTACTTTGATTAGTCCTCAACGATAGAGCCTGGAGGAAACCAGTGATCACTGATGTCAGGGACCACTGTTTGATATCAGTGATGCCTGTGATATCACGGACCCCTGTCTGATATCAGGCATCTCTATCAAGGACCACTGATTTCAGTGACAACTGTGATATCAGGGCCCACTGTGTGATATCCTGGACCACTATCTGATATCAGAGACCACTGTCAGATATCAGGGACTGCTGTCTGATATCAAGGACCACTGTCTGATATCAGGGACCACCTGTTTTAAGTCATGTTCAAGAATATTTAATTTATATTACGGCTGTCATGATATAAGGGCAGTAAACGAAGCACAGTCCAGGGGGAACCTCTGGATAATCTGCAGGTTGATGGCTGAAGAGGAAGCCAGCATGAGTTGGACGTGAACTCACAGCGACCGCACTTGATTTATTTACTTATTTGATTGGTGTTTTATGCCGTACTCAAGAACATTTCATTTATACGATGGTGGCCAGCATTATGGTGGGAGGAAAACTCGCAGAGTCCGGTGGAAACCCACGATCATCTGCAGATTGCCAGAGGACCATCCCACGTATGGCCTAAGAGTAAGCCACTCATGAGCTGGATTTGATCACAGCGACCGCATTTGGTGAGAGATACCTGAGCCATTACGCTGCACTGGGGGGGCTAAACCTCCTCTGCCACGGAGACAAAGTCATTTCATCCAGTACATCATTGTCATGTAATAAAATCACTGTGTAAATACAAATTTTATTCTGGGTTTAAACTGGTTCACTGGATTCCACTTGGTCAGATATTTGATTTGAGGATAATTCTCCATCTTTCTACTTCATCCTTTACATCTGAGTCTGCGGAGAAGAGAAAATAAAATAATCATCCCATTCCATTTACTCATTTGATGAGTTTTCATTGGGTACAAACCACTGAATTGTGGTTCAGATTTGAACACCTCCGAGGAACAGATATTAGATGAATAAATGAAGTGAAATAGACTATAACAGCCAGGCCATGCTTACCATTGTTGACTGTTTTAAAAGGAATGTGAACATTAAACTGAAGTAAGCATCAACAGAAAGATGTGAGCATTACAAGCCATATGTGTAAAACACCAACCAAATAAATAAATAAAGTAAATAAACTGAAAACACATGTAGGTCTATCTTCACTTATTATTATCATTATGATCTTTTGTACATGGGAAGGTCTACCAGCAGCCTGCGGATGGTCAGGAGTTTTCTCCTGGGAAATTCAGTTTGCAGTTTTATACGTCAATTTGGAGAATAACTTCAGTAGTGACTTACATGCACTTGACAGTTTGAAATACGGTTTGAGAGGGCTCTAAGCAAGTAATGAGACTGTCATGGCCATGGTAGAGACACCAGGCTTGCTTACGGTCTTGTTTTCCCCCTCGCTTTGCCTGGTTTCCTCCCACCATATTGCTGGCTGCCCCCATATAAGTGAAATATTCT
Organism: Acanthopleura granulata; assembly: GCA_016165875.1. Taxonomy (NCBI): domain Eukaryota; kingdom Metazoa; phylum Mollusca; class Polyplacophora; order Chitonida; family Chitonidae; genus Acanthopleura; species Acanthopleura granulata. The sequence goes on from JABBOT010000013.1 coordinate 12,882,428, forward strand.
TGAATGCATCATCAAATAAGTGAATAAAATTGCTTTTCTGAAGATTTTTGGCTGGAGTCAGAGGACTGGATTATATGGTGTAAGGCCCACACTGCTCAAGCATATCACTGGTGCTGCACAAGTTAAACACTCTTTTCTCAACTGCCAAAAACTGGTATTTGATGTCAGACATGCTTATTGTGCTCAGGCATACAATTACACTAGTAAAGTTCAGAAGAACTTGATTCAGGCATGAACATGAAGGTGTGAAAAAAAAAACAAAAAAAAAAAAAAACTTCTTCTTTACAACTTGCTCGGTAATCTCATAACACACGTGAGCGAGAGCCTTGGAGCTGTGAAGTTTTGCAAATTATGCCATTCAACATTGCATCTACATTGGCAACGTTTATACCTCTTGATCATTACACATTTGAATGTTTACAGTGTATCTACCAATGCAGTCCAAGGTAAAAATTCATCCAGCTCTTGGCTGACACATACGGAAGAAGTGAAGGATGAGTTATCTTCTGGCATCACCTTGTGACTGATGAAAGCTTAAGCACGCAGTTAAGTGACAGATTTTCCCACAATCTTGCTGTTCCCCCCCCCCCCCCCAAATAACTCCCAAAAATCCTCATAGCATTTCATTCTGCGGCAGTGGAAAAGGGCTACTTCAATGAAAGGAAAAAAAACCTAAAACACTTACGTGTATAAAGTATGCCATATTCCGTCAAGAATACTTCACTCAAATGTATGGCAATCATCAACAAACAAACAGTCATAAATTTTCCTCTCAGTAAAGTGCATTCATTCTATTAAAAGTTACCTATCTTGTAAATGCTGTAGGTTATCACATTTAGGCCTACCTATTTTGTTCTCCTTCTTTAACTTGACCAAATGGTTCCTGACATTTTTTTCAGCTGCCTGGTGAAGATGTTCAGGGACATCCTGGAATTATAAACAAACCAAACAAAGTTATATCATCAGGCTAAATACTTTTTGTCAGCATCGATGTGCTGTGATAAAACTTGACAGACAGACCGCACGTTTACTTGTCTGATACATCAGCACAGGCCCACTTGTCACATACCATATTTGTCATTGGACACAGGCTTAGTTGTCACGGATGTCGTTAGAGAGGTCATCATACTGAGGTCACTGTGAAAAGGTCACCAGACGTCATGACGCAGAGGTCAGCAGAGGTCATGATGGAGAGGTCAAGGTCACTGAATGGAGCACAGTGTTGCAGGCACACTGTGTTTGATCCTTACAACATTGTGTGTCAGTGGTATTGGAATACATTCTGAACTTGATCTAAATCATTTCATGACAAGCGAAATATTGCTTAACATATATGTCCACATAATGTAAAACACAAGTAGTGCTATTTCAAAAATTTCAAAAATGAAACCTGTTTGGGCTTGATATTTCAGCATGTAATATAATACCATCATAATCAGAACAGTCAATGTACAGCTATCCCATACACATGCGCATCGTGGTGTTTACGCTTCGGAACAACACTACTTACCCTTTACTTGAAAATTATCTGTAGAACCACTAAATTTTCACACACACAGGATTCCACGCGATTATTTCAAGCATCCGTAAATACATGAACACGCAATAATTTTGTTAATGAATTACTGGCCATTTTTTTTTAAGTCTACAACTTACTTTATAAATTATTTTGACCAACTCCATAGCAGTCATGGATTGGTCAGGTCGCTTCTTCAAAGTGGCCAATATCTGATCTTCTCTCATCTGCCTATGGCTGATGTACTCTTGAATCAGCTCTATGGGGTTGTCAATCACTGGGCCATGGCCAGGGTAGATAATTCTGGGTTGTAAGGACAAAATGGTCTCTAATGACTTCATGTAGGTGTAGAGGTCTTCAAATACCTGAAATAGAAATATGTTTATTGATGTATTTAAAGTGTGCATTTATTTATTTATTCACTTTTAACTATTTTTTTTATTTAACTGATTAAGAAATGATATTATACCCAAGAATATTCTCCTAGCAAGACTGTTGTGACAGTCATGTGAATGCTCCAGGAAACTGGGCAGAACACAGAAAACAAGCAACATAAAGCTGCAGCTCAGCCCGTGCGAGACGAATTAAAGAACATGGAAAAGCAAAACATTTCTTCAACACAATCACTGAATTTCAAAGCAAATATCACATAAAATCTCTCGCTCAGTCCTCACAACGTGGTCAATCAACTGATTCATTTAACAACTTGTCTTCGATTGGACATTCACACGTTTTAAATGACACATTCAAAACACAAATTCTGCAATAATAAATAAATAAATAAATAAATAAGTGAATAATATACTAATTACACATAATAGGGGACTCTGTCTCTTACAACAGCCATAATCTGTGACCAATTGTCTGAATTTATTTTCAACATATAGTAAGGCTTAATTTCTGAAGATGTGATTCACTGGTCAGAAGTGACAGACATGTAGCTTCTTAACTAGCGGGACCGCCTCTGTGGTTTAGTGGTTAGAGCGTCCGCCTCGAGGATGGGAGATCCAGGCTCAAGCCTGGGTCGAGTCATATCAAAGACTTTAAATATGGAATTTGGTGCTGCCTCGGTTGGCGCTCAGCATTGAGAGGTTAGAGCAAGAAAACAGTACTGGTCAGTGCGATGTCATTATAATGTGACTGAATGGGGTGTCATTATAATGTGACTGGGTGGGGTGTCATGTCTGGTGTCTTTAGCATGATGCTCCAGTGGCGACAGCACTTTGGAGGCATGGGCTCATCCTGCCACAAGAAGACACACCAGAAGTACACACAACAAGGACTCCTCCTCGTCATATGACTGAAACACCGTTAGGTACAATGTTAAACCTCAAGCACTCACTCACTCACTCACTCGTCACCAGCTGGTCACCCATTGTTGCAACACACATTTCTAAAGAAAGTTATTTTTTTGTTTTAACATGACATCAGATTTATTTATTTATTTGATTGCCGTTTTACGTAGTCAAGAACATTTCACTTGTGCGACAGCAGTCAGTATTATGGTGAAAGGAAACCGGGCAGTCATGACCATCCACAGGTTGCTGGAAAACCTTCCCATATATGAACGGAGAGGAAGCCAGAGACCACATTGGTTGGAGGCTCCTGAGTGGTGGCGCTGTGCTAGCATGACAAACCCTAAGGGCCCAGAGACCCGCACATGAGACAGGAATGCAATTACCGTAGTTCCTTCTCCAAGAATACAGTCCCCTGAGAACACAGCATTCTCCTCCTCCAGATATAAGATCATGTGATCTTCTGTGTGGCCTGGGGTATGAATAGCCCTACAATGAGAGGAAGAGTAAACGCCACTTGGACCATGAAAAGAACAAATGCCAGAAGGGAGATAACTGCTGCTCTCAATCATTCTCATGTTAGTTAGGCAGGGCCAAATCTAACTCCCGCATCAAATGCACTCCCCAATACAGCAGGGGTATTGACACTAATTGGGGCACAAAGGGGAAAGTGAAGAATTTTGTGAATTAATGTAAATGACCCAAAACTTTGTCCAAAAAAAATCCATCTTTAGAGGCAATTACATGTCATAAAATATTATTTCTGGTGATGAAACTCACATTTTTATCCAGTAGGATATATCGTCCAACCTTCCAAACAAACCTCAACACAACTTTCTAAAATCAACACAATTTTCAGAATTGGGAAAGTAATCAACTTTGTCATGGAAGAAATTTTAGGTCATTTTAGGGTAAGTCTTTGACAGAGTGGTCTAAATCAAGCCAACACAAATTTTGTGAAATTAGACTAGCTTTCGATAATCATAAGAAATTCTGGAAATGTTAATACTGATGGTAAAACTGATTGAGTTTTAACATTTCAGCAGATTTTGCGAAAAGTGTGGTTAGAACAGTGGTACGTATACTGGCTACTTTCATTCATGGAAGATAACTCTTCCTTCTCACCAATTCAGCTGATTCTCTGATTCAGCACGCACGTGCATTACTAGTCAATTATTGGTGGAAATGCCAGCTTTTGTACTGTGATGGATAAAGGATTTACTCTCGTACTTACTGGGATTTGAAATCAGATCTCAAGATCAGAAATCCAGCACTCTACCAACCAAACTAAAGGGAAATGAGTTCCCACTACATGCACTGCCAGTTGAATCACTGGCAAGCTGTTCCCCTTATATTCTGGTGTCTTCTTGATTTACTTGTTCTCTTACTTTAAAAAATATTTCAAAATGCATCTGTTACTTATGATGTGTTGAATTTTTTGGGCAATGTGTTTCCGAATTAATTTTCAGCAGATAATCTTAATCCACTTACTGTTACTGCACCTCACCTCAAAGTTGCACCATCCGTGTGTAAAACTATGTTGTCGTCCACAAATTCATATTTAAGTTCTTCCCCCAAATCCACATCGCTCCTAGACAGCCTTTTGTATTTCAGTATCTTTGGAGTATCTAAATGAAAAACAAGATGATTTACAATTAACCCAGCTTTCAAAAATCATACAATATACTCTACACCATACATGTATGAGTATACTCCAATATGCACAGGAGTAGAGGAAATCAGAGTCCTTCAGGGTAAACCACCAACTTTTGGCAAGTTACTGATGAGCTTTTCTTCATGTGATCTACATATATGCACACTATTTCTATGGAAGAAAAGTGATCTTACAGAAACATTAGACTGCATAACATACCCACAGGAGTGCTGCTGACCAACTGCCTTGGGAGCATAGTGGTTAGAGCATCCTTCTTTGGGGTTGGAAGATCTGGGATCAGTCCTGGGTCGGGACATACCCATACCAAACACTTTGAAAATGCCAATTCTTGGCACTGAGCACTGAGAAGTTAGAGCAAGGGAACAGGGCGGGTTGGTCCAGTGTCAGAATAATGTGATTCGGCGGGTGTCATGTCGGGTGTCTTGATGTTTCATTGGCATCAGCACTTTGGTGGCATGCATGGACTCGCCACATCATCATGTGACTGATAAATTGAATATGACATAAAACCCCAGGCACATATAAATATATTAATATCACCGAGGCTCCAGAAACAGTGAGGCTGGATTGCTTTATTAATTCATTTGATTGGTGTTTAACACCGTGCTGAGGACATTTTCACTTTAAAGACAGCAGATATATGCACGAGGGCAGTAAACTACAACACCTGAGTGGTCCAACAGTCACCCAGTACAGTACAACAGAAAGGTCAGCACCATGAACAAGAGTGTGGAATGCGTACCACACAGATATTACACGAGTGTGGAATGCGTACCACACAGACATTACACGCGTGTGGAATGCGTACCACACAGATATTACACGAGTGTGGAATGCGTACCACACAGACATTACACGCGTGTGGAATGCGTACCACACAGATATTACACGAGTGTGGAATGCGTACCACACAGACATTACACGCGTGTGGAATGCGTACCACACAGATATTACACGCGTGTGGAATGCGTACCACACAGATATTACACGAGTGTGGAATGCGTACCACACAGATATTACATGTGTGTGGAATGCATTACGTAAGCCTGCCTGCTTGAGCTTAATATGCTGTGTTTCAGAGTAAATCAGAATGCATTCTACACACGTGTGACACCAATGCGGTATGGTGCTGACTTTTTTGCTGTACTGTACCGGACAAAACCTCGTGGCAATAGGCAGAGCCAAACTGTGTCATCTTGAATTACCTCACCAGGCAGAGATCTGACACTCACAGAGACACAGCATGCACAAAATGACCTACCTGTAGTGACTTCTCGACACACATCGGCCACTCCACCAACATGATCCGCATGCCAGTGAGTTATGAATATGTCTGATAGCACCACCCTCCTCTGTGCTAACTCTGCCTTCAACAAGGATGTGTACTTTGGCTTATTGGGCTCCCCAGCGTCGATTAGAATCCGCCTGAAATTTTAGGTACAAATTGTTGTGTATGTCTCTGAATTTACCTATGTTTAGGCAATCGATAAATATACGTTCAATGGTTGACAAAAAAACTTTTTTTTAAGGACACTTTGTAATTTTTTTTTAATTGTTTTCTCTCCAAGTTAATTTCTTTAAATCGCTATCCCATCATTTAGCCAGAATAAAACAAAAAAGATTCCCTACTGAATGAAGCTGACTGAACCCTTTATTGCTGACAGGGTCAGGTTACACCCAGCACAGGAATAATGAAGGTTCCAGTTAAACCTAAAGTTATATCAGCATTTGCCTTTGTAAATTTCGGAACATTTTCATTGTACAACACTCAAATCATGACAGTGATGAAGAATTATGTGTCTCAGGTAATTAAAATTTTCATCAAAGTGCAATAATATCATGTTTATTCATACTGTTGATGTTGTTGACTTTCACACACTTAAAGCATGACATAAAACACATGCATACTTACATACATTCATACTTAAAGCTAAGTTAAAGAAATTAAGGAATAGCCATAAGTGTGACTATTTTAGAGAAAAGTGTTCTGAAACTCCCCATAATCCCATCAGGTACCTGTGTACAATGACATCATGGGTGACAAGTTATGGAATTAAAAGGTATTTTCAAAACAGTGTAAACCAATGTACAACATAATAAATTTACAACTGTACTCATTTCAATTTGGCTGCTAGGAGAAGATTCATTTATTTTTAAGGCTTCTTTTACTAATTAATAAAAATTTTAAAATTATTTCTGATTATAAGGCGTTGAATACTGAAAAAAAATGTATCATCTTGCCTTTGTAGCAAGAAGACTATGTGGGTTGTTTGTTCTAATTACAACACACAGCAAGGGCTACTTTTAACATACAAACATTTGTGCCACAATTTTTTTTATCTGCACGTCAATATTATGTGACGAATATACACTTGTAACTGAGCACACAATTTCTGGTCATTTATAGGTAGCTAGCCCTTACAAATACATATTAAATACATGTCATAAAGACTCTGTACTAATGATTCAAAATGTACTAGGGCATTTCACAGCAAAAGTAGGAAAACCATGAAATCAGTGATCCTTCTCATGGTGTTAATTCAGTAGCAATACTTAAACTGTCCAAATGAATGGGCACAGCGTGCAGAAGAGATGCTGAGTTTGCTTCCTGTGAAAAACTGGCGATAACAGCCAGGGTGAAGACTAGTTACTTCCATTGCTAATCAAAATAATAGACCGTCAGTATCCGAGTTACCGATAAATTACTGGTTATAGACTGAAACCTGCAACTGCAGTGATTTATTTCACGCACCCTGGTTCAGCAACAATGTAAACGGCAATGTACATGCATGTTGAAATGTGTTGTGGTTTTTGGTCAAGCAGTTACTCGAAAATTTCACTGTGTATGTATGACAAAACCATTTTAAGTAATGGCAGTTAACCCAACCTCTCCCCTGTGCCGATGACATATGTGTTTGTTCCCTGCAGTGTCATTGGACCCGGGTTGCAGCCAAGAATCCTCAACACGCATGTTGATAACTGTTCAACTTTTGGCAAAACAGTCGCCATCTTGTTTAAACCGTCACTCTGATCATGTGACTGTCACATCAGACTGTTTATAGTATCTCCAAACCGGGTAAATTTTATCTAAAGAATAATTTATGTGCGTTTCATAAAAAGGAAAGGCGAAACAAATATACAATTTTAGTATTTCTGTCTATTTATCGTTACTTGTTTTATCTCGCACCTGTCGAGACTTTGCGAGAGTTAAACGACCTAAAATTTGTTTTTGTTAATTTTGTTCTTCCGGGCACACTTTGTGTGTTTGTAATCTTTTATTTACGTGTGAAAAGTTGACCAAAGCCGCCCGATGACTTAAACTGGATACGATGTCCCAACCAAGGTAAAAATTATTGCTTCTGTTGTCAGGGTTTGGCTTCACAGAGTCCGTGTCGGAGCGGTGGTGTTTGACGCTGTGCGGTATTTGAACCCAGCATCATTGACAGGGCACATCATCCACTCGATCACGTTTTTAAATTTCTTGCTCCCACTCAAGACTTTTTACACATGCCATTTTCGGGGTGCGCCCCATGAAATGTGACATGCTGCCACATGGTGTCGAGAATAAACTGTAATTTATGTGACACGTTGGCTGTGTAAAGATAACACTAGATGAAACAACAGGTACTCTCATTCTCAAATCGTAGTCTTAACAACTGACGAGAAAGTCTTTCATTTGTCAATGCGAAATTTATAACAGTAAACACAGACTTTCGTATCCAGTAGATGGGTGTACCAGCAACCCCTCAGTGACTCAGTCACTTCTGCCACTCTGATGAGAATTAACACTGTAAATTACTGTGCCTTTCATCTGCCCAAATGTGATTTGTTCTACACCCTCATCTGACAAGAAGGCTAATGGTTTACAGTTCACACATGTATTGTCAGGCCAGTTTAAACATATCGTTGTGGAATTAGCTTGATTCACAAATTCTCCTGAATTGCTTAAAACACTTTCGAATTCCCCCTCATAACCCACAAAAGAGTTAAAGCTATGATAAGCTGTCAGTGGCTATTGGAATTTGATACGCCCACACTAGCCCACCTCACCTCCACTCCTTAAGGTAAAGTCAACTACCTTTAACCTACCTGGTCCACTACCACATGGATCTGAGGCCAGGGATCATACACTCCACATGGACGGATAAATTTCTTACCACATGACTTTTTCCTTTCTAATCACTGATTTGGTAACTGGTTTCAGCCAGGTAAACACTCTCAAGCCTCTTTCCAAGTTATTGTTTATAGCTTTAAAAATACATACATGGTATCATCATCCAGAATATAACATGTGGCAAGTGTTTACAGTTCAATCTTAAACAACCACTAGGTTGTGGCATATAGACTTGATGTATACCCTTAGCAACTTTCTCTGAATGTTACTTTTTTCAAATATGGTGGCTGCCACACTCTAACAATTAACGGTATGTGTAGAGTTGAGCAAGAGACCCATGTGTCTTGTTAATTTTCAGAGTGTGGAAAGTTAATTCTTTCATACATGTACATCCATAATATTTTGTGTGTGTGCTTTTTTGGTGAGGAAAACAATGTTTAGTTTTGTTTTGTTTTTTGTTCCAGTGACATGAAGAACATGAGACTAAGTGATGAAAGTTTAGCCAAATCCCCAGATGAGGTGTTTGACATAATATGTAAAATAGGACGAGGGTATGTACCTATGTTGTGATATTGTCTTTTGTGACAAAGCAAGGTAGTTATACTGTAGATTATAATTCTTTTGGGATGTTAACTTTAATAGTGATTTACATGTACTTCTTTGATGTGGCATTAGACAAGTAACGTAACTGTCATGATCTTGGTGTAGGCACCAGGTACCTGCATATGGTCGTACCACCCTCTGCCTGAGTTCCCCTCACCATGAATTGCTGGTCATCGTCATATAGGTGAAATATTCTTGAGTATGGCGTAGAAGACCAATTAAATATATAAATAAATAAAACAGACTTGCTTAATTTCTTTACGTTTTGCCTTGTTGGATGTAAATCTATTTTGCTTATATGAAAGACAGTGTTGATTCATGTTATAGCTAGTATATAGATATTAATAATAAGATTGTATAACCAACATGCTTCAGTCATGGTGCTGACGTGTATACATCCGACATCATACAGAATCCTAATGAATCAATACTGACGATCACAGGAATACACTGATGTTAGACAAACCACTTCCCTTAAAGTCGATGACTGTACCTTAATACATGTAAATGCATTAATATAGGGACATCATTCAGTATGTCACACAAGTGACAAACGCCGTCCATTACCGACCATAGTTACAAGACTACATTAATGTCATAATCATACAACCCCCTTGTATTATTGTTCACCAGAAGACAGTAATGTTGCAGGAAAATTATAATTGCTGTTATTATTTCTAACCTACCTGTAGCTTTTGATTCTGATATATATATGTAGCTCACCTGTACAAGGTGAATATTGTGAGAGTGCAGATAGAAGGTTAAACTTTTTTTTTTTTTGTCTTTAGCCTCTGTATAATGGGCACATACATGGATTGAAGGTTAATTTTTTTTCTTAGCTCCAACATGCAGTGATAGAAAGTTATGGGTTTTTTGGGGTAATATTTTTTTTTCACTCATGTCTAGTTGACTGGTATATTAGGCGATCTCTCAGAATCTGGAAAAAAGAACAAGTCAATCATGGACAAAATTTAAGGTTGCCTTGCGTTGTTGTAGGTCATATGGCAGTGTGTTCAAAGCAATGCACAAGGAGTGGGGACAAGTGCTGGCCATCAAGCAGGTGCCTGTGGACACGGACCTCCAGGAGATCATCAAGGAGATCTCCATCATGCAACAGTGTGATAGCCCTTTTATAGTCAAGTATTACGGCAGTTACTTCAAAAACACAGACTTGTGGGTACGTGCAGTATACAAGTCGTGTGCGTTTGTGTCTCTTCCCTTGAATGTGAAATTCCTCGTCTTAGTGACAAGAAGCTGTGGACATTGCTGAAGTGGCCATTTGCCCTGATACATGTATTGTTTGTTGAGAACCACTTTGTTTTCCTCCAAAGTGGTGTTTGTATCGGTACGTCAGATTTGGTTAAGTTTCTCTTAGCCAGTAACTTGCCAAGGATTGGTAGTTGTTGCCGGGCTTTTCAGTTACCTCCATGCTTTTGAAATGACTGCCATCGTGTCAGTGATATTATTTTCAGTGTGGCATTAAAGAAGACTCCAAGACATACTTGTACATGTGAATAAGTAAAATGAATGCAAACTGTAACTAAGGTTAGGATATCTCGTTGTCCTTGAATGTGAAAAGTAAATTTCATTATGACCTGGAACAAGGAGAATATTCTTGATTAGCTCAGCGACAGATGAGTTTTTCCAGACAGCTTTCCAAACTTGCTTTAATGCATTGCAAGCCATGTTTGATCACTCTGAGCTGAAAATTTATATATGAATATGTTTGGTCTTAGTAAGGACTTGAACACACCCACCCTTGACCCCCAGGCCCCCCCCCCCAAAAAAAAAACAAAAAAATTTCTGAGAAATTGTACACGTTTTGCTTGGTTCTTTTTGGCATTGTTCAGTTGCATGTACATCTTGAAATACCTCATTGTCGATTACTGTTGTCATTGTAGATTGTGATGGAATATTGTGGAGCAGGATCTGTGTCTGATATAATGAGAATACGCAATAAAACGGTGAGTCAAATAATTGGATATACACACACAATAAAATGGTTTGTGAAATGAGGGTATATGTTTACAATAAATGGTAAGTCAAATGAGAGTGTGTGTGTGTGCAGTAAAGTGGTACCGTAATGGTCGCAAAATTTTGACCTAAATATCAGCCACTGTGGTCACGTGATGCATAGTGTCAAGGCGCTAGGTTATGGATTAGGCTAACAAAGAATTCGTTAGTTGCGCAATGGGAGGTTGCGACCTGTCTGGATTAACTGGAGCTTCACAGCTGACAGAGAAAACAAGTTTATCAGTGACAAACGTGGAGTATTAATTATTTGCAACCATTGATGGAACGATGAATGTGGTTACCGAGAAATCATTCTTTGGAGACAGGTGATCTGGCATTTGTTTGCCAAAACATTGGTGTGAACCCACCGATCAAGAACTTTTATTTTATTTGTTTATTTATTTATTTGATTGTTGTTTTACATCATACTCAAGATTATTTATTGGTGGCCAGCATTATGGTGGGAGGAAACCGGGCGGAGTCTAGGGGAAACCCACGACCATCCGCAGGGTTGCTGGCAGACCTTCCCACGTACAAACTATTATTCTGTCCCCTTATTTCATGGATAAACACAACCTAGAATAATCTCCACATTATGCATTACAAGTTACAAAATGAGATGTTTCAATATCACATAATTATTGTATCGCGTACCAGTAGTTTGTTTAAATCTTTCAGACAATGTCTGTGAACACGCAGTCAAGCCACTAGTGTCTGCCGATCGGTACAATATCACGATATCATTCTCCCAGAATGACTTACAAGCACATCACCGTAGGGTTTTTATTCGCTGTTGTTGGGTGGACTACATTAAACACAATAAAGTTTACAGTACCGCAGTTGTAACACTTAGCCTTTTTTATTGGTTTGTTCCCCATAATACTTTCAAGTGTATAAAACCTAGGCCTGTGTGCAATAACCAAGCTTCTCTGCATTATCAATGACAACTGGAGCTGGGCAAGTCGGGCACTCCTCTTGTCCGAAAATGGCCATGTTCTTAGAGCACAATTAATGGTGTCATGCATCATGCAAAAACCGCACTAAAAAAATTACGAGTAGTTCATCGATGTAGATGGACACAGGGTATTATTATTTGAAAATTCTGCCTCTCCTTGCAACCCTGAGTCCATCACCCAAATTAAAAAAAAATCACTGCTTGAGTTCAATGAAACTGCACTCGATGAGAACCACGCTCATGTCACCCAAACTTATGTGTATTCAAAATCAACAAAAATGAAATTTTTGTATGTTCTTTGGTGGTTGTATTTTGAAGCTTTAAGTAGAGCCTACAGACGACAGTGAAAAATTCAAAGTTCTCAAGATGTTTTTGATGTCAGAACTACATTTCAGGACCAAGAGTAGGTTACGAGACTTTTCAAAATGGCTGCCAATGGTGAGAAGTTTTGTATGTTCGTAATGCTCTAAGCTAATGTGACCTCAAATAGCTTGATCGGTAAAGGTAGTATTCGAGATTCAAAGTGAAAATGACTAAGGAATGGGCAAAAGAGATGCGATCTAGATGAAGTAAGTTACATGTGAGGCTTTTCAATGGGCTGGACAGCCTGAAGGGGGCGCTAAGTTTTGTTTCTAATAATACCCGTTGAGCGCAACGCAGTTCAAGCGCTGTATTTGTGGTGCAGGGGACAAATCACCGCAACCAATTTATTGGTCTGCACACGAGAATGATCGTTTCATTCGCGCCAAATTTCGTGGCAAGTATTGCAAATAACGTGGAAGTTAGAATGGCAAGTTCACAACAACACCCCAACGACGATATAAACTAGTTTACTCCAACAACTTTTTGTGATAACAATTTTCCAGTTAAGGCGAGTTCTCTGTATACTGCTGAGATCATGATCCTAGATATATAGGTTCTTGAGGACGGTCAGTGTCCCGCTGAGCAGCAGCAGTATATGCGTCCATACGGTGGCAGCAGAGGTTAAATTCACCCCAGTAGGGATCCGCGTATGTCCACTGATAATTGCTGGCGGTTGATGATCTAGGAGAATCGCATAGTAGGCAAATTTCGGGGTGTCCGGAGTGACAAAATAGTGTACTGATTTTAGGGGAGTTTTTGGACATTTTCTCATGGAGGCCACCTTTATGATAAACAAGTGTGAATTGAGTTTTGGACACATTGTGAAATTGAGATTTTCTAAATAAATTAAGTATCTTGGCTATATGAAAGAGTTATGTACTGTACATAGGTATGGAAAAAAAACTGAGTTTCTGTATTTTCCAAATTAAGTTCTGTGAAAGATTTTTGTGTAAAAAAAAAAAATCCCCTGGATATAGGATTACCAAACCTAAAATTGTTTATGCACAGGGGAGATAAATCTTATGGAGTCCATCAAAGCAGGCCAATGTTTACGTGCAGGTTTGCTTGTCGAGATAACACATCAGTTCAGTGTCCAGAATGAGCATCATCCATCTAAATGAGATGTACGTCACTCCATGACATATGAATGACAATGATTCCTTGGACAGAGGTGTGGAAATTTACATGTGAAAGTCACACCCCTGGTCTTCTGTAAGAGACACCAGCTCAAGAACAAAACCTCATGTGCTTTTTCATGTTTCTTGTGCTTCATCTAAGTAGAGAAGAAATTGCACGAAATGCCATCTTCTGTCGTTCCTTTTTGATATTTATTCTTTTGATTTTAGAACTGACGTTTGGCATTAAATTGCAGTACTTAATAGTTTAAGATGACAGTATGTTTGCCTCTTTATGTTTCTTGTGCTTCATCTGTAAATGGAGGGGAAATTGCATAAAGTGCCATCTTTCGTTGTCATTGAATTTGTGTTCTTTTGGTTTTAGAACTTACATTTGATCTGCATTTAACAGCTGATAATCATGTTTAATTTGTTTTTTATCTTTACTTCAGCTGAATGAGGAGGAAATTGCAACAATATTGTTGTATACCCTGAAGGGCCTGGAGTATTTACACTCACGACGGAAAATCCATAGAGACATCAAAGCCGGGAATATTTTGTTAAACACAGAGGGCCATGCCAAGTTAGCGGACTTCGGTGTGGCCGGACAGTTAACGGTAAGAGTGGAGGGCTGGCCGTTGTTGTTGGTTTGCTCTGGGTGGCTTTATATAGGCCCATTAGGCAATCAGAGCTAATGCTTGTTTGTATGTTTGCAGATGGACCATATATGTAAGTATGAATATCAGTGATTGGGCAATCTTGATAATACATTTATGTGTAGATTTAGACTTACAATACAGTACATGGCTGTATATGTAATTGAAAACCAGTTTTCAGGCGCGTAGCCTGAAGCCTTTTTTAGCTGTAAAGGGGTAGCGACTTTTCCAGACATAAGGAGACATGCGATATGTTGTGAACATTTTCTGAGCCAGTAATAGTATATGTAAGCAGATGTTAAGAGTTGTAACGTAGTGAAAGCTGTATGTGCTAAGGTGGAACTTTGGGAGGTGGGCCAAGTTGTAACATAGTGAAAGCTGTATGTGCTAAGGTGGAAGAATGGGACGTGGGGCAAGTTGTAACATAGTGAAAGCTGTATGTGCTAAGGTGGAACTTTGGGAGGTGGGCAAAGTTGTAACATAGTGAAAGCTGTAAGTGCTAAGGTGGAACAACGGGACGTGGGGCGAGTTGTAACATAGTGAAAGCTGTATGTGCTAAGGTGGAACAACGGGACGTGGGGCGAGTTGTAACATAGTGAAAGCTGTATGTGCTATGGTGGAACAATATGACGTGGGGCGAGTTGTAACATAGTGAAAGCTGTGTGTGCTAAGGTGGAACTTCGAGATGTGGGGCGAGTTGTAACATAGTGAAAGCTGTAAGTGCTAAGGTGGAACAATGAGACGTGGGGCGAGTTGTAACATTGTGAAAGCTGTATGTGCTATGGTGGAACAATATGACGTGGGGCGAGTTGTAACATAGTGAAAGCTGTGTGTGCTAAGGTGGAACTTCGAGATGTGGGGCGAGTTGTAACATAGTGAAATCTGTGTGTGCTATGGTGGAACAACGGGACGTGGGGCGAGTTGTAACATAGTGAAAGCTGTGTGTGCGAAGGTGGAACTTCGAGATGTGACCACAAAGTTTGCTCCCCTCCCACTGCTGAAAGCAGTTTGTACAGGTACATGTACATCTGTGTGTATGTCCCATCCCCTCACATACTGAATACATGTACCAGAGGTATACTTGGTTGTACATGTGTGTATATTTATGCCTGTGTTTACCATTTTGCCAGGTAAAATGACTGTTCTTTGGCTATTTGTATATAATGCACATTTTTCCCTCACAGAATACAGTTGACTTTACTTTGCTCTCTCTCTCTCTCTCTCTCTATATATATAATATATATATATATATATTATTTATGCCATTATTCCTCGCACAAGATATTATTTCTTAAGTGATTGTATGTACATCTATGCCTACATTTTTCCGCTCTGATAGGACACCATGGCGAAGAGGAATACAGTGATAGGCACTCCCTACTGGATGGCCCCAGAAGTGATACAGGAGATAGGCTATGACTGCGTGGCTGATATTTGGAGTTTAGGTAGGTTGTCTTCAGTAGTCTGTCTCTTCGTTGGACCTGTGTAAGTGACCTTATGTTGATTGTTCTTACATTATAGCGGGGTTGGATGAGACATCATCACCCAAGCAAAACAGTAGTCAGTCAGCCATGTTGGAGTCCTGTTGACATGGACTGATATTCAGTACTGCAGTTTGGCCACCAGATGTACCCTAAATGACTGAAAATTTCATTCAAAACAGTGCATTATGAAGGCAAATTTATGTCATAAAATATTTTGTTTGATGCTGAAAGTTACACTTTTCTAGTAGGGTGTCGTCTTGTCGACTTGAACATGTTCTCGCAACACAACATGGCTGAAACATTGAAAATGTTACATTAAGCCATAATCATTCATTCACTGTAAATGGCCTGAAATTTATGATTACAAGTGCATTTTTATAGGTAGATATGTGTTGTGAAATGTTATTTTCATGGCTGACACTCAAATTTTTCCGCTAGGGACCTTACCTTCCAAACAAACCTCACAAGGCCTTTTTAAAATTGAATCTTGGAATTAATAAATGTAAGCAAGTAAAAGTAAGCAAGACTAAAGTTGAAGTCATCATCAGTAGTTCGATGCAATATGTGATTCTGTATGAAAAGACCCGGCCACCCCACCCTTTTTTATTTCAACTAAATCAAGTAGGAGAAATATGCCCTGTTGACCATGAGTTTTCTCCCCTGTTCTTCTTTGTGTTCAGATATAACTGTTTGTTACCAGCTTACATTCAGAGCTTGTGTCTGTGACTTTTTTAGGTATTACTGCTCTAGAAATGGCAGAGGGAAAGCCTCCCTATGGTGATATTCATCCGATGAGGGTAAGGAATCTGATTAAGACTTTTGTTTTTACCTGTAGCACAACTTCTGCAAGAGGAGAGTTTTGAGTTTAAATGCCTCTCTGGGTTAAAAAAAAAAATCCTTGTTGTGTAATGTGACCTTTCAAATATCAGGTACTTTTGATTACATTTATTATAACATAGGCATCTGTCACGTACAAAAGATTTTGTAGAATAGGTATGTGGGAAGGCCCACCAGCAACCTGCCAATGGCTGTGGGTTTTCCCAGGGCTCTGCCCGGTTTTCTCCCAGCTGGTCACCATTGTGTAAGGGAAGTATCCTCGAGAATGGCGTAGAACACCAATGAAATAAACAAGTAAATATATTAGTATCGATGAACTATGGAGAACATTGAGGAACTAAATGTTTGTAAGCGTAAGAAGTTCCGGGAGGAAAGATCTGTGATTTGTGCAACGAGAGCATGGGAAGACAAGTGATGGGTATAGTACTTCATTCATCACTTGCTGTTGTATGGGGTTGAAGTATTGTTGACAACAGGAAAAAGTACACCTATGGATTTTGATTGTAAAAAGTGTATATTTTTTTTTCTTTCCAGGCGATATTCATGATCCCCACAAAGCCACCGCCATCATTCCGAAACCCTGACAAATGGTCAACAGAATTTATAGACTTTGTGAATTTATGTCTGGTGAAGAATCCAGACCAAAGAACCACAGCTAGAGAATTATTACAGGTTTGGGACTTCCACATGTACATTTAATCACAGTTAGATGTCGTATACTTGCAGATGCTCTGGTAGTGTTTTGTAAAATTAGACACAAAGTTTGTGGAGAATACCCTAATTCCTCAACCTTTTCATGTGTAAAAGGGCAAATTTCAATGCAGTTTATGCACATTTATAGTCTGATTTTGGAGACAAAACTACATCAGTTGAATTGGTCAGTTTCAGGGCTTCAAATAATGTATGATATCAGTCATCACAGAATAATGCCTACAGAACATGCTTGAATAAACACCTTGCAAACATGCACAAAGGTTGAAGAATTACAGGACTCAAACTATATATATTCATTATTTTTTGACCCAGAGGCCTCCATGCCCTAGTGGTCAGTGTGTAGTGCAGCACAATGAAACAGGAGCCTCTCACCATTGCAGTTGCTGTGAGTTGCAGTCCACCTCATGCTTGCTTCCTCTGTGGTCTTATGTGAGAAGATCTGCCAGCAACCTGTGGGTTAGAACTCAGTTTCCTCCCACCATAATGCTGGCTGCTGTTGTACAGATGAAATATTCTTGAATATAGCATAAAACACCAACTCAATGAATAAATAAATAAATAGATAAATAATTGGATCTTTTTTCTCATCAAGTAGAATTGACTTTAAAATCCTCTCGCTAATGGTTTGCTTTTGACAACAGTCAGTTAACAACTTTTCACAGTCTTAATCATGAATTCTATGAATAAGCCTTGCAAGTCTTTATTCCAGATATTGTCCATCCATATAAATGACCATTCTTTCTGGAAAAAAAAAAAGAAAAAAAAATCAGATCCCCAAAATCTAGAGTAATGCCATAAGGTGACAATAAAATAAAGCAATAAATAATTTTGAATAATATGTAACTTTCCAAACATTATTTACTATGTATTTTTGTGTTTAGAGACGTTTGATTTTCTATGCATTTTTATCTTTTATAGTGTGGGTTTGTGACGTTTTCTGATTTCCTGATGTTTGCAGCATGAATTTATTCAAAATGCCAAACCTGTGAGCGTACTACAGAGAATGATACAGGAAGCTAAGGAGTGCCAGGATTCTCATGCTGCTCTCCTGTTGAATGGAGACGACTCGGTGAGTAGGCCGGGAGAACAGTATAGAGGTTTCAAGAGTCCGCATATGGATATGATATTATATTCATCACCTTTTGTCTTTGTTTCAAAAAAATGTTACATTCATCATACCTTTTCAACCATAATTCATGAAGGTATGAAGGCTGTTGTTGCTGCTTGAGATTTTTCTATAAACTTCTGCTTTTAACACTTGCTGACTGAAGATCGGTTGGAAGAGAGATAATTTTCTTATGTGGAATTCGCAGCCTTCATCAAGTTGATAACATACTGGAATCAGCCTTTGATGATGAAAGTGAAAGACAAGGCACCACAGGAATAATTGTAGAGGATGTGGAATGGTGCCTTTTGTTTGTATGCCTTGTATACCTTGCTAGGACGCCTGAAGTGCGGGGTCAAACTGACTGTGGACAGGGCATACTGTAAGTGACCTGAAGTTTTGTCAGTTACTGCGTTGCTCATTTTGTGCTGATTCTGAGACTTGGGTGGTTTGTTTGGAAAGTAAAGTTTTATCCTACAGGAGAAAATGTAAATTTTGGCTCCAAAAATAATGTTTTTACATTAACTGGCCTCTAAAATGCACTTTTTGGGGTGAAATTCTAGGTCATTCAGAGTATGTAGATGCCAACACTCTGGAAAGTTGATCAGTAATTTGCCAAATGCCGGTGGTTTACCATGGGCACATGGTTTATATGAAAACAGGGAGATGAAGACGACAGGGTACCAGGGTACTGACTGACAATGTTGTGGTGACTACTTTATGCCTCTTGTTTACATAACATGGTACCATGGCACTAACTGATGATGTTGTGGTAATGTTACCTCATCTGTGTATGACAACAGGGAGATGAAGATGACACAGATGGTACCATGGTACAGATGAAGGATGATCAGGATGCTGGCACAATGAAGGCCCAGGACCTGAACAGTGAAGGTATACACAAATTTTCCACCGTAAACAAAACTGGGACTAGAGGACTCATCTTATAATTGGTGGTGTACAGGATATAGAAAACCTGTTGAACAAATCAGTTTCATTTTCTGATTGAATTCATCGACATTGGGTCGTCACTTTGTTGTCGTAATGACTGAATCTCCAAGGACAGAGAAGTCCTATTTGGTTACCTACTTTCTGAATCAAACAGCTAAATCGTAATGTCACTAGACACTCTTGTGGCCAGTACGAGTGGCGCAGTGATAATTACCAGTCAAAACAGTTTAATGTCATGGTCATGTTTTAATCTTTTCAGACCAGGCACTCTGGTGGCCAGTACGAGTGGCGCAGTGATAATTACCAGTCAAAACAGTTTAATGTCATGGTCATGTTTTAATCTTTTCAGACCAGGCACTTTGGTGGCCAGTACGAGTGGCGCAGTGATAATTACCAGTCAAAACAGTTTAATGTCATGGTCATGTTTTAATCTTTTCAGACCAGGCACTTTGGTGGCCAGTACGAGTGGCACAGTGATAATTACCAGTCAAAACAGTTTAATGTCATGGTCATGTTTTAATCTTTTCAGACCAGGCACTCTGGTGGCCAGTATGAGTGGCGCAGTGATAATTAGCAGTGAGAACAGTTTAATGTCATGGTCATGTTTTAATCTTTTCAGACCAGACACTCTGGTGGCCAGTACGAGTGGCGCAGTGATAATTACCAGTCAAAACAGTTTAATGTCATGGTCATGTTTTAATCTTTTCAGACCAGGCACTTTGGTGGCCAGTACGAGTGGCGCAGTGATAATTAGCAGTGAAAACAGTTTAATGACATATCTGTGTTTTTCTGTTTTCTCTCTAGGCACTTTGGTGGCCAGTACAAGTGGCGCAGTGATAATTAGCAGTGAAAACAGTTTAATGACATATCTGTGTTTTTCTGTTTTCTCTCTAGGCACTTTGGTGGCCAGTACAAGTGGCACAGTGATAATTAGCAGTGTGAACAGTTTAGTGATGTGTTTTACTGTTTTGTCACCAGGCACGCTGATAACCAGTACAAGTGGTACGGTGATAATTAGCAGTGAGAACAGTTTAGTGATGTGTTTTACTGTTTTGTCACCAGGCACGCTGATAACCATTACAAGTGGTACGGTGATAATTAGCAGTGAGAACAGTTTAATGATACATTCATGTTTTACTGTTTTCTCTTTAAGCACTCTGGTAGCCAGTACAAGTGGAACAGTGATAATTAGCAGTGAGAACAGTTTAATGACATGTCCGTGTTTTTATATTTTCTCTCCAGGCACTCTGGTAGCCAGTACGAGTGGCACAGTGATAATTAGCAGTGAGAACAGTTTAATGATACATTCATGTTTTTCTGTTTTCTCTCCAGGCACTCTGGTAGCCAGTACGAGTGGCACAGTGATAATTAGCAGTGAGAACAGTTTAATGACATGTCCGTGTTTTTATATTTTCTCTCCTTGCACGCTGATAACCATTACAAGTGGTACGGTGATAATTAGCAGTGAGAACAGTTTAATGATACATTCATGTTTTACTGTTTTCTCTTTAAGCACTCTGGTAGCCAGTACGAGTGGAACAGTGATAATTAGCAGTGAGAACAGTTTAATGACATGTCCGTGTTTTTATATTTTCTCTCCTTGCACGCTGATAACCATTACAAGTGGTACGGTGATAATTAGCAGTGAGAACAGTTTAATGATACATTCATGTTTTACTGTTTTCTCTTTAAGCACTCTGGTAGCCAGTACGAGTGGCACAGTGATAATTAGCAGTGAGAACATTTTAATGACATGTCCGTGTTTTTATATTTTCTCTCCTTGCACGCTGATAACCATTACAAGTGGTACAGTGATAATTAGCAGTGAGAACAGTTTAATGATACATTCATGTTTTACTGTTTTCTCTTTAAGCACTCTGGTAGCCAGTACGAGTGGCACAGTGATAATTAGCAGTGAGAACAGTTTAATGACATGTCCGTGTTTTTCTGTTTTCTCTCCTTGCACTCTGGTAGCCAGTATGAGTGGCACAGTGATAATTAGCAGTGAGAACAGTTTAATGATACATTCATGTTTTTCTGTTTTCTCTCCAGGCACTCTGGTAGCCAGTACGAGTGGCACAGTGATAATTAGCAGTGAGAACAGTTTAATGACATGTCCGTGTTTTTCTGTTTTCTCTCCTTGCACTCTGGGAGCCAGTACGAGTGGCACAGTGATAATTAGCAGTGAGAACAGTTTAATGACATGTCCGTGTTTTTCTGTTTTCTCTCCTTGCACTCTGGGAGCCAGTACGAGTGGCACAGTGATAATTAGCAGTGAGAACAGTTTAATGACATGTCTGTGTTTTTCTGTTTTCTCTCCAGGCACTCTGGTAGCCAGTACGAGTGGCACAGTGATAATTAGCAGTGAAAACAGCACACTGGAGGAGTCTTTGGGAACGATGGTGATCAATGATGACCCTGATGAAGATACAATGAAACGTAAGGCAACTTCTTAACTTGGCTCTTGATAGGAGAGACTTAAATTTGAACTCTTTTGTCGTTGGGGGTAAAAAAAAAGTCCTACTGTACAATGTGGCTTGTGGAAAATGTTAGACAACCTTCCTTGACACTAATTTACTGATGACCTTTCTTGCTCTCTTCCAAAGGTACAAATGATACCCCTATCCTTCAGGGTCTTCCCAAGTTCACAAATGTTCAGCTCCTCAGTTTTCGTCATCATTCGTCTCTGCTCTGAGTAACTTTTTGTGAAAGCTTTTTCGAACGCCCGTGTTGTGGGAAATGCAATCAGGACTAGTGGCCTAACATTTCTAACAGATCACATGGTACAGTAGGACTTCTTTTACCTCCAACAGTGAAAGACTTCAAACTTGAGACTCCCCTGTTCCTGTAGGGGAAACAAATGCCTTTATAGGGAGATGTACATATAAAGCTTGACGAGGGCCTCCATTGTTTGTCGTCACCAGATTCTGATAGTTTCTTTGGCCTTGCCTGTTTTTAGGTTTGTTCGGAGACGGGGATGATATCCTTCACTAGAAAAATGTAATTTTCAGCATCAAATTAACAATTTATGGTCTTTCTTTGCCTTTTTGAAAATCCACCTGTTTTAGTGGAAAATACAGTTAATGTTGGGAAGCGCCCCCAACGTCAATTCATAGTGTGCAGATTACAATTAGTGTGCAGCAGTGTGTTAAATTAGCTTTTGTTAACGTTACGCATGATGTCGTCTATATTACAGCAAAGTTGAACATGAATGATGAAATTTGTACCTCTCTGGAACTACGTGGGAAAGTTGGCCAGCAGCGTGTGGATGGTTGAGAGTTTTCTTCGACTTCTGCCTGGTTTACTCCCACCATAATGCTGGCCACCATAGTATAAGTGAAATGCTCTTAATTCTTTAACTAAGTAAATAAATGAGATTTGTGAACTGTTTTGCTTCTGATCACTTTTGATGTGATTACCTCCCTTGACTTTATCAGGCCATGACACGGGAACAGGAGAGAAGAAATACCGACCTGCCTACCTTGACCATTTTGAGAAAAAAGAGGAGGAGCAAAACAGCCAGAAGGTGGGGCAGTCAAAGGCCCCACCCCTTCAACAACAACAGCAGCAGCAGCCACAGCCGAGACAAGTCACACCTCCTCATCACTTTCAGAGAGCTTTCATAGATGGAGATTTTGAGTTTGTAAGTATTACTCTAGAAAAGAGTGAGACTGAGGTTGCAGGGCTCTCAATAGCTTAAATGACAAAACATTTGTTCTCACTCGAGTAGATAAGAGGTTTATAGCTCTGTCCACTCGGGTTTTCTGCACTTATAAACCACACCACACTGGTACAAACAGAAAAAAATTGAGAACTGTATTTAAGAGGCAGTGCTGGAGGTGTGTCTATTATGTGACTTGTACATATTTTTTAGTCAAGCCTGGTTTTTGGCCATGTTCAGGGGTTATCTCTGTCCACTCCGATTTCCTGCACCTGTATACTACACCCCACTGGTATAAATAGAAAAAAAGAACAGAGCAAAGTTGCATTAAAGGGTTATTACTGGAGAGTTTAGTATTTTGTGATTTGTACATATATTTTAGTCCAACCTGGTATTTGGCAGAGTGCAGAGGATAGCTCTGTGCTCTCTGGTTTCCTACACCTATAAACCACACTGCACTGGTATAAATGGAAAATATCTATGAGTTCTGTGTTAAAGAGTCTTTGCTGGAGAATTTCTTTTTCATGACTTGTACATATGTTGTAGTCCACCATGGTTCATGGCAAAGTGCACAGATTTCTAGCTCCGTCCACTCCGGTTTCCTTCACCTATAAACCGTGTGTACCACTCTGGCATAAACGGGAATTTTTTTCCTTTTTTGAGTTCTGCATTAAATTGACTGTACATTTCAGAGAATTTCTTTTTCCTGTACGTATTTTGAAGTAAAAAAAGTAGCTTTGCATGTTGTTGACTGATTTCAACCCAATTAGGTTTGAAAACAAGATTTTTGGTCCATTTCTGAGATATGTGCACCAACTCCTATATACTGGTATATGCTTACACATGTATATCATGAATTGGCTGCATGCAGCATTATGTCTGGTGTCCTCTGCGTAGTGTTCTAGTGAGGCAACACTGTGAAGATGGTGACCATGGGAGTAGTTTGCTACAATGGTGACCATGGGAGTAGCCTGCTACTAGGAGAAAAATTTATTTCCCCAGTGTGATTTGCTTTGTTTCTATGCTAAGGTATCGAGGCTGTTGTTTGACAATATTTTCAGACAAATCCTGCTGGTCTCTACAGATTTTGATAACTCAGTATTTAACTTTTTATAGTAAGCAAAATCTGATATACTTTCACTACCGTTTTTGTTTCAGTTGAAAAACCTTGGTTATGAGGAGCTGGAATCAAGATTAGCGGGTTTAGATCCGGAAATGGAGCAAGAAATCGAGGAGCTTCGAGCGCGGTATCAAGCCAAACGGCAACCTATACTGGACGCTATTGATGCCAAGAAAAAAAGGCAACAAAATTTCTAGTGTCATTTGCTTGGCCAAGAGGTTGTGAAACTTGCCTTTCGTTTCTTTTATCTCAAATTGATTTACAAGACAATCACATAGACAGGTGGATTTCCTGTGGGGAAGCTGTGTTTTGGCCGGAGTTATCTTTCCTTGGCTTTCGTAGATAACAGAGTAATCTCCCCTTATTGACTGTTTCGTGGAATCTCAGAGCAGTGCCAACACCGAGGGAGACTGGGATACCTGTTTGTTTTTGCTGTTTGTTGACAGTTTTAGTGATCAGTAGGATCAAGTTGTTTTCGTTTTTACGGAGCTTTGTTTTTGTTTTTGATCTACTCCTAATGATAATTTTTACCTGTAAAGTTGTGGACTAACATAATGAGGCTGTGTCAGAGATTTTGATCA
Source organism: Acanthopleura granulata (assembly GCA_016165875.1). NCBI lineage: Eukaryota > Metazoa > Mollusca > Polyplacophora > Chitonida > Chitonidae > Acanthopleura > Acanthopleura granulata. The sequence continues at coordinate 12,907,186 of JABBOT010000013.1, forward strand.
AATTTCTATTTATTTTTAGAAAACAGTTCAGATAAATGAGATTGTGTTTCTTATTCAGGATATCAAGAGTGTTGAGCATTCTGTTTACTGTTTCGGCAATGTCCACATCTCAAATTGTGGCGTTATTCTCAAAATTGTCAAAGAAAAGAGCATCCGTAACTGATCAGAAATCAACGTTTTTTGAAGTATGATGAGGGCTTTGTTGTAAGAAACACTGCACGTGAATGTGATGATCAAGTGAAAAGACAACTGCTTCCTCCTCTTATCACTGAACCTCGTCAGAAATCAAAAGAATGTTTAGTTGTTTCCTCTGAAATTTGGTCAGAATCCCTGCATTACTCTGTCCTGGTCCACTGTATACTTGCGTGCTGTTCCAAATGATGTGGCGCCATCTCGCCTGTGGGGGCAGGGAGCCACACATTTGATGCTTTGTACACAAAGACATGTATATCTGTGATGTGAAGAGAGATGACAGGACTCTCTCTTGTGTTTTGTGTCAAAAAGTCCATGTGTCATGTGACAGAAATATGGATCTAGCTCATCCAGTATTTGTTCCCCTGTAATTTACATGCCACCTCTTCCTGATTCTGTCTTACATTTGCACATTGGGCCATTGGTAAAAAAAATTCTTTGTTGCAGGTAACACAACTATATCTAAAAAAAAATATGTTTTTTTTTAATCTTGCTAATGAAGTAGATAAAGGTTTTAAGAAATTAACATGAAGAGAGGAGTATGAAAAAAACTTCCAAGCCAGGCCAAACAAAAAAATCGAGTACACCCGTTTTTGAAGCGGTGGTCGGGTTACCCGCAGTAAACATATTTTTCATCATGGCCTTAGTACTAATTTTATCTACTTATATACATATTTTGAGATGTAAGTATGAGTGTGAATGGATGAGATTGACGTATTTATCCAAGACCGTTATCTGATTGATTATTTGTTGAGTTTCTTGACTAGTGAGTTGATGTCATTTCAAAAATGGCATGTCGATACGTTAATACTCAATTTTGGTGCAAGACCATTATTACTTCAGTGTTTCAGGATGCTTAAAGACTAGTGCATGTACGTCGGTAGCTGGACATTTGGAAATGTCTTTGACATTTACCAGCAAGCTGTTGGTTTTTCTTGTTGGCTCTGGAAATAAGAGAATGCCAAACCTGCAAATAGGTGCCTGGTAGTTTTGAAAACATGCCATTGGTGAAAGTGGTATGACCCGAGATACCTTTGTCCGGTATGTATAACATGGGCAACGTGATCATACCATTTCATCCAAAGGGGCATTTTCAAAAATGTCAGGCACCTATTTGCAAGCTTGGAGTGCCCACCTTACTTTATTTTTATCATCTGCTGATGAATCTACATGTAAATGATTTCATTGGTTAGCATTTTGTTATATATACGACCTTTGCAAACCATCGGACAGTTGATGATGGTATTTGCTTATCTGGGTGTTGAAGCAGTGCCCCAGATTTGAAAACACACTTCAGTTGTCCAAGAACTGTGTTCACGGTCCGCAAATACATTTGTTAGCACATGTAGCTAAGTTTGTAAATTTCGAACATTTACGTCCGCTGGGTGATAATGGGAAACCTTTTCATCCAAGTCATACGAGCCCAAGTTGTCCAGCCTGTTGCTGATTCCGGCCTTCTCGATTACATTTTTGTGCACAAACTGGTTATCTGAAGTACATATGTATAAGTCAACGCTTGCCACAGCAGAGCAAATGTGATTAAATTAGCACCCAGTCACGGACCAGTGGCAGTCAGCGGCCTTTGAGGTTTGAGGCTGAAAATGCTTTCTGTGCCTAATATAGCGACAAGGTTTTAAAATAACACTTTCTTCTTGGTATTTCCAGTTTGCCCATTGTGTTTCCGAGGACTTACTGTGAACGGGAAAGCGATTTGCATTGACTAGTTTTAATAACACGGATATTATTAAAAACGTGATAAGCATGCCGCTTCCAGGTTTAGTGATAGGCCCATGACAAAATTTAGCACCTGCGATATTTCACGAGATTCTGCAAAGTGGTCACCAGAAAATGGCAGCTGTACAAAATGCGAATGTTACTTATTGCAGGACAACAATCAGCCCAGCTTGGATTTGGGCGACCATTTTGTGGTAAAAGATACCCCATTTACATCAAGAATAGGTGCCATACATGTGCATGTAACTGAATAATGCTAGTGACTGTGTTAAGATGGAGTGTGAAGGAAGAGGTGGCATTGAAGATAGGTCGTGTTAAAATATGGTCTGAAAATGAAAAGGGTGCACCTTTGGACCTGGGTTTATTTATGGTATATGCTAAGTAATCCACAATAACTGTTGCACGTTTTTATGTTATGGCATCGTACTGTTGGACTTGTGGTAATATATTGTTTGAACATACTTGTAGAGGATTGATGGAAGAAGCAGTTAAATGCATGATCTCGTTAAAACGTTCATAGGTATTACTTACACTTACCAACATGTTGCATTTGTGTTATGTTTAATGAAACCGTAAACTTTGATGTATGATGTTGTAAATTAGCATCACACATTCTAAGTATTTTTTTCCAGGTGTATACTATGATCTGCTAGGGCTGGTTTGAATGCATGAGGAAAAAAAATTATTTATTTTGTTTTTTTTTTTTTTAGTATCAAAAATAAGTCTTGAAAATCAACAAAAGTGCAAATTACACATATACCACGGTGACAAGGATTGTAGGTGCTGCAGCCTTTCTTACACAATTTTCTTACGCTGTGTTGGTCGATAAGTCTGCTAAATTGTCCTTCTTGGAAAATTTGGCATACCGATCTATCCTGCAATATTACATTATTTTTCAAGGAATGAGTTAATCCAAACGCACACACACACATACGAGGACGTCCCCAAATCATTTTCAATTTCAGAAAACCATCTTCAGTGCCAGCGGATACTATAACGCATGTGAAGTAAAGTTGACGTTGAGTTGTACATCAGTTCACTCCGTGACAGTTGTCGTGGGTTTACTTTACCAGCTAAATCCACTTCAGTTTATAAACGATTTTAGAACAGTGATGTCGACGTGATAAATTGGGTAGATGCCTTTTAAGCCCCAACAGACATGTAGGCTAGTCGGCGCATCCTATTCACAGGTCACAAATGCGCCAAGAAAGTTGTACTTGAAATGCCATCAGAGTTGAAAACTGCTTGACTGTAATACTCACACACTGACGTGGTGGGTTGTTGATACACAATGCAATTTGTGGCTTGAAAAAAATAGCAAATATTTAAGGTTTTGGCAGCTGAAAGCAATTCCGTAGAATACACCCACCACCCCCACCTGACACACACGCGCCTCCTTCCTCCAGGTTACCATAGTGAAAAAATATTTGTGACCTCTAGTCCAGCAGTTTTTGTGTAAAGAAAAGATACCGTTTTGGTGAGCGAAGGTGCAAGCATGACTTGACGTTGAAGTAGGAGGTAATTTCTCACGCATGTTTGTTGACATATATTTTTTTCTGTGTCGACAAATTTACATTACAAAAATTTTGTTCCGTGACTTCGCTACATATTTTTTCATGATTCTGAGATTCTGATGATGAAAGGGTCTTTTGAGGTTTCTTTGCAAGGAAGGATAATATGTTACTTGAAACGTGTCTCAAAAGTTTCAGCACCAAAAGTAATGTTCGAGGACATTTGTTTGCCTCTAAACATGCCCTTATGGGGAAGAAAACTCACGTCCTCTACCGTACATAAGTAGTGAGGAAGTAAGTATCGAAGCTCTTGTATAACTTACAGATGTAATACGTACTCGTCCATCTTACTTGCTACACTCCCGAGAGCACGTGCGCCTACTCCTTCGGTCAGTTTACATCAGTGTCACTGCCAGCAATCAGAAATCTTGAACAAGTTCACCGGCGGTTACGCTGACGAGATCCCCAGTGAGGGGTGTTAAAAAAATATTAAACACTGTCTCAACCACCAATCGCAGTATATATAGTAATGCATGTCAGGTGTGAATGCATTCTCTTTTAGCCAAGGCATGCACAGCAGGATTTTAAGGGGCGCATAAAGGCATTTCCATTGAGGAATGCTCGTTTTAGAAAGAAAGGCCATGCGCTGGTGGTGAACACCAAAAGTAATACTCGAGGACATTCGTTTGCCTCGAAAAATGCACTTCTAGGGGAGAAAACTCACGGCTCACGGTGGAATCGAAAATCCCAATTACAGGATATTTAATATCGGGAACAGTAATATAAAAACGGGCGCACATACCGGCACATGGGCTGTCAAGGGATGGGCCAAACGGTGAACCCTTCCCGCCTAAAGTAAATTCAGGTCCAAGCTGTATAGTCTTGTCATTCGTGTCTTGGCGATGAGTTTTCTGAGCAAACTGGTTTGTCGTGTATTGCAAGAGAACAGCAGTCAGTTGGTCCAGAGCCGCCATTGCTTGGGAAATGGCACACACTTGCGCTTCTCAGTTATTTGTTGCTTACGGGAGATTTACGTGTGTAAAACTCAGCGAACATAAACCTGGTTAATCAGACAGCCTTGGATGATTTGGCTGATATTGAGGGCGTGAAAATGCGTCATAGAGCGAGATTTGCATTGTTACCAGTTAGACTCGCCTTCACCCGTCCGTTCTGTCATTTTGAAAACCAAAGATACACAAAATTCAGATAGCGCCATAGCAAAGGCCTGGAAAGATTCAGCCATAACTACCCCCTGTGATTCTTACACAGAATCTAAAAAACTTTTGCCAGAAGCTGGAATTATGTTTCATGTGCGTTTAACACTGTTTTGTATCGAGAAAGTTTGGAAAGCGCACATTGAGAAGCTCGAAAGTGGTGCCACGTCGTCAGTTTTACCCAACCAAGCGCAATCTATAACCCGAAAACACAGCTGTTTCCGCTGATGTCGCCTTTGGCCATACATGTGTGTGGGCATACAAGTCACGCGACATTGTGCTCCCAGTTTCTCGAACATGGCGTACCGCATGGCATCGTATTAGAATTCCTGACGAGGATGATTTATAGAGGTACCAAAGAAAAACAAAACGGCTGTGGCCCTTTAGGTCTGTTTCAACCTTTCTTCCGTGATCAGGAAGATTATATCATTTGTTTGTCTTTTCCTTCAAGGGTCGATAGTAATGATGTCATTAATTGCCTGTGGGCTGTGTGCGTACTACTTCATTTACTGCTATTAGTCTTTTATTTTATGTTGTTTTATTCTTCGATTGATAACCAAGTGCGTATCAGGGTTTCACCTCAGACATAATATCACTTCGCTTGGTCCATACTTCATCGTTCACAAATTTGGTTTGATTATTATACCACATGTATCGTCTGGTCACCTTGGGGGCTACATATGTTATCTGTTTTAGGGGAATCAGTTAAAGGTGATCCTACTTTACTTTTTGTTATGAGAGTGTATAATTATCATGGGTGCATTTGTTTGAGAATAAAAAAAAATCGTTGTAAAAGAAAACACCAAAAAAAAGGCGCCGTTAGAATTCCACCGGGGTTTCGCACATTGACTCTGTGATGTTGTTGTTGCAATATTTCGCGCCGTCGTACATGAAGTTTGGACCTGGCGGAGACCACCCATGATTTAGGGTACTTTTATTTAAGGTACATTTATTACTTAATATATATATAGCTTTAACGGAAAGTTAGCCTATGCCTGTTTCGATCATGTGTGGTAGGTAAGAAGCTGTACTGTCCGAATGTATTGCACTGCATCTGTAGTGGTGTAAGAAAAATAATAAACGAGCTGACAAAAAAAATAGGGAAAAATGTATTTGTACAGATATGCTTTAAGAATAAATTAAATATCTAAAAACATCTTTTGTCTTACTCGTTCTTCCCCTGCTTAGCCAGGTGGTAGAATCAGTGCAATCTTTTGTATGTAGAGACTATAAGGTTATATCCCGTCTGCCACTCTGTCGGACTATCACGAATGTATGTTTTTAGGATTTCAAATTGGTTCATCTTCTTGAACTGAAACTTGCAACATGTGTTCACCATGATGAATTGCATATCATGTTGCATTTTCGGGCCATTTCGTCCATTGTCGACAAAATCATGGTCGTTTTTGACGCTCGGCAATTTCCTGGAAAACAATGACGAATCCGAGGCAATAAAACCCGCTGGTGGAGTGTATCATGGTGAATTATGAAAAAAGGTTATGTATTCAAGCTGTGTTTTCTTGGCAATAATTTGTACATTGTGGAGGTGTAGATCTTGCTTTCAGTGAAAGGCAAATTTGGTAGTGAATACAGGCAAAAATCAGACTGCCTTCTTGGTGGTGGTATGAAGCAAATGTCATGTCTTCACTTAATGAAGAAGTCATTCGCTTCGAAGAAATTACTCATTCAAACCGTTCTTTCGTGTAGAAACTTTTCCTATAAGGTGTGTCGTGTTTAAGAAACTCACTCAGTTATTGCGTTATTCTTCAGCTAGTTTTGTTTATATGCTCTGTATTTATGCTACCAGCTTGAATCGGTTTGGAATCTTGGGTGCGTTCCATTGGAAACTGGAGGTGGTTGTGGCCGCTGAATTGTCGTTCCATTCGCAACTGCAGAAGACGAGTGGTGCCACTCTGACGTCGGTGGAGCCAGAGGCGTGCACGCCTGTGCGCCATGCGCGTATAATTTACGTCAATAATTTAGGTTTCTGGTTTACTCCTAGCAATTTGTCCCCCATTTGAAAGAGGAGGGGAGAGGGCGGCGTGCGGGGGATTAAAAACACGCACAAAAAAAGATATGAAATTAAGTTCGACGGATTTTGTCTGATAATAAATACACACTGTTAGGAAAATTACACCTTTAACCTTGGCTGTTCTTAGGTTAAATTAGCTTAAGCATTCTTCCAGCCATCCACAAACAAAATCTCTGTCGCATAAATAAAGCATGCCTAATTGTGTACAGTGTGATATAACAATGAAATACGCCCATATTTAAAAGCGAACCGAGGTGTATATATGATATTTACTGAGGCGTGGTATATAGAAACATGAACTATTGGAAACGATTTCAATGTGGAAACCCGCTCACGTTTCATACGCTTTAGCGGACATAGTGAACAAATGCCCCGCCTTTGTGTGTTTTGTCCTGCTCCTGCATATCATATTAACGGCCGTGGATGGAATTGCCTACAAATCCGCCGGTTTATATACACCACAACAGTACAGAATGTATGGATGCGGCTCGCATTGACAGTTTGCTGTATAAACTGGTCTACTATACGAAATGGTTGGGCGAATACGAAACTTGTGGTGGGAATACGAAAGTTGTTGTGTGAATACGAAAGTTATTTGACGATTGCGAAAGTAAATGGATAAATTAGCAAATTGTTGGATAAATCCGAAATTTGTTGGGCGAATACGAATGTTGTTCAGGGAACCAGGTTTTTGAGGAATACGAACGCTGATTGGCGAATATGAAAGTCGATGAGTGAATAGTGAAGTTGTTGGATAAATATGAAATTTGTTGGGTGAAAAGGAAAATTGTTGTGTCAAAACTGACGTCAGGAGACCGGTAAGTTTATGGTATAAACAAACCGAATTTTGTCGAAAAATTACTATCGTTGAAACCGGTTCTGTATATACGATATTTACGGAACTGTTGCCGGAAATTGTAGATGTGGAAACCCGGATTTAAAACAGAAGAAGAATGATGAAAGCCAAAAAAAAAGACAAATATTTTGGACGGATTTGTCTCTTAAAATACATAGCCGAGAAGAATGCCCTTCCTTTTTTGGCTGTTCTTCCCTTATCCACAAACATAACCTTTTTCGCATAAATAAAGTATGCGTTATTGTGTACTGTGTGATATAACGAAGAAATACGCCTATATTTAAGCGAACCAGGGTACATGTATATATATCTATATATGCTATTTATTGAGCTGTGGTATATAGAAAAACGTGAACTTTGACTTTATTGCAAACTACTTCAATGTGGAAACCCGTTCACATTTCAAACGTTTTAGCGGACATGCCTTTGTGTGCTTTGTTCTGTTCATACATATTATATTAACTGCCGTGGATTGAATTGCCTACAAACGCGCCAGTTTATACACACCACAATAACACATAATGTGCGTGGCTCGGCTCGCCTTGGCAGTTTTGCTCTACAAGCCGATCTTGATTCTTCCGACTTTAACGAGAGCGCCTTGTCACGGAGCTGACTCTTATTTGCATTTAACGGATCAGTAAGTGTTTATACTGCTCTCGTCTGCACAATACGGCGGACTATTTTTATTTGCGGGGTTCCGCTATTGGGGAGCAAACAGGTCAAGCACCGCGCGGCATAAATTGAAATTTAATAGCCTCAGTTTTCATGTCATTGTTTGATCGCGCCAGCTAATATAGTGGTGTAGCTGCCATGTCTGTGGCATTCCCCGGCGTCAGCAACGCCTGGTTGTTGTGCTGTCGTCAAGAAAATGGCTGAGTGTACATATGACTTTGTGCTCCGTATATATAAGACCAAACGTGTTTAGGGAACAGACAGTTCGATTTTTAGTCTCATATGCCCTGGCAGTCATTGGATCTGGTAAGTGATAGCGCTATATATATGCTCGACTTTGATCGTCTTGTTATGTGAGACATTCATATGTCCATTAAAAATGGCATAGGTTGGATTAAAAGCTATGTATAGTGCATCTTAATGCTTTATGAATTCACCAGAGAACATTATAAAGAAAACTTTTTCTGCATGTGACACTTTTTCGGTCACGGCACGGCACTGGACGGTAAGGGCGCGGTAAGCACGGTCACTAACTCTACGATACAGTATAGGGCTACTTTCTGGTACTCTATGGTTACTGCGCGGTGCCGTACGGTCACGTCGCAATAGCACCGATCAGAGATCCTACGCGCCATTCTTGGACATCTATTATTCAACTGGGGGAAACGACATGCCAGTCGTCGAATTTATTAATTTATTCACGCAGCCATCTAGCAGCACTCTTCTGTTCAGTTGAGGCCATAACATGTTCAGCGGCACCTTTTCGTTTCAATGCTGCAGACATTGTCGTGTGATACGTCAGATCAAAGTTTTCGCGGTTTGTCCGAGAGAGATGGAATAAAATCTATGTTTAATATCGGACCGAGATATAATAAATATCGGTGCTATACGATCACTGGACGGTTCTGCACGGCCTCTACGCGCATGGTACTGTCCGGTCACTACAGGCATGATAGCGTATTATAACACGTACAACAATACAGGCTTCACGTCTCAGTACGCTCACTGCATGGCCACTGTACGGTCACGGTACGGCCACTGTGCAAGTATTGTACGGTACGGTATTAAGCAGAAAGGTTCCCGCACAGTATCACACATTTTTGTGAAATAGTTTATATGATTTATTTATTTATTTGATCGGTGTTTCACTCCGTACTCAAGAATATTTTACTTATACGACGGCGGCCAGCATTATAGTGGGAGCAAACCGGGCCACGACCATCCGCAGGTTGCTGCCAGACCTACCCACGTACGGCCGGATAGGAAGCCAGCACGAGCTGGACTTGAACTCACAGCGATCGCATTGGTGGGAGGCTTCTGGGTCATTACGCTGCTATAGGGCGCTATCCAACAGAGCCACGCAGGCACCTACATTATATGATGAGACGAGTGTGTATATATGATGTAGATTCATTAAAATCGTAATGATTATGCTATACACCATCTGTCTACCGCGTGACATGTCATATTGCTGGACCAGTCCAGTTCTTGACACTGCTGAAGGCAATGTCTGCCCCCACGATATGGCTGATGTGACATAAAACGCCAACCATTCATTTACAAAGGCGATAAAGCACACTCACGCGTGGGTATATTCGCCTGTTGTTCTAACTGAACATTTCGCCTCCAACCTGCAGATGGTCGTATAAGTGAAACATTCTTGAGTGCGGCTTAAAACACCAATCAAATAAATAAATGAATAAAAGCACTGTCGTTTTACGATGATATGGCGTGTTCTGCTGAATTTACCAAGTACATACCGTACAACTGTCACTAGTAAATCTTTGGAATTTTGGCATGGTGCCCACGGTTTGTTGATAACAGGACATATGTGAGCCCTTAATTGGGTGTTGCCGACATGTGTATACATGTTGATGTATATCTACCTGTTTGAAGCTGTGTTTAGTGCATGCGTTTTTGTGACTTCCCTTTCCTTTGAAGTCGACGATTACATGTATGTATAAATTTTATAAATATCACAAGGAAGACCAACCCAAACAATGCCTGAAGAAACGTTTTCTTGTAATTGTTTTAGATTTGCATGTTTTGGGGGGGGTTGGGGGGGGGTCATCAAAATTATACACCCATTCAATCCGTTAGGTGGGTCCTATTGCACAAAGGCATATCTGACTTAAAATTTGACGTAAAGAGTGATAATTGGATGTTAGGACTTGAGAGCTGCAGGTTATCTCTACGTTTAAATTTTGACTGTGGTATAAAGAAAAACTCGCTATGTGAAATCAACCCATGAATCCTTTGTTGGGATATGCACTGTGTTGACGATGGGAAGTAAATTACTTTTTTTTATATATCTTTGGAAACTAATCCGACGAAAAATATAAATGCATATCCAACGTTGCCCCTAACAGTGTCCATAAGGTCTTGAAAAGAACACCCTTATACCAAATAAAGGATATAGTAGTGTTTGCATTTGCCTTTTTAGGTAAAAACACTATCCAATGCAAAACTATTATGCAACAAACATATGCGCTGATTTACGACGCTGAGGTACTGTATTTACGGTTCTGAATATATAAGTATGAAAAACATAATACATGTTTGACGAAAGTGTAAGGTGTTTAATTGTGTCATTCAGTTAGAGTAGAAAGCAAATGAAAGCCTTTCGAATCCGGCTAAGACATTTTGGGAACTGGAAAGTTTGCATCTCTGCACCCACGTTCGAAGTTCTTCCGTTGTTCTGACTATTCGGCTGAAACGTTTTGGAAGTTAGAAGAAACGAGTGTAATGATTACTGAATGAAAGACTAGGGTGTAAAGTCACATTGGCAGTATAAGAGTCAAATGGCGAGAACATGCTAAAACCGGGAAACAGTTATGGCCGTCACCGTGAGATTTACAATGGCAAACATCACAACCAATCAAAACCAGCACGTGCCAGCAACATGCAAATGGCCGTGGGCTTTCCCCTGGCATTGTCCGGTTTCCTTCCACCATAGTGCTGGCCGCCGTCGTATAAGTGAAATATTCTTGAGTACGGCGTAAATCACCAATGGAAAAAATAATAAAAGTAAATGAGAAGCAGACGCTTTTTTAACCAGTAAAAAATTAAAAGCACAATAAATTTAGCTTGTACATCACAAATAGCCAAAAGGTATGTCCGTTAACTATTTTACTATATAGTAACTTCAGCAAAGCTTGTCATAACTGATATGGTTTAGGGTTTAAAATGTCGCTGCAAACGGTGTATTTTATATACAAATATCAAAATACCATAAAATACGGCTTTTGATGATGAAAATTTTATTTCCCTGTGTAGGATATCATCCTACGTCCATGCAAACCCTAGTAAAAGACATTGTAAAGACCAACAGAACTCACAGTCAGGCAAAATGAGTAACGTAATCGTGGACGAAATTTTCCATCATTACCGCATACCCGACACGGTCCATCATGACATGTTAAGAGTACGTTTTACCATTGTATGAAACACCAGTGGAGGGTTATGACACAATTTATCACAAAATGATCTAAATATAAAGTAAACAAACAAGGAAATAGGACAGCTCAGCTTTGTTTCAGTATAATAAGATTAGACAGGCTCTCATGTGGTGCCTTCGGCATGGTGTTACAGAGACGGCAGCATTTTTGCCAGCTTGGACTCTCTAGCCCTGCCACAAGAAGACACAGTACATACATGTTGTACACATTCCAAAGAGTCCTCGTCGTCATATACCTGAAAGATTATTGAGTTCAACGCAAAACCAAAGCATACATACATACAAACATAAATACGCTAGAAATCTTCGCTTTTACATTCCCGGTGCTTTCCTTAAATATTGAATGAATAGCATGCCAAGAAGGGCGCGGCACTAGTGTGTTAAATACGATGGGCTTATTCTGTTCATTGGAAAGGCACCGGAGATCCCAAGGTGTTGTCTCCTTTCACGAAAGGCTTGTCTAGAGGACCGTGATCCTATTCTTTACACACTGTACCACCCCACAGCGGGGAATTGGTGCAAACATATCTATATTCTATCCCACAAATCGGTTTAGCACCGAAAACCTCTTTATTACTGCAAGGTGCCAATATTAGATCCTAATGTTCGATTAGATAACGGATTTTAGGCCCCGATGCCAGTGGATTGGGTTCTCTACCTGGTACCCCTCCCACGCACCTGAAATCTAAACCCTTGATAATAGGTCAAAATGTGAAGTCATTACACATACTTCAGTCGCTCGCTGCAGCCAGGCGTTTGTTGTAAATATGTCACCATTGCAAACATGCTACTACTTAAATGCACACAACTGCACGGCAAGGCCTACGTAAAATGTAGTTTCTCTATAGTTTATATCGTCCCCTTTACTCCGACATACATTGAACATGGTGAGATCTTTTGATTGATTGCTTGATTTGATTGATTGATTACTTAATGTCATTTATAGCTAAAGAATTGTTCAGCCAGTTTTATGAGTGGAGGTAACCGCAGTGCCCCAGGTAAATCACTGCCGTTTGGCAAACTGCTGTAGCGAACCTTCCCACGTGTGACGTACAGACTTGCACACTGTAATAGGGGACTCTCGAGATCGAGCTCTTTTGTCGTAGAAGGTACAAAGAGTTCAACTGTTTCATGTGACTGGTCAAAAATGTCAGGCAATTTTGTGCATTTTAATTTACCGTATTACAGAGGTACAAACGACATCTCCTTCAATCAGGAGCTTCTTAAATTAAAAAAATTTCAACCTCCTCAATTTTCCCTATCGTACGTCAAATCTCAATAAGCTTTTTGGAAACTTTTCTTAGACGCCCATGTGGTAGTAAATGTTATCAGAAATAGTTGCCTAACATTTTTGACAGGTCACATGATACGGTAGGGCTTTTCTAACCTTTAGCGATATAAGAGTTCGATCTCGAAACTCCCCTATTGGTGGAAGACAAGTGATCTTCGGTGAAATTAACAACATCTGACTTTCGAGCGATTTAGACTTATTCACCAATCAAGGCCCCTAGGAACAATGGGGGCGAGGGAATCTACCAATTCTCCGTCATTCCATTTCAATGTTTCTGCTTGCAAAGATTTAGAGAACGATCACTGACAAAGAAACTGTCTACTCCGCGGGACATTGATTTGTACCGTTGTGTGTTGGGAAAACAGCACACGTACATGTACCGACGTGACGTTTTCCATGAATCTAGCTGAGAGGATCGATCGACATGTAGGCATACATAGTGCGTTGCTCAGCGAAGATATTTTATTTCCACCAACGCCTGTGTACTAAATGTCCTGACTTAAGCCACTTATACCGTGAAGTATGCAAGCCCAATCTTCCTCACAGTAGCCCTTCAACGATGCCTCTGTGCGAGAGAAACGTCAGAGATACAAAAAGGAATTTCAGGAGCGATATTTAGTAATTAATTTTTCATTTTGAATGAGACAAGTTGAAGCATATGTTTGGTCAGTAAGTTGGTCAACAGTTAGGGGGCGATTACAGATTGATCACCGGCGTCACGTAAGATGTACTGGTATGGCCTCGTCTAGAACGAGGTACATAACTCGAGCTCGAACGCCTTAGGATGATTTTCGTTCACGCTTGGACCTGTATGATCTGTCTTCTAAATTCGCTCGTTGATACCTTGCTCTGTTACCTTCATCTCTCATACTAATGAATCCAGGTTTATTTACGCAATTTTAAGATGTAGTTTACTCATTTATACCTGGTGCGTCACATGATACTGGTTAAGTATTTGTCTGTTATTTTAACCACGCAAAGTCACAAATGGACCGCTTCAAATCGTTGTTATCGTAACCATTCAGCATTTGATGAACTTTGCTCCTGACGTTTGTGGACTTTGTCCTTGTGTCAGGCGAGAGTATATAGTGGTTATATAATGGTGAACGGGGCCTCCGTGGCTCAATTGGTTAGCGCACTAGCGCAGCGCAATGACCCAATGCAGTCGGTGTGAGTTTAAGTCCAGCTCATGCTGGCTTCCTCTCCGGCCGTTCGTGGGAAAGTCTGCCAGCAACCTGCGGATGATCGTGGATTTCACCTGGGCTCTGCCCGGTTTCCTCCCACCATAATACTGACCGGCGTCGTATACGTGAAATATTCTTGAGTACAGCGTAAAAAACCAGTCAAATAAATAAATAAATATAGAGGCGAGGGTTAAAGGCCGCCCTTAATCTCTCCTTAAACGAAAGAAATAAGCGACTAACGTAACGTGAAACAGATTGCTATTAATATCAATTGGCTGTTTCTTTTTTTATCGTATCCTGCTTCAGTCCTGGTGCTAGGAGGTGTGTAACATGTCAATTTTTATTCATTTATATGAACAGTTATGAAAAAAACCTACCTGAGGTAAACTGACAAAATTGCCAGTTATCAGACTGCCTTCGCTGCCCTACATGGTTTTACTCTCCGTGATGTACAGTACTCTTTATATATCATATCTGAAAACAGTAAAAGTAGACGTTTACAGCTGAGGCACTTTCTAATCAGCTATCCCCCATGCAACTAACAAGTAGTGACAAGGCGAATTAATTCTTAAAATAATTGTGAGGAATTACTCTACGACAGTTTAGCTGTTGACCACTCGCTATGTATTCTAGTACTATTCTTCGCAGATAGAACAAACTCTTTGGGGTTTTCAATCCCACTGATTCTACTGTAAGTTTTTTTTTCCAGAGAACAAATACAATCTTAATCTGCAAACTCATCAAGAGGACATATTACCACAGGAACATAGCTTGTACCGACCATATTTTTTATCCATTTTCTCCAAACAATCTCATTTCTGTGCTTTTAGATTTAAAATGGAAGACCAAGTGATAGAGCCGAAGGACGACTCTCGTCCATTCTTCCAGAGAAAAAAGGGTGAGTATGCTTTATCTATAATTTACGGACGCCATAACTCGAATTACCTGTGCCGTAATTTAAAATTTGAAATGACAGAACTTCATATCCCGGAATGGTGATAAGGTAGAAGGTTGAGATATGACATTGCCGAGTATAGAATTTCTGTGTGGAATTAAGGGATTATAGAACGAAATATTTGGAATTTGGAAAAAGTGTCTGTTTCTTTTCAATGTATTTCATAGTGTAAACATGCAACGAAAGGACAGCAGGAACCTATGTGTAGAAATATATCGATGAAGTGTCCCTCATACCGTTGAAAAGAAAGCCTTTTTATTTTTGTTATGTTGCGTAACCGAGAAAATCGCTTTTCAAAGTAAGCGGAATCTAGCGAGTGAGAGAATCGGAAGAGCTAGGTGATCAACTGTTTTGCCTTTCAGCCTTACGTGTGGAGAGCGAGCGAAGCGACACCGTGTTCCCCGTTCCTCTAATGCGCCCTATCACATGGCAATTTCAATCACATAACAGAAGAGCTAAAAAAAAACACCTTTGTTGTACTTTCTTAGGTGAAATAGGTATCTATCTGGATGCTTACGACGCCACGCCCGTCAAACCCCACGATTGGGGTTCACATCATTTCTTCATGGTTAACGTCATGGACAAAGTGTACGAGTATCTACAGAGCATTGATTTGTTCGCCATCAAAGGCGGTCTAGAGAGGAAGAACATCCTGAAACAGGTGATACTGGAGAGGTTTGAAAAAGGTAAGTGTTAAGTGTTATCCCCTTTGAAGTTGTTACAGTTTCTCTCTCTGGCCACCGTCGTATAAGTGAAATTTTCTTGAGTACGGTGTAAAACACGAATCAAATAAATAAATAAATATATAAATAAATAACCGATCAGAAAAAGAAATAAATAAAGTTATAAATAAATTGGTCGTCACCTATGATTTGTAATTAACCTTTACTCTGGCGTAGCCCTTTTCTTTTTAACTCATGAACTCTCGATATGGAAGCGTATTAATTAAAACACACAGAACCATGTGGCGTCATGTGAAGGAACCTGTGTTCTCTCATACACCATCTACTTAGTCCTGAAATGATGGTGAGAGAGATTTATTTATTTATTTTATTGGTGTTTTATGCCGTACTCAAAAATATTTTACTTATACGACGACGACCAGTAATATGAGGAAACCGGGCAGAGCCCGGGGGGAAAATCCACGACCATCCGCAGGTTGCTGGCGGACCTTCCCATGTATGACCGGAGATGAAGCCAGCGTGAGCAGGGCTTGAACTCTCAGGGATCGAATTGAAGAGAGGCCGTATTGATTGAGTGATCATTGCCCTGCACTTGTGCGCTCGCTCGGTCACGGAGGCCTCAGGTAGATTCTAAGATATGTTCCGGTATGTAATTATTTATATTAGATATTTAAGAGACTGTTTCCGAGCTTCCGGTACAGACGGTAGTGGGTAGTCATTTGCCAAATTGAATAGATCAACAAGATACCGATTCAAGATTAGGTATTTGTAATATTTCTCATATTTCTGCGATATTTCTCATTCTCGAAAAGTACGCATAGGTAACGCCTTTACTAAACCAGACTTTAAGTTCTTGGTGCTTTGGACAGATTGTATGGATAGCATGCCCACTCGTCTTATTTTCTAGATTACATATACTGGTACGTATTGAGGAGGAAACCCATCAGCTGTCAGATTAAGAAACTTACAAACATTAGATGTCATCTTGATAGACGTATTAGACGACAAAATCCCGTTCCTTTATTCCAAAATGTGTCAACAAAAGTTAACCTTCTTGAATAGAAAGCAGAGATTTGTGCTGCGCCAATAACTGATCGGATATACAGCTTTTTAATCCACTGTAACTTTCTTTTCACCCTGTACAATGTATAATGTTTCGTTATCCGTTGTTGTGAAAGGTGTTCACGAGTTCGAAACCCGCTCTTGGTTCCTCGGCTGCAACTTTAAATCAGGAGGTTTTTTTTGGAACCTACCGAAAGACGAAGATTTTTGTCACCGCGGTGCGCTGATCTTCTCTAACAATGGCCGTCGGTGTATGGTTGAAAAATTAGAAATGAAAACTTGCCGAGTACCGTCTTAATCACGTAACTAGCTAAATAACTAAATAATGAGATTGGTCTGAAGTTTTCAAATGTCTTTTCTTCGTAGGTATTGTCCTTGCCGTATCCTTTGATAACGTGGAAGCACTGGAGAAGACGTGGAAACTTCACAACGACGACAAATTATCCGCGGCTTTCCAAGACATTGTTGTGACGTCTACGACCCTTGACCTCTGCCAGGCCAAGGTCATTTCTTTACGAGCAAAACTTTGGGAGGACGAGTACACGCCGTGTAAAAGAGAAACTTTAGCCAGACCGAAGAGCTTGGTCAGCATAGAAAGCCAAGGTAAATTATGTTTTCGGGCTTTTTAATATTGTGGATTATTACATTTTTCGCTTAATTTCATCGGAAGTTTCGAACAATAATAATATCCCAATGAGTCACGTGATGAGACGACATGTGCAGCATTCTGACACAAAGTCGATTCCAGCGCAAAAGCCGAATCTCACACAAGACCGAATCCAACACAACAACGGAACCTGAAAAAAAACCGAATCTGACACAAAACAGAATCTGACATACAAGCCAATTCTGCCACAAAAGCCAGTTACCGAATCTGATGTAAACCGATTTTAGCACAAAACCGAATCTAACACACAAATCCATTCTAACACAGAACCGAACCGGACACACAAACCAATTTTACACAAAACTAAATCTACCAGGCAAACCGATTCTGGCACAAAACCGAATGTTGACACAAGAAACGTCTAAATGGCGGATATCCGGAAATATATTGAAACGATGTATTTCAGAGACATAAGACAAGAACCACTGAATTTGGTATGGCGTATTACATCTGATATGATTTTCTGCCTATCTAGCTTGGCCGGAAAAAAAATGATTTTAATAGTCTTCATTGTTTCCCCACTTTTTGAAACTTCTCGAGAATGGGTATATGTGCCACATTTACATCTGCCCCAGCTGCCTTTTGTCGAATATAGAGTTGAATTCTGTGTTGGAATTTTGTGCCATATTCACAGAGCCTTTTACGGTGTATTACATCCGATGTAAGTCACCTACACAGCATAAAGACTAGTTACCAAGAGTTACCTTCAACTAAAGACCTCAAGACATACTACGGCCATTTCTCGATCGAGGAAACAATAAAATGAACCGAAGTTTTATATTTATCTATTTATTTGATTGGCCTTTAACACCGTACATGCTCAATTTTATAACTGTGCAGTAAACTTGAATGGATCCACTCGGGAGTGAAATATAACGTTTAGCGATCAGTCAAGGGCCATCAGTGGTCAGCACACCCACATATATACGAATCAGAACATTTCACAGTACCTACCTTTCCTGCCTTTCAAGTGTTTTTTGGTACAATTTTACTGATACCTGCAATAAGGTATCAAACAAATATTCGATTAGTAGCCAAATATGAATATAAAAGTGACACTGTTCCCTCTATTAATGTTCAGTTTCCATCAGCTGTCTAATATATAGTTTTGGGTACAAAGAAACATGACAAGTTTAATTAGTAGTTATATATATTTTATTTCATGGAGATTTTTAATGCTGTACCCAAAAATATTTCACTTATACGACGGTGATCAGAGGTAAGGGTGCTGAACGTTTGGTTTATCAGGTAGGTGTCTGATAAACTGCCTGACTTAAAGCCTCTGTCAAAGTAGCCTAAGTTGTAAAAATGTAAAACGAAAAAATAAAACAGAAACAATTAAAATCCCTTTAAGCCGAATGATCTGAATGCCCTTTTGGGCGCATGACACTGTTAGGTAGGTTACAGTAACTTCATGC
Organism: Acanthopleura granulata; assembly: GCA_016165875.1. Taxonomy (NCBI): domain Eukaryota; kingdom Metazoa; phylum Mollusca; class Polyplacophora; order Chitonida; family Chitonidae; genus Acanthopleura; species Acanthopleura granulata. The sequence goes on from JABBOT010000013.1 coordinate 12,926,114, forward strand.
ATTATAGTGGGTGATGTACTCGTTTAACACAGGTTATCTCGTTTCGGGAATCGTGTAAGAGGCATTTGTAAATGTGTTTAAACAACCGGAATGATTTATAACCATGATTCTCCGTGGGTTCTTCAAAATCTGAAGTGGTTTGTACCCGGGCCTGAATAATGAAGGATTTTGATATCGATTAGCTGTAGACACATTTCAAAGTCCAATGTATAATTACCAGTAATATCCACAGCGCGTACATATATTAGATTGTGTAAATGACAGATTGCGCTGAAGTCAAAGATTATTTCGTGAACCTGTAGTTATTTGTCGCTATCGAACAACGCTAAAGGACTTTGACCCTTCATTCACTGTGTGTGGTGACAACATGTGATTGGCGATGCTTTGGCAAGTTGTACTGTCGAAACGTTCCGCGTGTGACATAAATAATATCTAAGGAAGGCATGTGGCATCCTGGGAACTTGCGTTTCCGAGAGTTCCCCTGTCGACGAGAAAGGAAGTCGCCTCTCCCCCCCCCCCACCCCCACCCCCACCACTGACATGGTTGTGTCGTTAAAAATCTTCGCGTCATATGTTGGGAAGAGCGTCAGCAACTTGCCGAAGACCGGGTGGTTACTCCTTGTCCTTCGGTTTCCCCCATTCATGAACTGGCCACCGTCAAACTCCCTGGCATGGCTTCACTCACGAATGTGCCAGCTTATTAATTACTCCTGGGTTCTTATTTTGACAAAAAAAATTTTATGACCGTTTTCATTTTTTCAGTAAACGACATGAAGATGTTGAAACACGTGCGAAACTTCCAGAGGACAAGAATGCGCGAGATTGTTGGTAAGTTGCGTGACGACGAAGGGGCCATGGAGAGCGGCCTGGGTGAATTCGTACTGGCCGTGAAAACCGCCTTGCCCACTTTTGTGACAACCATTCCGACGCTGAAGGATTTTCTCGGGCACGTCAGGGAAGCACGGAAAAAGAAAGACGCAAACGTGGCATTGCTCGACAGATTCATTGCCCTCGTTGAAATGCAGCGAGCCGTCTTTGACGAAGTTCAACGCAACGTCGCGCATCCCCTCGCACAAGTTCACGCGTACTGCGAGAAAGACAAACAGAGGCGTTTGAAAGAACAGATTAGAGTGAGCTGCATTGACATGAGACAGAAATTAAGAATGGACAATAATCTCAGAACTGTGAAACACGCTGACTGGAAGGCGAAAATTTTACCGCGAGAGGAGGATTTGTTTCTAGGCGCCATTAGCCTGGTGCCCATGGGCCTTGAGAAACTTGTGGACATAGACCATAACGTTGACGAGTACATTGCTGAATACCCAGTCAACATACAGTGATGATAACGCTAGCAAGTGCATTGCTGAATATCCCTTTAGCATACAATGGTCTTGACCTTGACGAGTCCAGGGCTGAATACCCTGTGAACATGAAATGATCGTAACGTTCACGAGTACATTGCTGAATATCGCCTCAGCATACAATTATCGTGACGTTGACGAGTACATTGCCGGTTACCCGGTCAACATACAGTGATTGTAATGTTGACGAGTACATTGGTGAATACTCCGTCAACATACATTGTTCATAAGGTAAAGCCGTATAGCGCAGCTTAATGACCCAGAAACCTCAATCCACCAGCGGTCGCTGTGAGTTCAAGCCCAGTTCATACTGGCTTCCGCTCCGGCCGTACGTGGGAAGGTCTGCCAGCAACCTGCCGATGGTGGTGGATTTCGTCCGGGCTCTGTCCGGTTTCCTTCCTTAGAAGTGAAATATTCTTGAGTACATCACTAAACATCAATCAAATTAATAAATAAATCGACGCATAGCACACAAATCGCCATGCTTGTTATAGTGATCTACTTCTCAAGCACTCATTCGAAAACGTCGGCCTACATAGATGTGTAGAGGATCTTCACCCAGTGAACCGTAGCATTACATTTTTTAAACTACGTTTAATAAATTCTGTTTATTTGAATCTGTTTATTTGAAAAAAAAAGTTACAAAATTATAGCCTCAATTTAATGAGATTATGTTGTGTAATTGTTTTATTTCTTTTTTGTTTTTACAAGCTCGTGCAGCAAGAACGCGGAGTAATTTGCATACCCCTTATAGCGTAAGTGCCGCCCTCCAGGTTCACTTTGTATCAATGCATGCCACCATTAGAACAGCATGACCTTTGTAGCCTGTGCGAGACACGTAGGCTTATGCTTGTTTTGGCTTAGCCACGTCACCGATCCTCACGCGACACTTTGATCTGCATTCATCTAGACAATTGTTTGAAGTATCCGCTAGATTCATATTGTGAATACTTTAGGCAACAACAATGAATGTCCGTGAAGTCCAAATTTTAAACACAGGCTAAAAAAATATGCCAAACAAAAAGAATTAAACTTCCGTACTGGCTTCAATGACAAGTGCAAGTCCGCATGACTGAAGTTTCGAGATTACTATCGACATAATTAAAACGGAGTGGAAAATAATTAGTTTCAAACAATTTCACGAATAGATTTCTGGGACTAACTTGAACGCCGACCTCGAGCAGTCACGAGGAATGTCAGTCTGAGTAGGTCTAAACAGCTGAAACGCGCCTTGGGAGACATCCATGTTACAGATATACACATTAACCATTCAACGCAACATCATTCTTCACGTAACAAGAGATGGAGCGATTAAAGGGATCTGAAAAGTAAGCTAAACATATGCCTACAGTCTACATATCTTCGGGCGATTGGAAGGGTCAAATTTCTGTTGAACTGCAGTCGACAAAATCAGGTTGCAAAGCAAAAAGGCCGCTCTGTACTTGTGTACGGCTTGTGTACAGCGAGCCAAAACTTTTTAACAGTATTGGCGAACAAGCTTGCAAATAGATGCCTTACATTTTTGAAAACACCCTTTGGGTGAAAGTGGTATGATCTAAGAGAACTTTGTCCAGTATGTATGATATGGACAACATGGTCATACCGTTTCATCAGCCGTTTTCAAACAACACCAGCCACTTCATTGCAGGCTTGGACGAAGAAATATAAATGTGATTCATATTCCGCGTCATATTTTTATAGGATAAATAGACATTGCATGTGCACTCCCAGTTTACATTTGGCCGACTCATTTCGGAGGATAGTGCGCTTAACTGAGACGATCCCTCAAAAGAGGATGTCGTCATCCATAACTGAGATTATTTCTTCGGGTAAAGAAGGCAATCGACCATTAGTCGTGACGGCAATCAAAGCGGCCATGGACGAGAACCTGCGTGTGATCTACATGTATTGCTTTGAAGAATGCATCACTGCAATTATGTATGTCAGTTTGCAAGCATAAAACCAGTAGGGCTTACAAGAAGCAGGGCACACAGAGGGGCTTCCTTTGTGACATTTTCCCCTTAAAATGAAAGGCCCCTCAAAACTGAAGTTATGCCGGGTGAAAAGAGCATTAAAACTGCATCTGAAAATACCTTCACTCAATTTTTTTAAATTGCTTTACCAAATTAAATGCATTCAGATGGTTTGATTGTATGGTGGAGTTCATGAACCATACTGATGACGTGACTTCCCCTTTAAGGGTCTGCTCATGTGAAATATCTGCAAATTTACATCAGACAATATCTTCGTTTGTAATAAACATAGCGCGACATTGAAAGACTCATGGTCATATTAATGAAACAGTAAATATGGAGAACATCATCAAAATGACCAGTAATTAGAACTGGCCTATTTATGTGACAAAGACATCGACTAAAACGTTCATATTTCCTTTCATTTCTAATATACAAGTAAAAATTATCGTGTAAATTAATCCCCGTGTGTTCATATAGGGCTTCCCATGCATTTCGGTTGTTTGACAATAGCACAGTTTGTATCACTGAACGGATAAAAACTTGCAACTGATATAAGCGAGAAGCTTGGATTTATTTATTTATTTACTTATTTATTTATTTAGTTAGTTAGTTAGTTTATCACGCCGTGCTAAAAACATGTTTCACTTAGAAGACGGTGGCCAACGTTATGGTGGGAGGAAACCGGGCGGAGCCCGAGGGAAGCCCACGACAATCCGCAGGTTGCTGGCGGATCTTTCCACGTACCACCGGGAGAGGAGCAATAAGCTTTGATGGTTGATTTCAACACTTGTCCCTGTCAGAAATCCGCCCGGCCTAACTGTGGATAGAGTCCTCCAGAGGGGTATAAAAGACGTGTTTTGTAACATAGTTTGGATGTTTATATTGAAAATGTAAAGGTTCTTCTTTTAAATCCTTGTCTTATCCCCCTTCGGATTGATTACCTTTTAAGATAATCAGTCCGAAGGGATTCTAAGTAATGTCTTCTTTTGATATGTTGTGTGTGTTCAGAGAATTAGTTTGATGGGTTGGTCGATGTCAAATAGGGTCAAATATAGAATCATGCACAGATCTGCACATTTTCTGACAAATACAACAGAAGCATATCCTTAATACAGTGCGGCTGGGAGATCAGCCCATTCTAACATTTGTTGTGGCAGACGGCTTTGGACCGAGACTGTGGGTTGAGGCGACCAGAGGAGGCTGTGGGTTGAGGCGATGAGGAATAAGGCTGTGGAATGAGGATGTGTGACGAGGCTGTGGGTTGATGCGATGAGGAATAAGGCTGTGGAATGAGGATGTGTGTCGAAGCTGTGGGTTGATGCGATGAGGAATAAGGCTGTGGAATGAGGATGTGTGTCGAGGCTGTGGGTTGAGGCGATGAGGAATAAGGCTGTGGAATGAGGATGTGTGACGAGGCTGTGGGTTGATGCGATGAGGTATGAAGCTATGGAATAAGGTTGTGGGACGAGGCTGAGGGTTGAGGTTGAGGGGTGAGGCGGTTGGATGATACTGTAGGATGAGGCTGTGGAATGTGAGATGATGCTTTGGGATGATGCTGATGGATGGAGCTGTAAGATAGGGCTGTGGACTGAGGCTATGGGATGAGTTGGCGAAATGAAGCTATGGGATGAAGCTGTGTGACGAGGCTCTGGGATGAGGTCTCGAGATGAGGCCGTGTGATGAGGCTATGTGATTAGGGACACTGTCTTTTCTTGAAATATTTCCACTTTTGCAATAAAAATGGATCAGTTTTAAAACTACAATCCCGCTGACTTTTTCTAAGAGAAAAAATTACCATTTTTCAAAGTTCTACATTTGAGAAAAACATAACTGTCCTGTTGTGAGAAAAGCACAATTCTTACTTCAAACGTGGAACTATTTTCAACAATGGTTAGTTTTTCTTTTTCAAACGCAGTCGGCGTGGAATGTGTCACAGGGCCGAATTTATATTTCAAAATTGTAAATGATTTTAAAAAATGGTTCATTCTTCTTTCAAAAGCTGGCGTGAATGGAATTGTGGAAAACTAAGGTTTGGAGTTTGTTATGCCTCCACTGTTATCTTATACTAAAGAGTTGAAAGTTATTGTAAATTAATGTTGTCTTACAGAAAGTTTTTAGAGGCCTGTCGCCACCCACTGTGCGTCGCTTGTAAAAAGGTTTCTTTTTTAAATCCACGACTATGGTTATTAGTAACGTCGTGTAAATAAACTCGTTTTTTCTGAATGGCGTTGGACACCAATCATTCAGTCAGTTAAGACATTTGAAACTGTTACGCATTGGGAGACTCTCACAGGCTACACAAAACAGTCCAAATCTTAGTTAAAAAATAACCAAAAAAAACATCGTTTTCTGTGTGACTCTGCAGTGTTTGTGTACTACCTAAGTGTTTTGTGCGCACAGATACAACGAAAGGTGTAACGTTATATCTTGAAAGAACAAAGGAGTACACAACTTTGGACCCTTTTGCTAAGGGCGGGAAGGAGTTTTATGAGCTCCCCATTTTGAATTATGTTCTAGGGTATTCTCTTAGAGAATGATGTACCTGGGAATTATCTACGTGCCATTAAATAGTTAGGCCCACAGTACAAATTCATGTGGGGCTCGAATCGGCGCTCAACCAACCTTATGTAACTGTGACATAAGAGTTAGGCAAGGTGAAAACATGTCGCCTTTTCTGTTTCCGCTGTGCGATATAAAGTGCTTATTTCAAAAGAAAAGGACGTCAGACGTATGAAAGAAAAGCTGTAATAAATCTGTAATATAAATTACAATACCATAGAGTGTAACAACTACAGCAGTGATCGTTGGCAAATGGTCACAAGTAACCGGTGTAATAAGACCTCTTTTTAAATTCACCTCAGGTTGGGTTTTATTCTATCTGCTCGTGTAAATTCTTAACCGGCTACGACTCGCACGCCTACGAACACCACAGCTTAAGCGGAAATGTGTATATATATATAAACATGCACTGCTGCCAATTACAATGAAATTCACAGCAGTGCGAATTACTCAAAATACAGTTATACATTGGTTGGTTTTCCAAAGGTTTAACCAATGAGGTTTCAAATACTCTTTTCCTTCAGAATGTGGAAATTACGAATAAGATCCATTAAGTAACCGGCCATAAGCAACAACATCTTCACGGAGAGGATAAGAAGCAACGCTCGGTTTCTTTCATTCACATGCAAAGGTATGCATGAATAATTCTTTTGTAGATTTCGAATGAAAACAGGAGAAGGAGATTGAACAGCTAGAAGTCAATCATATCAGTACAGCTCTTCATGTGTATAAAAGCGAGCCTTATATAATTATTGCACATTTCGCGTGGGTCGTTGGGCCAAAGGTAACCTCAGAACATGTCATAATTGATATTCTGAAAGGAGACCCAGACTGGAACATAGACTCTTATGTCCTCAGTGCTATTCTAAATGATGTCCCAAATGGGAAAACACCGAATTATGTCGTCTATGTAATTTTGAGAGAAGACCCAGGCTGGAACACTTATGTCTGAAACATGACCCAGATTGGAACACTTATGTCTGAAACATGACCCAGATGGGAACACTTATGTCTGAAACATGACCCAGATTGGAACACTTATGTCTGAAACATGACCCAGATGGGAACACTTATGTCTGAAACATGACCCAGATGGGAAAACGGGCTTTTATGTCCTCAATACTATTCTGAAAATGGGGAGGAGGGGCATGGCTCAGTCGGTTAGTGCGCTACCGCAGCGTAATGACTCAGAAGCCTCCCACTAATGCGGTCCCTGTGAGTTCCTCTCAGGCCGTACGTTGGTAGGTCTGCCAGTAATCTGGGGATGGTCGTGGATTTCCCTCGGGCTCTGCCCGGTTTTTCCCACTGCTGGCCGCCGTTGTATAAGTGAAATATTCCTGAGTACTACGTAAAATACCAACTAAATAAATTAATAAATATTTTGAAAACATCAGTGTGAAAAGATATGACAACTTTACTACCAAATTGTTCTCAGCTCAGTAAAAGCTGGGCTGCGTTATAGCAAAAAACGATAAACCAAATATGGTGAAAACAGAAAACAAAGGAGTGCATTTTCAAGACCAAAAACATGAGGTAAATATGCTATCGTTTAAAGCTGAGCATTTCACCTTTTATGGAGCCGGTGACATTCTTACGTATTTCCTACACCTCTATAGAGTAATAATATATGCCCTGTGCTTTTTTGAACAAAATTGTGAATAATTTGATTGTTCTTATGGTCTGAAGATCATTGATATTGCCATATAGCCATACTGATACCGATTACCATATAGCCATACTGATACCGATTACCATATTCCAACTTCCAGGGTCGTGACTTGCCATATAGCCATACTGATACCGATTACCACATTCCTACTTCCAGGGTTGTGACTATAGGGGCGATAGTTTCTCTCCAACAGTTGGAAGGAGCAAAATCTGTGGATGTTTGTCTCTCCAGGCGGACTACCATTTCATGTTTTACTTCATCTTCGGGTTTTCTATTGTGGGCATCTTCAACATTTTCATTGTACGTATGTCGTCATTTTAGAATCATAGGCTACCCCTGCATATTAGCCCAACCACTGAGATATTCAAAACTGAATGTAACGTGCAAGCCACGAATCTATAGTTTTATGAGTTGTGGGATTGAACGCGACTGTGGTGTAAGATTGAACGTGGGCGCAATCTTGTCCAAAACATTCTTTCAGAAATACACATCGCTCTATTTGTATTGGCTTCATGAGTGTTGAATTACGCTATAAACGTATCAATTTGGGAAAATTAAGAGTTTCGGGATTCCTCTATATGCCAGATGTCAATAATCTGAGACACAACTGGACGATTTTCTAGTCTGCACGTTCACTTTATGAACTAAACTCTGTCCAAGTACTCCTTAATCTTTTTCTGTAAATAACAGGAGTTTGTTTTCCTGTATCTGTTCTTACTTCTCATCGGCGGGCAAGTCTTCAAATACCATACGGTGAAAACTCCAACCCATACAGTTTTAGCCCAGTGTCTTCGTAATCCTACCGGACCCTAACCATACTGTCAGCGAAAGCTTGTCGTTCAACATGGCGAACGCACTGCGTTGTTAGGCTGATCAGCGGCCACGTAACTTTATTGCACGCAACGTATAACATATGCCGCTTTTGATAATAGGTCATTACATCAGTGGCATTGAAAGCCCTTTCAAATGCGGGATCCCTGTAACATATACAGCGTTTGCGAATAGGTTATTCCATCACTGGCACTCCAATTAGGACTCACGTCAAGTGAATAACACTTGTTGAACGCCAGGAGGGTGCATATTAAAACATAGAATACGAAACCTTTGGTAAATTCGTAGCTAAAAAGGCCTAATACCCACAAACATGACAAAACCCCAACGAAACACTGTGTTGAAAAGATCATGCGAATCCGATCGACAGCTCTAGTACTTATATTCTACCTCTCACCTACAGAGGTACGTGGTTCCCTTGTAAAAATAATAATGAAGAATTCTGAGCATCACCACGTATGCTTTTAGGGTCGCACAAGTTATTATTATCGCTATTACTATTTCACTTGAAAACGACCTGGGCAAAGAAGGCCGCAAGCTTGTGAAAATGTAAAAAAAAAAAAAAAAAAAAAAAAAAATTAAGTGTTGACACACTGAGTTATTATCGTTATTGTTATAACTCCAGTATTTCATAATAACAGTGATATACGGCTCAAATATTCTTTCATGTATGTTCATCCTTATTCACTCCTGGTGTTTGCCTGGCCTCCCTTTCTGGTTGAATGAAGATGATGTCCTTAACTGAACATTGTGCATAACAACAAGACGCTGTCATCCATAACAGTGTTTACGCCATCAGGTATGCAGAGTAATCGGTGCATTACCTGAGGCGGTAATTTAAACGGCCATGCACGACAACCAATATGTTGGTTTTGGTTCGAAGTATATGACACGGTTTATTATGTATATATATTTACACACGAAACCAGTCGAGCATATACACTGTTACTGTCTTGGAGGCTACAGAGCGGGAATCAGTAGATACACACCAACAACCAGTCAACATGTCTGTTGTGAGACGAAGCTGTGAGATGAGGCTGTGAGATGAAGCTGTGAGACGAAGCTGTAGGACGAAGTTTTGAGGTGAATCTTTCAGCTAATGTGAATATAATTATGTTGAAAGGTGTAGTATGGTAAAATTTAAAATATGAATACTCACACCTAGTACCTCTTTATGTACGTAACAAGCTTAAACGTTTGCTTGAGGTTGACTTTATATTTTCTCAAATTTTTCAAACTTACACGCCAAAGTCATCTGCCCGTGAATACAAATAGATGTAGCATCAGAAACAATGTCTCTAGAAAGGTCAGAGCTTTTCAAAAGCATTTAGTAGGAAGCAAGGATTTGAAAAATATATGGTTTATGTATTTAGTAAAAAAATTTTTAAATTTCATGTGGTATTGCCACCATGGGATGGTATTAAGCTGTGTGTGGCAATATTTTAATGTGATATGATACTTAGGATGAGGTTGTGAAAGGTGGTTGTGGGCTGAAGTTATTGGAAGAGGTTGTGGAATGAGGCTATGGGATGAGGCTGTGGAATGAGGCAGTAAGATGAGGCTGGGATGAGGCTGTGGGATGAGACAGTAGGATGAGGTAGTAGGATGAGGCTGTATGATGAGGTAGTAGGATGAGACTGTGGGATGAGGGTGTGGGACGAGACAGTAGGATGAGGCTGTATGATGAGGCAGTAGGATGTAGGCTGTGGGCTAAGACTGTGGGATGAGGCCGTGGGATGAGACTGTGGGAAAAGGCTGCGCGTAGCATCACGGTTGTCATCTAAGTTTGTTTTCACTTTACTTCCTAGGTGTTTTTAAAAAGTTGTCCAAAAGGAAGCAAAACGACGCTTTAACAATTCCCTTTTTTTCGATCTTTTAGTCAGGGTGGGTGAACCTAGACGTTGAAAAAATATGCGTATACCAGTCGTCATCCAAAATAGGCGTTGCTGGTCAATAATCGCAAGACCAGTTTCCAAACCACCGAAAAACTAAGAAATTATATGAAATATAAAAATTAGGACGGACTCATGCAAAGAAAAGCAGTCAGCAGTTTTCAATGGCGACGAAAAGACTCAATGAATGTTCTACCCCGTCTGTTTTCTCTGTACAATTTAAAGTCTTTATTCTTAAAATAAGTGATGTCATGTGCTTGACCTCTGTGACGACAAAACAAAAAACAAAAAATAAACAATGAGTTGAAAATAGAAATTAGAGTATCAAAACTTCCCTGTGCAGAAGATATTGTCTATTTATATATTTATTTGATTGGCGTTTTACATCGTACTCAAGAATGCGTTACTTATACGATCCCGGCCAGTTCTGTGGTGGGAGAAAAAGCGGAGACAGCTCCGGGGAAAACCACGATCATCCGAAGGTTGCTGACAGACCTTTTCACGTAAGCCCGGAGATTCAGACGGCCTGATCTGGTGGCCTTGAGTGAGAGAGGTCCCAGGGGCATTTCGTAGTGTCATTTAAGTTCGCAGCTATAGCTGAGATAAAAGTATCATTGCATTTGTCTAAAAAAGTACCGTGATGTTTGAAAACTGAAGATCAATGACCAGAAACAAAGAACACTGTGAAAGTGAGGAAAGGACGAAATTTTTTTTAGTTCATTTACCAGCAAAAGACTCCTCAATATGGGAGAAATTCGTTACCTTGCCGTTACATTTAAGAATGACTGCCCGTTATACGTCAGTTTGCATTGGATTCGTTTTACTGTTGTATTAAATGTGATGACAACACAACATTTGAGTATTAAATTGTAAATCACTTAACGTGTACCAACATCTCTTCACCTGACCAAGATTTTACAGGTCTCGATGAAAGTTCTGGTCAGGCACATGCAAGTAGTATAGGCTACGTACACCAGCATCTCTTCACCTGACAAAGATTTTACACCTCTCGGAAGAAGTTCTTGTCAGTTACATGTAAATATTACTTGTGTCATAGCCAGTGGTGGATGTATGTGGTCACGTATTCAGTATGCGTTACTTCATTAACAAAATTAGCATCACAACCTCTTAAAATCTATGTAATTTTAACGGTAGATAACCACGAAAGCAAAACGCGACTCTCATTATCAGAGAAATGCGATACATAACTTTATATTTACTAACACCTTCCCAAGAAAATCATAGTTTACACTATTATAACTATTATATTATTCAAATTAACATTTGTCGCACTGTGTTGTCTGTAATTATAACACAAAGTTGAATTTTCTACGGTATATTGTTAGTAACTATTAACCCATTGCTCTCTGGCTGGTAGCCATGTGTTCAAAATCTTTAACCACCTCAGGGGATTCAAGTGAGCCTCGGTGCATATTTTGTACCTAATTCTTCTTCAGGCAAAATGTTGCGGGGGGGGGGGGAGAGTAAGTGGCTATTAGCTAAGCAGTCACAGGAACACTGGGGGAAAAAACACTAAGAAAGATAAAGTGTGAAGAGGCCGGATTTTACCTGTGACCCTGATCAATCGGGCACTACACAACAAGGTCGTCGCTGCTGTAGCTGCTGGCTTTTGCATTTTATATACATCCACAACCACACTAAATATTATAGAGGCTGTGATTCTTTTTTTTTCAGGCAGGACTTTACCCTGGTGTATATGCACATGGAAACTTACGCGTCACATGTAATAAAGTTTGATGCTGTCAAAGTGCTAATCAAAGACACAAGAGGAAGGAAATGTATTTCTCGAGAATCACACGTCCAAGTGGTCAATTTGATACTGTCAAAGTGCTATTCAAAAACACGAGTGTAAGGAACTGTATTTCACCAGAATCACACGTCCAAGTGGAAAGTACACAAGCTTGATAATTCAATGATATTCTGAAGACGGACCGAGGTGGAATCATACTTAAGTACGTTTTGTATCTTATTATGAAAGAAGGAGTTCGGAAACTTGTCTCCAATGCTGTTCTCTAGGGAGGCCCCTATGGTAATGGACAGGCGAATGTTGCCAATGTTGTTCTGAAAGAGAACTCAGGCGGGAACACCCAGACGTATGTTGTAAGTGCTGTTGTGAAAGAAGACTCAGAAGGGAGCACACAGGCGTGTGTTGTCAGTGCTGTTCTGAAAGAAGACCCAAGTGGAGACGTATATATTTATGTCAGTCCAAGATGCTTGGTCCATTTATTTCTTTTCTTGTTCAGTAAACGTTGTTTCACAAAAATGACACACCAAACACGACAAAAGCCAAAAATAAATGAGTTTGTTTTCAAAACCAGAGGAGAGCGGTAAATATGTTGCCGTTTAAAATTGGATACTTCACCTATTACGGAACTGTTGGAATTCTGACCTATCTTCTGCCACTTTTTCTGAAGCACATAGGGTTTTCACCAGGTCAGATCGGGATAGTCGCTTGCTCTAGGTCCTTGGGAGCTCTCATAGGAGGAACTGTCTTTTCTATGTGGTTTGTTAGGCTGGCAAAATGCAAGCACTTGATGCAGTTGATTTGTGGACTATTACTGCTCTTTGCCCTTCCGGTTGGATTATTCAGGCCTTCCCCGAAGGACAGTTGTGACAGGAATATTACAATGGGTCGGGCAGACGACAATTCATTCTCTGATCTCTCATGGATGTTTCTCGATGATGAAGTTACTGTAATATTTATAGCCTTTAGTATTTTACTGTTCTGTGCCGATGTGTTTGCGCTAAGTTATCTGACGGCGCTACAAGGAGGATGCATGCTTCAGCTTGGGAAAGAGAACACCAAGGACTTTGGGAAAATAAGAGCGTGGGGAGCAATGGCACAGTCTGCTGGGTATACATAATTATTTCCTCTTGTTCGTTAATATGTATTTTTCCCCTTCTTGACGTTTTATCATGTTGAAAACGTGACTATTATTTATTTGTATTTCAATAGTGTTTATAAAGTAATATTCAAATCCGACATTCGTTTAACACTCTTTAACCATAAAGAACGTTCCGTAATTGTAAGACCCGTTTCCTACACAATCTATAACACCAGTTCCCCAAAAATATGCAAGAAAGAAGTTATGAATATTTAGGGGGAAACTGATAACGTGATTAAAGGAAGCAGTGGACAGTTTTCAGTGATGCAGAAAAGACAGCAAATTTCCTAGGCATGAAATCCTGTTCAAAACTCACTGCCCACAAGAAACGTCCAAGTCCGATATGAATATAGGTACGCCCAGAGGGATAGTTTCAATTTTGACATTAGAAATTGCTTTTAATTGCACAACCATATACAGAAGGATCCTACATTTGGCCTCTTGCGGTGTAGTATTTGCTAGATCATGCGTGTTATGTGACGATTTCTATCAACTTCACAAGGTGTGTATAGCTGAAAAATATAGTGTGTCACGGATATTCTATCAACTCCCTTCACTCCAAGTTTGACATTTTAATTAACGGCTATGATGCGCTAGGGCAGCGCAATGACCTAGAAGCTTCCCACTAATAAGGTCGATTTGAGTTCGAGTCCAGCTCATGTTGCCTTCCTGCCGGCCGTACGTGGGAAGGTCTATCAGCCACCTGCAGATGGTCGTGGGTTTCCCTTGGGATCAGCCTGGTTTCCTCCCACCCTAATGCCAACCGCCGTCGTCTAAGTGAAATATTCTTGAATGCGGCGTAAAACCCCATTCAAATAAATAAATACATATATTTAAAATCGGAATCGGAATAGAAATCCGATTTTTGTAAGGAATCGCAATATAGAGAGCAGAGAAATCCCAGTTGAATTCGTCTTTCCGTGTTATGTGGCGTTGGTCCCAGCTCAATGTTATATTCACTAAGAGCAACGTTATATTCATACGGTGCAACGTTATATTCATACAGTGCAAGGACATATTCAGGGAAGAGTAGAACATGCAGCTTAGGCTTGAATCGAAATTGGGCGATAAATGTTACCCCAGTTGAAAAACAACGTTAAGACGGTTACCACCAGGCGTTAAAATTTTTCGTTGCGCTGCTTTTTCGCAGCCCGCTGTATTTGCTCGAAGTCATTAACGGGCATGTGTATTTGAATAGCGCTTCCTAGTTGTGTACTCCATGAACATGTTTAAACGTTAACAAGTTACACACGCCCCTACCACCATGGACTATTCAGAAAGTAAAAATGTGCAGTCATGTCATGAGCAATTTGTTACATGTTTATGCCAATGGTTTAGATTAAACCAAAATGCTGTTTGTCACGATATTTAACCAAAGATGACCTGTAAATAGTAGAGTGAAACCAGGCCCCATGGGTTCATTGTCCACCAGCGGAATCCAGGTTTAAACAGGCATACGCTATGAGAAGCCATTATCACGAATTTAAAAGATCACATCGTACAGAGGAAAACCAGAGCAGCGACGACAGTATGACAGTTGGCAAATGGTGACACGTTACTGGTGAAATCCGGCCTGTCGTCAATTTACCTCTGATAGAGTTTTATTCTAATTGTTTACATAATTTTTTTAGCATCTTATAGGACCCATAGAGACTTGGTGGAAGCAGAATTAGGTAAAAGCAAATGCTATGTTCCTAGACGTTACTCATTTGGAATAACCCAGAATTGATATTTATTTGTTTATCTGATTGGTTTTTTACGCTGTACTCAAGAATATTTCACTTATACGACGGCGGCCATCATTATGGTGGGCTAAGCCCGGGGGAAACCCACGACCATCCGTAGGCTCATGGCGGACCTTCCACGTACGGCCGGAGAGGAAACCAGCATGATTTGGACTTGAACACACAGGGACCGCATTGATTAGAGCCACGGGGTCATTGCGCCCTGCTGGCGCGCTGCACCCTCGACTACGGAGGCCCTCCAGAATTAATAAACACATGAAAACAAAGCAGACAGAATCCAGACATATGATTTAACTTAGTAATACACACCGTTTAGAAATAAAATATTAGTGATAGTCCAGGGGCCCCCCTGTGGCCGCAGCCTACTACCAATGCGGTCGCTGTGCGCTCAAGTCCAAATCATATTGGCTTCCTTTCCGGCCGTACGTGGGAAGATCTGCCAGCAACCTGCAGAGGGTCGTGGACTTCCACCGGGCTGTGCCCGGTTTCCTCCCGCCATAATGCTGGCCGCGGTCGTATAAGTGACATATTCTTGAGTACGGTGTAAAACACCAATCGGATAAATAAATAAATAGTGATAGTCCATGTTCATTGAGTTCTTAGATGGTCACAGAATGTTTTTAAATTAACTGGTCGTCAGTATTACCCTAAAGTAATACCGATCAATACTGATCAGTTTCCTTCTTGGTTGCAGGCTCTTCTCTATAGGAGCGATCGTTTCGGCAACAGTCGGTAGAATCAAAATCTGTGGAGGATCATTTATCCAGGCTGACTACCATTACATGTTTTATTTTATCATCGGGTTTTCCGTTCTGGGAATTTTCAACAGTGGATTCATTCCTATTGTACGTATATCGTCATTTTTGAAACATACCAGTAAGCTACACCTGCATTACACACCGATCTTTGGTTGAACCCTGGGGGAGTTTAATTGATGTTCAAAAAAAATCTTCTCCGTCAGATTAAGTGTGACTATACTTCGGCATTTTTGACATTGACGGCCGGGGTGGTTCATTAGCTTTCAGAAATAATATGAGTGTAATTTTCAGATGTTATAGAGTGCCATAATGCCTGAGGTGACATATGGAATTACTACACTTGTCAGCTAACTGTGAAGTTTAAGTTCACAGTAACATCCGTTAACTGTGAGATTAACTATAGCAGGAACTTCCGTTAACCTTCAAAATGAAAATTTCCGTTACCCGTCACTTTTGAGGTGAGATCGGTTCCGTTAACCGGAAGCTGTAATGTGGAGATTTCGTTGAGATTTAACTTGGCCATTAGCGTTGCCATTTAAAGTGACAACAGGTTCCATTAACCGTAAAATGTAACATGACAGAACAGAGCTGTATGTCACTTGTCACAGTGAAGGAGATGGTAGGTTTATAATACTGATCCTCTTTTGACTATCGAATGCATGCTTGTTGACTTAAGAGTTACAGTATATAACGCAGGATCTTATATTTTGTCAACGAGTAGGGCAATTGCTGGCTATCTGATCTAAAGCTTCTCCTAACCGCTGACAGTGAATCCTTGTCTCATCAGATAGTAGACTTGTTAATTAGGTTGGTGTTGTAAGTCCGTATATGTGTGTCGGGTATCCTGCCACACTGGACTCATCCACCTACAGTTCTTTCTGCTGTTTGTGAAAAAAAAAAAACAGTAATTGACACGGCATTAAACACAGATAAAATATATGTGTAAATAATTATTTCCAGGAAGCCCCAATAATCGAAAAATCCAAGAAAGGGTTGTCGCCGATGACTCAAACCTTGACGTCTCTGAAAACGTTTACAAACATCACCTGGCTCGTCGTACAGTTTTGTCGGAGCATGTTTTTCTCGGCTACCCACGGGTTTTTCAACTGGCACATCGAAAACTTAGGTAACATTGACACCAGCAGTATCGATATGTTGTTCTGTCAAAAATTAAAAATGATTGAGACAACGACGTTGGGAGAAATGTACATTAGCAAAGAGTTCGATTTCAGACACAGACGTGGTCTGTTTGCAATGCAAGCGTCTATACTGAAACTTGTCCTAAAGACTAAAATGTATTAGGTAGTAAAAAAATTTTCACCTTTAAAAACCTGCTTTGTTCAAAGGTAGATAATTAATTTAATACGCTGTCATCTTCAAAAACGTAATTAATCATGAAATAAGCAGCGGAATTGCATTCAGCCATGGTACCTGTTCGGTTTCTCCGGCGGAGGGGGGGGGGGAGTACATTTTGTGGAGAATAGTTTATTTTCGCCTGATTCAAACGGTGTGCTGTTCATATAAATGAAGGTAGGTTATAAATAGGGCTATGATATTGTATTATCATGATTTCTTGAAAATGATATGTTAAAAGTAGATTCTACACAAGTTTCTTTTCAATTCCAGGAGGCACACCATTCCTGACAGGCCTACTGAACGGACTTGCTACTATATCACAGTTTATAGCTTTTCTTATCGCACCAAATATGATTGACGCTTTCGGCCACTCCGTCATCATTGTGGCCGATCTCGTGAGCCAGGTGTGCCGATTTCTGGCCTTCGCTTTGATCTCCAACCCACACTACAGCCTTCCATTACTAGCTGTTGAAGGTAGATCTGCAGACGTCACCTTGGTTTAAATTCGTTCAATAATCGATTAGATATGGCAACCTGGCTTCATCCAGGCAAAACACCGATCATCTTAACACATGTTCTTTACTGATTTGTTAACCTTGGGTACAACTCCTACTTAATTTCAGGCGTTTACCTAGGCTCATGGCTTCTACATTGTACGGAATTGTCTAACGAAACAAATTACAATCGTCAGTTACAAGAAATCTCTGTTGCAAGAGGAAACTATGGATAAGGCAAGCCGTACTTCAGACTTGGGAAAGGGGGTGACGCGGTAAGGCTAGGATTTGGTGCGTTAAATCGGTCTGAAAATAACTTAAATGTGTTTTCTTACATTGCTTATTTTTTATAATTTTAAAACATATCTGAGTGTATTTATACATGTTATAGTCAACTGAAAATGCTTCAGTGTTCATTTCGGTCAACTTAATTCCGTTTTCGGGCCCCTCAAAGTCCTGGATTAGTGATGAAGGAAGTTTCGCCCCATAAACACAATTTGTACATGGCTTGTTTCTCAATACTTTTAACCTTTGTGCCAAAGATCGTGCCAGGTATAACTTCCTTCATGGTTAAAACAATAACATTGCCATTTCGTTGTATGAGTGCAGTGTGACCTGCTTTGCGTCAGTAGTGTTATTGTTTGCTTTTTTATCCACAGTTTATCTCTTTTGGGACAGAGAGGTAATGGATTCGCATCTGAGTAGATGACCTTCAATTTGTGTTTGTTATAACTAAATGGAAAATACAAAACATCTCATGGGGGCCCTCCGTGACTCAGTTGGTTAGCGCGCTAGTGCAGCGCAATGACCCAGAAACCTCCCACCAATGTGAGTTCAAGTCCAGCTCATGCTGGCTTCCTCTCCTTCCGTCCGTGTGAAGTTCTCCCAGGAATCTCCGGATGGTCTTAGGTTTCCCCCGGGCTGTGCCCGGTTTCCTCCCACCATAATGCTGGCCGCCGTCGTATAAATGAAATATGCTTAAGTACGGCATACTAACACAAAATAAATCAAAACATATCAGATATATTAATTTATTTTTTTATATTGCTTCCAAAAATAGATACGCCTACAATAATATGGAGTGACTTGTAATCGAGACTACTCACTTCTAGGATGACTCAGTTTTCAGTTTGCGGTCAGCCGATGGTCAGCGTACAGCTGACACACTCCGATTTAGACATGGGCCGAATCCGCGCCTTACCCCCTCTCCACCTCACCTCCTTTCGGGTACCGTTTCTTTCCATTGGCTTCGCGCATGACGTCACTCAGTTCTCATTTGGACTGAATAACCTCTTCTCAGATGTTCACTGTGAACAGCAGATACTAAGCACGCGAGTCAGTGACGTCATACATGAAACCACTGCGAAAGAATGGCTCTCACCTCCTTTCGTCAGTAACGTTCAAAATGTCGATCCAGATAAGAGTTGCTTGCGTTATTCTTCTGAATTAAATAATAGCCCATGAACACACTCAAAAGTATTTATTTGTTATCAGTGTCTGCATGCAGAACACCATGTTGGAATAGCAGTCAGGGACCCATTTCACTAAAGATCGTAAGTCGTAACTCAGATCCTAAGCTAAAACTTACGACATACGACCGTTTTACTAAACAATACTACTAATGCTTTACCGTGTACCGACTGGTAAAACTTAGGATTTAAGGTTAAGATTTACGACTAATGACTTGTTACTGAAATGCGGCCCAGGTTCCAGATTGCCGATCCAACGTGTTTGTATTGTTCATGTGATTGTAGCTTCACAGCATGTTCAGGAATTTCCCACGATAGGTACCATGGCGGTCAATTTTCTGAATGAAGAAACCCACCAACTTTGAGCAAATGAATAAAATCAACGCTCAAGTATCCCCTTTCATGCTAATTGAATGATATACTCTTGCGAACTTTCGCTGGTGATGTTTGTCAGTTTCATTAGGTAAAGACTAGAAATATTAACTAACTCTTGTAACCGCCCCATCTGGAAACAAAGGTTAAATGATGGTCCTACCGAAAGGTCGCATGGCACAAATGAATGTACATTTGATTGTTTCCATCTGATCTAGTATGCTAATAGTGTGGCCTCCATCATGATTGGATACACCATGCCAGCTGTTGTTGTTGTTGTTACAGGACTGATGTTTAGCAGCGCGTGGAGTGCCACAACTAGTTTCCTTAGTAACCAAGTACCGGAAGGGAGTCAGACGGAAGTTCAAGGTATCTTTCAGACGATCCATACTACGGGCAAGGCAGTTGGGTTCCTCTTGAGCGGTTATCTGACACAGGCCTTTGGGGCGCCAGCCATGTTCACGGTCTTTGCTGTTGTTACTTGTGTGGCACTCATTCTTTTCATCAGCGCTCACGTGGGAAAGGCTGGGAGGAAGAAAGACGTGACTAACTTTTGACATGGGTTTGGTCTTCGTAAAATATTTAAAGCTTCCAAGATGAACCTGCCTACGTTTTGACAAAATGTTTTTCGGGATGGTAGGACTAATCTGGTTTTACTCGCTTTGATATCTTTTACAATTTTTGGTTATTTTGACTTTGGATATTGTTTTACTGCTTGTGATTTTGATACATCGCCTACCATTGTCTTCTCACGTTTTCAAATTATCTCCCTTTATTCTTGAACACTCTCTATTGTCTAAAAAAGAGAATGGCCATTCGCCATCTTAACAGTAACATGTGTTTGAAATATTTTGAACACAAACACTACAAACTCAGGAATGAAAAACCAAGATGTTTACCTTCTGAAAAATTTCTGTTTTATTAGCTGAAATATTGCAGTCTTTAGAAATCATCGCTTCGGAGTCACGTTTTGCAAAACCCTGACCTAATCAGGACGACTTACAATCCCCAAGAAACTCAGGAGAGATAAAATTTCAGATGTTGGGACCAGATCATTTTACAGAATGGGCTATCGCCCCTGGACCGGAAGTCTTCTGTTCCAGGTGAACCAAATGATTTTCATGGGTAACAATTGGCGTGAGCTATGGAAAGCTGTGGAAAATTAAAATTTGAGAAACTATCGCTGGCCATAAAGCGAGATATTTTACTGAGGGTTGTAGACAGTAATCGCCTGGAAAAATGAAAAATGGCACACATTCTGTAGCCAACCTCCATCCCAAAAAATATTTGACTGACATGGACGTTTACATACGATTGTCGCATATACATAGCTTTGCTACTTTGAACACTTCGCTTTCGTCAACAAATGAAGAAGCAGAAAAAAGTTAACAGTTTTTTCCCTTACAGGAGAAGAAAACATGAAGATGACACCAAATTCAGATAAAGAGCGTCAAAGCACATTTGCAAAAATGGTCTTTAATGGTCTCTTTTTTATTTTGTTTTTCACGAGAAAAGGGTATTTGTATGGTGGGTATTTGGGACCAACTTTTTGTATTTATCGTTGTTGCATAATAATGTTCAAAATGAGGATGTGATGCTTGCCTGATAAATTTATTTGAATGTACATTTGTTGTTAATATCCAAACATATGCATTTAACCTGAATTATGATCAGATCTATGAAGATGCTAAAAATATAAATATAATCCAAATCCATGTTGAACACATTTGTTAGGTGAAGAGGACAAATTCTAGTGCAAAAATATTTATTTAGCATGTGTTACATCTTCATTTACAACATTATGACAGGAAGACTATATGCATACCAAACGGTTGTTTCAAATATACACGATACAAAAATTGTTTTCAATTGTCTTTTTCTCCTTAACGAAAAATCGAAAAATATATTAAAGATCACATTAACGACTAACTTTTCGAACTCTTCCATCTGAACTTTATTTCATTTTTATGTTTTCTCCACCGTTAAGTAACGTTACTCTAGTTGGCACATGCCCTTGTTGTTCTGTGTGTGGGGCTGAATTTAGCTCGTCTGTCTTCTGTAGGCCTATGGCGCACAGGACACATATCTGAATTAGACATACATCTACTGATGAGCATTTCAACCTGTAACAACGTACATTTAGCATTGGTCACGGACTGGAGGGTCTCATTGGGTAGTCCTCTGGTTTTCTTCTAGCGTCTTTCTCAAAAGTGTCCATTTCGTTAAGTTTCGGGTTGGTTGAGTGTTCGCTCCTGATGTCCATATCCAGTTCGTATTTTTCCAAGGGAGGTAAGCCGTTCTTGCAGCAGCGATACGTAAACAGGGCGCAGAATATATGATTGACTCCGTTACTAGCAGAGCGCATGCGATCTCTGAAAAGAAAGGGAAGTTTTTGGTGTTTTAATAACATCTGAGGACGCGACAGACATAATTGAAGAAAGTAAAGAAGACAGCTTTGGTAAACAATAAACACCCCAAAATATGTCCGCATTATTTTTCACTCGGACCTCCGGATATGTGAAAGGAATATCTTAAAAAATATGATGCAAAACATCTGACCGACTGCGCAACATACTCTCAGCCAAAGACAAATTAGAAAAAATCCATGAACTTAGAATAAGGATTATTTCCAACACATATGCGCTCACAATGATTTAACTTTTGTCCGACAATCAAAATTAAACCTTAGCTAATGAAGTAGAGCAACTAGTTACTAAATAAACGTCCTTAATTTTATTAGCATTGTCTCATACATTGATTTCGCCTGTCCACTCACACCAAACCATGGCAAGAATACTGACATTACAATGTGATATATAACATTGGGCCGTTTTTTTAATCGCAACCCCGACTCAGTGAGGTCGTGGGCTTGAATTCAGCCATAGCTAATTCGGTTGTGGTTGTCAGGTACCCAGCTAGAATGTAACATTTGATCATTTCAACAAATCTTCAGTTAAAATCAAACAGTAAGTGGAGTAGATGATTGCTTTGACTTAGACTTACAAGAACCATTCCACAGCAAGCAGGAGGGCCACGTCCTCCACGGGGAAGCTTAGAGTCTCCAGGATGATGACGATGACGACGATACTAGAGCTGGGTACTGCGGGTAAGGCCATCGCTGAGATCGCTGTGAGCACTCTGGGGGAGAGGAAGGGGCAGGGGAGAGGGTTAGACATGTTAACTAACGGAAATGTCAGCGACATAAGCACCTGGTCTTGTGGCTCTTCTCGAAAATTATATGTTTTTATTCATTCAATAAATCGATACCCTCACATCAAAATAAATGTTAGTGATAAATTTATTGATTTGCCATTCCCTACATACATGTGTTTTTAAACCTTTTTAAAATAATCACAGATATAACTAACGCACGTGAAATGCACATTTGAACAAAGGACACTACTTTCTCACCCTATCCTCTTGTAACAACTTCCCTACCTGGTCCTTCTGTGTCTACTTTCCCAACCACACCGTTTTATGTTAATTTTCCCACTCTTACCCTTTCATAGCTATTTTCTCACCCTTCCCATTTCATAACGGCATCCCCAGCCTTAATCCTACTGTGGCTACTTTCCTTACTTTACCCTATTATGACTTCTTTCAACAAAATTACTACTTTCGCACACTTACCATGTTAGGACTGTTTTCTCAGCCTTTCTCAGTCCTATTGGGACTGTTCACTAAGCCATCCCCTATTATGATTACTTCCCAGCCTTACCCTATTATGACTACTTTCTCACCCTTACCCTATTATGACTACTTTCCCAACATCCACCTCGATCTGATTAATCTGGCCGATGAAAATGGCCGACGCCGCGATGAAGAGCGCACTACTGCTGGCACCAAGCGCGACCGAGAACGGCACTACAAACCGTGACACCCTCACATCAACCCCGTGATAACGCTCACAGCACGTGATCATTTCAGGAATCCCCACAGCCCTGAAGAACGAAAACAGCAAGATTCATTTAATTTATTTAATTATTTGATTGGTGTTTTACGCCGTGCTCAAGAATATTTCAATATGGTGCATGTGAGGAAACTGGGCAGAGCCCGGGAAAAACCCACGACTATCATCAGCAGGTTGCTGGTGGAACTTTCCACGTACGACCGGAAAGGAATCTTAAACTCCCGGCGATCGCATTGGTGGCAGGCCCCTGAGTGGCTACGTTGCAACATCGCGCTAACCCTCTCGACCACGTAGGGCCGGAGCAAGATTCTGCACACCGAGAAACAGTTACCATCAAATCCAGGCACTATCAACCTGCGCTTATTTTTAACTTTTTGCCCCTCAGTCGTTAACCTAGAACGGTTTGAGCTGATAGATGGACTCTCCCAGAGGGAAATGGGCTTTTCAGCCAGATTACAGACGTTTTCATAGCTCTGAATTTGCCGCAGTATAGTAAATATCACATGAGGCATTTGGGACATAATCTCACTCCTATAAACATCACACGCTCATACAGCAAGGACAATTATTAAAAGAGAGTATAAAATAAAAGGCATGGAATAAGAAACAACAAAGGGGTCCGACGCAGTGTGCTCCTTTGTTCTTTCTTGGATTATGTCACACTTCTAGGTGCATGTGTGCTCAGAAAGCACTTAGGTAGTACACAAACACTTCAACAGTAGGGCAGAAAGCGCTGCGGTTGGACCCTTCTGTGCAGGTCGTCAGAGCCTCCCACTGAAATAAACATGTCAGTTAACAGTACACAACTCGTACAGTGCAAGCGTAATTCTCCAATCAATAGTACAATAATTGGTGTCTTAGTTAATTAACTGATGTCTAGCTCCCTAAGGATGGGTTTACCGCCAATCAAATGCCATTAAAGAAGTTAATAAGCCAGATAGCTCTTTCGACTACGCATGACAGGACT
This sequence comes from Acanthopleura granulata, assembly GCA_016165875.1. Taxonomy (NCBI): domain Eukaryota; kingdom Metazoa; phylum Mollusca; class Polyplacophora; order Chitonida; family Chitonidae; genus Acanthopleura; species Acanthopleura granulata. The sequence goes on from JABBOT010000013.1 coordinate 12,950,379, forward strand.
TCCCTCGCTGGTAGATAAACAGACACTTGTGGCTGTGCATTGGCATTGTAACCGTAGGCCGTCGCACACAATTCAGCCCACTTTGTGCATGTTATGTGTCTGTGTGACATTTGAAACTATGGGCGGGCTCTAGGGCTGTTTCAAGTGGAAAAAAAATTAGAACTGAACTCTACAGTGGGCTGTTGCCGAAGTGTGTAATATTAAGAGATAGTCATAAATGGTCTTGTGCTTTTGTTTGTCTATAGTATGACGCGTTCTGCTCATGCGTAATTATGCGCAACTCGAAACCGCTACGTGGCTTATTTATACTTGTTTGACAAAAAGTGCATAAACCAACACTTTAAAACGGGGAAAACGTCACGGAAACAAGATTTCACCTACATGTGGCTTAATTTAGCATGCACCAGAAAGAGAGAAACTATGACGCATGTGAGTCCTCTTTGTACAGAAAATATCCAGAGAAAGCAGAGTCGGTGTTGTGTTAATTTCAAAAGAAGGCCTCAAAAACTGTTCAAATAAGTTCTACAGAATTCTTAATTCCGGTAAAATATCTATGAAGAATTCTACCTTTCACTCAATTACACCGCAATAAAAAAAAGAACAGAAATAAAAACTCACGTGCTGGTTGAAGCAAACACAATGGACCAAGCCGGGAACACGGTGACCAGAAAGCGGAGAGGGTTAGAAAAAAAGCAGAAAAAATAAAAGACTGGGATAAAGATGAGTTGTTGGAACAACACCCCTAGGGTCACAGTCAGAATCAGGAGGCCCAGCTGGAGAAACCGAGTTTGGAGATCGTCGACGTTTAATATGGACACCATAATGAGGCTGGCGACCCCTATTGGCATAAACCTGAAACACACACACACCAGCACCATGAATGCAAGGGAGGCAACTCATATGCAGTTACGAGCCGGGGAAAACTTACAGTAAACATGAAAATGTATACAATGGATACTATTTTCTTTCACGACTTACCTATATGTAGGACACACAAAGAAAACAATTAACTGTGTCTTCGCTGATAATGAATGAAATAAATTTTTAGGCAAAAAAAGAAGTTGACCATATGGATTTTAAATTCCGTTTCCTACATCATTTCAATTTATGCTCCACTGAAAAACTTCGATGTATCATGCTGTTTAGCGCTATATAAAAGACACATTTTACCATAAAAACCACCGCAAAATTGTTAGCACTATTTCCATGGCGGAATTGAAAAAGTTGCGAAAGGGCCGGCCGGTTTCTCCAATACAGCCTGTGGCTATGCCCAGAACTACGGCGCAGAAGATAATCCCTGTTAACATGAAACAACAAAGGATGTGTTTGGTTTTTGTGTCTTTATATGTGAGAGGATATTCACATGTATGCCTTAGAAGAATAATATTATACAATTGCAGTATAATAACATTTATTATAATATTGCAGTATTATCATGGAATATACTTTCATGTGACAGAAATCGTCCAGATGGGCTTATATTAATCTGTTCAATATGATTCGACAAAATGGGTTAAAGTGTTAATATGACATTTATCGATGGCTTCATCATTAACAAGGAGGACATTATGGGGTGTGACAAAAACGGTTAAAACTATCAAAAAGCAATTTAAGTAGACTGAAGACTACTGTTTTGAAATAAAGAACAGACTTTCATTGGATCTTAAATTGCATTTCGCGCGCCAAATGTGATATTTTACAAAGGTAACTTACCGATAATATTCGCACCTGAAGCTGTCCCTATCTTCCTGGTTAGGATAGTTGTGTTCTCATTTGGCGCCTTTTCTTCATACTGAGTTTGGGTCTGATAGCAATGACATAGAGCAGATGTAAGTAAACCATGAAGCAGCCGTGCGCTCAAAGAAAAGGAGGCTAACCAATTTTGATAGAATTTCAACAGAACAAACCAACTTGTTAGGCTTATAAGCGGTAGCGGGCAGTCTTTGAACATTTTAATTATATATTGTATAATTATATTATTATATTATATAATTGTATATACCAGAGAGGAGGTTATTTCGACTGTGAACTGAATCTTCAAAATTTCAGAATCAGTAGAAAAACGGAAACTTCAGAAAAGCCGTTGTCAAGGTTACCGTCTCAAAACAGGCCGTCACTACGTTGTCCGGAAATATATTTCTGCAAAAGAACAAATTGATAAATTTGGGTAACGGAAGTTAAAGAGAGATATTACACCGGTAACAAGGATGGTTGATTAAGTGAAAAATACCTGGCCATCAGCAAGTTGCTTTATGAACAGTTGAAATCAAAGTAGGACTGAAGTACTCTGTAAAAGTATTGAACACGTAACACGTGTACATCGTGTTCCTATCCAAAGTACCCCCGCTTTGTTCTCAAATGGGGGTGTTTTGAAGATGTTTCATTGCAAATCGTGTGTTGTTTTGCAGCCATAAAGTTATCTTCATTTTTCAGAAATAGTTGCATGACAGATAGCTACAAATATTGTGTATACTCTTTTGTTTCGACGATCGTAAAAAAAAAACACAGAATGGAGGCGCAGAAATGGTTTAATTTAAATAACACTATAAATTATATACCTACTCTAGGCCAACTAGAACGCATATAGATTATGTGCATGTTTACTGCATATCAGAATTGCTTTTCATTTTAATAATGAGTTGAACTATATTAATTCTTTTCTTTAGGGTTTAACATGTTGCCAAAGGTAACATTAGAAATATTAATGCATCACCTTTTGAATACAAGGTGTATGTGACGAAATATAGTAAACGTGCAAACATGATTTATGAGTGTAATACAAATGGTGTTTTCATGGTGAGGAATACCAAAACATCTGTTTTCTGTATTATTTATGAACTAAGAGTTTAAATTGACTGTATTTTTTTCTGCACTGAAAGCTTTTGACTACTTCTAACTTACATGTTACCAGCTTTATGTTTAAACTTTGTATTTTTTTTTTGTATTTTTTTTTGGGGGGGGGCATATTTTTTTTTTTGGAGGAGGGTGGGGATGGTGTTACTGGTTGGACATTGGTCTTGCGGTGATCGACATGGAACACCAATTTACGGTTTACGAGTGGCATATGACGTTTTAAAATAGAAGTAATCCAATTTCCTTCGTCAAGCCTATATGTCCAGATATCACCTCTAAGATACACATGAACCATTTTGTCAACCGGTAAGATCACACCGTCCGGTGCAGCATCGTGTGACTTAAAACCATGTAACGATAGGCTATGTTGCCCTTGTCAGACTACTGCGCACCACCATGATGGAACTACTTTTTGTAATTAACATTCGTTTTCTTTGACTGATAAATCGTTGACTTGGTTCCACGTGCAGTTCCATGGGGATTTTGAGGTCACGATGGTCAATTTTTATATCGCCGATTTTTAAAAAATGCTGGTCATTTTTGGTGGCGAACATCACTGCGCCAATCGCGCGTAACTACGCGCTGTACCTATGTCATAGTCTCGTCTATAAGAGTTCTCGTGAGAATGAGATTGTGACATAAGAATGACGATCTTGACGCATATTTTACCTATTTAACGACTTATTCGTTTAATTAAAGTTTAGCGCCATACTCAGGAATTTTCCACTGATACTATTTATTTATTTGATTGGAGTTTTACGCCGTACTCAAGAATATTTGACTTATGCAACGGCGGCCAGCATTTTGGCGGGAGGAAACCGGGCAGAGCCTGGGGGAAACCCAGTACCCTCCGCTGGCTGCTGGTAGACCTTCCCACGTACGTCCACTGATACGACCTTGATCGGGTGTATTTGGGTATAGATGTTAACTAAGCAGAACCCGATGAAAGAACCACCCTTGGCAAGGAAGCTGACAAACCTCTTCACCCTTAAAGGGAAAGACCCCGTAAAAATCAAATTATGCTGAGTAAAAATACCATTAAAAATTGAATCTGAAAATACCTTCGCTGATTTTCCGAAAAAAATACCTTCAGATTTTTTTTTCATTAATTTAAATGCAGTCAAATGTTTGATAATGTGCGTCACCGTGATGTCACAAAACATTTTTGTATACTTTTATATTCAGCTTTGAATAACGTCCTTGTGATTCGTACTTCTGTGATGTGTCCCATTGTATAAGAAAGCTAACATGATATTTAAGTTCTGCCTCAGGGCCAGAGAAAGACTGGCGTGACGTCATGGTTGACACAAATTATCAATGTGGTCCACAAAACCCAACATACAATCATAGCATTTGGTTGCAATTAATTTGGTGAAAAAAATATGAAAAAAAATCAGTAAAGATATTTTCAGGTACGTCTTTTAATGGTCTCTTTACTCACCATAACTTCATTTTTATGGGGTTTCTACCGTTAAAGGGAAAACACGGTAAAAATGAAGCGATCATCAGTACGGACTGCAGACACTTGTATGTGAAAATATCTGGATTTACTATTTGTTTTTAGATGGAAACATATTTAGTGGAATCAATACTTACCTGATCAGATCGGCAAATATGTCCTCAGTCCGTAGATCCTGTGTATTGGCATGACTGGGGACTGGCGTCGTGATGTTCGCCATGGTCTGTTGACCTGGGGATAAAACAGAGGCTTATTGAAGTAGTTTGGATACAGTTTTGTCGTCAAATCCGGTAGAATATTTTTCATGTTTTCCAAATGAACAATCGAGATTGGTACCGATGTCGCCATCGTGTTTAGACACACTTACATCTCCTCCAGACATGAAAAACTGGCAGTATCTCCTCCTTGTTATAATGGGAAATTCTTAGTTAAATTATCTATTTATTTATTTATTTATTTATTTGGTTGATGTTTTACGCCGTACTCAAGACGGTGGCCAGCATTATGGTGGGAGGAAACCGGGCAGAGACCGGGGGTAACCCACGAACATCCGCAGATTGCTGGCAGACCTAAACACGTACGACTGGAGAGCTAGCATGAACTTGAACTCACAGCGACCACACTCGTGAGAGGCTCCTGAGTATGGCAGTACAGTGGAGATCATGGTCTTCCTGTTAGAACCAATTTTACACCGTATATTCTTTGTTGTCGTACATGTTTAATTTTTAATAAGTAATTACAGAATTTATAACATCTGAACATAAAAGTCCGTCTCCCTTAACGTCGAAATGCAGCAAGTGTAAAGTTATAATCAGAGGTCTGGTGCTAAAGTTCGGCTTTGAGGCGAATTGTACAGTATTCTTGTTTCACGCTTTTGCTCTTCGAACAGTAGCAGTTACCAAAACTTCCATATATGTTGTCGCACACGATACTTCGATTTTTTTTGTGTGTGTCATATCATGTAAATACTGTTGGTGTACCAGTGATGCAATGTGCTGAAAAATGCGGTTTCAAAACGGATATCGAGTAAAGCTAAGTTCACACTAGGCTCGGAAAACGGTCCGGAGTCCCTGTTGAATTCCGCACCGATTTTGTGGCGAATTCGTGTCACACAACGGACCCGGACAGATGGCTTGCAGACCGATTTTTACCTGTCCGGGGAGAAAAATGGTGAAGGATTTTCGCTACTCACTGCTGCGTAATGCCTGTATACCGAGCTAAGCTGATCACTTGATGTTTTCCCGTGATGTTGACTTCCGCTTGAGTAAGCTTATCCCGTGATGCTCACTCCTGCTCGAGCAAGCCGACAAAATGCACGTGTGGTTTTGAAGTGCTTTACTTGCTAGTTCGAAATGTTTTAAGAGCGACGGAGATCCACTTTCTAGGTAATTATGACAACGAGTATCGCACAATGACATTCTTGTTGCAAATGTAGGTCAAATAGAGTGTACATAGAGCAGACATTCTGGAACATTTTCAGGCTTTTAAAATGGCGACAATTTGGGGCCCTTCCATTTCTGTGTACAGATTTAAATATATGTCTGCTAGCCTCATCTACCCGGATGTCTGTAATTAGATTTTATTCCGGGTGTTTTTGCAACAGTTTTTATAGAGTCGAAAACGAGAAAAATTCTTTCATAATGTTTAAATTAAGTGTCTGAGAAATTTTGAGGCTAACTTATCAGCTCTACTGCGGGCTATTCCATCTTAATGTTTGTAAACAAGCCCAGCTGCAACGTAAGGCTTTGAATGCGTTCTATGTGTTGTGCTGAATAATTTTGTTGGAATATGATGATCTATTTTACTGTGATAGATGAATGCTTATTTGGAATATGATGATCTATTTTACTGTGATAGATGAATGCTTATTTGGAATATGATGATCTATTTTACTGTGATAGATGAATGCTTATTTGGAATATGATGATCTATTTTACTGTGATAGATGAATGCTTATTAATCTGCCGACAGCCTGTAGGTAAACGCTTTACATTTCGAAAGGTGCAGTTTTAAGGGTCAGTGTTTCTGCGACATTCTGAGTAATGAATATCCGATTTTGATCATCCTTACCCGCCGGTTGACAAGTCAAGTATTTATTATGCATGTAGGTTATGTTAAGTTAAGGATGTTTTAGATGTTTGTGAAATTCTTATGAATTACGCCTCTGAACTTTTGGCTAATTTATTGTGATGCTCAATGTTGAGCGAATAATGAATGACGCGAAAAACATATTCTGTTTAATATCTTTGAGTTTAGTTTGGATGTTTATTGCGCATAATCGATTAAATCGAAGTTTTGTATTATTGTTTCAAAAGTCACTCAGTTCAATCTTTGCACAATACAAGACTGATAAGAAATCTCAAGTCGTTTGAATCCTTTGAACCGAGACTCGCTCCACTGACCAATCAGCATCGCTCAACATTTATACATTTCGACAAGTTCAGATCGCACTGAATTGTTGATTCATGAAGTGAGAAGGAATAAACTGTTGTTTGATCTTAGAGACTGCAATTACAGAGATGTAAGAAGAAAGATGGCTGTGTGGAGTGAGATAGGCCAGCTTGTCGAACATGAACAGTAACTTGAATACATGTATTGCATTTGGCGGGTTAGTTACTTTGCCTTGCTTCGAAAATTGGTCACTGTATAACCTATTCAGCGTGCTTATTCACGTCAACACAAAAACAAAAGCAGCAACACACGGTGTAATTTCTTCTTAAATTTTTGATAACATGTTGATTTCTGATGATATTATCTGATGATCCATTGCTAAACCAAATAAAGACCAGTTTATTCAAGAAATGAATTTACTTAGGAAACCGGAGCCTTGTTCCGAATTTCTCGTGTGAGAATGCAACCCTCAGAAGACGTTCACAGATTCAGTTCGGACTCCGGATTGATTTCGTTGCATATTGTGAACGTACGGTTAGTCGTCACACCGAACTGGCCCAAGAAAATTAACACATTTAGTTTATTACATCATATCATATAAATTATTCAACATTTATCAAAAAGGGAAGAGTATCATTTCACTCCTAAACAAATCTGTTCGAAGCTGTCTAAAAACACTCTTCTCTGCTGTTATTCTGTAGTGCTTGTGAATCTAACGGATAAATCCCTTTCTGGCTCATTCGTCACGAGGAACGGATTAATCAGTTAGAGCAACGGAAAGGCAATCCGTCATCCCTCAAACGACGGATTTAACGGAAGACATGTTTGAGGGTAGACGTTAGCTATTTTATCGTGAAAAACCATTTTTTAACTGGTTTATACCAACACTGTAGAATTGTTATTTAAAAATGAACTATGGCACAAGTCTAATGGGTGGAGAAAAGCGGACAGAACCCTCGAGTTACCACTGTGTTTGACAACGTACCGTAGACTGTTACCCCCACTGGTGTTTAGGTATCCTAAGATGAAATGTTGTTCTACATGAGTCAGGCTTTACGCCAGGGCCTACACTGTGAGCAAAGTCTGGTATTTCTACGATGGTTTTACCACAACAGTGGCTTTAGCGGTAAAACACGCGTAATAGGAGAACCACAGGATCTGTGTAGGGTTAACATATTATTTCACACGCTGACATTTCTCTCGCTATGACCGTTATTTTACAATGAAAACACGCTGATGACCAGGTCTTTTACCCTTAATGTTATGAAAATTTTGTAACATTGTACTCTTAAAGGTTTCGAAGAAATAAAGTCTCTGGGTATCCAGGACAAAGACAAATGGGAAAGTTCTTAGCTCTAAGGCCAAGTAGTGATCGAAACTTGGTAGGGTTAAACACTCTCATTCATTGTCGGCTGACAGGTGATTTATAACCCCCGTCAACTTTGTCTTATTTCTGGACCTACTGCACATAACCGCTGTTATTCTACTGCACTGGCTCTATTTTTGTTGTCGAGTTGTTTGAGTTTGTAAAGTCGTTGTCGTTATTTCTGTGATTGTGTATTTATTTATTTATTTATTTTGATTGGTGTTTAACGCCTTACTCAAGAATATTTCACTTATACGACGTCGGCCAGCATTATGGTGGAAGGAAACCGGGAAACCCACGACTATCCGCATGTTGCTGGCCTACCTACCCACGTACGGAGAAAAAGTAAAAGCCAGCCGAGACCTCTGTGTTTGTCATTGTCGTTGTTGTTACCTGGTTTGATGGTGACAGCCAGAATGATGCCAAAGATACAGCCCAGCAGGTTGGTGGCGATGATGTAACCCAGGGCGATCAAGCTGATCTTACCGTTAGACCGGGGATCTAGAGAGGCCGTACCTGCAGAGGGTGCCAAAAGTACTGGCCAATTTATCCCATGACAAGGGTTTTGTAACATACAGAAAAAAAAGAGATCAACAAATAAAAAAAAATAAATAAATAAGACACTGCAAATTACCAGACGAGTTTCAGGTCTGGTCACTGGGTTGCGTAAATACTTTACGTCGTCGTTAGAGTGATTAAACTTGCGGTTTACATACCATCACATACCACGACAGTGCTTGGCAATGCTATTTAAGCGATGAATGAATGAATGACGTCGTTATTGTGATTAGAATTGCGGTTTACATACCATCACATACCACGAGAGTGCTTGGCAATACCGTGTAAACAATGAATGAATGAATGGCTGACTATAGCTGAATGTCTGATCGGTAATATTTCAGCCATACAGTGGCGATATTGGTCAAGGAAAGAAAAGGCTAGCCACTGTACCTGAAATCACACTGGAGACGATTAACGGGATGATCATCATCTTCAACAGCCGCAAAAAGATCTCCCCCGGTAGACCTGTGAATACATACAGGGAAATAAATAACAATGAAGGATTAACGATTTGCCAAAGAATTTTAACTATTTTAGCTGATACTTTTACTTAGGCACTCTTTATTAACATTATTACATTATTAACATTATTGCATTATTAACATGAATAGCCCAATTATACAGAGGGCTTAAGACAGTGAAAAGGACAAAAATTCTAGAGAATGAAAGAAAATTAGATAAATTTAATTTCAAAACCGAGGAATAAAATTATCTTGAATTCAGTTCGAGACCTGGGCTTAACTAACAGCAGAAAAGCTAACACCATGAACACTGTTCACAGCTGTTTATAAATGAACATTATTTACAACTGTTCACGACTTGACATTGTTGATAATTGTATTTTTTTGTTGTTGTTGTTGTTGTTTTTTTTCTTTTTTTTTGCTTATTTTTTCTTTCTTGTTTTCTTTAACTAGAAAATAAGGAAATGTTTGCATGTGTACAGAAAGTGAAACATTAATAGATCATTTCTAACCACCGAACTTAATATGAAACCAATCCGGGCTCTACGGTTTTGTTGGCCGTTTGTATAAGGTATTACCTATGTTCTTGGAGCTAAGAACATTCAGGACTTGAAATTTTTACAACATTATATATATTTTTAGCTGCTTTTTGACGTCACGCTCAGGAAACTTTCACTCAGTATACGATTTTATGTTTTCTTACTGTAGGAAGTAGGTGTGCCCCCGTTATGTAAGTGAAATATTCCCGAGTATGAATTTCATCCGGTCGGTCATGATTAACATTTAAGTGAATCTCAGTGAGACTATTTTACATCCTATGCAACTTGGTGGACATTCTGCATCTCGTGCTATACAGGGATGAGTTTGGGTGCCCCGGTGAAGAGGTTAAACCAAACCACATGTGGCCTTGACTTACATACTTCGTGACCTTCTATAAATACTGATGCTCCTGGGAAGTATAACATTTACCTATAGCTAAAGCTGAGTTTCTATAATGGTATAAAGAAGTTCAAAGGGCCAAACAGCCTTTTGTCGGTAAATACGGACGGAGTGTTCAGAATCTATGGAACTTTATAACTGTGTCAAATTCAGCTATACCCTGGGTTAGGGTTGTATGTTCATCGTGTTGAGTATGATCGCCACGTTGGATATATGAACAGGTGCAATGAAAGCGCGACTGAGATGTATACATTTGATAAACAGTGTCACACTAAACTGGCACTGCACATGACTTGGACACTGAATTTATTCATTGAAAACTGTTGACACCTTATGTTTGCATGAATCCGCCCCGTTTTTATATTTCATATACACCATATTTTTGGCGGTTTGTGTGGACTACTTACTGGGTTTGACGCATCTATTACACACGTGTGTCTGTCCGACATCATTGAAAACTGTCTACTAATTCTAAATCCCGTTAACTATCTTCCCGTAAAATTATGTGTATTATAAGATATTGTGACGTAAAATTTATTCAAGAAACTGGTATTTGGGAATTTTGGTATTGCATACCGTTTCGTGGCTTACGGTCTGAACTGTGATTTGGATACTTCGCTTAGAAATTGCCTAACCCTACCTTAGCATCTGATGATTGGCTCGTCCGTCTGAGGACAACGACATGACTCTTTTTGTGTGGTTATACAATGAGTATTCAGATTCAGATCAGGCCGTGATATACTGTATATGAATCTTACCTATCCATACTTTAGCATCGGATGATGGATTCGCTGGTCTGAGAGTGAATCCGAGAGCGAATCCCACGGCCACACCCAGCAGTGTTAGCAAGAGAAGAGCGTTTGACCGTAGAAAGGCCCGACAGTTAACCCTCCCCGCCATCTTTTAAACCAGTATGTGGTGCCCTTGCTGGTTTACACAGCATCTACTGAGTTAGATGGGTATGCTGACGTGTGTACTCAAAACCAGCGGTGTCAAAATAATTCATACGTTCCGTGGATGAGCTGCTCGTGCTGACTCAACCTCATCGAGGACGACCCGTTATAACAGGTATACATATTTGTAGTGCTGTACTCTCCCTGCAGTTCGAATCGCGATTCTGCTTTGTACATGTTCCCTTTGCTGCCATGTATGCACGTATATTCAATTCAGTTCACGTCCCTGTCCAGTCCATGTCCATGTCCGGAGTCCATTCTCTGTTGAGCTGCCTGTGCCCCTATAATGCAATCTATTGCATAGGCTGCGTAATTTTACCTGGAGCTTATGTAGGTTATGTTTTCTGGCAGACTTATTTGGCGAGAAATTCATGTAATCAGAAATCACGCATTAGAACGAGATTTATGGATTATCAGTAAGCCTCCTGTTCACGTGTCAGTCCTATCATTTTGAAGTAAATTCACGTTGAGAGGCGGGATTTCGCATTACATGAACTATATCCCAGATTTCCACTCAATACCCCTATCCACTGACAGTTAAGCGACCAGTGCTGCATTGTTCATTAAAGTGCAAGCGCAGGTATGTGCCTTTGGGCTGGAGACCTTTAAACTGTGCAAATTTACGCCCTACTCTCGACTACTGCCTTACATCATATCTCCAGGAACTTAGAGTAACTTACATTTCCATATACTTTTCCCTTGTCTTGTGACTTACATCGATCTGCAATGTTACCCCAAATGAGGATCGACGTCTACCAGTAAAAGGGTAGTGATTTATCTCCAGGTGTTTCCCCATAATGCATGTCGCCGTCGTATATAAGTGAAATATTCTTGAGTATTTACCGCGTAAAAACACCCATCAAGTGAATAAATAAATTCTCGACGTACTTCGATTAACCATAAATCTGATCATGTAAGTAAAAACCTGTTGGCTATGGCGTGAAGTACTAATCAAATAAATAAATAAATTATTATATCAATCAATCAATACAGTCAATCATTACATATTAAGAATCCATCCAAGGGTGGAATACCCGAAAACAGGTGCTACAAGAAAAGAAACAATTCACAGCATATAGGAGGTTTCGAATTGAAGAGACATTCTGTCAGTATAAAGGATTTCTGTACATAACAGTTTTACAGTCAGTTTTCAGACGTGATAGATAGACAATTTTGCTGCTGTAATCTCCAGGGAACTTCAAATCCTCTGCGGAACATGGGAGCGGTAATGTAATATTTAGCGGGTAGATTGTGTCACAAAATTTTCGTAGTCCGTGAGTGGATTAGCATTGACTCAGGATCATTTAGCCAAGCGCAGTTAGTGGACTACGGGATCTTACAACAAATACAATGAATACAAGTGACTCACAAGAGTCCTACCTGGAACCTGGAATGCGCTTGAAGGACGCACAGACGCACCGAGAATCCAACAGTCGTATATAAACAATGTTGATAAATGTTATAATTTTAATCGAATGTGATTGGAAATTATGGTATAATCTCTGGTGTATTATGCTAGAGTTAAAGCGCTCTCTCATAAAGTGAATGAAAAAATGTGTGCTTATGTTACCTAAGCGTTTGATCTATTAGTAGACAATATCAGTTATTCTTGTACTTATGTTACCTAGTTATTCAACCTGTTAGTAGACAATATCAAAAATTCTTGTGCCTATGTCACCTACGCTTTTGATCTATTAGTGGACAATATCCAAAAATCCTTAGCCTAAGTTACCTAAGTTTTCCATCTATTAGTAGACAATATCCCAAAAAATTCTTGTGCTTATGTTAGCTAAGTTTTCCATCTATTAGTAGACAATATGAAAAATCCTCCTGCCAAAGTTACCTAAGTTTTAGCTCCATTAGTAGACAATATAAAAATTCTTGTACCTATGTTACCTAAGTTTTTGACAAAAATCCATGAATCGCCTTGAAAAACATGCTGCGACGAGAACGAGCTTGCTGATATTTTGGAAGGTCTTCAGAGACGTCAGGGTCTGAGTCATCGACCACAACCCCATCTGGGATTCTTTGAACATGGGATCCTCCTGGTATAATTATTACATGTCTTTATTAGTTTTTCACGCCTTTGGGTAATTTGATGACATATATATAACGGTGGAGAGCCTAGCGGGTGGAGGAATTCGGAGCGCTCGGTGCTAGGCATACCTCGTGGCCTGCAGACGAAGCCGTTCATGTACAGTATGAAAAGCGAGATAATTAGCTCTTTCGAATGTATATGGCGGTAAGGTAGAGCTGTAAGACAGAATTTGAGAAAAAATGCACTTAACAACCTAGAACTGAGTTGAAGCTGGAGCAGTTTGTAGCACGGGCATGAACACGAGCATTTGGTTTTCCCGTTTTATCGCGATCCTCGCTCTTGTTTTCGTGGACCAATGAAAACGGTTGTCTGGATTATGGAGACATAGCAACTAATGACAGGAAGAACAACGTCTTTGGATAATCACTCACAGGTGTTGACAGTAATATGAAATATCATTACTGACTGAAAACCTTAACGTGACAGCTGCCAAAACTGCAGTCTTGTTCAATCTAACAGATGAAAACCCTAGCGTCATGTTCAGTCCCAAAGCTGACAAAACTCTAGTCATGCATAATCATAAAGCTTACAAAACTACAGTCATCTTCAATCTCAAGGCTGGCAAAACTACAGTTGTGTTCTGTCTCAAGGCTGATAAAACTACAGTCATGTTCAGTTTCAAGGCTGATAAAACTACAGTCCTGTTCAATCCCAAAGCTGACAAAATTACAGCCATCTCAAGACTGACACATTTACAGTCATGTTCTATCTGAAGGTTGACAACACGTCACGTTCAGTCTCAAGGCTGACAAAACTCTAGTCATGCATAATCATAAAGCTTACAAAACTACGGTCATCTTCAGTCTCAAGGCCGGCAAAACTACAGTCGTGTTCAGTCTCAAGCCTGACAAAACTGCAGTTGTGTTCTGTCTCAAGGCTGATAAAACTACAGTCATGTTCAATCCCAAAGCTGACAAAATTACAGCCATCTCAAGACTGACACATTTACAGTCATGTTCTATCTGAAGGTTGACAACACGTCACGTTCAGTCTCAAGGCTGACAAAACTACGGTGATGTTTAATCTCATAGGTGATAAAGCCACAGTCACGTCCAACATGACAGCTGATAAAAGTAGTCACGTCCAACATGACAGCTGATAAAAGTACAGTCATTTTCAACCTAGCTTAAACACGTCCACTTCCAATGGTGATACAGGTGTAGCTTGCATTTAAAAATAACCATATGCGTACAATGCAAATGAATCCACTGTTAACAATCCCCAGAACGGAAAAAACCGACGAAGGAGTAAAACGTGATGATAGTGCAACTGGACAGACATCCACAGATTTTACTTGTGTTCACTGATGTCGAAACGATCGCTCATACAGCCACGTACCAGCTATCATGAATAAATGGATGATGTGACTTTCATAGAAATATTAGCTGCTTTCAAAAGAAGAAAACAAGTAATCCATTAAATTTTTTGAATAAAGAAAAGCATACAACATAAATCAGGATAAATGGATACACTGTTTATTTTAGTGACAGATCCATTCAACGGTTTATGTTTTTAGATTCAGACTCAAAAACATAAAAACTGTAAGCACTTTTTGATCATTGTGTTTACTTAATGAAATAGTGTGGAGATCGGGATACCCACGATCAATACCACGTTCGGTTATACCAAAGACTTTAAAATGATATTTATTGCTTTCCCGTTTGGCGCTCATTACCGAACGGTTAGAGCAGGGAAACAGCACTGGTCGGGCCAGTGTCAGTATAATGTGGCTGATGGGTGGGGTATCACGTCTAGTGTCTTGGGCATGACGGTCCAGTGGATGCAGGGCTTTAGCGGCATGGACTCGTCCTGCCACAAAAAGACACAGAACAGATATATATATATATATATATATATATATATATATATATATATATATATATATACACACACACACTTTAAGGTCCCACTGTCGTCATATGGCTGAACAATTGTTGAGTGCGACGTACAATCTAAACATACATTTACACATACATACAACGTCATAGTCTACACTTATTACAAATGCTTGTGCTAATACTAACACGAAACTCCTAGAATTTGTTTTCACGATAAGAACAGCTTGATGAGTAGAATATAGTTGATCCACTCAATGTCTTAGCATAACAAAGAAGCCATGCAACTGCGAAGAATTTCATTTTGACGTTCTCAGTATTTCAACTTCAAGTAAGTCACCCTCTGGAGAAATGTGCCATATTGGATACGTTGTAGATATATATATATATACACAAACATACAGGAGGCTCTCAGAAAAGTGTAATGGAAAATCTGATAAGGATAAGTCTGCATGGTAATAAACGTTTATGGTGTTGTCGTAGAGTCAGCTGAATGGGTTATGACTGTATCAACAAAGAATTACACATGTTGTGCATGATGACAACAATTTGACCCCCTTATTATCTTATAGCAGTTAACTGTCACTAAAGTGCCAAATTCAGATACGACTTTTTGAAATTCTATCTTCCATTTTAAATGCCTTGTAAAACTGTTTACCGCTATATGTAGACACTCATGTATAAATTGCACACGCATATGTACTGTTATGTTATAGCCAAACTGTTACCTATTCTTAATTTTAATTTAATTTTTAATTTCTTAGACCCTCCTCGCTCTTAATGTTGATTTTGCACTTTACTGAGAATTAACTGCTATTAGGCCGCACGTTGTTGGCTATAGCGTTCAAGTTCGCCTCGGTGAGAAGGGGTGTAGAGAAAACTGTCACGGAAAGTTGAATAATTTGAAAACGTACATTATAATAAAAGTTCTCCTCGTGGTAGTGGCACAATTATGCGAATTCTTAAATCAAAGTGCGGAATATCTCGTGTCGAACGAGGCCGATCACTACCGAAGTCCTATTGTCTGACGACGGAAATCAAAGGGCTATTGGCCTCGCCGCCATGCATACACATTAATGATAAGTCTTCAGGTTTATTATTCATTTATATATATATATATTTATATATTATTGATTTCATAATATATTTATGTACACACGTATTACGTGATAGTAATAGAATGTCTCAAACATCAACACACAACTGCAGAATAAATTATTTCCATTCAATACTCTTTCGTCCACACATAGATAAAAAGTGTTGCATAGATACACAAATTTTGCACTTACATCCATGATAAATTAGAAGATTTGGATACTACTCTTTCTGACATAGTCTTGTATACATATACTTGTCGTACCTTTCACACTTTGTACTCTGAAGTGATGCATTGAAAAATTTGAACAACTCTGCTTTCCACATATTTTTCTACATTTATCCCCTTGCCAAAATGTTATTATACCAAAAAGACATTAAGCCTTATATGGTGACAGGATAGACAGGTCCTTTATCAGCTAATCTGTGTTGCCTTCTCATGTAGGTGACATTTGGTTGACTGATCTCCAGCACCAGATATAGTCCTTGAGACAATACATGTGCCTTGCAGAACTGGAAATGGCTTTATTATTACTATTGTAATATGTGTAACGTATATTAATCAAAAACTAGTATATCAATCTAAACTATTGCATATTTGAACACTATCCTTTACAAGAATATAATTATATATCCATATTAATGAATTCAGGTCAGTATATTTCTTGAAAATAAAAGAAACATGAATTTTAAATGCTCTTTTGTTTATACATATAAATAGTAAGCAATTAATGTATTTATATGGCTATATCCTATATATTATATTTACGTATACATATTTATTTCACTGTTCACTCAGGCCAACTTCAAGAATGTTTTCACTTACACCATGGTGATCAGCGTTATGGGTCTAGAAAACCAAACTGCTCAGGGTAAACCATTGATATCTTATGTATCTTAACACTATCTTTCTCATGAAATAAATGATGTATTCATATAATGAATGTCAGTATTTGTGTTAAAGTTAGGAGTGCTCTGAAATTTATAAACATAAATAGTAACCTATTACTATTTAACCATGGCCATATACTGTTTATATTTTCATTTGCCTGTTCATTAGGGTCAAACTCAAGAATTTTTCTCTTACATGATGGCAATCAGTTTTATGGATGGAGAAAACCAAAGGTGAACCGTGTACCTTTGACAAGTTACTGACAAACTTTCCCACTTGTGAGATATGTATGTATATATGCGCACACCTTTTTGATTCAATATATGTACCGCACAAATTTCACATGAATGTAAGCATGTCAGCATTTGCAATTGTTTATTACTTTAAGTGAAGTGAGAGAATACTTTTATGAATGGTCAGGATAATGTTGCTTTATAAATATGCAGGTGTATTGTAGCTTATGAACTCACATTTCATACTGATCATATGCAAGCCTTATTGACTTTTGCCTACAAATAAGCCATTAAGAGTATGTATGAAATTCCTATCTAAACCCTTCATCCATATCAGTAAATAAAACATTTTCTTTTATTGCAATGTATTAGTTGCTTTAGGTACCAACAACACTCTTACACGGCTAGCATTTGTCATTGGTGGTTACTTTGCTATATCTTGTCATTGGTGGTTCTTTGCTAGCTGTTGTCACTGGTGGTTCTTTGCTAACTGTTGTCACTGGTGGTTCTTTGTTAGCTGTTGTCACTGGTGGTTACTTTGCTAACTGTTGTCACTGGTGGTTACTTTGTTACCTGTTGTCACTGGTGGTTCTTTGTTAGCTGTTGTCACTGGTGGTCACTTTGCTAGCTGTTGTCACTGGTGGTTACTTTGTTAGCTGTTGTCACTGGTGGTTCTTTGCTAACTGTTGTCACTGGTGGTTCTTTGTTAGCTGTTGTCACTGGTGGTTACTTTGCTAACTGTTGTCACTGGTGGTTACTTTGCTAACTGTTGTCACTGGTGGTTCTTTGCTAACTGTTGTCACTGGTGGTTCTTTGCTAGCTGCTGTCACTGGTGGTTCTTTGTTAGCTGTTGTCACTGGTGGTTACTTTGCTAGCTGCTGTCACTGGTGGTTACTTTGCTAGCTGTTGTCACTGGTGGTTACTTTGCTAACTGTTGTCACTGGTGGTTACTTTGCTAGTTGTTGTCACCGGTGGTTACTTTGCTAACTGTTGTCCTTGGTGGTTACTTTGTTAGCTGCTGTCACTGGTGGTTACTTTGCTAACTGTTGTCACTGGTGGTTACTTTGCTAACTGTTGTCACTGGTGGTTACTTTGCTAGTTGTTGTCACTGGTGGTTACTTTGCTAACTGTTGTCACTGGTGGTTCTTTGTTAGCTGTTGTCACTGGTGCTTACTTTGTTAGCTGTTGTCACTGGTGGTTACTTTGCTAACTGTTGTCACTGGTGTTACTTTGTTAGCTGTTGTCACTGGTGGTTACTTTGTTAGCTGTTGTCACTGGTGGTTACTTTGTTAGCTGTTGTCACTGGTGGTTACTTTGCTAACTGTTGTCACTGGTGGTTACTTTGTTAGCTGTTGTCACTGGTGGTTACTTTGTTAGCTGTTGTCACTGGTGGTTACTTTGCTAGCTGTTGTCACTGGTGGTTACTTTGTTAGCTGTTGTCACTGGTGGTTCTTTGTTAGCTGTTGTCACTGGTGGTTACTTTGCTAGCTGTTGTCACTAGGGGTTACTTTGCTAGCATGGTGTCATTAATACATATGTATGCTTTTGACTCATAAACCGTTGAATGGATCTGTCACTAAAATAATTTACGGATTGTGTTTAATATTAATTTAAAATGTTGCTGTTTAAGGAATTTGCTAGAGTGTGGCTGGAGTATGAAAGGCGAGAACAGACTTAATACCAGTACTGGCTTTCAGATATAATGCTAGTTCAAATATGCAGCCTAGAATATGTAAATATATACATGTACCTTGGAATATTTCCGGAGTTATCTTTATCGTTGGAGATGAATACTAGGATGATATTTAGAAAGTTTACCGGTTTAAAGAAACAGGATGCTTCACATGGAATAAGGTATACATAGTCATATATCTAAAACAACACCATAAATGTTTAGTACCATGCAGCCCTATCCTTATCAGATTTCCCATTACGCTTTTCTGAGAGCCTACTGTACGTTTGTGTAGATATATCTATAATGTGCCCAATATAGCACATTTCTCCAGAGGATGATTTAATTAAAGCCGAAATACTGAGATGAAAATGAAAATGAATTTCTTCGGAGTTGCTTTGCTTATTTGAAGAGTAGGATTTTGTACATACATGGTACATAAATAAATCAGCAATAAATTTTCTTGTTTTGTCGGGTTGCAATGCAAATGCAAGAAAAATATATCTTTTACGAGCAAGTAGAAATAAGTAAGGGGGGCTCTGTGTCCGAAGGGATTAGTGCGCTAGTGCAGCTAGATCCAGGTGCCTCTCACCAGTGTGATCGCTGGCTTCCTCTCCGGGAAGGCCTGCCGGCAACGTGCGGATGATCGTGGGTTTCAATTGGGCTCTGCCAGGTTTCCTTCCAGTGTAAGTGAAATATTCTCTGAGTACGGCGTAAAACACCAATCAAATAAATAAATATTTATTTACTCATTGGATTGGTGATTTACACCATACTCAGGAATATTTCACTTCTACGACGGTGCCCAGTGGTTTGGTGTGAAGAAACCTGGCAGAGCCCTGGGGGGAAACTCACGACCTTCCGCAGGTTGCTGGTGGACCTTCCCATGTACGGCAGGAGAGGAAGCCAGCATGAGCTGGTCTTGAACTCACAACTACCGAATTGGTGAGAGCCACTGGGTCTTTACGCCACACTGGCGAAATAAATAAATAGAAATACGCACGCATACTCAACACACTGTGCCAGAGCTCCCCATGCCTTAATCTTCCCGTAGTCCTTGGTGTTCTCTTTCCCAAGCTGAGCCATATCCTCCTTGTAGCGTCGTGACGTAACTTTGAGCAAACATTTCACTAAAAAAAACTCTAAAATACTAAAGGAAATAAATATTACACTCACTTCATCATCGCGAAACACCCATTAGGGATCAGAAAATGCGAAGTCGTGTCCATGAATAATCAAATTCTTCGCGCATTCGTCCTCTGGCGAAGGGCTGGCTATTCCACCCTCAAGGACAAACAGAAATACCAGTCAACAAATCACCTGCAGCAGGTGCTTGCATTTTGGCAGCGAAGCGAACCACATAGAGAAGGCAGTTCCTCCTACCAGAGCTCCCAAGCATCTTCAGCAAGAGACTATACATGCCGATTTGACTTGGCGGAAACCCTGTGTGCTTCAGGTAAAGTTGCAGGAGATACGTAAGAATGAGTGAAATATCCAACATTAAAGGGTAGCATATCTACCTGGGATCTCCGCTTTTGGAAATGGATTCTATCGTTTTTTAGTTTTTTCCATATTTGGTGTCTTGTTTTCCAGTAATATAATTAAAAACCAGTCTCTGATGAATGAGACAGTAGCTCTGCTGGTTGGGACAAAATTATCACGGAGTCAATTACAAAATTAAAGCTGTTATCCAACAACGTTGTTGGTGTCCAAGCTATCACCTATTTACCATATATGGTAGTCCCATGACAGTTTCATGGTAATAAAAATTAAAAAATTTAAAAAAAACAAAATCAAAAAAATTGTAAAAGAATGAACTGTATTTGAACCAGTGACTGCCAGGTATCGTATACAATGGGTTTATCACTAAAAACCAGCGTGGTGGCAATAGGCTACAACTTTGATCTTTTACTCATAGCCCATAACAAACGATATAAAGAACACAATGTAGTAAGGATGATTTCCATTCGCAGGGTAAAATACAATCAGCAACTTTCAGCTTTACAACTATAGCGGTTTCCTAGCACAACATCACCTGTAAATATGGAGGGGGGGAGATTTCTGTTTTTTCGCACACTGCAATTTTCCGCATAACAGCATGACAGGTTTTCTGTCATGTCACCTTCAAACAAGGGAAGGAACAGCACTGCATCGAACTTTGATCGTAATTTGCGTCAAAAGTATGCACCGTAGAAATAAGATCAGATTTTTGACCAGCACATCAAACTACATGAGGTAGCATAGTTAAAATGTTTAAATTCAAAAATTTTTGGTCACATGACAGTTTCGGTAATCAGTGTATTTCTAGTTTTCAAGATATAGAAACGATTTATGCACAGTTAACTTTCCCCAAAGTGTTCTGTCTGTATTATAAAATTCAGCTCAATCGCATAGACCGTACTCGAGAAAATGACATGTCAACACATTCTCTTCATGACAATTTGCCGTCCAAAGTAGATCAGGTTGAGCAATAAAAATTGTGGAGAAAAAATTTCCATGTAAAAATGAGAAGAAATAGATCAGATTTGAATCTCAGAGTGCTAAGACTAGTCTGCAGTGCCTAATAATTTCATGATACTTGAAAAAAAAGAATATAGACCAGTAGGATTTAACTGGATTTGAACCTATAAAGACTGCTACATGTTGGTACAATGCAAGCCTACATTGAAACACTCCCTCGATGAAAGTGGTATGACCCAAGAGACCTTTATCCAGTATTTATAACAGGGACAACATGTGCATTCAATTTTCATTCAAAGGCACATATCTGCAGGCTGGCAGTGTTAACCGGGACTACGGTAAAACCAGTGAAAAGAAAGTAAACGGATCCAAGGACTGGGCCACATGTTGGGGGAGCCGGTGCCTTTGATCTACTACTCCCAGCACCCACACCCTCTGGCCAGCCAAACCATAGTAAAGGCTTTGATGAAGTCTTGAACTAAGCTCCTATGTTATTAAATGTGAGAATTCTGACAATTTTTTGTTGGGTTATTAGCAAAAACTTGAAAACTGTACAATGCACGAAGATAATTCTTACATATTTGTAATCCTGACAACATGTCGTACAAGATAGTATGTTTGTCTAATCATTATACGCAGTATTTATACGTGACGTAATTTTTACCTAACTTAAAAGATGAATTACGCACAACTAATCATCGAAATGTAAATTCAATACTACGAACTATGTATCTTGCTGCAGTCTAAACATTAACCAAGTTTCGTTGAAATCGTTCAAAAACTATGAGAGTAGTAGCGCTTTAAAGGGAATGTTAACCCGAACAGAGAGACGGTCAAACGATCACCGAAATGGAACTTCGATTCTAGGAATTATGCATCTTGATGTAGTACACTTTCGTTGAAATCAGACAAAAGCTGTAGGAAATGTATCATCTTCAAAAAGTTAAAATATTCTGGATAAACAGACACACAGACGGACAATCGATAATTGAATTGGAAAATCGATATTACGAATTATGTATCTTGATGTCGTCTACAGCAGATCCAAGTTTCGTTCAAATCGGACAAAAACTGCATGGGGAGAAGCGTTTTGAGGCAACAGTTAACAGACGCCGAACAACTTGCTAATAGATAACCTCTTCTGGTATTCCACCAGTTGAGCTAAAAACTACAGGAACATTAATAAAATGAGATTAGCATTCGTGACCACTGGAAATTTCCAGGCTCTCGTGTTTAAAGTTCTTTCGAATGATGGGGAGTTCTTTCGGGAAAGCATTGATGAAATATGTGTCAGAATTCCCAGCTGCGTCGTCTGTTAGAATGGCATTGACGACAATACCTTTGGATCGCTCATAGTCTAGTGACCAACACGAAATAGTCGGAAGACATCAGGGATGTCCATTCTTTCATGGTTTAAGTCTTAAAGCCCAAGTTTTCAAGCTGCCGCAACTGCTGTCGTTGTTAAAAGAGATCCTTTATTCGCCTGTCCTTTCAAAGGGTATCTGGTTTTTACCAAACTCCATACATGTGATGACAGATCGCTGTTGGTTCATTCACCAGTCCACAGCCTGTTCGAAAAAAAAAAAAAGAACGACAATCACAGTCACAGACTTTATTGACCCACAGCACTTGGAGGTGGTGGGTGGCCGCGGTGGGGGCACAAACGGTCTGACTACATATGTATCGATAAGCCATCAATAAAACAACTTGATACTTACTAGACAAACGGTCCGCCAGCAACCTGTGGATGGTTGTGGATTTCCCCTGGACTCTGTCCAATTTCCTCCACCATAATGCTGACCGCCGTCGCATATGGGAAATATTCTTGAAAACGACGTAAAACATCAATCAATTAAAAAAATAAATAAATAAATAAATAAATGAATGAATAAATAAATCCAAATTAAACAATGTCCACCAACATCATTAGGGTCCTGTTCCTATTTAATCGTTTTGAAGTATGTTTTGTGGGATTTACAGAACGTGGTGCAGGCGAAGAACTGGTAGCATTCGTATTATTACTGACGTCAGAATATGGGCACATGTTGTTTATACGCCAAGCCACACCATGCACTCTGCCAACTGCCACGGGATGTAGACCATTGGTAGTTGTGATTCATAGGAAACCATTAACTACATCACAGGCCAAATCTTTCCTATAGACATTTTCTTGACCTGCATTCCTTATTTGCTTGATCTGATTTCAAGAATCAGCACTATTCCGAACAAAGAAAAACTCCACCGGCTTCTCCGGAGGATTAGCAGCACCACCTGTGCTCTGTGTATTGAGAATGTCGAGTGGTAGCTTATGATGTTGCAAACATCATTTACCTGGAGCTTGATGGCAGGAAGCCTTTTTTATCTGCGAATAAGCAGCCCCAAACAAATCGGTGACTTTGCGTGGGTGTAGAGTTGTAAATCTTGAAATGAAAGGACGTTCATGTTTTTCTTGTGTAGATATGCTAAGTTTGATGACAACACAGCATTTTGAGTAGTTCTAGACCACTGACGTCCAGTATATCGCATTTGACATCATTGCCATTTTTCTTACTAACTCTGCTTGATTCATGGTGTTAGGGGACGTGTATATTGCCACGTTTTACACTTACAAGAACAGTTAAATAGAATACAATCCCATCTGAAGTAAATTGACAAGAGGCCGGGTTTCTGGGGTACTGTGTGATCAGTTTGTCAACTCGCTGCACTGGTTTTACTTTCTGAACTGTAGTCTTTTATATTAAATCAGTTGACTACTGTGGAGAACTAATTCCCACAAGAGCTGATGGAACGGTGCAGCAATGTCTAAAAGCAATTCCAGAAATCGCACCCTGATCGCACAAATCGTAGGTCGTCGTTGCTCTGGTGTGTAACTGGACCTTTGGTCGGCCGGTGATATTCTTGACATATTTTAACATGGGTAATTTTCATGCCAATTTGTACATGTGTGTGTACAATCCATTGGCAACACGACATTTTGAGTAATTGCAGTCCAGTGAGGTCTCATAAAATGCCGCTAAATTTTTAGGTAAGTCAGCATTGTGAGTTCAAGTCCAGCTCATGCTGGCGTCCTCTCCAGCCGTACGTGGGAAGGTCTGCCAGCAACCTGCGGATGATCGTGGCTTTACCTCGGGCTCTGCTCCTACCTTAATGCTGGCCGCCCTCTTATAAGTGAAATATTCTTGAGCACGGCGTAAAACACTAATCAAACAAATAAATAAATAATCCATAGTGCTAGGGAGATATAAGTTGTCACTTCTTAAGCACCTACATGAATTAAAAGTTAGAATAAAACCCTAACTGAGGTAAGCTGACAAAAGGCCGGACTTCACCATTAAAGTGAAAGACAGCGCATATTCAAAGTCAAGCTTGCCAAAAAGTTTGGACAATATTATGTTTATTTCAGTAAAGTATTTTGTCTAACAGCTACTTCTACAGTGGAAACTGACATCTGAGCGTAATCCGTCGGTTACTGTAAAGCGCAGCCGTTATGTCTGGGCTGAGACTAATTGTTCCAAGCGTAGGACACTCTTGTCACTTGAGGCTTAATAAGCTGCAAGAGCTGTGTTTGTTACTTAAGTATAAATGTAACTTTATCAGACGAAGTGATCAAGAAACTTACTCCCGCCACAACACAATGGCTTGGAAATACTTTACATTGTTTATTCCCACATGTACTTGTTAATTAAAATATATGACATTAAAACAGCGTCCTGTTCTTACATTATTACGTGTTACATTGCCAGTCAACTCAGACGCTTTACTTCACATCTTATAAATAGCTGATATCTCCTAGCTCTCAGATTGGTCAATCTGCCATAAACTTAAAACCATGGTGGTCTTCAGATTTCCAGTAGGTAGCAATATACTCCATACTCCAAACGCATATTCACCAATCTTTGAATGAACAGTGCCTCAGCCATGAGCTGTCTTTTACTTTAACGTGTGACCATTTGCCAACTATCACACAGCCCGCGATGCCCTGGTTTTAATCTGTATGCTGCAATCATTTAAACCTCATTTTGGTTGACGGTTGGTATACGAATGTCGGTATCGACAGTGTTATTATTAAATTTATGGCTTGTGCAAGTTAAAGCAAGGTTCTACTCTGAAATTCTCCTTTTCGGAAAGCCATGATAATTTTTCCACAAGGCAGTTTCCGTAAGTTGCATGTGATAGGTGACCACTCAGACATAGGAACGGTTTAGACACTCACGTTCTACCCCAGAATTATAAGACAGACAAACTCTTCGTCCTGAATGGAGAATCGGCCCCTATGGGAGATATAATTCAGGCATTACCAGTGAATTCCGGCTTCTCGTCACTTAACGTCAACGAGGGTCGTTAACCTGTTTGCGCAAATGGTTAATTAGGAACAACTTACACGCCCCATAACACCATTAGCAATGAGAATTAGGTAAACGTGTGCAGGGTGTAATTGCAATTGACTGGACGCCACCGTTTTAGAATCAAGGTGTTCGTAATAATCCTTAATGAAGTAAGGGAGGTAACTGACAATAAAGTTGTCAGTGTAGCGACTGTTCGGTCGTTTTCCTTTCACCGTCACTGTGAAGAGATATTACTCTAATGTTACTCTAAGTTTACTTCCTAACTAAATTATGAACAGAATTTAAGCATCAAAACTATGTGTCCATGAAAATTATGCCATTTTATCCGCTGTTAATAAGGTGTTTTTACTGGCATTTTCCAGTTTTCCAGTGGATTTTACATCTCCTGTCCTGAGGTTTTAATCCTATACAATGCTAGTAATGAAGAAGATATTTTTGCAGCTCACCACCACTATATTTACTGCTCTGGGCACTATGATATATTAACTGTACTATAGACTGCTCAGATTGATTCTTTAGTTGCAGGCTTACTGAAGATATTTCCCCTGCTCACACTGACTGGGAGGTTTATGTATTGATTTCATTGGTGTTTTACGTCGTACTCAAGAATATTTCATTTATACGACGGCGGCCAGCATTATGCTGGAGGAACTGGGCAGAGCCCAAGGGAAACCCACGACCATCCGCTGGTTGCTGGCAGACCTTCCAAGGTACGAATGAAGAGGAACCACTTGTGTGGTCTTTGGGACCACACTCGTGTGGCTGTTTCCTCATATTAACCTTCGACGAAGACCACTTGTCTGTCACTATGTCGGCGTGCATATCTGTGCGTCACAAATGTTTGTGCTAAATAACCTGTGAAAAGTTAGTTACCTCCACCAATCAGTGTCTTGCGAGGAAGAAACCAGAGTGAAACATTTTTAAATGTGGAATTAAACAACAATGCAATAAATAAATAAATTTATATATTGACGATAATCATTTAGCTCTCTTGAATAACGAATGTGGGATAAGACTGTACGTAAGACTCTACGGCAAGTCATCTGACAGACCTCCTGATTTAATGCCACAAGTGAAATAGCCACACTAGTATTCGGACACAAGATCACGTTGGCCAAAGGCCTGAGAGTCGCAGGATGCCAGAGCTTTACTCTTCTAGGCCCAATGAGACCCCCTGAAAATGTTGTAAGGGCTATACTCTCTGCATTGATTGTTTCCACCCGCAAATTCCAAACCATCAGTTCCATGGAGAACGGCTGGAGTCATCCAACGGTGTAAGGGAGCTATTACGCACCCCTTCATACGATGGGAGAATTTATTCACGGATATGCATTGTTTTCATGTTTTGTGTATACATATGTTAAATGTGATTACAACACAGCGATTCGCGAAATTCTAGACCAGTGACGTCTAGTATATTGCACTTAATATCACTCGTTTTTGTCTATTATATGGAATTCGAATCAGTGCATTTATGGACCTTTCAATATTAAAATTGTGCACTACATACTGAATTTTACGCATCGATTATTACACCCAACCAGAAGGAGAGCTACCTCCGACGAAGGGACACAGCTCTAGCTCTACAATATGAGAGCCATTACTCTGGCCCTTGTAGTTATAGTTGTGGCTGAGGAGCTGGGTTATACCTTTCAAAGGCAGGGAACAAAAACTGTCTTACGTTAAAAAGTATGCGTTTCCTGAAAGCACATGGCAACCATTCATCTTTTATAATTAGTTTTAATAAGTCTTATCAGTCTTTAAAAAGTCTTATTCCCCACGTGAGCGCTGATGAAACAAATTAGTGCCGCACAAGCGACGGCAGCAAAGACCATGAACATCGCAGGCGCCCCAAGAGCCTGAATCAGAAAATCACTCAGGGGGAACCCAGCCGCCTTGCCCGTGGTATGGATCGTCTGAAGGATGCCCTGAACTACCGTCTGACTCCCTTCTGGGACTTGGCTACTAAGGTAACTGGCTGTGACACTCCACGTGCTGCTAAACATCAGTCCTGTGACAACAAAAACGAGCATGAGTTACCGAATTATAGCGAAAAGATGAAATACATCATAGTGGCTTTATATATGAAGCTAGAAACAACTACTAGAAACCGTCTACTATTTATGTAAACATGTTCTTGCTTGGCCCTTTTGAGCCGTGTAAAATTTCGTTAGGGCTTTATTGAAATGGTTGAATGAATTTCCCTCTGCGTCACACCGGGACTTGAAGGTTATTCTTCATATCCAGACCAGCACTCTATCAGCTGAAATAAACGAAAATTTCCAATAGCTATAACTTTGGCCAATAATAACTGCTTATTTACAACCCAGAACTCTATAAAAAAAAAACAGGTTGTGGCGATGTTTTTGTTAATCTTGGTTTGTGTAAAATACAGGAAGCGGTTTTCGGGAGTTATGTAAATTTGGCTGTCAGTGTGAGATGAAGAATCGATGACATAATTAAGGTTTAGTCAGATTGAAATTATAATCACTGGAAATCTGCACCCACTACAAGCATCTCCACTCAAATCCTCCAGTTTTTCAAAACATGGTGATGACCACAGGCCCCGAGCCTGGTGCTTCTTGGAATAATGTAAGGTCTCGACATCAGTGTAACGATTGAAGGATGTCCTTTGTAAGTCAGTCGAGGATTTGAACTCGGATCTTCACATGTAGGATTTGCACTGGAATTTTCATATCCAGGATCTGATCTCGGATTTTCACATCCAGGATTTGAACTGGAATTTTCACATCCAGGATTTGAACAGGAATTTTCACATCCAGGATTTGAACTCGGATTTTCACATCCAGGATTTGAACACGAAATTTCACATCCAGGGTTTGAACTGGGATCTTCACATCTGAAATCCAGCAATCTGCAAACTGAGCTAAGCGTATATCACTTTTTCAACTGCTGGCGTAAAGTCTGGATCCCCCCCCCTACACACACACACAGACACACTTACGAGGGGCTTACAACCAGCACCCATGCATATTTATTTGTTCTGCGGGTGTATTTCTACACACCGGTGTGCCTATTGCATGACATGACAACACAGCATTTTGAGTAAGTCTAGATCATTGACGTCTAATAATTTGTTTTACCCAAATCCTGCTAATCCTGCTTATACCCGTGTTGCCAGACGGGTGTGTATGCTGCTACTGTTTAACCAGTCGGGGGCTTTTGTGGCTTAGTCAGTTAGCGGGTTATCGCAGCACAGTGCCCCGAAGCCTCCCACCAATGCGGTGGCTGTGAGTTCAAGACCAGCTCATGCTGGCTTCCTCTCCGGCCGTACGTGGGATGGTGCGACAGCAACCTGCGGATGGTCGTGGGTTTCCCCCGATCACTGCCCGGTTTCCTCCCACCATAATGCTGGCCGCCGTCTTATAAGTGAAATATCCTTGAGTTCGGCGTAAAACACCAATCAGATAAATAAATAAATAAATATATGATAAGTCACAATAAAATACTAAGGGTTAAACTAATTACAGAGGTCGTAATTCACCAGTAACGTGTGACCCTTCGCCAACTAACATTGTCGTCACTGCTAAGGATTTACTCTCTATGCTCTAGTCTTATAAATTATGCGTGTCTTCCATGTTAGTCGGTGTAAATCTAACGTTTCTTTTTTTTTCTTCGCTATAGAGATTGCCTTCAAATCTCATTCAGAGAAAACAAAGGAAACTCTCGAGCTTCCTTCTACATATACATAATAATGTACATGCATGATTGCAATGGACTACTAAAGAATTTAATTAATGGATATTGATTATTGGTCGGTACATCAATGGCGAGGTCTAAACTAAACAAACCCACGTGTGTTGCATGGGATTAAAATGACAAATTTGCCTAGTTTGTGGCAGTAATGTAACTCCGGTGTGGAGAATGGTGCACGCGCTGTTTGTGCCATGGAGTGTGATGCCCGGAGATTGACCATCGAGAGCCAGTAATGGGAGGCTGTAGTCTGGATTGGAGATCAAAGTGAAGGCCAGAAATCGGCCCATCTGGCTCACGAGATCGATCACAATGATGAAGGAGTAGCCAAATATGTCAATCGTCTTTGGCGCGACCAGAAAAGCTATAAACTCGGTGAGAGTCGCAACTCCGTTCAGTAGGCCTATCAATAATGGCGTGGCTCCTGGAATTGAAAAAAGCGCACATGTTGACTTTATTTCATGCAGACATTGAGTAGAAGTATCTGAAGTCTGCCTGGATTAAACTAACTTGACTACCGCATGTTAGAGTATCATATTTTCACCATATTTTGCTTCCCTTGGAGCAAACAATGCCGTCGTTGTTGTTGTTGTAGGGAGATTCATACCTAAATCTTTGAAAACAAAATCTTGCATTTACACGATGTCTTAGGTCATTTAACATTCATCATAACCACGTAGTTTTTAGATACAAATCTCATTTTGAACACGGCAATAGAAAAGGGGAGTGTCGTGTTCGAACTCTTTTATAGCTAAAGGTAAGAAAAATCCTACTTTAGCATGTGACCTGTCAAAAATGTTAGGCAACTTTTTCTGATTTCATTTACTACAACATGGGCGTCTAAGGAAAGTGTCACAAAAAAGGCATTTAGACTAGACGGACGATGGAAAACATTGAAGAGCTGTTATTTAACTTAAGAATCTCCTGAATGAATGAAAGATCGTTTGTACCTCCTTAACACAGGGGAGCAGTAGATTATAATGAACAAAATTGCCTGATGTTTTTCACAATTCACATGATACAGTTAGACACTGTTTATCTTTTGCCACAAAAGAGTTAGAACTCGAAACTTCCCTATTGTCTATAATGCATTTTTTCCTCGGATAAACGCTGCGGTGTCTACACGCGTATGTATGTGAAGGAATTTGGAGGCAACATGTATGTATAAACGGAGAACGTCAGCATCTGAACTCTAGTCTGTCAGAAGTACATGCTTCTCTTCGGCGTATTCAACGTTTCGAGCATGTTCGCTTAACATCCTTGCTACCGATAGAAAAGTTTGACCTTTTGACCTCGTAGGAGACGCGTGGCATTGATTATGTTCAACCTGACCACTAGTGGTCTTCATGTCCCTGGATGAGATTGTAATATACTGAACATTCCTTCCCTAAAATCATTTGGGTGATTCTTCGGGCGATAATGACATAATATATGCATAAACTGTGCTTTGGGTTTCAAGCATTTACATGTTGTATTGGACAAATCGAAAGCCCGTTTTTTTTTTCGTTCACGTCTGGCCACTTGAAAGATATTCTACTGGCGTTGGTGCTTTGGTCAGCCTTTCAGTGCTGTTGTCTTACTGACCTAATTTTGTTTAAGCCATGCTGCAAAGGGAGTGTGTAAATTGTTACTTCTTAAATACTTACATGAGTGAGTGTCAGTAAAACCCTGACTGAGGTCAGGTGACAAGAGGCCGGATTTCACCGATAACGTGTGACCATTTACCAACTATCACACTGTCGTCACAGCTCTCGTTTTACTCTCAATGCTGTAGTCTTTTATGATCCTTATAATGCAAAATAAAAGATCCACAAAAATGAAAGACAGAAATTATAGCTGACAGAGACACCCTGGTCAGGATTCTAGCTTCATTTCCGGTTTCGATGATGCCACCTCAGGTTGAATTACTGACCATTTCGTGAGCTGGAATATTTAATGATATTGTACCAACATTTTAATTCCTTCAATTCTTTATTATCCTCTTTTAAAACAGAAATTAATGTCTCAAGAAAATTTCTGCTTGTGGATCGTACGTTGAACATGAGCTAAAAACATTTTTTATCACTATGACTGTTACCTGAACTTTCTGTCTATTGGTAGAAAATAGAAATAATGGTTTTAACTTCACTTTTAAGTTAAGTTTAACTTTTAAGATTTCGTACTGTTGGTAGACAATAACAATCAATATCCTACATTACCTAAGTTTTTTATCCGTTCGTACACAATATCAATAATGCTTGTTCGTCTGTTAGATAAGATTCGGATCTGTTGGTAGATATCATCAGTGATGCTTGTGCCCATGATACCTAAGTTTTCAAGATGCCAGGTAAAAAACCCGTGAGTCACCGAGAAAAACATGCTCCGACAAAACTGCACAACCAGCCAGGAGATGTTTTTGAACGTGTTCAGGGAAGCCAACATCTGTGTCATTGGCGACAACACCAAATTGGATTCATCGAGTGTAGGGGCCACCTTAAAAAAAACATTTACACAATTATTTGATCGGTGTTTGACTTATGCCATGGCGGAAAGAAAACTAAAGGTGGAGGAAACACACCACCTGTCTTCACCAGGTACTCGGCAAATTACTCACTTAAACCCGCATCCGAACCTGCGATAGCTGCAATTGTATTTCCTTTCTCGTAGACGACAATTTCACAGCATGTTTGTGCTGACATAAATGTACAGACGCAGAGCTGCCTGAAAACTACAGTCATGTTCTTCCTTACAGCAGACAAACTACAGTCACATTCAATTTCTCATGCCACAAATCTATAGTCGTGCTCAGTCTCTCCGCTCTCAAAATACAACCGTGTTCACTCTTACACCTGACAAAAC
The DNA here is from genome assembly GCA_016165875.1 of Acanthopleura granulata. Classification (NCBI taxonomy): domain Eukaryota; kingdom Metazoa; phylum Mollusca; class Polyplacophora; order Chitonida; family Chitonidae; genus Acanthopleura; species Acanthopleura granulata. The sequence goes on from JABBOT010000013.1 coordinate 12,982,545, forward strand.
TACAGTCACGTTCAATCTCTCATTTCAGAAAACTATAACGGTGTTTAATCTCTCCGCTGCCAAAACACAATCGTGTTCACTCTTACAGCTTACAAAACTACAGTCACTTTCAATCTCTCCGCTGCCAAAATACAGTCATGTTCACTGTCACAGCTGACAAAGTTAATCACGTGCATTTTCACAGGTGGCAAAACTACAGCCACGTGCAATCTGCTTGCAGGGAAAACTACAGTCCAGACTACAGCTGTCATGTTCAATCGTAAGGCTACCAGCACTGCAGTCACTTTCAGTCTCACAGCTCGCATATTATAGTCAGGTTTAACCTCACAGTCATGTTCATTCTCCAAATTGGTCTATGGACACATTACAAAAAACACGCGCTGATGTTTTATTTTCAATAAACGCAATGTTTAGAATAAAAGAGCTGTGTTTATTATCACATGTTTGACATGTTTACATAGTACACACTTTTACAAGCTTTGATATTCTACTTATTTTATTTATTTCATTGGTGTTTTACGCCGTACTCAAGAATATTTCACCTATACGACGCCGACCAACATTAAGGTGATATGAGACCTGACAGAGCCCTGTGGAACTGATATTTTAGAAGACATGTTAGATTACCAGTTTTTAATGAAAATTTGCCCACCCTGATTTACCATTTATTGTAAAATATACTTATTTATCTAATTGAATGGTGTTTTACGCGGAATATTTTACCGTAATAAACACATCTCTCTTCATTCGTCTCTTTCATTGATGTTTATGAATAAACATCAGTAGGCGTTATTGTGTTTAGTGCAAGAGGAATGTGTTCATTTTTCCATTTATAAACTTAACCATTATTTTTAACTGGCCATCAACTTATTATTTACAAAGACAAAAAAAACTCACTGTATAGTCATTTTGTGGTTTATGTGCCTCTAATTGCCAGATACGTACAATGGGGATGAATCCACTGTTGAAAATGCCCACAGCAGAAAACCCGATGATAAAGTAAAACATGTAATGGTAGTCCGCCTGGACAGCTAAACATCCACAGATTTTGATTCTATTAACAGTTGCCGAGACGACCGCCCCTACGGCCACGAACCTGAAAGCATAAATGCAGGGATGAACTAGCGTCGGAATGCCTAAGGCAATATTCTTTTCCTTCAAACCAAGAAAGCTAAAAATTTATCAATATTTTTGTTCACGAATCTATAGATTATGATAATGACAAAATATTGTAAACTCTCCCGGGGCCTGCAAAGAGACGATGTTTTCAATAGGGGTGTATTTAACTTTCCTTCTCATGCATTAAAAGAACAAGACCACATTTACACAAAGTATGCATAATCTGAAAGACCATTTCCTGCTCATTCCAAATATGGTCTTCATTGTTTTTGGCATTTTTTTCACACTGAATATAAAGGAAATAAAGAACGTGGTGCTACGGTGGATTTTAGATGGATATGTATGTAGTACAACACCTATATCCATCTGTAATGTGAAAATATAACAGTTACATCATGTTTAGCGGGATAATATGAATCTGTGGCGCCACTGTCCTTTAATACGGTCCAAAAAGTCCACCGTACCAGCGCAGTCTTTATATCCTTTTTATTGAGTGTAAATAAATGCCCCAAAATGAAGACCATATTGGGGTCAGCGCGAAATGTCCTTTCATATGATTCATACTTTGGGTAAATGCGGTCTGTTACTTTTAAGGAGAAAGTTACGCTGGCATTTGGATGCGATTTGATGCACAGGTTTGCCTTGGGCCATTGATCAATCCCTTAAAGTGCTGGGTTTCTCTCCGGCCGTGCGTGGGAAGGCCCGCCAGCAACCAGCGGATGGTCGTGGGTTTCCATCGGGCTCTGCTCGGTTTTCTCCCACCATAATGCTGGCCGCCGTCTAATAAGTGAAATATACTTGTGTACGGCGTAAAACACCAATCAAGTAAATAAATAAAATAAAATAAAGAGAGGACGTGACGTAGATGAGGATACGGATGCAGGTACACTTTTTCCAAAAAACGACTCCTTATGATAATGCATAAAACAAAAGTGCAGAATATTGGCGGAGGCTTAGTCTCTTGCTGAGAAATCGTGTTAAAAATATTCTCTGATGCGGATTACTATCAAACTGTAATAGCTTAGCGCTTGACCTAAGGTCAAAATGTGTATAGAATTTCATCAAAATCTGTAAAAAAAAAAAAAAAAACTTCTCAGGTAAGGCTGCTAACAGAAAAACACACATGTAGACAGACATAGGCAGACCGTACAGACAAACCGGCAGGCAGAAACGCAGACAAACAGATGGATAGATAACCTCCTTTTGCGGAGGTATAGTGTCGCTCCAGCAGGGTACACAACCAGTGTACGAACAAGGACAAATTATCATACAAGTACATACCCAACACCCTCTGCCATAGCTCCTCATGCTCTCATCCTCCCGAAATCCTTGGTGTTCTCTTTACCAAGCTGAACCATACACCCTCCTTGTAGCGCCGTTAGGTAACTTAGAGCAAACATTTCACTATAAAACACTAAAATACTAAACGTTATAAATATCACAGTAACTTCATCATCGCGAAACATCCATGAGCGATCAGAAAACGTGTCGTGGTCCACAAGTCCAATAGTCAAATTCTTCACACATTCATCCTTTGGAGAAGGTCTGGCTATTCCAACCGGAAGGACAAACAATAGCCACAGTCCACAAAGCATACGTAGCAGGTGCTTGAATTTTGCTAGTATGACAAACCACATAGAGAAGACAGTTCCTCCGACCAGAGCTCCCATGGATCGGAAGAATGCAATTATCCCGATCTGACTTGGGGAAAACCCTATCTGCTTCAGATATAGAGAGAGGAGATACGTAAGAATGGCAGAGGCTCCGTAATAGGTGAAAAACCCAAGTTGAAAGGGTAACATATTTGCTTATGATCTCCTGCCTTGAGAATGAACTCCTTTTGCACCATTGGTTTGTCATTTCTCGGTAAACAAGAAATTTAACTTTTTCTGGACCGAATTCGAATTCAAACGAAGCGTAAAATCAGGTGATTTTATCGTTTCTTATAAAGTTTATTCTCTAAGTTAAGCCGTTAAATCTTCAAATCTGAGTCTCTCTTTCGAATAATATTGACATGTGCTTCTGTGTTTAATCGCATTGAAAACATACTCTCCCACATGGGTCTTACTTCAGAGTGTAAGGTGGACGACATGTCTTTGCGCCTCCACTCTGGTTTTCGAGTGGAAGCTCGAAAAAAACGGAAATGTTTTGTCAAAGAAATCCCTTAGTCGTTTTCAAGCTGAAGCACTTTTACGTTGAACTCGTTATCCTTGTTAGATGCAGCCATATATGGTTAACTGCTTCCGTAGGTTCTGGTCTGTACGAAACTCAATACATCTGATGCCAAGACATAAGGTTGTCGTTCGTGTACACGCCAACGCAAACTGTTCTGAAAAAAAAAACCAACAGAATCACTCTGAAATTTAGCACAAGAAATAGCAGTTCAATATTCGCAATATTTGACGTCACTCAGTAAACCATACAGCTGTTCTATCTTAGATCATTGGAAGAACATTACACACGCTTGTTTTAAATAAGTTTATATCCTCTGCAGCCTTCCAAGGTGTGGTTATCTCTACCACAGCCTACCCATGCTGTCAATATTTCTTTTCCACCCGACATTCACCTGAAATCCGAAATATTGCCTCCCTTTGGATTTTGGCTATGGACTGGACACGCCCAAACTTTCTGCGTATACCTCTTTGTCCATCACCATATCGCTAAGAGCGAGAGAGTCCTGTATTTAACTCTTAGCGTACCTGACACCTATTTCAGTATTACGCCATGCAACATCTTGCCACCTGACAACTTCCACAGGAAGTCATTGCATGAAACTTTTTACTGGGAAGAGTGATGGCAATAAATGATTCAATTTTAGGAGTGGTTGTAACCAAAACTCAACATTAAAGTAAAAGATCGCGCCAAGCTGATGTAATGACCGTCATATAGACTGCTGAAAAACTATTTTTCAAGAGTGTGTTTAATTATATCTTACACTCTTTAGTATGGAATAAAATGCATTCAAGTGTTCAAATTCTATGGTGGGTTGTATGGAATGTACTGCCAGTGGAAAGAAATTCTGTTGTCAAAGTTTTTTTCTTTATATTCACCTACGCGTGCATTTTATGTTAACATTATTTAAATAACTGTTTACCCTTTGGTGTTGACAGCTTTTCGAGCAATAACGTGGTGTGATATTGGCGTACCTAAACACCAGTCACAAGTTCATAAAGCCCACAATAGCATTTAAACATCTGGATGCAGTTGGAATACCTAAACACCTGTCACAAGTTCATAAAGCCCACAATAGAATTTAAACATCTGGATGCAGTTGGGGTACCTAAACACCTGCTATAAGTTCATAAAGCTCACAATAGAATTTAAACATCCGGATGCAGTTAACACCCTGAAAGCCCTTTCTTGAATCTAAAGGAAACAAATGAGGATATTTTATACAATGCTTAATTTTTTTCTTTTAGATTCCCTCCACTTTATATACATCATAAGAAAAGACTTTGCAATGTTTTTATGTAATTATTCATGAAATGCTTGACCAACACATCATTCTGAGTAACTCTAAAGTCTATTCAACGTCTAATAAACAGTAATCAACCTCACTTGTTTTCATGTATACGTAATTCAGCTTATGAAACGATGCAAACGCGGGAAGGGTGGATTGTTACGATGTGTCCAGTTACGTATGGCCATGCCCCAACTATGACACTGTCCTGGCTGCTCTGGTTTTACTCTCCCTGTTGTAGCCGTTTGTATTTTATATTTGTGTGGCATTCTCTTATCTGTTGCATATTTCTTTGAAATGATGATTAGGTATAAACTACCGATACAGTGCTTTCTATTATTGCACTAGTATTATTCGAATCAAGAAGAACGTCCTTGTTTTGTTTTGTTTTGTTTTGTTTTTGTTTTTTTTGGACCAATTTAACATATTTTAGTCGTCTTTTAGCTCAACAGAATAAAGCTTAGAAGAGATGTTTACTGTTCACTTGTTTTTTTCCTGTGAATGATTTAGACTCTGCGGCACTATGACAGACACCGAAATGTTCAATTGAAGAATCATCTCGGTGTCTACTGCTTCAGTCTAAAGTTATAACAGTAAGGCGTTAAAAGAAAAGTAACTGATCCTTTCCATGGTCAGTTTTTTTTTTTCTATTGCCCCATATTTCCGCATTATAAAATTAGCTGGTTTTACAACATCACTGCACAATTTTCTTTATAGGTCCGTTTTATAGGTAGCACTGAGGCGTTTAACTTTTGTACTGTGTGTAGTACATATTAAACAGGTGTAGCTTACCACCGCGGACACCACGGCATTTCAATGAGGGGGTTAAAACGTTTCAGTAGTTTTCTTTCCTCTTTAAAACCCAGTTATCTTTGTTTTTTGTTATGGACTCTCGGTGTCCAGTTCTTACCATATTGTTTTGTAAATTGAAAGGATGTTGTTTTATATTTAACTGGATTACTCCGACAAATTGACAGTCTCGGCGATATAGAGAAGTGCAGACGGTCTAGTCTTTAAGGGTAACTGACTATTTCTGCCCTCACAGTGCTATGTTAAGCTATTACATTTCCAAAAAGGAAAGAATTTAGATCGAGCAGCTAAAAGAGTATATAGGGGTGATCTCGCAGGTAAATAAGGTGGTTAAAGAGCAGTTTGGTGTGAACACATGATTTTCTTTTCCTTTCTCGCACTTTAATGACGTGTTAAAGTTACTCAGTAACGGCTTTTCTATATGGTTTGAGACTGAGTAACAGTTTAGAATGATAGGCGCACATGAGTAGAGTAATACTCAAGACTATTGAAATCTCACTGCATGTGCCTAACAGCCCAATTAACAGATCTCAACAGCCTGCTCCACGCACGTGTTCTGTACGTAGATGTGGTATAAACGTAAACGGCATCGAGATAACCATCGGTAACATTATTAAGGCCGACAGTAAATATCGGAACCTGCGGAGGGTCGTGGGTTTCGGCGAACTTTGTCCGGTTTCCTCCCAGCTTAATGCTGGCCGCCGTCGTATAAGTGAAGTATTCTTGAGTGCGGCGTAAAACACCAATCATATAAATACAGTAAATATCGGAAACAGACCTAGTGACAAGTCCACTGACAAGCCTTATCCCACGATCACATTTCACATCCCACCACCGCATTCACCTAACCTCGCAGTATCGCTGTGATATGAATGTCGCCAGGAAAGTTGTCGAAGTTCTATACCTGTTCTTTGCGTGTATCTCTTTCATCTAGTTCTGTTGACACCCTCACAGTTGTGCTGCAAGAGCGTCTGGAAACGTATCTCCTCTCTACACCTGTTCTGTGCACGTGCCTCATTCGTCGGGCTGTGCTGGCAACTTCACCGCAGCGCAGCAAGAATGTCGCCACGGAAGTTGTTAATTTCTCTTTTGGACTATTTGCTTTGTGTAACACAAACCTACGTAATTTTTTTCCGTTATGTACATCTAAACCGTGCTCTGCTTTCTCTGTTGTCTACCTGAAAATCTCAGGTTATCGTGCGTGACCGCTTTAATTGCCGCCTGAAGTAAGGCACAAATTGGATTATGACACGAACTGGATTGAAGACTGTTACAGACGGCGCTACTTGTTTCGGCCATGCTCATGCACATCCCGTAACAGGTTACTGCAATATTGCCGTCTCTGCCCTGGTTTTTCTTCCCCATGCTATAGGCTCTTATTTCATAGTTGTCATATATTTCCTTATCTGCATTGCATATTTGTTTGAAATGATCTTCATGTACCATTTTCACAGTACTTATACAGTGCTTTCTATTATTGTACTGGTATTATTCAAACCAAGAAGAACATCCTTAACTTGTTTAATCGTCGTTTAGCTCAGCAGAAGAAAATTTCTGGTTATCTTGTTTACAATATAAATGACTTACTTCGAATACCACGTTGTAGACGTCATTGAGGGCTTGGCGAATCACTAGCCTTGGTAGCGTTTTGTGATATCTTGCTGCAACGCCACGTCGCGTCATACCAGGTTAACCTGTGGATGGTGGTGGAATTCTCTGCCCGGATTCCTTCCATCATAATGCTGGTTGCCGTCGTATAAGTGAGATATTCTTGAGTACACTGTAAATTTCGATGGTTAATTTATAAATACTTATATGCATCAGATATTAAACACTTGGAGATGATAGCATTATAATACAGGCCCATATACATGTTTTAGACACCTATGTTTAATATTTAAATATAGGTGTATATTTATTCAACACGCTTATGTGAAGTTTAATCACCTATTAAACGCTTTGACGCTTGGTCATTTTACAATTTACGTCGTGAAACACGACTCAAATAAATAAATCAACGAAACATATATGCATTCTTAGCGAGGCTGTTTGCGGGGGGGGGGAGGTAGAAACACACCGGGCAATAAAGCGAAAATTGACTGTTGATTTAAAGTGTTAAACTGAAAAGAAATTTTGGTCCCTCTGGAGAGACCTATGTTTATGTGGAAAAAGGAGCGGTTACATGTGTCACGTGTCGAACAAGAGGCTGAAGTTGGTTGTGATGGTAAACTGACATTAATAGCAAAGAAAACCATATAGCGATGGCCATCGTATGAGAATAAGGAGGTTTCGTTCTATATGGCTTTTCTATTTTGCGTCACGGAATCAGGACATATTATATTTTTATTTATCATTTGATTATATGTTCTATACTCAAGAATACTTCACTTATGGCATGTCAAGCAGCATTATGGTGGCATTAAACCGAGCATATCCCGAGAATGTGTATCATGTCGAAATATTCTTTCAAGCCTATGTTCCAAACGCAGAGGCCCTGCTATGCCAGATACATTCCATCGGGCCCGTTGTACGTACCAGTACTTGTCGCTGGCTCGCTTGGCGCTCGGCGCGAAGAGGTTAGAGCAAGGAAATAGGACTGGTCGGCCCGTTGTCAGTGTAATATGACTGCGTGGGTGTCATGTCTGGTGTCTTCAGCAGGATGTTCCAGTGGCGGCAGCACTTTTACGGCATGGACTCGCTCTGTTGTGACTGTTGTTATGGACTCGCCATATATGCTGACTTCTCGTCGTCAACTGACTGAAAAATTGTTCAGTACGACGTAAAACCCAAGCATACATATGTCATACAAAGCTGGCTGAACACTATACGCCAAGCCCATTTACCAGTGTGAATTATTTCTTCACTATATGTTGTCATGGAAATTACGCCAGGAACAATTTGAGACTACCTCGCAACACACCCCCAGATATCTACAACCAGTTAGTGTTGACAGCCATACAAAGGGAGACGAGAGCCTACGAAAAGGACTACTGGAAGATGATTCTTGGCAGTTACCACCGAGACAAGTTCGCTGGGACAAACAGCCAGACTGGAACAAACTTTGAAAAATGAAGAGAAATGGTATTATTCAGTTGGTTATCTGTTTTTAGTGCGTGTGTTTCTGTCTCCTTCTACCAAATTTTTGTACCCGAAAATGTGCACTTAATATTGGAACCGTGCTGCGTTCTTTATTATCGATGATACAGATGAGATCCTAGATAATGTGATGTCACGCTAATGGGCTTACCAGACAAAACGGCACCACCCAGTGAGTGGCTACGTAATGACGATTTAATATTTGTTCCGTTCACAATCGTTGCAGTATGTTTTAAAACATTTTTAGAACATCTCAAGAACACTTTCCTGGAAAATACCTTAACTGACATTCAGAAGCTAACTTTAAGTTGACTTCATGTACAATCTAGGGCCCATCTTTCGAAGAAATCGCATCAAGCACGCGCAGGATTCAATGTTCACGGAGACATATATTGTCAGTACTCAAGAATATTTCACTTATACGCCGGTGGCCAGCATTTTGGTGAGAGGAAACCAAGCAGAGTCCGGGGGAAATTAACTCACTACTATCCTAAGGTTGCTGGCGGACCTTCCCACGTACGGCCGGAGAGAAAATATGAATGCAATCTCCTCATTGGGGTCAAAAGTTCAAACCGCTTGATAACTGTTGAAAGATGATTTACCGACGCTGCTTTCGCCATGTTTACATTTCGGTTGACTTAAGGAATCGGCTCATACCAAATGTAAGTAAAGGTTCGAGCTGTTATTTGTAGTGAAAATTGTCACCGTGAAGTTGTATGGGACTGATGTTGGGTAGTACGGCAACGTAGGTAGGCAAGTACTTTGCTACATATAGTGAAGAGAACGTTACCGCTGGGGATGCGATTGACGTGACGTTATGGCGGGGCTATAGGCCTATAACTACCCTCAGGTCACTGTCTCCGCACGCTTATTAGTGCAGGGAAACTGTATGTCTTTTTTTTTTACGGGAGAGGTCCCACGGAAATGAAATTATGGTCAGCAAAACTACCAATAAAAAAATAACTTCAGACATTCAGAAATAACTGATTTTTGCAGTTTTTGTTTTACCAAATTAAATGAGTCATATGTTTTGAGGGTATGGTGGGTTTTATGGGAGTGTTTAAGGTTTCAGATACAGTGTTGGTTTTTACACGCCGTAACTTCACTTTTACGGGGCCTTTCCGTATAATTTATTTACTTCATTTGTGTATAAGAACCCTAAGACTTAGTCACTCAATTAATGACAAAGCTCTTGACAAAGCCGCGGCGATTCGAGCTGGATTCGAACTCGTGACCCCACTCGTCCATAATAGTATAGCTTGATAGTCGCAGCGAGGAAGAGCTTTAACATCATGTGAGCCAGGCAATACACGTCGTGCTGAACAACACTGCTGCGTATGGTCGAGTATAGAGCTTGGCAGCTGTAATGATATATGGTGAATCTGAATTCTGTTGGAGTGGAGTGTAAATGTGTACATAAGATTTGCAAACACTTCAAGATACAAAGAACCTTCTTGTGAACTTTTCTACCCAGGTCCGATTCATTAATAAACACCTCGTCACGATCATGCGTTTCTTATGAGGCGTTCACTTTAAATCACGAAGATTTCTGCATCTTAATTGACAGAGCTGGTTTCTAAAGAATCAAGACCTTTATCGCATGAAGTAAAGATCCATGTAACCGTGCTAGAATTACGGAGCAACCATGTATAAATATCAGTGAGAGGTTTGCTCCACTTGTACTCCACAGGTACAAATTAAAGCACTGTATTCGTTTATAAAAAGACATTCAATTTATAGATCTACTAATGGAATTACGCTTCAAATACCGCTACTTGATGCAGTTTTACAGTATTATGATGTCGAATAATATATATCTCGTTTTGGCTGTCTACAAGTAGCTTTAAGTCATGTATGTGCATCATTTTGTGTTTTATGTTGGTACCTTTACAAGGCCTCGGCATCAAAAAGAAAACAAAGACAATGATGTGCCTCGAAAGATCTTGCTTTTACCTGTTTATACAGCAACTGGCTGTAAATTTTTTTTTTTTTTTTGACTGGTGTTCACCCCGTACTCAAGAATACTTCACTTATACGACGGCGATCGTATGGTGGGAGGAAAAAGGACAGAGCCCGGCAGAAACCGACGATCATCCGCAGTTTCTGGGAGACCTTCCCACGTACGGCCGGAGAGGACGCCAGCATGAGCTCGACTTTAACTCACAGCGACAGCATTGGTGAGAAGCTCCTGGGTCATTGAGCTGCACCAGCCTCCTGTAAATACACAGTCCGCGGGAAAACGCACTTCACCCTATAGACTGTCGACAAGCGGTATTGCAACACCATACTATTTGTTACAACGCATTAATCATGACATTCTGCATAGCGCATTGATACAACGTGGACATCGGCACACATACAAACCATTGTGCTTGTTTTCATGCTGACTCTTACTCCTCTTAATAATTTGTAATGTTCCCTGTTAAACATCTTTTTTCGTGTCTACTCGTGATTCCAGAGTTCAGATACACGTTCATCTACGCATAAAGGTTTCCTTCCACAATAATATTTGCCGGCGTCGTAATAATTACTGTTCCCTGTTAAACATCATTTCCGTGTCTCTACTTGTGATTCCAGGGTTCAGATACACGTTCATCCAAGTATAAAGGTTTCCTTCCACGGTAATGTTGGTCGGCGTCGTATAAATGAAATATTACTGAGTTTGGTGTTAAACACGCATACATAAATCTGCACAAAGGAAATAATTTCTTCATGTCTCTCCTTCGTCTGTTTCCAACCCCATTCATACGTTTGACTTCACATTTTACCGGTCGAGTATTTTCCGAGGACGCAAGGCAGTGCACTCATCAACAATCCAAAAATTGCGGATTCTGTATGCAAATTAGGCAGTGATGACGTCACAAACGCACACTGGACTTTGTGCTCACGCCCCCCTATCTGCTCATTACGGACCCGAGGAGATCGCGCGATCAAATCTAGCTTTCGCTGCTGCAGCTGCAGTTTTAAGTCAGAAACTTTGTCAGCATCATGATGGAGAATGCCATTGGTTTATTCGTACTACAATTTGCTACACTCTAAAACCTGACTTCAGCGTTACACACGAAACAAAATAAATAAATAAATAAGCAAACATTCCCAGCAATGCTCTACAGCATGACCTTCTTTCAAATAAAAAAGGATCCATGAATTTGCTTCTAAGTTACATTTTGAAACATTTTTGACAGCTAAGAGTGGTTCATAAAATACCCGATTGTTAAGCATACAGTGGTAAAATACCCGAGTGATAAGCATACAGTGATAAAATACCCGAGTGATAAGCATACAGTGAAAAATACCCGAGTACTAAGCATACAGTGATAAAATACCCGAGCGCTAAGCATACAGCGATAAAATACCCGAGTGCTCAGCAAGAAGTGATAATATACCCGAGTGCCCAGCATATAGTAATTAAATACCCGAGTGGTCAGCATAAAGTGATAAAATACCCGAGTGCTAAGCATACAGTGATAAAATACCCGAGCGCTAAGCATACAGCGATAAAATACCCGAGCGCTAAGCATACAGCGATAAAATACCCGAGCGCTAAGCATACAGCGATAAAATACCCGAGTGCTCAGCAAGAAGTGATAAAATACCCGAGTGCTCAGCAAGAAGTGATAAAATACCCGAGTGCTCAGCAAGAAGTGATAAAATACCCGAGTGCTCAGCAAGAAGTGATAAAATACCCCAGTGCTCAGCAAGAAGTGATAAAATACCCGAGTGCTCAACAAGAAGTGATAAAATACCCGAGTGCTCAGCAAGAAGTGATAAAATACCCGAGTGCTCAGCACATAGTGATAAAATACCCGAGTGCTCAACAAGAAGTGATAAAATACCCCAGTGCTCAGCAAGAAGTGATAAAATACCCCAGTGCTCAACAAGAAGTGATAAAATACCCGAGTGCTCAGCAAGAAGTGATAAAATACCCGAGTGCTCAGCAAGAAGTGATAAAATACCCGAGTGCTCAGCAAGAAGTGATAAAATACCCGAGTGCTCAGCAAGAAGTGATAAAATACCCGAGTGCTCAACAAGAAGTGATAAAATACCCGAGTGCTCAACAAGAAGTGATAAAATACCCGAGTGCTCAGCAAGAAGTGATAAAATACCCGAGTGCTCAGCACATAGTGATAAAATACCCGAGTGCTCAGCAAGAAGTGATAAAATACCCGAGTGCTCAGCAAGAGTGATAAAATACCCGAGTGCTCAGCAAGAAGTGATAAAATACCCGAGTGCTCAACAAGAAGTGATAAAATACCCCAGTGCTCAGCAAGAAGTGATAAAATACCCGAGTGCTCAGCAAGAAGTGATAAAATACCCGAGTGCTCAGCAAGAAGTGATAAAATACCCGAGTGCTCAGCAAGAAGTGATAAAATACCCGAGTGCTCAGCAAGAAGTGATAAAATACCCGAGTGCTCAGCAAGAATAAAATACCCGAGTGCTCAGCAAGAAGTGATAAAATACCCGAGTGCTCAGCAAGGAGTGATAAAATACCCGAGTGCTCAGCAAGAAGTGATAAAATACCCGAGTGCTCAGCAAGAAGTGATAAAATACCCGAGTGCTCAACAAGAAGTTGTAAAATACCCGAGTGCTCAACAAGAAGTTGTAAAATACCCGAGTGCTCAGCAAGAAGTGATAAAATACCCGAGTGCTCAGCACATAGTGATAAAATACCCGAGTGCTCAGCACATAGTGATAAAATACCCGAGTGCTCAGCACATAGTGATAAAATACCCGAGTGCTCAGCAAGAAGTTATAAAATACCCCAGTGCTCAGCAAGAAGTGATAAAATACCCGAGTGCTCAACAAGAAGTGATAAAATACCCCAGTGCTCAGCAAGAAGTGATAAAATACCCGAGTGCTCAGCAAGAAGTGATAAAATACCCGAGTGCTCAGCAAGAAGTGATAAAATACCCGAGTGCTCAGCAAGAAGTGATAAAATACCCGAGTGCTCAGCAAGAAGTGATAAAATACCCGAGTGCTCAGCAAGAAGTGATAAAATACCCGAGTGCTCAGCAAGGAGTGATAAAATACCCGAGTGCTCAGCAAGAAGTGATAAAATACCCGAGTGCTCAGCAAGAAGTGATAAAATACCCGAGTGCTCAACAAGAAGTTGTAAAATACCCGAGTGCTCAACAAGAAGTTGTAAAATACCCGAGTGCTCAGCAAGAAGTGATAAAATACCCGAGTGCTCAGCACATAGTGATAAAATACCCGAGTGCTCAGCACATAGTGATAAAATACCCGAGTGCTCAGCACATAGTGATAAAATACCCGAGTGCTCAGCAAGAAGTTATAAAATACCCGAGTGCTCAGCAAGAAGTGATAAAATACCCCAGTGCTCAACAAGAAGTTGTAAAATACCCGAGTGCTCAACAAGAAGTTGTAAAATACCCGAGTGCTCAGCAAGAAGTGATAAAATACCCGAGTGCTCAGCACATAGTGATAAAATACCCGAGTGCTCAGCACATAGTGATAAAATACCCGAGTGCTCAGCACATAGTGATAAAATACCCGAGTGCTCAGCAAGAAGTTATAAAATACCCCAGTGCTCAGCAAGAAGTGATAAAATACCCGAGTGCTCAACAAGAAGTGATAAAATACCCCAGTGCTCAGCAAGAAGTGATAAAATACCCGAGTGCTCAACAAGAAGTGATAAAATACCCCAGTGCTCAGCAAGAAGTGATAAAATACCCGAGTGCTCAGCAAGAAGTGATAAAATACCCGAGTGCTCAGCAAGAAGTGATAAAATACCCGAGTGCTCAGCAAGAAGTGATAAAATACCCGAGTGCTCAGCAAGAAGTGATAAAATACCCGAGTGCTCAGCAAGAAGTGATAAAATACCCGAGTGCTCAGCAAGAAGTGATAAAATACCCGAGTGCTCAGCAAGGAGTGATAAAATACCCGAGTGCTCAGCAAGAAGTGATAAAATACCCGAGTGCTCAGCAAGAAGTGATAAAATACCCGAGTGCTCAACAAGAAGTTGTAAAATACCCGAGTGCTCAACAAGAAGTTGTAAAATACCCGAGTGCTCAGCAAGAAGTGATAAAATACCCGAGTGCTCAGCACATAGTGATAAAATACCCGAGTGCTCAGCACATAGTGATAAAATACCCGAGTGCTCAGCACATAGTGATAAAATACCCGAGTGCTCAGCAAGAAGTTATAAAATACCCGAGGTAAGGTTAAACACTTTCTCGTAAACAGTGGCTACACGACATTCGGACACAGGACATACGATTTATGTACTGACGGCATGGTGTTACCATGGTGTTTTACGCCGTACTCAAGAATATTTCACTTTTACGTCGGTGGTCAGGCAGCATGATGATGATAGCGGGCGGGGGTGGGGGGGAGAGCTAGGGACAAAACCTCAACCACCGGCATGTTGTCTTAAATTGAGAAAACACAGAAGATCTGATACAGAAGCAGCCAATGCTTGGCAGCCACATGCTAGGTAGCCATTGAGCTAGGCATGGGGACGATTAACCTCTCAGTGTTCTACCACGGAACTATAAAGATTTATTTATCTGATTGGTGTTTTACGCCGTACACAAGAATATTTCACTAGACAGTAAATTCTTTCATTTCAGATTGAAGTCTATTTATAGCATAGGAGTAGAAACAAACACCTATTAGTCATGCCCTGATTGGCACGTGTCAGGGTATGTTATTCAACGGAAGAGCACGTCAATTTTCAGCGCACACCGTATTCGATCGGCCCATAACATCATTTCAAAATGTCGCGTCACAGATGTCACGTGACGAAAGCGCTGCTTTTACATTGGCCACACTTTCCGCTCACGCTCGGTAAATAGTTCGCCTTCATGATGATTTTGTCTCTCGAGTTGAAAAACATGAAACATTTTCCTAAATACTTAAAAGTGAAAAGTGAAAAACTTGACAAAAACACCCGAAGAAATTAAGTGAAGTGCTTAGAAAACGGATACAAGTGGCGTTTTTCTAAGCAAATAGACTGTGGCTTAACATTACTCTGCGGTTTAAGTTCTTAGGTGGCAAACAGCGCATGACAACGAAAGTTAGTCAACGTAAAATTTAGCTTAAAGGTCGGCAATAAAACAGCCCAGGCATTAGAGTGAAACTCACCGGTGTGACAACCAGGCAACCAAGACGAAATCCAAAGCCTGACAACGAGAGATGAATATCACCATGCAGTCTCGCGCAGTTTCCTATTCAAACGACAAGAACAAGACAAATACTGCCCGTTGTTACTCGGCAGAAAACTGCAAGAATGGATACATTTATATGCTACACTGAAGAGAAATGCCTGCAGCCAAGTGGACGACAGCACGTCAGCGTTAAAATTCATGTAAGACGTAATAACGTATTTAAATGAGATTTCCATCCTATCGGGGGAAAAAAACCGTGTTGAAGTGTAAAAATTTACGATCTGGAAATTTGTGTTACAGGAACGGCATGTATCCCACAACGACGCCACAACCCACTGAAAAGGGAAGTGCGTAACGCCACATTAAATGTATTCGCACTTATGTATCCCTCAAAAAAGCTGACCGTCTTTATTTGTCTGCGTTAAAAACACAAGACAGGTACAAATTTAGATATAAGTAGGGACAAGTGGTGCACCATGGGTTAAACGGCTTTAAGTGAGCGGCGCGTGAGAATACACAAACTGTGTACGAGGATACACAAAATGTTAACAGGGTTGCTCGAGACCGGTTTAGCCTGTAACTCAATCGGCCTGACGGAAGTTATACATTATACATTGACTGCATTCATTAAGTACACATGCCCCCTACACTTACAAAGTAAACCCCTCCAACACGGATGCACTGTAACCCAGCAAGTGTATACACACCTGTGTTAAAGATGGCGCTGCGGTTCAACTGCAAGTCCCTTCTGCGATCGAACGCACTTCTCTTGCTAACGCTTCTGGGTGTGGCCGTGGGATTCGCTCTCGGATTTGCCCTCAGGCCAGCGAATCCATCATCCGATGCTAAAGTATGGATAGGTAAGATTCATATACAGTATATCACGGCTTGATCTGAATACTCTCTCTTCCTCCCAGCCGTAAGGCAGCTCTCGAGACAACGAATCCATCATCCCGATGCTACGATTCACAACATCATGACTTGAATCTGAATACACGCTCCATAACCAGGGTACGTAGATTATATCGCTGTCCTCATACCCACGAATACGAACCTCTCATTGTGAATAATGGAGACATGCTTTTAAACAACAGACTGTACATTCCTATACATGCGCGAATATTGTGCATAGATTAATTCTGGCAGTGGCGATTTTAGGGTTGCTTAAAATATGAATCTGATGAGGAATTGCATGAATACAGTTGACATACCTTGTAATAGTAGACTACATGTCGATCTTGTGAAGAGGCTATGACTTATGTGGATTAAAGGTGGTGACTGTTTTGTAATAAAAATGTTAAAATTAGATTCTTTTTACCATTATATTTGCAACTTGTCGAAAACACGATTCTCATAAGACCAGTAATAATGCAGCAACGCCTTTTATGTAAACGAACAAGTTTCAAGGTATGTACGGGACACGTTAAGTTGCACGTCTCACTTGATGACCGAGTTTAGGCCTGTCTTACTGCTTCAGTGTTAAAACTCCTGACAACTCAAGCTGGATGTTTCCTGTTTAGAGTGTGTGGGGTTCGAATACACTTAACGTCCCCGGAATATTAGAGAGTTCCGGTTCGTCGGGGACAACCCACTTACAAAATCACTGCTCTCAAATAACCTTTCACGAGCTAGAAATTCTCTACGTCGTTCATCTTACTTACGATGTACGATTGTTTGAGATTGTAAATTTGAGATGCCTAAATAATGTTTACAAAAAAAAAGTTTCCACACCTGCCCGATTGCAAATATGATTTGTCTTTCTGTCAGAGAAGATTGTCTAACTTTGCTGTACTGATTGACTGGAATAAGCTTACCTGGTTTGTGCTTATCTATTAGTTAGTATTATTTATAACAACTGATGCCGAGTCACACCTTACATAGCCATTAGCCTGCTTGACCATTGGCTTTGCGTACACCTTCAGGAACCCAGTCAACACGACAGTTAATATGAATGCTGTGCACGTCTTGCGGATCGAGTTTGTTATTCGGGGCTGTTGAGGTTATATGCCGGCCAGGTTTCGTCCAAGCATTAATAGAGCTGACGTCACTTTAACGGAGTGGTGTGACAGACAGCTTATTATCACTTACTAAGTGTTAGTATCTATACTTCGAGATGGTCCTAAATTGTATGCCAAGGTCACATGTGTTTTGATTTAGTATAATTAAACGACCATGCACCTGCCATCAGTTATACAATTAAAGCTTATTCCTCTTGTACTTTGTACACCGATAGACTATACGTGGGTTCCATAACAATAATAGAAAAGGTAAAGGCACCTCAGCGTCATTTTGGGAACAGTTTAAACAGCTAAAACCGCTTTTAGATACTTAACGTCTTCATTGTTAAGTCTGTAGTTCCTTGTTCTTATCCACAGGTCTGCCGGGTGAGATCTTTTTGCGGCTGTTGAAGATGATGATCATTCCACTAATCGTCTCCAGCGTCATTTCAGGTATACTCAAATCTTTTCTCTCCGTGCGCAATGCTATAAAGCTACTCCGTAAAAAATATGATGAAATGTAAACTGCTGTGATAACTTTTAAGATATATTTTTTCTAACTCAGTACGTGACGTCTCTTCAAAGAAAGTTCTTTGGTATTTATTTTTAAGGCATGCTGGCAGCGGATTTGAGTCCACATGACACATCCGGGTGTTATAGCGAGAATGAACAACGACTCAAGTGGAAAACTGGAAAAAAAATCTAAACTAGAATTGAATAAAATAAAAGGCCTGTGTGCACTCGAAACTGCTATCTAGCTAGTAATTTTATTTATATATTTATTTGATTGGTGTTTTACGCCCTACTCAAGAATATTTCACTTATACGATGGCGGCCCGCATCATTGTGAGGAGAATACGGGCAGAGCCCGGGGGAAACCCACCACCATCCGCAGGTTGCTGGTGGACCCTAACTTAAGAACCTTTCCGAGCTGTCAATTTAGCCAATCATAATCAATATTGTTGCAAGTGGGTCAACCGGATGTCCCACACATCGGTTACATGTGTTCAATCTTTCTGTGACGTCATGACTTCACAATTACCTTCAGTGGAATGGAGTGAAAAGTAACGTTGTCACGAGAAGGGATAGTGGGGTATCACATGTGGTGGATCTATCCATCTGATAAGTGTTTAACGCCTGGATCAAGAATTATGCACTGAGACATGACGGTTATATTTTTTAATGGTAAAGACAACAGCAGAGTCTGTATCACCACATTCCTAACCAGTTACTTGACTAGCCCATTGATTTGAGCCATAAGCGAACCAAGGTTAGCTGGATTCAAACTCGCGACTTCTTTGGTCCGATTCGTTTCTTACGATAATGATAATATACTGTTAATGTTGAGACTAACATACGATCTTACCGGATGTGGTGACCATGTAGTTGAGCCATATCGGAAATTTCAAATGTTCTCAAGACGATATGGTTATTGTCCAAGTGGCGTTAAGCAGTGACCGTGAGAACAGTTTATTTTGTTCATTCATTCTAAGATTTGCTATAACCTTGGAACTAACTCTGAAGGTATAGGTCAAAATACAAGTCGGCCCTTTGTCGGTATAATATGGCTAGGTGGGGCGTCATGATTAGCGTCTCCCATGGGCTCGGGTTTTCCAGTGACGCAACACTATAAATTTGCCGGATTTGAGTGGGGTCTGTCGGAATGTGACCGAGATTTGGTTGAGCCTGTCGTGATGTGACCGAAATATTGTTTTCAAAGCGACACTAACCCATTCTCCTCCTCTCCGCTCCCCCCCCCCAAAAGACGTAACCGACAGAAGCAAAAGATTTATGTTTAAATGGATAAATGACAGGATTTCAAGAGTGCTGTCTATACTCGCAACCTATAGCCATTGTTTACTCACCATATTTGTTCTATATATTCCAAAGCCCCTTAGGATAAATTGCCTGGTACGGTTGCCTCCCTCTACAGGTACGGCCTCTCTAGACCCCCGGTCTAACGGTAAGATCAGCTTGATCGCCCTGGGCTACATCATCGCCACCAACCTGCTGGGCTGTATCTTCGGTATCATTCTGGCTGTCACCATCAAACCAGGTAACAACAACAACATCAAAAACTACAAGAACAAGGCCAAACGCAACAATTGCAACAAAGACAACAAGGAAAAGATCAAGGACAAACACAACATTAACAAACGGAAACACAACAACAACATGCAGAAACACATGTATTCCAATAGCCAACACAGCACCACTCCCATCAAACACTACACCAATTGCAAGGGCAAACTTAGTAATAACAACAACGACAACAACAACATCAAGGACAAAAATAACTACTTCAGAACCATTAGAATAATCTACGAAACCTTACTCCTAGTTATTTAGGGACTAGGGAATCGGTCGCTTTTACGCAGTACACAAGAACAGTTTCAATTCTACGACGGCGGCCAGCATTACGATGGGAGGAAACCCGACAGAACTAGGTGGAAACCCACAACCACCCGCAGATTGCTGGCAGACCCTGTTGGGAATTTGTGGTTTAGTATCCTAATACCATCCCGACGGTAAGTCAAAATCGGGCTGTGTACGAAACTTGGTTCTGCCTATAACAGTGGGAGTCAGTGGGGAACTGAGATATTCAACTAGTGCTTTAAGTGTTTGCTTTGTCGACACAACCCGAAGCCTCTTATCTACCCCTATACAGGTCAGCAGACCGTGGCTAACAGCACGGCCCCTGTCCCCAGTACACAGGATCTCCAGACTCAGGACATTTTTGCCGACCTCATCAGGTAAAGTATTGACCCCATGGATAAGAACGTTTCGGAGAATACGTTAAATGACTGTAAGCAATCTTAATGTGCCGAGAAGACCGTGGACATAGTTCGCTCATAAAAACCGCTCAGGAGAAAGGAAAACCTGAACAAGAAAAAAAATTACGCAGTTTGTTTCTTCTTCCTCGTGGTTTTAGTAGGCATAAATCGCTTAAAACTCGTCTCCATAGCTATCTGACATGCCGAAGATTCCAGGACCTGCGCAACCCTCCCCTGCTTGGCTGGGTTAATAATTTAGCTGCAGCCACCATCAAACGTTAAAAATATTTATGATTAACAAAACAAAAAGGGACTAATATGATATTTATCGCACCTGCCCATTCCAATTTTTAGTCACGAGAAATCCACTGAAAAGGTGTCTTCGGGCGTCAGAAATACCAGGCCTTACAAAATACACCCATTACAAACAAAAACAAAAAGGGCTAAAGGTTGACTGAGCCATCTTTCCTGTTATAATTTTACTCAACAGGATCATCTGTAAGAGCTCCTGGGGCCAAGTCGAAACCTTGACCCTCGCCCACTGGGCAGGGATACACGTAGTAGTTCTACTGCATGAACGTCTCCTCTCCCCCCCCCCCTCACCCTACCCCCACCAATCTAACGGTAAAACATGTGACGTTTCGCCGCTCTTGAACATTTCAATCGCTAGCTAGCATTGTTTAGGACTAAGAATAATTCCGTTTGCTTGCTGAAAAGTGGACTAAATGTCTGGGGTTTTGGAGTTACCGGAGTATGGGCCGCCCCAGGACCTTCGCCTCTTGAACTGGGGTAATCGATCCCCGCTAGGAAATTTCTAGCGACGCCTAATATGCTGTTTCTCGGCACAGGGATTCTAACTTTGACAAATTTTTCTTAATATGTTGCATTTTGAAGTTTGTTCCGAATTCATGTGATTAACAAAAAGCCTTGAAATCACTTTTCAAATGTTGACTTACGTTACAACTTGATACACTACACGTAAAATTACTATTTATTTCCGTGGATAGAATGTGACCGTTTGAAAAATTATCCCAACTTCTGCAAGGCTGCTGTATTTTTTTTATTCTTTTTAGAAATATTTTTCCGGACAACGTGGTGACGGCTTGTTTTCAGAAGGTAACCTTGATGACATCGAACCATGTTATTTACCTTCGTGAAGTCTTTTTAATCGGAAAGCTAAACATAAGATTTTTTAAGTTGGAATTCGTATTAATTGTGAAACATGAAACTTCATGTTACTTGACATAAATTCATTATAACATTTTCGTATATTTCGCTACAGACCCACTGTAATCGTTTCCGAAGACTGCCCACCAAGACTTAATGGCTCAAAAAGCTTAGTTCTTTTGATGTTCTCTGAAATATCAACACTTGTTTTATTTAAAAAGATAATTAATAAAGTTATATTTTTTTCATAGTCGGATTTTTCCAAGCTTCTCTCAGCTTTATGCACTATTTACATCTGTTATCTACCATTGGTCTCAGGCCCAGACTCAGTATAGGGAAAAGACGACAACTGAGAATACCACGATTTTAAACAGGAGATTAGGGACAACTTCCGGTTCGAATATTATTGGTGAGTTACTCACATACAGTTAATAATATTACTGACATGCGAAATGTGAAATTTTATTAACAAATGCATTTTTTTCTCATCCCGTGTACATAATTTAGCATGAACCTTACCTAGTGCCCCGTGTAAGATGCGTAGACTGTGTGTGTTTGTCTCCTTGGATTCTGTTGTGGGTTATTAAGTGTCAGCCATCCGAAATGAACAATGTTCAACAACTGGGCTCTATTTGTTCGTAGATTGGTGTCAGCTCTCCGGAAAAAATTATGTTTAATGTTTCATTTTTTTATGTCTTCCAGTTAGCATTTCAGTTGTTTCTATTGTTCTATTGTTTCTATTATAATGTGTGCTATTTAGTTTCATTTTTTCATCAGACATATCGGAAATTATTATCCGGTTGATATACAAAGTCCCCAAAATATAACATCTTGCCTCTCTGTTAAAAGGAATCATTTTCTGCGCCGCAGTTCTGGGCATAGCCACAGGCTCTATTGGAGAAACCGGCAGGCCCTTTCACAACTTTTTCAAGTCCGCCATGGAAGTAGTGCTCAAAATTTTGCGTTGGTTTTTATGGTAAATATATCAGTTGTATTAGCAGTTTAATATAACAAAATGTTTTAATATAACAGTGGAATTAATTTAGTCGACATTATTCCTTCTGCCGTCATTCGTTTTAAATCACAGATCCAGTTTTTAAATGTTTTTGTTCCTGTTCAAAAGAAAGATTACATATTAATCTTTAATGTATATCGTTATTTTCCTGTTCGTAACATTGGTTACTTGTCATAATGTGGCATATGAGTTACATCCCTTGTATGGCGTGTGTTTTAGGTTTACGCCGATAGGTGTCGCCAGCCTCATTATGGTGTCCATATTAAACGTTGACGATCTTCAAACTCGATTCCTCCAGCTGGGCCTTCTCATTCTTGCCGTTACCGTGGGGGTGTTATTCCAGCAGCTCGTCTTTATCCCACTTCTTTACTTTTTCTGCTTTTTCTCCAACCCTCTCCGCTTTCTGGTCAACGTGTTCCCAGCTTGGTCCATTTCATTTGCTTCAACCAGCACGTGAGTTGTTAATCTAACTGCTTCCGCCATAGTATAAGTAAAAACTCCGTGAGTACGGTGTTAAGCAAGAATGAAACAAGCAAACAAATACATAAATAAATAAATATATGAAATCAATACAGTATTGATTAATGATGCACACAGGTGCTGAAAAATTGGGTCTAGTTAACTGACCACTAAAACTTACTCTTTGTTTTTTAGGGCGGTGGCGATACCCGAAATGCTCACATGCTGTGAACGTAACCACGGAGTTGATGTGAGGGTGTCACGCTTTGTAGTGCCATTCTCGGTCACGCTTAGCGCTAACGGCAGTGCCCTTTTCATCACGGCGTCGGCCATTTTCATCGGGCAGATAAATCAAATCGAGGTGGATGCTGGAAAAGTAGTCATAATAGGGTAAGGCTGAGAAAACAGTCCTAACGGGTTAAATGTGGGAAACTAGTCATCATAGGGTAAGACCTGGAAAGTGGTCATAATAGGGTAAGGCTGAGAAAACAGTCCTAACGGGTTAAATGTGGGAAACTAGTCATCATAGGGTAAGACCTGGTAAGTAGT
Organism: Acanthopleura granulata; assembly: GCA_016165875.1. Taxonomy (NCBI): domain Eukaryota; kingdom Metazoa; phylum Mollusca; class Polyplacophora; order Chitonida; family Chitonidae; genus Acanthopleura; species Acanthopleura granulata. Next base: position 13,006,118 of record JABBOT010000013.1, read on the forward strand.
CATAATAGGGTAAGGCTGAGAAAACAGTCCTAAAATGGTGAATCTGGAAAAGTAGTCACTATAGAGTAAGGCTGGGACAATGTTATAACATGGTAACGCAAGGCTGCTAAAACAGTCATCATATGGTAATGCTAGGAGTCATAGGTATAATGGTAAAGTACATGTAGTTGAATTTGGGCAAGACTGGCAAAACAGTTGAATAAAGTAAAAACACTAGAATAAGGCTGACAATGTCATTCTCAAAGGAAGAGGCTGACAAAGTAGCAATGCCAGAGCAAGGGGAAGGAATAGTCGTAAAGGGGTAAAGCTGGCATAGTAGTTACCACTGAGTATGTGCTAACTTTACAGTTTAATAGTTAACCTGTCAACTCCTTCCCCACCCCTAGAGTCCTTACAGCGATCTCGGTGATGGCTCTCCCCTCAGTGCCCAGCTCTAGTATCGTCGTCATCGTCATCATCTTGGAGACTCTCAGCTTCCCCGTGGAGGACGTGGCCCTCCTGTTAGCCGTCGAGTGGTTCTTGTAAGCTTCAGACAATATTCTACACTATCCACATTTTCACTGAGTGGCTCTTGTAAGTCAGAGACAATAGCCTACTCCATCCACATTACCATAGAGTGGTTCCTGTAAATTTGAAACAACAGCCTAATCCATCCACATTAACATCGAGTGGTTTTTGTACGTTCGAGAAAACACCCTATCTCATCCATATTATCATTTCTGGTTCTTGTAACTTTAAGACAATACCGTATTCCATGCTCATTATCATCGAGTGGTTCTTGTAAGTTTGTGACAACATTCCGCTCGATCCATATTGTCGTTGAGTGGTACTCAGAAACAATAGTCTGATCTATATTGTCGGCGAGTGGTACTTAGAGACAATAGTCTGATCTATATTGTCGGCGAGTGGTACTTGCCATTTCAAAGGCAATGGCCCACTCAATCCACATTATCGTCTAGTGTTATATATATAATTCAGGGGCAAAGACTACTCCATCCATATAGTTTTAACGAAGATTTTTTTCGAAATTATAAAATGTGTCATTCTTTTGAGTTCGACTCTTCAGTCTCTTGGGTATAAATATTGCTTGGAATCTTACCAAACAGCAATGAATTCTTTTGACGTACGGTTAAAATGTGTCAGATGTAAAAGATTTTTTTCCAAGTTATAAAGTGTGTCATTCTCTTGACTTCTGCTGTTCTATATGGCAAGCCATTTCGATCAAATTCAGATATCTTGAATTCATTTTCAGGTATCTACAATTGATTTACATATATCTTAAATAGCAGCCTTTCTTTTTTTTTGGATATGTGGGCTATGTATTTCAGATACCTGAAAATCCTTCCCGATATCTGATATTCTTTTTAAGATATCTCGAAACAAAAATACGGACCACATATCCGGACAAGAGCCATACATTTGAGAAATTGTGCCAAAATGTACAAATTGCAGTAACTGCTCCGTGAGCGGAAATAAAATTAGTACAGATCTGTTCATGCGCACAGCAAGTCATCATGACCGACCGTGGTGATATAATTAGGGAGCATACATTTTCTTCTTATAACCAAACAAATGTAGGGCATATTTCAAAAACAGAATTCCAGATATGTCAAATTAAGATATCTTGTATTCATTTATACATATTTGGCAACCATTTCGATATATCTGATTTGTTTTTTGTGATGCGTGCAGAACGGAATTTATTTCCATGTGTCTTAAAATGAATTTTAAGTATCCGAAAAGAGTTACCAGAAATGTCGAAATGAATTCAAGATATGTGGAATGAATTCAAGATATCTGAAATAAATGCCCTAAGGCCGAGACGGCTTGCCAAACATTTAAGGGGTTGCAGGGATAGTCATGGCTGAAATATAGTCAGAAAATTAGGAAATATTTATTTTGAGAAAAATAGGCAATTTTACTCTGGTAATGATAAAATTGAAATACTTCCAATGTGTCGTTAAAGAATCATTCATTCGTTCATTCAACCATTCATTCAAAATTTACATGGTGATACATGTACATCCATAAAAAATGTTTACTTTCTTCAAAACACAGTTGTTTTCTCTGTTTTGTTTACAGAGACCGCATGCGCTCTGCTAGCAACGCAGTCAGCCACACATTCTGCGCCCTGTTTACGTATCGCTGGTGTAAGAACAGCTTACCTCCCTTGGAGAAAGAAGAGCTGCAGGTGGACGTCAGAGAAAATCATTACACCAATCCGAACTTAACAGACGACTTTGAGAGGAAACCAGAGGCTTACCTAGTAGAATCCTCCAGTCTGTGAGTCGTGACCAATCTGTGATATCTACTACTTGTACCTTATTATCATTTGACCACTTAATCAGTAAGCCCGAGAGCCTCATCTTCATTATATCAAGGCAGACACTTCGTGTATGACTCCGTTTTCTGCCTTGATCAGTCGACTAGGCCAATCTGTTCCAGTCCGAACTTCAAAGCAGTCATGGGCATCCAATCAGATACTTGCCTGACCGGGTTGGCAAAGAATTTATGCACGTAGTAATTTTCAAACGTATCAATCAAATGTACAAACATTACGAGTTGACCGAGCCAAAAGTAGAATAGATCACACTATATCCGGCTCGTGTAATGTTTTGCAGCACGAAATCGTACACAGAACATCAAAGTTTGCGTGGCCACGGGAGGTTTTTAATTCAGAGTACAAAGGCTGGGGTATGTCTGGACGTCTCGTTCTGGTCGTACGTCTTCGGTCACAGGTGGACTTGTTAAATGGTCAAGCGATATCATCCTCTTCTTTCTCCATAATTGAACGCTCCAAGAAGTATTTTGATATCATTTATTAATATGACAGCAGGCCAGCATCTGTCATTGTCTTTATGTGGGTTTTATTCCAACTTTACAGGCGTGGAAAGTGTTATTGTTTTTGATTTTGTTCTGCCATCGGTCGTGTGCGTTGACACGTTGTTTCTTCTTTACTGTCAATCAGTTAGGGGAACTACTGTTTGATTCGGTAATACATTTATATTAACATTCATCAGATACTGAGTCGCGTGGATCGGTTATTTCTGTACGCAGGATAAAGACAGAAAACGTAGCTATAGTCGAAGTGTCTGACGTGATAAAATGAAGATGGAAGGCCTCATCCGTTACATTTTTACTGTCATGGAAAGATAGCTAAAGCATTCTGATAATGCTTGTTTTTTAAATAACATTTTATTTGATCTTCATATTACCAGTAGAAATCTCACAGTATTGCTAAGTTTCAAAATAGCAAACCTATGCATATGCTTTTCCGGTAGGTAGATATGAATGTCACAATTAAATGACTTATTGTTTACCCAGTCACAGAGTCCCAAGTTTCATTTTTCCAGACAATAGTAAGTCAGTTGTTTTTTTGTTTGAAATATCTGGATTGTGACAACGTTACGTGTTATAACATATTCAAGGTAAACTTCTTGGTTCTATTGGTAGCTCGCTATACATGTGCACGGTACAATTTAGGCCTGGTTTGTGTAGTGTTGTTTCAGATTTCAGTCATTGTTATTCGCAAATGTTTTATGCTTTTAAATGAAAGACTGAGGTCTGTGGAGTGTTTTGTTGTTCCTATTATATAAATCTGCACTTGTAACTTGAAACCTGGTTACTTCACCTCTTTGTATGTGATGTAACGGTTGATTGCAATAAATATTGTATTTGCCTGTTCCATGTGAAATCTGTTACATAAAAGTGATCACGAAGGGAGGTAACTCTAACAGGCTTACAGAAAAAAATGCATGTTATGTCCAATGACTGGAGGACTTTACTTCTTTGTCAACTCTATGTAGGCTATTCCACATTCCATAAAATAGTAACTTAGAGCGTTCGCCTCGAGGTCGGGAGATCTGGAATCAATCCCAAGTCGGGTCATACCAATGACTTTAAAGATGGCCCCTGTTGCTGCCTTGCTTGGCGTTCAGCGCTTGTCTTCGGCAAGATGTTCCAGTGACGGTAGCACTTTGGCGGCATGGACTCGCCCTTCCACAAGAACACACAGTATATACATCCCAAGGACTCCTCGTTGTCATATCACCGAAAAATTGCTAAGTATGACGTAAAACCCCATGAATACATACATAATAGAGTTCCTTGGGAAAGAATCTCCAAAGGTCGATCCGAACACAACATCTGATGTTCCAACCAGTCACAGATCACTAGGTAGTAGGTCTACGTCGTGGGTTTCCCGAGTTCTGTTCGGTTTCCACCCACCGTACAATGCTGGTCGCTGTCGTATACGTGAAGTAGGGAATAAAACACTAAGCAAGCAAGCGGTAGGCATACATTTGGCTACTTGGCCTTTAAGCTGAGCAGGGACCTCCGTGGCCCAGTCGGTTACCGCGCTAGCGCAGAGCAATAACCGAAGTCTCCCACCAATGCGGTCGCTGTGAATTCAAGTCCACCTCATGCTGGCTCCCTCTCCGGCCGTACGTGGGAAGGTCTGCCAACAACCTTCGGATGGTCGTGGGTTTCCCCTGGGCTCTGCCCGGTTTCCTCCCACCATAATGCTTGCCGCCGTCATATAAGTGAAATATTCTTGAGCACGGCGAAAAACATCAATCAAATAAGTAAATTTAAGCTGATCACGAGTATATGATTAATTTACATTTATCCAGTCTGCCAACCAGAATACTTGCAGACGAACCTTTCCCTGTGCGACATACAGAACCTAGATACTGAATCTAACGAACGATAGATTGTCACAACAGCCCTACAAGCATCCTCTGCAGGATGTTAATGGGCGCCACAAGCGGAAATATCCGCCAGCAACCTGCGGATGGCCGTGGGTTTCCCCGGGCTCTGACGGGTTTCTTCCTACTATATTGCTGGAGGCTATTGTGTAAGTCAAATAGTCTTGAGCAAGACGTAAAACATAAATGTATATTAATGGGGAACATTTCCCGCCAAAGGTGATTCGGGTAAAAGCTGTCTAGTCCATTGTTTATTCCTATTCCTGTATATTCATATAGGATGACGTTTTGTGGGCACACTGATAACCTATTACTCGCACAAATGTAAGAGAACCGTACAGTCAAGTCCGCTTAGAACCGGATAGCCATTGCATGGGAAAAGGTATCCCATTGCCACCAAGGATCATCTGTGCTGGGGATTGTAGAACATTCCTTGACTTTTGGGGTAGGCTTGTTGTTTCTGTAATGTTTTGCTCGTATATGCATAGTGCAAAAATATTGAAAGGTCGTCGTAATATTCATTCACGGCAAACCACAAGTGGTCGGGGGCCTCCGTGGCTCAGGTGGTTAGCACGCTAGCGCAGAGTAATGACACAGACGCCACCCACCAATGCTGTTTTATTGGTATTTTACGCCCTACTCAAGAATATTTCACATATACGACGGCGGCCAGCATTATGGTGAGAGGAAACCGGACAGGGCCGGGCGGAAACCCACGACCATCAGCAGGTTGCTGACAGACCTTCCCACGTACGGTCGGAGAGCAAACCAGCGCTGAACTCACAGCGACCGCATTGTGAGAGGTCATTGCGCTTCGCTAGCTCGATAACATACTGAACCACGAAGGCCCTCTTTTACTAATTGATGTGTTGTGGTAATGCCTGGTTATTGTACTCTTCCCTGCACGTCAGGTAAGGCGTGATATTGCGAGATTTTGTGGGAGTAGTAGGTGAATTTAAAACATAGGCCATTAAGCAATGTGAACACACAGTTCTATCACAGCCTTGATTATCGTTGGTTAACTCCATGAAACATCCGGATTACATAATTGATCAGAAAATACGGGAAGGAATAAAAAAAAAGAGACTGTTCTAAATGAAGAATATGATGTCGTGGAAGTCTTTCCCAGGTACTACGATTTCCTTCACTCAAAAAGTGAAGTATAAGTGAGCGTCCCGATAAACAGCAATTAAATACTTTTCCCGCAATCAAATTTGCAACCTTTAACAATAAATATGTATTTTTTTCTTAAGCATAACTAGATATATGAATTATGAGAACTGCGTATAAATGATATCTTCATGTTTTGATTCGCTCCTTCGAACACGGCAAATCACATATTACTAGAGCCAACCGAAATCAATGATCATCTAATCACCTGTTTTCCGGTACAATTTATATTAACGGAAGTAAGAAATCTTGGAAACGCCGTTTGGATTTATAAATAGAACACATTTTATTCAAGATTGTTTTGGTATGAGTGGGTGGGACAATTGGTATTCCTCGAAGAGAGTCAGTTAGTTGAGCAAGGTTATCAGACATAACTTCAGGCTCCTACTTATTCAGAAACAAAAGTAACTTCAGGCTCCTACTTATTCAGAAACAAAAGTAACTTCTGGCTCCTACTTATTCAGAGACAAAAGTAACTTCTGGCTCCTACTTAGTAAGAAACAAACTTAACAATGAACATATACATATATATCACATGAAGTACTAAAATATAAAGTACAGCTTAATTATGTACAACTGGTTTCACGTTTAGCTCCAAAAAACTTTATATAACTTGTTGGAAAGTACACAAACAGACATAAAGGCACAAACATTGTGCTTCTTCTCTCCAGTGAAATGAATCACACATTCTCCTTCTTGTTTTGTCAGTCACGTGCCTATGTGTTGCAGATAATTAATTATGAGTGGTTCTTGTATTCAGTTTTAAGCCAGTTTGTGAGGCACACGAAAAACAAATCTAACAAATTTTGCTTTTCTTTCTCTTTTAATCAATACGATCTTACAGTGTGATTTAAAAAATATATTTTTTTTTACAAAAACGCCAAATCAGGGAGATGATCACCTTTGTCGAAATCTCAAAGGGGTTTCAAGTATCGACAGAGAATCTCATTGAGGTCGCTTGGTCACGAGGTTTGCATATTTCTAGGTTTGGATATCAAAAGCAATATGTCACGCTAATACACACCGGCCAAATTGTGGAATACATTTGCACAGACTTTGCATGCATGATTTCTGGTACTTTGTTGCGGACATATATGAAACCTAAAAAGGTACAAGCTTAACGTAGAACACAGCTCACATACGAACCCAGTGTTGTACACTCAGCTGGCTTACTTGTGCGTTTTGGCCATTTTTTTGAGCTTTTCAACTGAAGTTTCAATCATTATGCAGCAATTTTCTTCATAAATGCTGCTTTGTCCGTTCATACATTTTTCACGTATGTCTTCGCGTGTTGTTCTTCAGGCTGTTTTACGTGTTATGCAGTTTGCTAGTTTGGCTGTTTTATTTGTCATGCATTTCTGTTGTTTTGTTTCTTGGGCATTTGCAAGTTTTCCTGTTATATTTGTTATACATTATGCAAGTTTTCCTGTTATATTTGTTATCCAGTATACAAGTTGTCCTGTTATATTTGTTATCCAGTATATAAGTTTTCCTGTTATATTTGTTATCCAGTATGCAAGTTTTCCTATTATATTTGTTATCCAGTGTGCAAGTTTTCCTGTTATATTTGTTATCCTGTTTGCTAATTTCGCTGTTTTGCTTGTTATGTAATTTGCTAGTTTTGCTGATTTGTTTGTTAATCAATTGGCTAGTTTTGTTGTTTTATTTGTTATGCAGTTTGCAAATTTTGCTGTTTCGTTTGTCAAGCGATTATGTATGTCTTTATGTATTGCTTGTCTTATTGTTTGGTATATTGTTTTATTCTCTTGTTTTCCCTCTTTCTCGCTGAATTCTTCACATTGTTCATCTGACTAGTTGGTTACCCTTGTTGTTTCTGTTATGTTTCTTGCAGACGAATTGCATGTTAAATACATTTACGTTGTAATATTAATCTCTGTGTCAGTTACCGATCGGGAACCGCTTTCACAAAACATCGAAAATTACTTTTTCGTTAATCACCACGCCTCATGGAGCTATAACCTAGACGACATCATTTACGACAAAAGATAAGAGAAATATGATTTAAGAAAGTGCCTCTAGCCTGTTAGTAATGGGCTGTCGTCAGCGTGGTCTTCGGTGACATTCTTCGGTTTACATACGTAAACTGCTGCAAATGCTGTCCATGCCAATAGTACCGTTACGCTGTTGTAGTTTCTGTTGCTGTGTGCAATGCGAATCTGTCTCTTGGTCTACTTCCTATCCCCTATTACATTGCTATAATAAGAATGCATTTTTAATGATACTAATGACATTAACTAGGATCTTCACAATATGGTACAAATATAATTACCAATTAACACTGATGAGAGATCAGGTATCACGATAATCAGTTGTTGTTGTTTTCTTTTCTTTTCTTGTTTTTTTTTTTTTTGTTTGTTTGTTTTGTTTTTTGTTTTTTGTTGGATTTTTTTTGGGGGGGGGGCTATATACACGATCAAGAACATAACCCAACTTGTCCTACAGCAATATCAGACTATGAGCTCACGCTCTCGAACATAACCCAACTTGTCCTACAGCAATATCAGACGATGAGCTCAAGCTCTCGAACATAACCCAACTTGTCCTACAGCAATATCAGACGATGAACCCACGCTCCAGAACATAACCCAGCTTGTCCTACAGCAATATCAGACGATGAGCTCACGCTCCAGTGTTTCTGTATAATGAACAAAAGTAGAACGCTATTCTGTGTGAAGCGATGATTCCAGGATGATCACTGGCGTGTGTCCGTAAAGACATATGAATATTTCTGACTTCTGCAAACAGGTACGTACAAATAGAGTTAGAATGGGCTGTGCTCGCGGCCACTTTGGATCTGTATAAAGAAACCCTTCCTTTTGCCAGAGTTCCAAGATGGCCGTGAGTAGAAGTCATCGATACGTGGATTACAGTGTATTTGTTTATGTGCATAGATGTGTACATATTGACCAAAAACATTAAAGATAACAAGTTGCTAAAGTAACCGAATTGTGATATTTGTAAATTTTATACCGGCCGGATATGTTATCCAAACTGACAACTTTACTTAGAGAAATCTTGCACAACTTTACTCGGAAAGGTGAAATTTGTAGATGTAAAATCTCTCATTTTTCACAAGCTAATCTCATTTTCAACATGCTGAAAAACATTAAAACTGATTGATATAACAGCAATAACAATAGTTTTAACCATATAATTCCGATGCAGAATAACGTGGGAACAGGCTCAATTAGGAAGACTATATACATGTACTGGCATATAAATGCAGATCACAGCGAAATTCGATTTGAGTTGAGATATGCTTTGAAAAGTTCAAGATTTACATTTCTAAATAGATATACATATGACTTACTGATACACTATACACAACAAACCTGAACGCAGCCGTACATGAAAATTAAGGCACGAAACAGCACTTGATTGATGATAATTTCCAGTTTCAGGATTATATACTGAGTGAGAAGGGAGGTAACTGGACAACCGGAAGTAAAAGTTACCCATGATTTATAGTTCAATGTCCATCGGTAATTTTGTGAGTTAAAACAAAATATCATTGCGTGCAACTTGACACGATACAGCTCCAGAAAAATAGTTACATAATGCATGCATGAATTGTTACGTGAGTTGTTTTCTCACCATGCATGTATATTAGGGTATTGAATGGAGAATAAACTAAAAATAATGTTAGAAAAACCACACAGGTTTCTGTGCCATGAAGAATGGACTCTGTAATTACACTACAGATTCAAGCATGGCATGAGCTGCAAATTCAAAATCGTGTGAATTGTCAACAAAATGTATAGAGCGTTTTCCGTGGGCTCAGCCTATTTGTTTTTGGGTTTGTTTGTTTTTCTTTTGGATTTTTTTTTCTTAATCAGACATCTGCTGAAATGATTCTTATACATATTTCTCGGTTCTATAAAAACTTAGAAACCTTTCAAAATATCTACTACCTGTACTTCGCTTGGTTGTAGACACGATAATGATTTCTTTTACACCAACACAGAACACCAAGCGTTATTTACTGTGTGTGTTACACACACCTAAAACTGTACAGTGATTTAAAAAAAGGCTGTCCTTTTGGTGAAAGATAAAAAAATGTTCTGGCGAAATGGCGTAGGGTTCTTGAACCAAAAATTCTTATGAACACACTTTGAAAGTCAGGCACTTCAATTCCCACAGAAATGCCACTTGCACGACGTTGTGGATACAAGCGTAACCACAGTGATGGTGATTGTCTATGTTGTCCGGTAGATGGCGTTAGTTTCAGTTCCGGTCCGGCATAACGTCTTCAGTCCCCTGAGACAAAAAGAGAAGCAGAATGCATTAAAATGTTACTTTCTGATTTGTTCGTTGTATTGATTATTTTATTTTTCCATTTTCGACAGAATCATGAACGCTGGAACGCTTAAATAATTGATATATTGCTGGCGTTTTATTCAACTTTTCCTTCCCCAAAGATATATATGTTATGCACAACAGTGTCCGCGTAACGAATGCAATGTCTTAATAATAAGGCAATAGCTCTTTGTCGTGCTCAGTATGTTTTGTGTCAGCGATACATAATTTGTTATTTCTTTTTGTTTGGTAAGCTACAGTATATAATGACTGCAGTTGTGGTGGGGTATATCCCACGCCCCTGCGTTTCTCTCGTAAACAAGTAAATCTGAGCAACAATGAAATACATACATTTAGAGTTGATTCAAATATTTTACTTAAATATTATAAATTCATCCAAAAAAGATCCCCGCATCGGTTTTATTTATTTATTTATTTATTTATTTATTTATTTATTTATTTCATCGGTGTTTTGCGTCGCTCTCGGGAATTTTTCACTTGTATGACAGCAATGAGCACTGTGCTGGGAGGAAACCCCGGCAATGCCGGCAGGAAAGGAAGTCAGCATGAGTTGGACCAAAAGCTCTAAAACTTACGCATTCGAATTTGCCGCACTTTGAAACTCAGTCAACTTTCTCCGTCATCTCCAAGCCTTGATTTGTTGAGCCCATCGTCTGCCGGTATGTGCCCGTCTCGCTCTTTGCGCTGCCATTGCCCACGGCTAGTCCAGGGGAGACAACCACTCGGAATTCTGGCGGGACAGGCAAATCTCTTTGGTCCTCAACTGCAATGAACAAAGAAGCAAATAGCCGAAGTGTGATGACAAGTTGAACGCATGGACGCAGGCGCATTTCAAAAATGTACCTGGTAATCAGGAACAAGGAGAACACCATTCTCAACAACAGCAATGTTTTCCTCCCGCAGAGTGGCTCTGATGTCAAAAATATCAAAAAATAATTCCTCCACGTCATGCAGTATTCCTGTGCGCATAATCGCCTCTTCTTACCGTTGTAGTTGTTTAACTCTTGTTATAGGAGACATATCTTCATATACTTGCATCAACCATAATGGACATTAGGGGTCAATAATCGCAATACTAATTTCTAAAGCGAATGTTGAACACAAGCCGACCAAGACTGCGAAACTATATAAAGCATATTCAGTAAGGGATAAGGAGGATTTCATACAAACCATAGCAGTCGGCAGATTTCAGCGATGGCAGAAAGATACAGACGCTGCTAGTTCCTTAAAGTTATCATGGGGCCTCTGTGGCTCATTTGGTTAGCGCAATGACCCAGAAAGCCTCCCACCAATGCGGTCGCTGCGAGTTCAAGTCCAGCTCATGCTGGCTTCCTCTCCGGCCGTACGTGGAAAGGTCTGTCAGCAACCTGCGGATGGTCGTGGGTTTCCGCCGGGTTCTGCCCGGTTTCCTCCCACCATAATGCTGGCCGCACTCGTATAAGTGAAATATTCTTGAGCAGAGCGTAAAACACCAATCAAATAAATTAACAAATAAATAAAGCTATCATTACTCAAAAGATGTATCTCAGTTTCGCCTACGCTTTTATTGCAACGTGGCGATTTCATTCAACACGACGAATACACAGAGCCCCTACCCCTGTAGTTACCTCAAATTCAATACAACAACGTAGCAGTGCGCCATAGATTCTGAATACACAGTTCATATTTACTTACAAAACATCAGTACTCATTACACTGTAAAACGCGTTTAATGGGCGATTAGACCACAAGCACACGTGTTTAATAAATATACACATAATCATAAGTGTCTAAAACATGTACAGGCCTATACTATAATGCTAGAATCTCCAAGACGCATAAAAGAGTTATCAGTTAAACATCGCAATTTACAGTGTACACAATTTAAAAATCTTATAGACAGGGAGGTTGACAGAATATTCTTGACACACTTTAATTACAGCTCGCGATAAAAGCAGCTGTTCTGTTTTCCGGTGTAACACTGCACAGCGTGCTTGAGTACCAATATGCCCTCCTTCCATGTTGGAACGGCTAGATAAGACTTATAGTGCTTAGCTATACACTGATATGAAAGGCTTGTTAACAGAATTTCTCTGTTGTTGTTGTTGTATACTCACGCATTTCCCTAATGGCTTGATCCACACTCTTGATGCCGCGGTAAGGGGAGATAACATATTTATATATCACAGAAGCGAGAGCCCCGCCAGCGATTGGACCAACCCAATACACCTGAACATAAAAAAAAAAATACGCCGTACGTTTTTTTCTGTCTGTATCAAAACAAGTGTGCTTTTCGAACTCATATACGACACACAACTTCGCACATGCGATCCTTTTTACAATTAGCTTGACACTGTAATGTTTATTTACAAAAATCCTCAAATTCTTACAGAGTTCATTCGTTGTGTTGACGAAGAATACATCGACTATGACGACGACACGGAAATGATGATGATGATGACGATGATGTTGACGATGATGATAATAATAGTAATGATTATAAGATTCACATTAATGGTGTATATACTCATTCTCATCCACATCACAAGGTCTATAAATGACAGAATTGATAACAATTCAAAGGATAACAGAACGGCAGAGCAGTATTTCCAGACACCCCTTAAAAGCAATATCTGGTGACCTACCCAATGATTTTCCCAACTGCGCATGATGACGGCAGGACCGAAGGATCGGGCTGGGTTCATACTAGCTCCGGTATATGGAATCTGAAGAGCAAACGAAGATTAGAGATTAAAAATAAAATAAAATCAGACAATAAATGCAAAACTGGATTACGGAATGTAAGTGAAAACAAGACTGTACAAACTAACGCTGATGACATCTTACGCATGGGGATCAAATGTTTATGTTTATAAAATACGGCTGCTAAGAAACGCCGGTATTTTTAATTTTTACATCTTTCTATTCAAAAGCATATCATGACTGTTTATAAAGCTATCTTGCATCCACAATGGAAAAATAAATTCGGACTTAACAGAAAGTTAGACCAAACTCATCCCTGTCGCATTGGGATCACGACAGAGTAACATTTTATCACCGGAATACTGCTAGGACCCTTGTAAAACCGAAAATTAGCGACAATGTGAATTTTTGTGCAGAATCTGTGAGAGGATTTCTTGACCAAAATACATGATGGATTTGGTTCTAATCATACCACATATTTTATTCCACTAAAAAAGTTCGCATCACACAGCCCAGCCATGATTGCTGATTGCCATGATTGCTTGGCGAAATTTAAACTGCTGGATACGGTTGTGTTACACAGCTCAGCAGTACTCGTCCAAAACTTATTCTTTATTCAAAGATGGATGCAGAGCCCGATGGGAACCCATGATAATACACAGGCTTCTGACAAACCTTCCCACGTTCGACCGGAAGAGGAAGTCAGCCATATAGCTAGGCCTGAACTCACAGCGACGGCATTGGCGAGAGACATGTACTCAACTGAATCAGATCAGGTCAGATCAGGATTCGAGTTTCGGTTTAACAAGTTTTACCGGAACTCAGCAAAGATCGTAAATCAAATTGCAATTGCTTTTAAAAATCAAATGAATAAAAACCCCGTTTTACCTATAGGAAACATTCTTAATTTCAATATTTAAGTACACGTCCACTCATGTCTAGACACAAATATTCGTTTCACTGACTTTAAGTTGTACATTCCTTGCATGGCACAATTTATGTTCTGGTTTTACTCTCTATTCTATAGTCTGTTATATTGGTATCCCGCACAAATATTCAGCCCGACAAGGCACACAAGCTATGTTAGCATTTCGCGAGTCTCAAGCGTTCACGTGGATTGAGACGAAGTACTAGTGGAGTATACTCTCGCAAAGTAACGTGGCAGAAGGCGGTAGTTGCATGGTCGGCCTTCTCTTAACAGAAACATAAAATCACGTCGTCAGTAGCATTAGTTTGTGAGAGTATTGTCTCGCCTCAACCTGCGTGAACTCGCGAGACACCTAAAATACCGGATGCAAGGAAAAATGTGACTATGCGGGTAGTGAAACGGTAACAAACTTATCAAAATTAACTGCATTTAGCATAACTTTTCCCTGCAGTTCATTCAGCTAATATCCCCCTATTATTTGACACAAATGTTTGGGAATTGGAGAGACTAAACCGCTTTTCTTGCTTTTTTTATATAACATATATGTTCACGACTGAAACGCAGATGTTTGTGATGTTTACAAAAACAGGGACTTGCGTCTTTCTGTTTTTATTTATTTTTTACCTTTGTAACATGAGAATCTTTTGAAAATCAGATTTTTGTGAAAGATCATAATTTCTGTTCGATAGGAAAACATGATTTGTGGTCGTTTTGAAAATTTAGTCTTTTACGATTCCTTCAACAGGTTGGAAAATGGTAGTTTTTTTATGCTGATCCATTTGAAGCACGTGAATTTGCAGTTTCTATGAGAGCCGCGAATTTTGAAATACAGTGATTTGCGGAAATCATAAACATTACTGTTTCTTACAGCATGGTAGCGAAATGAAAGTTAAAAGTAAAGCTATCAAGGTAATATTATGACTATATCATAAACAAATCCAACATAAAAAAATGGACTTGAACTGAAACTTAAAACGGAATATTAAAAAAATATTACCGCAGCTAAATGAGCCAGAGCGACGGTGAGACCGATAGAGAGGGATACGCTGCCGTAGCCCACGCGGTTAGAGTCCGTCGTCCCGTATATCACAGACAGTAAGATAAACGTCAACATCAACTCCATGGCGAAGCCCTGCGCAGGCGTCAACGACGGGTCGATGTTGTTCACTCCAAGGTTGCCGCGTTGGTTGGGCGGGGTTATCCTGTAGATGGAAAAAAAAAAAAAGAAACAGTGCTAAAAACCGAAAAACCAAGAAGTCGGAGTGGCCGAGTGGTTAAAACGATTGTGGTTCAGTCTTTAGGAAACACGATGTTTCTACACCGTCAAATAAGGTCTTGGACAAGGAATTAGTGTCTTTCTCCCACTCTCACTGCTGTTCGTGAGGCTCTAATAAGAACAGGTGGTAGATGACACTCCTGTGGAGGTTCAGGCAGTTTTATATTCTTTCCAGATCACTTGTCTTCCATCAATAGGCATGGTATTAAGTCAGAACGTCACAAGCGGGAAAGTTTATTAGTAGTTTGTAACGGTTCACCAAGGGCACTCTGGTTTCCGCTACTCTGAAAACTGACTGGTACGTGAGAAGGTCTGCCAACAACCAGCCAGTGGATGGTCGTGGGTTTCCCCCGGGCTCTACCGGGTTTCCTCCCACCATAATGTTGGCCGCCGTCGTATATGTGAAATATTCTTGAGTACGGCGTAAAACACCAATTAGATAAATAAATAAATAAATAAAACCGACTGCCATGCATCGAACAGGTAAAAAGGTATTGAGTACAGTATTGAACATAAATCTGTTGCCTGTTGAGAGGTGCCGTACTTATTGGGGTAAACAGTGTATTCCTCTTGTTGATAAAGTACAACTTCAATATTATACAAGCATTTCGGCCAAGAAAACACGTGAATCAGGATCTAAGTGACCGAGCGGGTTAGCTCACTAGCGCAGCGTAATGACCCAGATACCCGTCACCCATGCAGTCGCTGTGAGTTTAAGTCCATCTTCGGCCAAACGTGGGATGGTCTGACAGCAACCTGCGGATGGTCGCGGGTGTTCTCCCTAGGTTCTGTCCTGTTTCTTCCCATCAAAATGTTGGTCGCCATTGTATAATTGAAACGTTCTTGAGTACGGCGTAAAACACCAATTAATTAAATAAATATATATATGTCAATCTGGATATGGGCTAGGGCAAAATCTGCAAGTTGTTAAAAAGGGCTTGACGGAATCAAGGAAATATACTTCGATAAAAACTCACCCATACAAAATAGCAGCACCACAAATAGCCCCGGTTATCTGGGAGACGACGTAAAACAGTGCCTTCAGTGGACTGATACTGAGCGACAAGGCCATGGCTACGGACACAGCAGGATTTATGTGCCCTCCTGACACGTGGCCGATGGCCTGGATCATGGCGGCAATAGCCAAACCGAAAGTGAAAGCGATCTGAAATGAGACATAGCGAGGCAAAT
Organism: Acanthopleura granulata; assembly: GCA_016165875.1. Lineage (NCBI taxonomy): Eukaryota > Metazoa > Mollusca > Polyplacophora > Chitonida > Chitonidae > Acanthopleura > Acanthopleura granulata. Next base: position 13,022,409 of record JABBOT010000013.1, read on the forward strand.
AAAAAATGCTGCTTTTATTCATGTCTGCTGTTCAGAAAATGCAGCGCGCATGCAAACGTACCCACACTGAGTTGGTGTCCACTCCAAGACATAAACTGATACACAATTTCTGAGCACATCAGTTAAAATGTCGGTCGTGCTTCAATGAAGACAACTGTACATTTACCCAGATCAAAGATCACGAAATGGACAATTAACTCTGCTGAACCCATTAGCTATATGTCAGACATGTGTGCACATGCACACTGTAATAAGCCGAATTCTCGGAGAGCATTTATTAGTTCCCAATTGTTACTCCTTAAACGACCTTGGATTGATTTACCGACTTGCCTGCCGAGCACAGCACTCTAATGCTCAATCGACGTTTATACTTGCTGGTATGTCCTACATTGTACATTAACGATACTGTCCTGGAGATGCACTTCATTGCAATTCATGATGCCTCATGTATGTTTTAGTGATCTATTAATGCTTTCGTTATTTTCTCACAGCTGGCTTGCTCTCCGGTCGTACGTGGGAAGGTCTGCCAGCAACCTGCGGATGGTGGTGTGTTTCCTCCGGGATCTGCCCGATTTCCTCCCACCATAATGCTGGCCGCCGTCGTATAATTGAAACATTCTTGAGTACAGTGTAAAACACCAATCAAATAAACAATAAATATTTTCCCACAGTACATCCTGTTGTTTTCCACACAATTATGTTTTTGGATTTAGGTTTCCCGGGGTACTACCAGGTTTCCTCCTACCATGACGCCTGTCGCATTACGTGAAATATTCTTGAACACAGCGTAAAACACCAATCAAATAAAAATAAATAAATAAAAAGATGACAATAACAAGCAAAGCATTCATTAGGCTGTCAAGAACGGATGTACCCTAGTGAAAATAACTGTAAACCCAATCAAATAAAACTACATAGATAACAAGCGACATGAGTACAAAACAGATTTCGTTTCATCAATCATTTAAGCCACAAAATATTTCACTTTGATCATTCAGTGCAGTTATTGATATTTATTAACTGTAGACATGGAACTGATTTAGTGTTTCATAAAACAGCAGCTGTGGTCTGTAGTTGGGTTTGTTCATCATATTTGGTTTCTTTGTTGTTTCATCCTTCATATAATTGTTATATTCTGATCCGAAACAGAAGAGCAAATAATCATCGATGGCGGGTTACCAAATACCCGTACCACAGATCTGAAGATTTCACATGACGTCGAATAAGTATATTACAGTAATGTGGCTTAGATCCGTGCATGGCTAGTGTAGCTTTTTTATTATTTATATGTTTGGCAAATCACGTAGAATGTATTGGAGTAGCTACAGAGTACATGATAGCCTATAACTTGCAGTTTGACGAACAAATGCATTCTACAACCTACGGTATACTCTTCTATCTAAGAGTAATCCGCAATTTGCAGTATACATGTACAAGCGTAATTCTACAGCCTGCTGTGTACATGTGTAAAAACATTGTACAATCCGTAATATACATGTACAACCGATTTTCTGCAACCTTTAGTATACATGGCGATTTGCAGGTTCTCGACATCTAATGTACAGCTCGCGCTAGGCACACATTGTACATCAACTGTTTCGAGTACACAAATCACGATGTTACACTCTGTAACATGCAATAATCCTGTAATGTACTTGTACAATTAATAACATTGCACAATCCGCAGTAAACATGCGCAGGAGCATTAGCTTTAACATTATACCAAACTACAGCAGTATAAAAGCCTGATATATGTTGTACATGTACAATCCGCAATATACGAGTAGGTGTACAAGAACACCATGCAATTCGAAATATGCGTACAATTGCCAATGTGCAACTCGAAAGACACGCTTACAACACAGTCATACAACAACGGAGGTACGTGTACTTATCAGCATTCAGAGAAAATTCTATGCCTCTGATTGGTCTATCTGCCTTGTTTTCGTAAAACAGACAAGGGATTCAGTCTCGCCCCTTAGATATGTTTTCTGTATCCGGAGTCAAAGGATGCTCGCGCCGATTGATGGCAAAGTTTGTCGGCAATATCTGAAAGCAAGGTATACCCATGCAACACGCTAATATAACTTATGGTAGATACTTATATAAACTCAGACATATATAAACACGGATGTATATAAATGTGGTCGCATATAAACGTGTAAGACAGACACCATAGAAACGGCGCCTTGGAGTTCATTGTGCAAATAGATCTAAACATAGTCGGCTGCATTGCGGTAAATGTTGTGCCACATAAAATATCTGAGACAAACGAAGGTAACACTGATAATACAGCAACACAATGTAAAGATATCGGTTTTGAAATCGTCCGGTATCAAGGAGACACTGTCTTGATTTGAAAAGAAAAGTAATCGTGCAAGTGAAATTAGACTCCCAGCCAAACAAACAATCAATCAACCCTAACTTCACATTCCGTTATCGAGTTACTGGGAGAGCGATTAGTTAGCTTTCCTCTAGCGGACTTGCCTTACACTATACAATGCATCAATTTAACTTCCGCTTGCCTTTAATGCCATATGAGCTGAGTCTCTTCGATATCTGTGCTCCGGAATCTGGTAATTAGTTCTCATTCTGAGGCCGATTGCACGAGGATTAGCCGTTTGCAATGTTCAGTGTACACAAGGGTTTCAAAGGGGGAGCTGAGGTGTTGTTATGGAGGCCCCCTTGGTTTTCCCAAGCCGGGGTCATGTTGACGCGGCTCTTCTATTCACACGGAGCATTTGGTCACAAAACGATATATCGGCCACCGCCCAACACATGCGCAATCGAAGATAGGTTTGTTCGCGCAAGGAGGCATGACTTATTCGATGCTTGACGGGACAGGTTGATTAATTAGGAGTCAGCAGCATCTGGAAGTGAATACACGAAAACGTGTCCCAATACGTTCACATATACATACAGGAGAACAAGGGTCCAGAGTCAGATGCACGTAGCTGCCAATAGCGGGTTCGATCAATTAACAGAATAAAGCGTTCTTCTCTAAAAATACCTTTGTCCTAGATGGTACCGTGCTCCGCGCAGGCATTAAAATAATTTAATTATTTCATAGGATATATTCAAGACACTGCTCCTCGACGTTCTGTCCATAAAAAAGAGGATTATAATGTATTTTGTTAGACTACACGCCAAAATCCTGGGAAAAATAGAGGATATTTTGTATTAATTGTTTAAACTGAAAACTTTGTTATTTTAATAAGCATCAGCTCAGGTGAGTGCATTAGTTTTGTGGGTGACACGTTACTATTGTGCCAAATATTTACAAACGGAAAACCTACTGAAAATGGAGACGTCCAGGTTTCCTCATTTGACCAAAGCGAAGAGAAAAGACGACCTTTTCATTAAAGGTGTTCATTCATTTTTAACACAATCAAACAAAAACTCACCTTCAGTAAGCCGTACATATCACCGAACACAGCTCCTCGGTAAATATTTGGGAAAGGTTGCACGATTCTTTATTCGCCCTTTAAGAACAAAATAAATCCCTTAACTGTTTTCATCTTTTTCTCGCGATGAGACACGTGCCAACGGCATCTCAAACAAACGCCCAACGCAGCTGTTCTTCATACCGACAGGTTTTGTCACGTTTTAGGCGCAGTAAGTGCTTTTCCTAAAGATCTTACTTCAATCAGTCTCGTTTGGAAAACGCACATGGCGTGCGATGTACTGAGAAGGATTGACATATAAACAAATAAACCGAGTATTTCGCAATGATCAAGCCTGACAAACAAAACGACACATTTTTCGGTCTTATTCGCCGTTTTGATACTGATTTTTTTTTTCATCCACCTAGAGGACTCATTGCGTCTTTTCCTCATCATTGAAAACAGTCGACTGCTTCTCTTTGCATGAACACGTCCTAATTTTCTTAGTTCGTTGGTGGTTTGTGTTAATTGTCCTTTTAGAAACTCGTCTTGCGATTATTGACCCGGAACGCCCATTTTTGTTGACGACTGGTATACGAATGTCGGTTTCGGCGCCTAGGTTAACTTACCTATTTTTCTTCAGGTTCATATCAAATCCGTAATGTGTGAATTGTTTTTAAAATACTTAGGAATTTTGTGATAAAAATAACCCCTTTTATTGGGATATACTATCATGCATTTTCCTTGGCGATATTTTTCTATAGTTATATTCATGTATGCTTGTATAACTAATCTAATAGAATAACAGTATTCTGTGTCGTAAAACGTATGCCGTATACCATATGTACCTCCTCAGCAACATTCAGTTTACGTGTTTTAGGAAGTAACATAATTCAAAACGCAGGAACTGCTATTATACCCTCCGATGTAAGAACGTTAAACTTTATTTGAAAACTTCCTTTTATTCCTTTGATATGTGAGACATGCAATATATTCCATGGTGGAAGGATTTGTACTGATCAGTTCTTTTCGCCGTAATCAAAAATATTTCACGGAAACGACGCCGGTCTGCATCATTGTTGGAGGAAACAGGGCACAGCCCGGGAGGAATCCCATGACCATCCGTAGATAGCGGGCAAACCTTCCCACGTCCGACCGTAGAGGAAGCCAGCATGAGCGACAACGGTCGTATTAGTGAAATACAATACATTAAACTCACTGGTCTAGAATTGCTCAAAATGCCGTATAGGATTCAATACCGTCTAAGAAATTCCATGTAAGACCACACGAAATGCGCCCTCATGCTCTTCTGGTTTCAAGTCTCCGACCACAACTTAAGCAGGTCAGTCTTGAACCTTCCCTCAACCTGAATGCGATTAAACCATCATTGGCAGAAGAAAAGATCTTTTATATACCATGCTTGGCACATTGTATTATGCCCTAAAACACCTGCATATTCGGTTCTTATGCAACAATAATTGTTAAATCCATAACAACGAGCAGGAAAACCGCAAACACAAGTTTGCTCTTTCGTGTTCGAGATGTTCACGTCACTGTCATACATTACGCTTATTAGAAGGCCCCTCGCTACAGGATTGCGTCAACACCCATTATAGGTGCACTACACTCCAAAAAAAAAAATTATCTGTTGGACTGACAGAATACTACGTTTCTTGTGTAATGATAAAATAGATCGTGCCATTGTTACTAACCATTCTGTTATGATAGAGTTGTTCTTTTATTCCAACGAAAGTGTTAGTGTAATGAAGTGCACAATAGAAAATTATATGTTACAGCAACATTGTCTACTCAAGCATCTCTCAGAATACAGAAGGTTATGTAAAATTTCACAGATTAGTTTTTACAGTGTATACACGTAGAGCTGCACACTGCTTGATCAAGCACTCTTCCACCAATCTTTGGCGCATAATTCGTTTATGTACATTAATTGTGCATCTTCATATATCTTCCTTTTCCCAATCGGTATAAAACCGTGTACCGTGGCGCGACGTGAAAATCCAATTAAGCTGTGGATCCTCTGGGATAGTAGCGTAACGCTTTCACCACTAAACCAAATAAAAATGACCATTGGTCATTTAGAAGATATCACATGGATGCTATACGCTGTCATAATTGCAGGCTACGTTCGCCTAATTGAATATGTTCTGTGGGCTACGCGAATGCCAACTGACTGCAATATATGACAATTCTGTGGGAATCTAACTCAACGCGTGCATGTACACATCTGTTTAATCGCTGGAATAGGGGAGTTTCGAGTTCGGACTCGAAGAAGGTAAAAAGAATTCAACTGTGTCATGTGACTTGTCAAAAATGTCAGGCAATTTTGTTGATTTTAATTTATCGATCACCTGTCTCGCTGTGTTAGGGGTGCACAAATGACTTCTCCTTCAATCAGGAGCATCATAAAGTAAAAAAAAAACCATCCAGCTCTTTAATTCTCCCTATCGTACGTCTAGTCTAAATAAATCTTTTTGAAACTTTTCTTAGACGCCCATGTTATAGTAAATGTAATCAGAAATAGTTGCCTAACATTTTTGATAGGTCACATGGTACAGTGGGGCTTTCCTTGCCTTTAGCGATAAAAGAGTTCGAATTCGAAACTCTTCTATTGTTTCTTTTTTTACTTAATTCTGCTTAAGCCGTGGTCATAAGGGGCAATGAAGCATTCACATGTACAGCTGGAATAAGATTCTGAGGAAAACTTATTACAGCTCGCATTTCACCGGTTGCTTGTGAGCATTTGCAAACCATCACACTACAGCCGCTGCTCTGGTTTTACTCTGTGTTGTTATCTTTAAAATATACTCCTTCATAAACCAAGATTCTGCTGATGGGCTAAGCCTCTCCAACGCCTTGGACTTTTGCATTGTCCAATGTTAATATATTTCGAGGCGGGAGTGAGGGTGGATTTGCCATCCATGGATCAGGTGGTTAGCGCGCTAGCGCAGCGTAATGACCCAGAAGCCTCCCATCAATGCACTCGCTGTGAGTTCAAGTCCAGCTCATGCAAAGTGGGCAGCAACCTGCGGATCGTGGGTTTTCCCCCTGGGCTCTGCCCGGTTTCCTCCCACCATAATGCTTGCCGCCGTCGTATAAGTGAAATATTCTTGAGTACGGCGTAAAACACATAAAATCAATGTATTGCAATTAACATAACTGCATTCTTTTTACCTAATTCTGAGTGAGGTATGGTGCTAGTGAACGTGCAAGTTAGTATTGTCTCGGCATGTACATCTACATGATGTGCATACAACCTCAACTGAGAAATTATTGAAGCCCGTATTTCATCGGTTACGAATTTTATCGGTTACGAATAACCTTTTGCCTCCTATCACACTGTAATCGTTGTTCTGATTTTACTCTCCGTATTGAAGTCTTTGAATAAAACCCTGACTGAGGTAAATTGTCGGGAGGCCGGGCTTCAGAGATAACGTGTGACCATTTGCCATATATCACAATGTACTCGTTATTCTGGTTTTACTCCCTGTGTTGAAGTCTTTGAATAAAGCCCTAACTGAGGTAAATTGTCGGGAGGCCGGGCTTCAGAGACAACGTGTGACCATTTGCCATATATCACAATGTAATCGTTATTCTGGTTTTACTCCCTGTGCTGTAGTTATTGATATTACATTCACACCAATCCGTCATCATAGCACCTATAACTTTACCTAGTACTGCACTGACAATTGCCATGGATCCGTGAAGAATCAAACACACATCTAACAGTTGCCTTGTTGCGAGATTTATCTGTTGCAAGCCTCCGAGGCAAATCGCTTGTCGCTTCAATCAACAGTTGATGAGTGTATGGACGTTTATTTTTGTTTCCAAGGTCAAATCATAAAAGTACCGGATTCACGCCGATATAAGGAGAAAGGACTCTGGTCACTAAAAGTCGTCTTTCCTCTTTTTTCCTTCTCCCCTGGGGTAATTTAGATGGAATCAATACATCAGCAATAATGGCGGCTTGATGGTTAAGATCAAAAGGTTTCGCACAGATCTGCCATTTAAAGACGAGTGCCGTGAAATTAGGCTAATTCATAGCTTAGCTCTTAGCTTACGGGGAGTTCGAAATAATTCCAGATTCCGTTTTTACTTTGCATCAATTCAGAATTTAGTGGGTGTACTTGGCATCAGTACCCTAGTAAAGTGCATACCAGATGTGTTCTAATTTCAGCCAAGCCTAAAACTACTGTAAATACTAGTAATAAAACAAATGATGACACAATTAAGTGGACGAACATTGGTGTAATTTCTGAAGCACTCAGCTGCACAACACAATAAGTACGACACATTTTGCGCGATTTTTGGTTGAAGACATGTCATCTACAACTTAGGCCAAGCTGCCCAAACGACCACACGAGAGCCACCGATGGTTCATTGTCAACAAGGCGCCCACGACAGATGGGGTTACATGTATTTGGACATTTTCGTGGGCTGATGTCTGTGCTAAGGAAATAGATGTAAACAAGATTACATTGATATCAGTTCCCGGAGGTAACTCGGACACTGCACAACGAAGTGTACACAATCGCGGCAAAAACTGTCCGTTATATGACGTCAAGGGGTGGCCTTCCCTTTCGCGCTGTACCACTGTGTAACTGTACGTTACCGCCTCCCAGGAAGGGCATGATGTCTGACAATAGACAAAAACTGCACGCTTTTCCACGTGATTTCCAAAGCTGTTTTTCCCTTCATAATAACTCACAAAACGCCCTACGCGTGATACATCGTAAGTGTGTACATTAATTAATTCGGGTGGAAAAACATTGTCATGTGAACAGTTAGTTTTCGTGATGTTCTCTGTTTGTGTTCAAACTTCCTCACTTGGGGCGTTTCTTGTCGAGCAATAGATGAATCTGTCCTGTACTGAGAGGACCTTTGCACGCAATTATTGTCATGTTCACATTCTCGAGAAGTTACCTGTGTTGCCTACAGACACAGCTTATGTGTCGCTCCTGTTTATTTATTTATTTATTTATTTATTTATTTATTTATTTATTTATTTATTTATTTATTATTTATTTATTTATTTCCTGTTTAATATTTACAAAAATATTCACTGACTGTAAAGCTGGTCAGATTTCTAGACTGAGAAAACCACAGATCTATTTTAATTACTCTACGCCTCGCTTTGATAAGTATATTTCACTTATACGACGGCGACCAGCATTATGTTCAGGGCAGGGCAGAACCCAACTCCTGATTTGGTCTGACACTTGCAATCAGACAGACAAAAACAGCAGGAGATGCTTGTTATTTGGTGCTTGTTATTTTGATTTCCAGAGCTTCCTGGTGCTTTGCCTCCATCGTAGTGAAAGCATATGCTTACATACTGTATACAGGGAAGGAATGGTTTGGCCTTATACTTCGGTTTGGCAGTTAACTGAGCACTGTAATATGGCAGCGCAGTGGTCAAGAAATGCAGTTCAAACCAACTCTGTGGTAACAGTGAATTGCAGGCAAAAATCCAAAATCCCACACCACAAACGCAGGTTGCACCTCAGTTATTTGGAAAACAAGAAAAATACTGTTCAAAAAACCGTGAAGTGAGGTAACATTATGGGTAATGTTACGTTCAGTTGTGCAGTACACGACATGAACGTATATATTTTGGTTATCTTCGAATGCCGTGATAGATAACCAGTCGGCCGAAAAGCTATGTAACTCCATGTCACGTAGAGGACAAAATTTTTCAACTTAAACAAGAATGAGTAAAGAAGATAAAAATGTTGCCAACATTAGTTTACGAAAGTTTTTTTGTTAGATAAAAAAGTCTTTCGGGAGATATTCTTTTCTGCTGATGTTAATTCCACAGTTTTCATACTTGACATCTGAACGCCTGGTGATTAATCCCTCGGCAGTAGAAAGTAGGAAAATTCTCTGCTTTTGTTTCTAAAGTCCCACAGCTGTTTACACTCTATAGGGCTTTGCATTGACGAGAGAATGAAAGATGCTATGTCCTCGGATCGATAGCAGTTGCAGAGAAATGGAATCATTCTTTGTGACATGACATAAAGAGGGTCATAAATATGGCGTCAGAGACGACTGCACGTTACGCAATACGTCGTCGACTAGCATGCAATGTTGACGGACTGTGATCGATCCAGCCCTATTATGCCACATTTCCGTTGTTTGTTTCCGTTGCGTGGCTTCTCACATACCCTGGTATAATGTTGCGCAAATCCTGACGAAAGCTGGACAGGTTATCCTTAAAAAACCTGTAAAACGCCGTGTATAGGTGTTTAGTCCGCTTTTTCCTTTATTCGCATAACTCGTTTTTATCCTTCTTTGTTTTTGTTTTTTTGTTCTCCTCCTGAATGGTGAAGACTCTTTTTTCATACTACTACATCATTAACTTTATACACCAGATTTCTTAACAGTATTTAGGCACCATATTACACGAATTAACTCTTCTTTTCTAGAACCACGCCATCCTGCCAGAAATGTTCCACGAATCCTCCGCAGGAATATCACACATAGCTTTGTATCTTCCACCCATCACCAAGAAAGACTGCTTGAACCACGCCATAATGGAAAACTGTTGCTCAATTTCTTAGCAGGAATACCACCCATAGTCTCGCTTTCGCTCATCATCAATAAAGACTGAATGTCTGACTGGATGAATGATTGATTGATTGATTGATTGATTAAATGATGAAGTCACTGTTGTTTAACGCTGCTCCCACGAATTTTTTTCACACGATGGCGGGCAGTTGTATATGGTGCCATAAACAAAAACACATATCCCATAAAAGAAAACAGATTCTCAGGGGCACATGCCAGTACCCCTGCTGAAGTACACTTTGAAGACGTCCAATTACTTAGAAAACATTCATCACACGTTCACAACTCTGGTGTGGAAACATTTGCAGCAATCTTTCAAGGAAAGGCAATGGAAGTAATGTGTATATCCACCGTAACTATGATACAACAAAGTTGTTTACACTGTAGTCTCATTTCCGTGTTATATATACATTCTTATACAACGGACGTCCTCCAAGATGCTATAACATCAACCATATCAGTTTCTACAAGGTCGTCAAAGAATATCATTCCTACCAATTAACCCATAATGGTTTGAACTGCAGGAGCTAACGATGAAACAGTGCTGTCTACTCCATCAACGTATTAGGTGAGATTTTTTTCATTTTTTTTTTGTTTTGTTTTGTTTTGTTTTTTTTTGGTTTTTTTGTCCAAAAAGACTGAAGAGGCTGGTCTATTTGTTTTCAAATCACCGACTGTCGAACATTAATGGAGTGGGGTTTCGAGGCTAGCAAAAACTGGTGAACTATTGTCACTCATTACGTGAAGGTCAGTCTAAAGAATTCTCAGGGAGTCATACTAGATTTAAATTGCGTGAAATTAGCCACCAAACACAGACTGATATCGAAAAGAACTTAAAAGCAAATTAAACCTAACACGAAGCTTTCAAAGTGTTCAGATGAAATAGAACCGCTCCGATCTGTCAATTATATCGCGAGATTTTATGAGTTTATCGATCACAGCGCTACCCATGATTCAAAATCTAGCCTTTGTAGGCAAATGTCAAAACCAACATGGTTTCCTTTAAATTTGCTCTGAGTTCTTGTCAAATAAGGGAGAGGGGGAATCAGTTGGAACACGGCTAAAAATGAGGCTATGCGAGGCATTCTGGTAGAGAAAGCAGCCATGTGTTCATATTACTTCATGACAGAAAGAGGGACAATGCTAAGTATTTCTCTCTTATCTGTCAACGGCAAAGCATAGTTGGAAAATTTTTAGATCTGTGTCTCGCTTTTGCACCTTACATCATATGACCACAAATGATATACCGTCAACATACGGTTTATAAATCATCTTCATTCAGTATCTTTCATTAGATACACAGAATATCAATAACACACAAACAGCTGATGAAGTGCACGATGTACGTATAAGTTTTAGGCGTCTGGAATCTGATTACAAAGTTTGAAAGCAAATTTCTAAATATACATCAACCAGACTCGCAAGTAATCGTGATTTTTACAATTACCATGAAAAGTCACTGCACCGAGAGGATTGACCCTCGGACTCAAAAATCCGAATTTTCCAGTAGAGCTAATTCAACTCAGAAAATTGAGCACCGTTTTGTTGTTGACAAGAGTACAAAGCTGAAATGGCAATTATTCCCTTGCGATGAAAGAGGAATATGTTCCCAGCTTGTCCACAAAATCGACCCCGCAAAGGTTGGAATATACTAGATAGCTTAGTTGGCTCAAACGACTTCACGCGCGATGATAATAATAATATTATTGATAATAAACTTTATTTCAACTCGATTGTACCATATATTAGCTTTAAAAAGCCACTTTTCGTGCCGATCTAGTGTAATAAATTATACAAATATAGAATACTACATTACAATATAACGTAACAAAAATGAGTTTGACTTCATAGATGATAACGTCACTAGTTTTTCATCAATATGTGAGGGTATTTTTTGACATAATACAACTTTTCCACAATCGTACAGGTGGAAAATGTCTTATTTCTACGTGACTTCAAAGACTTTCGAAACTAATATAATTTTCGAGAAAATACTCCTAACCATACGTCTTAACTCCTGGAAGACACCAAAGCCTTCTGCTGGAAAGGCAAGTTATACGATCAGCTTTCACGTTATATCTAACTCCAGCTTTATAATTCTCCCTGAAATTAATATGCGCAGATGAAAAAATAAAGAATCTTCATTTTCCTGCCAGAATCTAGCTAGTAATCAGTCTGCGGGCTTGTGACCAAAGGCTTTCGGTATGCTATTTCCGTCGTGGTCTGCAGTGATTTTCAATTCCATCCACACTAATTAGGCGTCTTCTTGAACAGCCACCTGATCTTATCGGATGATTAATTATCCTCGCGGGAGAAGTATAGTATAGTATAGTGCAAGTTTTTCAGTAACTGGTATCAGTAAAATGGCAACCTGTAATTAACAAATTACACGGGTGGGGGACCTGTGTTTAGTTTCATATAGGCTTTCTGTAAAATGAGAAGTTGTAATTAACACACTACTTGGCTATTTCGACCTAGGTTACCGGACGGGTCGTGCTAACTGTGTGTGTTATAGTCTTATTCGATTATCGTCCATGGCCTTTTGTGGCCACCAACTGAATATCAATCTGCTCTCGTCTTTCCGAAGAGACCCCTGGGGATTTATGGTTTCTAATCAGGCTTATCTTAGTTCAAAATAGACGTCCTGTTCAGTGCAATCTGTTGAGGAATTCTTTCACATCTGCTGTTTACAAGTACTATGTGTCTTCAAGATGTAAGCTTTATGACATTCTCATTACGACTCTAAGAAATATCTTGATATACGCACACCATATATCCGTGGGAGGAGAAGGCACAAATGCGTCGCATCTTTTTATCAATCAGAAAATTTTTATTCCAGTGATGTTTATTATACCACAATATCTGATAAAACTGATAAATTTATTTATCTCTTCATATATTTATTTATTTATTATTTATTTATTTGATCGGTGTTTTACGCCGTACTTATGAATATTTCACTTCTACGATGGCAACCAGCATTATGATCCGAGGAAACCGGGCAGACCTCCGTGGAAACCCACACCGTCCGCAGTTTTGCTAGCAGACCTTTCCACGTGCGACCGGAGAGAAAGCCAGTGTGAGCTGAACTTGAACTCGCAGCGATCGCATTGGTGAGAGGCTCTCGGATCATTACGCTGCACTAGTGCATTAACCCCTTCGGCCACCGAGGCCCTCTGGTCATTGACTTACAGAGTTAGATAAGTGCATGTTTTCGTGGGAGCATAGTTACAATCTGGTCACTCAGAATTAAACAAACAAGACAATCAGTTCATCAATGAGTCAGTAAACATCTTTAACGGTGATTTGCTCCGGCTGTAAGTGGTAAGGCCTGCCAGCAACCTGCGGATGGTCTCGGGTTTCCCCCGGGCGCTGCCCGGTTTCCTCCCAGCATAATGCTGGCCGCCCTCGTCTAAGTGAGATATTCTTGAGCACCTCGTAAAACATCCATCATATCAATAAATAAATTAAAGGTGATTCGTTAAAAAGGTAATTACTTTCTGTTGAAGTGCAGTTTAGCCCTGTCAGAGGCCTTATGAGGCAATAACTGCCATCAGACGAAACTGAATAAAGAAGTATAAATGAATCAATGGTATCCTACTACTTCTAAACATCGTGAATGACCATTTGTATGCGGTAGCTTTCCATTGAAGCGGAACTTGGGCCTGCGAAGTCTTGGGCCTACTAGAAGCACTAGCAATCAGACCAACCTGTGAAACTATGAATGAATAAACAAAGGAGATGGGACACTAAGGTAGAGATTTAACCCACAACTGATCCATCAAGTTGGCACAATAATAATATCTTCATACATTTTATTTTTTTCAATTTTTGCAATTTTCCAAAAAACATAGAAAATTTAGGCCAATGCACATTCATAATAGCTGCGACATCGGACAGATAATTAATGTGGTCTTCCAGTCTAATTTTAATCATTCCAGGAATCTCTGATGTTAAAAGATGTCAGAAATTTTATGAACGGATCGAGTAAGTGACTAACAGTACGAGAGACAGAGCGATTTAATAGAATGCAGCTTTTTTACCCAATTCTGTTTCAGCCATGGTGTTACGGGAGGCGTGTAAGTTCTTACTTCTTAAACACTTATGAAGAGTTAGAATAAAACGCAAACTCGGGTAAACAAACAAGAGGTCGGCCGGATTTTACCGCTTTTATTTGACCATTCGTCAACTACTACACTGTTGTCGCTGAAATGGTTTTACTCTCTGTGATGTAATCTTTTATATTCAAATACTGCACTGTTCGTCACAGCGGATGTATTGAAGGACTAATCTTCGACAAGAACAGTGTGTTAATTTGGTTAATATGCTGTTCCTCATGTTAAGAATTATTCAAAGCCAATTAGGTCTGAATGTATTAATAAGGAATGAATGAATGAATGCTTATTGTTTAACGCCCTATTCAGGAATATTTTACTTATACGAAGGCAGTGTCTCCTTGGTGCAGGACGGATTTCCACCGTATCTTTTATCTGGTGCTGCCTCACCGAGACGACTTGCCGAAGACAACCAACAAGCTCCAATCACATTATACTGACATCGGGCCGACCAGTCCATCCTCTTATTGCTGAGCGCCTAGCTCAGAACAACAAAACGTTGTTTTTTTTTTTTTTTGGTTGTTTTCCAGCGGATTGAGTTGCCCCGTGTTTTCAGTCACATGAAGAAATACAACAAACAGCGGGCGTCAACGCAATAGAGTAAAACTTTGATCTACCAAGGTACAAAGACAGCAGGGGGAGCTCCCTAAAGAAGCCTTGTGTGTGAGGTGTCCTGAAGTGAACCAGGCACGTACGGGTTGGCTTTGTGGTTGGAGGCCTGACCACAGCTTGCCCTACTTCTCGCTCCAGGCTCTAGGCATAACACTGTATAATTGCATTCAACCCGCGACAATTCAAATCCATTAAAAAATGGTGTTTAAAAAATACGACACGTTCTTCATATAAAAAAAACACACCTATGAATATCCAATATCTTAAATTAGATAAATAGCTCCTCTGTAAAAATAGACATGTGATGATTGAAAAGACATGCAGACGATTTATGAAAACTGAGTGAAAAGTTTGAATTCAAATATCAAATGCACCCTAGCCAAATTCACGTGTACAGACACGTATGTGGTCCGGCAAAACGCATGCACAGTATCATGGGGAATAGTTTGAAACGCCATGAACAAACCAGCTGTATATATTCATTATGCATTCACATGTCTACCGTACAATCATATTTATACTCTACAATCATGTTTATACTGCACAATCATATTTATACTATACAATCATGATTATACTGTACAATCATATTTATACTATACAATCATATTTATACTGTACAATCATATTTATAACAATCATACTTATACTGTACAATCATATTTATACTGGACAATCATATGCAATCTTATTTATTTTATGCACACTCATACACATAATGTATGATCATATTTTGCAGAAATATCAACACGAACTGGAATATCATTTAGACATTTGATTAGTTTATATTGTTTATGTATATGATTTTTGTTTGAAGTCGTACAAGAATTTTTAACGCACACACAATCGATTTCAGTTTTATGTTTGGACGAAAATATTACATTTGTAAAGTTGAAAAAAGTTAGCTTGAATGCTCCCTGATAGGAAGTGTCATAGAAATGAGATTTCATCGAAAGTGTATATACATGGGATTTTTTTCGAGTGATAATATCAGAAAAAAATATGGTAATTACGACACTAAAATATCTGTTTATTTCGCTCGAGTTACTTCTCTGCGCTGAAGGAATGTTCTGAATGAAATAACCATTGCTGTGTTAGCCTTAAATCCAAACATTCGTCTGTACTACATACTTGATTTCGACACAAAAATAAACCAATGCAACTATTTTCCAAACCAATAACTTACGTTTCTCATCATTTCTTACAGACTTTTCCATTCTCTAATCACTTTTGTTAAGTACTATTCACAACGCTGACATACTTATGTGTCTTCCTATAGCGCATGATGACTGCTGACCTATATAAAACAAGATTAGCCCTATTCGCTAAGGAAAAAGAAAACCTATGCGTTCCCTCGCAAATAACATGCTGGCGAACAAACTAATGGGTTTTTTTTTCTTCTTTTTTTTTTCTTTTTTTGTTACTACAATATTCTTTGATTTGTCCGCCATCACGGATGAATCCCTACGTATAGCCTTCTAAACTTGCTTAACGGCTATTTTGATCAAATAATCCTAGCCTTACGTGGTAGGAATATTTCCAGATAGTGAAGACTGCTTTTAATTCGAATAAGTACACAGTCATATGAAAAAGACGACAAAATGACCCAATGTCACATGCTGCGAAGAATGCGTTCTTCAAAAAAAAAAGAAAAAAAAAACAATGACTCTATCGTGAAGAAGACGCCATCAACAACAACAAAAACAATGCCGTCCTGTTCCTCGCAGCTAAATCGTTTTAAACGCAGTGTGTCCATTTTATTGGATAAGATGTCTTTTAACTCCAGGCGTGACCAATCAAATGGAAGGTAGAGCTATTCAAATGTACAATTATGGATACATCCTACATGTATGTACGTGTACGTCGTATATCTCTGGCGAATTATACAACATCATAAAATTTCACTGAGAGTTAGTACTAGTGCTTGGTTACTCCTTAATTTATCCTTTTAAAAAGTCTCAAAGTACAGATCACAGGATTGGTGAAGTTGCCAAAGTGCATTCAAGAGTGCCATTTATCCCGATGTGATTTATTACTTGGCAAATGTTTCAAACTAGGATCATTCATCAAATAGGTAAACCCACAACGATGTGAATATACCTGTATCCGTACACACGGGGGATCACTGCCACCATAATTCATTTGACAAATTTACAAATCAAATTTCCCCCTCATACTTATAGACATTTCCCATACTATGTTTGTCTGGTTATACGGGTTATATTTGTACAATGGCACGAGAACACTTGGCCGGCCTGTAGTATTTTGATTTATGAATTTATTTACTTATTTACTTAACGAATATGACACCTTTATATGTGTACTGTGTGTGTTTGGGCCAGCTTAATTTGCTGCAATATCTACTACTTCGGTAGGCATATTTTCGTTTCGTCAGGTACCTGGCTTATATCTTGACCGAGAGAAACAGCCATGATATGTGAGCTCGATTTGAGGACTTGACGATTCGTGACGATTTTGTTGCTACGTGTATGTGCTTAGGTCTGCCATGTTTTATTTCCATCATAATCTATACCTGTTGCATTCTCCCCAAAGCAGGAGTCACGCATCAAAATCTAATGTTCAATGCCATCGTCCAGGTGTGCAATGCTATCCTGGTTCCCGAGCCCGTGGTATGCAAATGTTAAGCTTGTGAAGCCCGGGAACCGGGATGGCTAACTGCTTCCAATTGGCGTGCATGTCTGAGCTCATAAATGCCACATGGCTTCACATTTTTGAGCAAACAGAAGCTTAATTACCGATTGTCAGCAAAATCCAAACATCGAAACGAAATGTGAGACCTTCCATTGTGGACACAACGATTTAGTAGCAAACCGTCAGCTGGGGTAAATCCACCATCAGCCAAACAAGTGATATTTCTAGTACTTTGCGTCTTGGCGGAGGACGACGGTTTAGCCATCCATGAAACTCTAGATGCCAGGCCTTTTAGCCCTGAGGACAGTGCCAGCCTATCGATTGTGTCAGCCGTAAGATTTTAGATCTGGATTTGAAGAAGCTGGCGAGATGCTAACTATATACCTGTGTTAAAAATGGTCTCCAGTACCGACCCATGGCCTTTATTTAAGAAGTCTTCGTGCAGACCACACAATATGGGAAGCCCCGCTAAGGGTCAAATGAGATGAGAACATGGGATGTTGGACAGTTGTCATTTACTACACAATATCGTAGGAGCTGGACAATCAGGTGTATGAGAAGAATAAATATTACAATGTCAAATTTCCTCGTCAAGCCTGACGTGCGCATCACTCAATGACCATTGTTGTCAGACAGCGGGGGAAAAAATAGACGTCAAAACAAAAAAAAACCGCAGTCAACCACAGACAATAAAACAAGATCACCAGTGTATCAGATGAGAATGTCAATTGCTAGAAGACATCCAAGTGACGTGAAACACACACGGCTGATTTACTGGCCTGATATATAACTGTGAGATGCTTGTGCACCTGTTAGTCCCTCCAGGAAGTCCAGTTAGTTTATATGTTATCGTAATTATACCAAGACGATGCTTCAACTCTAGCCGATCACCGGTTAGGACCGCTGCTGAGTTCATTGAAGTCGTCTGAGTGCTTTGTGTAAGTCAGAATCCGAGATTAGCATGGAATTCATCGTATTCGTCTATTATAAAATAAACTCCGTGTGGGGGAGAGGTTGTCTCCGTGGCCGAGTGGCCCAACGCGTTAGCACAACGTAACGACACAGGAGCCTCTTATCAATCGGTCGTCGTGAGTACCAGCGTGTGGAAATGTCTTCCACCAACCTCCTGGTGATCGTGGGTTTCCCCCGGGCTCCGCTCGATTTTCCCATACCATAACGCTCGCCGCTGTCGTATAAGTGAAATATTCTTGAGTACGGCGTAAAACACTAATCAAGTAAATAAGTAAATAAATGCATATGACTACAGTGATGCTATTGCCGTAGCGAATGCCTCTGGACTTGAATTTCCTTTAAGGCAAAATCACGCTTTAGAATGAGATTTGTTCACTTGTCATTGATATCAGCTTGAAAGAATACATCCCATAATCTGATAAATCTAGAATGACAAACGCCCAAGGCACTCGATATTCCAATGAAACTTCAGAGCAGGCCGTTAAGATTTCTTGTCAGAACATCACCCATTTCCTCGCGGAAGGTCGCTGTATCTGAGAGGCGAACATTGATAAGGACATAATGCCATGTAAACTTCTGAGACAATCATGAATCGGGAAAGTACACCTCTAGGTCTTCATCACTTTCGTGTTCGTTACTGCATAAAAATCAAAATGTAAATATAATATGTACTCATTTATTTACTTGATTGATTGAGTTCTACACAATGCACAAGAACAATTCTCTTATACGACGGTGGCCAACATTATGCTGTACAGAAACCGAACAGAGCTCATGGGGAAACCCGCGACCATCCGCGAGAAGGTTGCTTGCGATTATGCTCCAGAAGTTCTCTCTTACAAGCTGGCAGTCATTTCTTATGGGAGTAAACTGCTGATCTTTGGTTCGTTTTTGACAAAATCCCCCCACGAGTTTCGCACAGATATACACACCACATACGTGGAGGATATGTAGCCTTCATCGAACAGTATACAGTGCTCCAATGGCCTAGCAACCGCCGTCAAGCATGCAGTTATTCTCATTAATGTCTCAAGAAGTAGGACGTCTCCGTATTTGTTATTTTATATATATTATATATATATATATATATATTACATTATATAATGTGGCGCTACCTTGTGGGCAAGGTTTATCCAGAATCCGTACTAAAATGTACCAGAAATACTGAAGTAGTTCTCGTAAATACAGTGACACGAAAAAGTATTGGATACAATGTAGTTTTGGCTATTTATTTTTGAGTTGATTATTTCTGTATTTTTGCTAATAAATTGTTTGTAACTGCGATTGTTACAATTTATACATTTGTATTGAATGAAATGTATTATTGGAACATACTCATGTGTTTTCAACCCCAAACAAAGAGTATTATGCAATAAATAGCTAAAACTGCATTGTATCCAATACTTTGGCGTGTCACTGTATACATGTCCATAGAGCGGCATAACATGAACGCGTTTGGTCTAGGGCCTCGCATGACCTCCGTGTGTATATTTGTAGGTGAGTGGGAGAGGGATGCACGCAATCGACACATGATTTATGATAGCGGTTAGATTGTGTGTATACCGCAGAGAAGGATTTGTCATGTGAAAAGCAGGCTACCTCAGCTATTACACAATTTTCTTTTCTTTCACTTATTTATTTAATTGTTCGCTTATTAGCAGGGTGGGGGTGGGAGGTTCGCATATACGCTTACATCTAACATTTTAGCAATGGTGCCAGAGGAAAAGCATTCAGGATGACACTTATCAAACTTTTAGAAATCACTTAAAACTTTCTAAATAGCTTAGAAAATGTTGTATTTCAATAAACACAAAATTAGGTAACATTGACACTTTGCATGAAGTGTTCTGTTCCGCATTTGAAATGTTAAAAAAACCTTGTAATCAATCATTACGCTACAACTTGCAAACTCTCAGATTTTAACACACTTGGAAAATGTTGACAGTTTGACATTTTGCATTTTAAGAGAGTGTATGGATATTACGTCGCCCTTACAGTTACGTCCTCGTAATGTTAAAACAGATTCTTGAATCGCTCCCCAGCACTATGAAATGGGTCTAGCAGTGAATGTCCTATTTTCTCATTATTGACCAGGGATGATTTACCGTCGATCGTTCACATGCATGTGCCTCTGGCTGTGTAGGTTTACTCATGCGCTAATTGCGCTCATCGGGAGGACGTGACTTGGCCTCGCAATTGGAGATCGACAGGTCAGAGTTTTCTCAATGTTTGCTCTCAGTAGTGGAAAGTAACATGGATTTCAGTGGCCCTGTCGATGGGAGTGGAGTGCATGGCCAGTGTCATCTTACATTGGTCAGACTGGGCTTATCCCGAGCTTTTATCTCAAATACAATGTTGATGCGTCCTGCATAGTTGGTCCAGAAACAAAGGTGTTCAGAAAGTCGCTAGAGTTACTTATTTATTTTTTTATTGATTCATTTCAGGCCATATCCAAGAAATTTTCACTTAAACGATAGCAGTGGGTCATAATCTATACAGGAAATGGCTGTCATATCCAAGAAATTTTTACTTAAACGATAGCAGTGAGTTTATTGTGAGAAGAAAACTGTGAACCCGTGGGTAAACTACCGACTTTTGGCAAGAAACTGACGTCTTTCCTACGTGTCACACAAATATATCCAAACCGTATTGGTCAGTGGAAAGCAGCTGACCTACAAGAAACGCTATATTGCGCAAATGGTCATATGAGCATAGACGACAGTTTATGTGTTCTATCCAATGTAAGGCAGGGTCATTAAAGGACAGGGGCATTCGTGGCTCAGTCGGTTACCGCTCTGGCGCAGCGCGATGAACCAGAAGCCTCCCACCAACGCGGCCGATGTGAGTTCAAGCCCAGCTCATGCTGGCTTCCTCTGCTGCCACACGTGGGAAGGTCTGCCAGCAACCTGCGGATGGTCCTGGGTTTCCCCCGGGCTCTGTCCGGTTTCCTCCCATCATAATGCTGGCCACCGTCGAATAAGTGAAATATTCTTGAGTACGGCGTAAAACACCAATCAAACAAATAAATAAATCAATAAACCACAAGACCACGTAGCTCTCCCTCACCACTATTTTTAACTAATCACACTCTGTGAACAGTTTCTAAACTTTACATCATTGCTGCAATATAAATCATCAATATCTTACAAAGATGAAAGCTCATGCAAGGCTCTGGATGATGAATCTGATCGTATTCCCCCACCCCCACCTCCAGCATTGCATCAGCCCTCATGTCAGCAGTTAAAATTATGCAATATAGCGATATCATGATATAGACGCCCTGCTGAACATTAAATTGCCCACATGAGAACAACAAAAGCAGCTTATTTTCTCTGTACGATACACATGGGTGTAAAAACACTGTCCCGTGGAGATATTTAGTTAGTGTAATTAATCCATGTAATAACTATAAACGGAAATTAACACAACCCTTCGTATTCTCGTATTTTTCTTTAGGAGAAAGATCAGGATTTCTTACGGCGATATCTGGCAGGTTAATCATGATAAATGGGGAGTTTGAGGCCCCGGAGACGTTGTGATAAGACGATTACCGGAGTCTTCCGGAGACACACGGAATTTAATCCGGACATTCAGATTCTGGCTGCGCGCTGAAGACGCATATCACGACTGTGTAACACGACTGTGTACTCTCGATCGTGTCTGCCGGCAGCTCGCGAGAGCTCCGAAAAACCCACGTCTTGGGAGGCACGCGCTGATCGTTGAACTGCATGCAGATGTTTATGTCATCAGAGAGCACGCCTCCAGGTGAGACGACCCAGCCGCGTATTGATTACACCTGGAGATGATACAGGAGCATGTCTGAATAAGGATAGCTTTCACGGGGAGCTGGTAATGGTAAAGATCCGGGACAACAAAGTTCAATGCTACACGCAGATCTTTATATCCCAAGAGCACGTGTTCGTCAATCCTACCCCTCTCCCCACCTCCACTCTCTCAAACCGTAAGCTTAGCAGGGTTCCTACCAATGGTGAATAAACACAATGAAATAGAATGCGATGTATTCTGCTCTACCGAGGAGGCCTACGTCTATATCGTAACAAGGTAAGCGTTATTGACGTCACTCGAGTCTTTCACAACAAGGAGTTTGTCATTAGTGCAGGTTGTATCTGCCTTGCTCTCGTTATACATAATGTATTTTCAAAAATATCTTAAGAAAAGGAAGTCGGATATATATATATCTGCTGCACAGACAGGATATCGGAATACCGATTGAGTTAGTCGATAACCATCATATCCATCATCAGGCTGTACTCGCTGGTATTCAGATTTTACTAGCATGGAATACTGCCATTTTGTCGCCTGTCCTATCGAGAGAGCTTCAATGCCCATTACCCTAGCACGTGGAATCCAACAGAGGTGTAACAAAGCGAGTGAGACTGCATCAGGTTTCCAACCGGTGACCTTAGACACTTAATTATCTACTTCGCGTTCCAGAATCATTTTAATTAATAAGATGAAATAAATTCATGACCGATGAAGTGCAAGTTGACACGTTTTTTAGTACGATGTAAAATAAACGACTACTTCCAACAAAATCCAACGAATCACTGCAACATAACTGCCATATTGATTTCCACAGTATGACAGTAATGTATTTTAACGATCTGACACCCGACATCACACACTTGAGCTTAAGACTGAGCTTAAGAAATTCGACGTACATTCGTGGCGTTAGTTAATACAAAATACACCCACTATGAACGTCCATATTTGACCCCGTGTCATGGTTGGATGAGATTCCGATGCTTATTACATGATTACTAACCATTTGGGGCCCCTTTTACGAATGGGGTGTAACGCTACGTCAAACGTAACTACCAAGGCGACGTATCTCTAGATTATGAGTCGTCATGACAGATACGTTGGTCGTCATGACAGATACGTTGGTCGTCATGACAGATACGTTGGACATAACTTACACTCTGTTTGTAAAACGGCGTCTGACTTTCTCATTTTGTATAATTTAGCAGAGAATGACTGCGCATGAAAATAACTACCCAACTCTGAACAAAACAGATATTCAAGGGTGAGAATTTAACCCATAAGTTTCATTTCATAGAATTATGAAAAAAGAAGACATGCCCAAAACCGCTATATAAGCTCCATGTGGTGTTCTCGCACAAACGAAGCAGAAAAAAAGTTATGCCAAGTCATTGGTTGCAAAGCGGGTGCAAATCTTTTGTCAGGCAGCAGAGCGGTATAATTTACATTATAAATGACACATTACAGGTCATCGATTTAAATACTTACAGTGATATTTCCTTTCACAAAGCCAAAGATAAAGATGAAAAACCGAAGAGTACCTATAAACTCTATATACGTCATATTTTCTTGCTTTTCACAACTGCTCACCGACCATTGTTCTCAGATTTACTTTACCGTCAATATGCAAATTTCTGTTCCTTTACTTTTAATATTCCAGAGTTGACCTGCATGTCAATTACATCATATTACTAACAAGCTCCTCTCTCTGTCTAATTGTATTTGGTAAATCATCTAACAAAATACGGCACTTTGACAGTAACAAAACTTACTACGAAATATCTCAAGAATCAACGAATGATTACGATTTCATTCCACCTTAGCACTAAACGTAGCTTTTTTTCCTCTGACGTCACGCGAATACTGTTTTGTTCTTTATCCATATGTAAAAGGAGTACAAGTTGCGCAATGTTGTGCTTATGGTTTCTCTAATATATGGCGTATCCGATGGTATCGTAAGAATCCCCGATTAAACGTTTGAATTATGGTCTACAAGTAGACGTCAAAACAAACAGGCCCTGGCCGTCTAGGAGTGTTTCCATTCCTCTTCCGAGATAACTGAAGTTGTTTTATTTGTTGTCTTGTCTTGTACCTCATAACAACTGGAGATGTACATGTATACAGAAAACGTTAATTCAGAAGCATGTGTGATAAAAGTCAGCAGGGGTCTACATATGTTTTACCGGGAGTGAATTTTATACACGTCATAATTACCCCATGCAACAATCCAGATTCTCTATTAATTATACATGGCCATGATAAAATCGGTATGAAAAAGACTTAAGAGTCATAAACTACATGTTGTATTTTTACCAGTCCTCCATAAACATTGAACAGAACGTTCAAATCGTTTAAAACCTAAGTTTGTTCTCCATAGGGGTTATGGCCTAAATATGTTCCGTGTGACGTGTAACGTGCTTTGCTGATCATGCTTGCGACAGGTATTTTAAACACATTTTGACCTCTCCGGCCGAATGTGGGAAGGTCTGCCAGCAACCTGCGGATGATCGTGGGTTTCCCCAGGGCTCTGCCCGGTTTCCTCACACCATAATTCTGGCAGCCGTCGTATAAGTGAAATATTCTTGAGTACAGTGTTAAACACCAATCAAATAAATAAATAAATTTAAACACATTTTTAAGATTGTTGTATAAGAATTATATTTAAAATTATTTCTTAGGTTACTTAATGCAATTTTCGAATTTACATTGTATTTTTGCTTGTTTCACCTTGTTTAAAAACCATCTGTTTCTTGTTTGTTCGTATTTCGCATGTTACCATTCTTATGTTTATAGACAACTGTTTCCTACTTCTAACATGTTATCGTCACGACACGGCTAAAATACTGCCAATGTGGCGTGAAACCCTAGAATCATCCATCCCTATATCCGTTCCTTCTTTTTTTCACCAAACTCCCTCCACAAGCTTAAGTCCCAACACGACCGCTTCTGCAAAGCCTGGCCCCACCACATTAACCTACAAATGAAGTAAGGTAAGACAACATTTGACCCCACTCCCTGTTGTTACACACATTCTTTTCACCAGTTATATAGGTAAACATCCTTTGAAAATGTTAACCCATGACATCTGGGTTGTCGTTTTGTCACGGGTGGTCGGATTCGAAAATAAAAGAGGTGACCTCGCCAAGAACCGAGAGATGATTGCGACGGCAAATACACAGGCATTGAGAGATATCTCTATAAAAGTTCTCTATATATACATAATATCTGGCTGTATTTTTCAATAAAGAGAAAAAACACGGTAAATATTTTACGTAGACAAATGAGATAGATCCACATAACACAGTGTCCAAATACAATTAGCCCCCGTAGGATTGCTGAGTTGAATGGCGATCGATTTGCCATGACCCATTTTAACTGAATGTTCACGTCATGCATAGTGCTATATATTTGATTGGCACATCCTTTTTTACGGCCCTCCCCCAACAAAAACAGATTTATTAATTTATTTATTTGTTTGTTTGTTTATTACTTTATTTGTTTTTTTGTGTGTTATTTTACTCCATACTCAAGTATATATCATTTATTTCACGGCGATCAGCATCCGATTTGGTATTCCCGCCCAGTTTTACTGGAAAATACTAAATTTGGTACTACATTGCATTTTAATGTAAGGCGTATTCGGGTACAAAATATCTATATTTTGTCAGACTGTGAGTATGTTATAAATATTTCGAAAATTTGCCCAGAGGCTGTCCAGAATCAAGTTATTTTCACAAGAAATAGAATAACTAAAAAATGCATTTCAAAAAAGAGTGTTGTTTGTAAAACTTTTACATTTGCACGCTAATCCTTGGCATTTTCGGAGAAGTCCTTTAAAATCTGGAAAAATGTTTTGTTCATACCAAGCTTTGCGACAGGCCATTCCATTCTTTTATTCCCAAGCAAGCAGGCCCTAGTTATTCTCGGGGTGAATCAACGTGAACCAAGACGAAACTAGCTAGGTGTACGGGGTGTATAGCAACATGCAAAGACGTCAAAAGCGTTCAGAGTAAACAAATTTGCTTAATCATCGCATAAGATGGGATGTGAAGCGGACAGTCAGATCGGACGATCAAAAGAGTTATAAATGTGAATCAACGTTTTGTGCTCGCAGCCATGCTGATGTAGGTCAAAATCTCGTCAATACGAAACACGTGAACCACGGTATACGCTCATGTAAACATTCCTCCGGTCATGTGACCTTTATACAGTATGTGTGTGTGTGCCTGGAGTTTGAAACCCGCTTCTGCTATAATCCATGGCCGAGGGGTGTAGCACGCCAGCGCGGCGTAGGTGCCAATCACCAATGCGGGTGCTGTGAGTTCAAGTCCCGCCCATGCTGGCCTTCTCTTCGGCCGTACGTGGAAAGGTCTGCCTCCCACCATAAAGCCAGTCGCCATTGTACCAGTGAAATATTCTAAAGCACGACGTAAAACAGCAATCAAATAAATAAATAAATAATGTTGCTCTCATAAATGTATACCCTCTCTAATTAAGAAAAGAACGGCGCTGTTACGTAAATCTGTATACAGAGGGTGGATATATGAAATTTGTTATACAGGGCGAATGAATACTAACCGACAGATGACATATATATGTATCTCCTTAAAGAAATATATGGAAAAAACTGACTTCCTTAAGGAATGAACCAGATCCAGGCGAATTGGTTAAGCTTCCAAAGTGTTATATACAGCTTTCCGTAAATGACAACTTCCTTTCAGGAGATCCTGAAGCAAACTGATGGGCCCAGAGCTTCAGCAAAAGTGCTTTTGTTTAAGGGGGGAAAAGCAACCATGGAAAGGATCGATTTTAGCCATTTTGTTGAAAAGAACTCTTCACAACAGGCCAACCGATGTGCTCGTCGTTACCATGGCAACTGTATCGCGAGAAAGATTAACCTGTTGAAATCGCTACAAAGTGATGTGAAATATCTAACGGCCGATTCACAAAAATGTTAGCTTTTTGTCTTTTTCTTTCTCTTCTATAATGGTTATACATGGCCCACTGACACCGATTCTCATCAGTACTAGGCATGCAGCCTTACTCTAAGATTCAACAAAGAAAACATTGCCAATTTTGAAGTCTTATATGTACGACGCAATACAGGATTGAACGCGAACTTCCGCTTGCAAGGCGGATGCCCTATACAACAACCTCAGATAACCTGCACAAAGTACTTATTATTGCACACTCATGTGAGTGCTTATTTGCTGTTGTTGTTTTGTTTTGTTTTTTGTATTTTTTTCGCTGTTGTTTTTGTTTTCTTTTTTTTTTTTTTTTTGGATTTGCTTTGTTTCGTTATGGTTTATTTTGTATATTTGTTTATTTTTTTCTCACTTAATCGGACAAGCGCACTAGAAATTTAAACCTCAGACTAGTTTATAAAGAGCATTAACATTTTGCAATGTCATCGTAACACAAAAGCGCCGCAAAGTGGTGTGTACCGAAAAAAGGTCAAAGGTGAAACACGTACTACCTATATGTGGTTGCGAAATGTTTGCCGAAGCTGCTGTGTAAGGATGGAAACATTCCTGTGAGAAATGACTTTGCTCAGTCACACAGAAACAAAGGCAGTTAAGCTAAATGCATATATATGGGATCGCCGTGAGTCCCTGATTGCCGGCCGGGAACATACACATACACCGCCATGTTAATTTATAGCCAGATCTACGATTTGGGTGAAACTCTGCGGATATCTGTTCCCGAAGGAACTTAAAAGTCAACTGAGATACTGGCCTGAATCGTCTGTTTAGGACGGGTACACGCCAATACGAATTTAACACCTTCCCCTTCCCCCTTCCCCCCTCTCCCCGAACTTAGAACAGCATTAGGCCTAAAGGAACAATCTAGTCGGCGGATGTAAACTTCTTCAGGTTCGCCAAAGCTGACGACGTTTCAGGTTTCTAAAAACTTGGAAGAACTCGTATCACAGTTACGCTACCCATTTTCGATAGGTCAAAGGTTTAAGTTCGCCTACATCTTGTAGTCGTGTTGTTTTACTGACCTTCCACATATCACTGGTTATTTGTGGCAAATACTGAATGGCAATATAACTTGGGCTCCTCAACTTTAAGTCACAAGAGGTTTATCGAATTACGAGAGGCCTCTTAGCCACAATAGGCCTACACATATATCTTTCTGGTACTGGTTGTAAATTGTTACTCGGTTCAGGTGATGCTTTTTGACAGGTTTTGGCGGTCGGGAAGCGAAGCGGGCAGAGTCTTATATAAATGAGGGCATTTCAAAATTGTCACCAATTTGCCAAAGCAGTTCAGAACATGTTTTGAAAACAGCATTGATGTGTTGTATGCACCACTCTTTTGCTCCATGCTAAAATCTGTCGGAAATTCCAGTGATTCGGTAAGGCAAACATTAAAAAGAATGTTTTTTGCGGCTAACACGGCCCACTCGTTAAATTCGAGTCGACTCAAACTTTTCTTTTCACGAACTCTCAGGACATTTTTTGAACATAAATAAAAACCCCACGAAAACTCCCTGAAAATTCTAATTCTACGAGGAGCATACCATTCCTTTTTTTAATTTAACGTGAGAAATTTAGTTCGTGGAATTAACATTCAAAACAAATTATTAACGTTATTCGGCCGATTGATCGTTGTCTGTGCTCATGGCCCAATTTCCGTTACCCAGCTACACCACCCAAGCATATGTTACTTTGGCTCTAACAACAAACTGAGTAATTATATATTGCACTGGTCTCGTCTTTTACCTTCTATTCATTAGCCTTGGTGACATGCAGTGTATAAATCACTCAGTGAAAAAAAGCAATGATTAAAACAAAGTCAAGCCATGTGGAAGTGACATCATAGATGGCGCTTATAGTCCTCACGTGTCTCCTGTTGGTAAGTCAGTAGTGTAGCATTTACAATGTTTGAAAGTTGACAAAGCACAGAGTCGTAAAAATTTTCAGCGAGAAGAAAATATAGAAGCAAAGTTTGTTTAGCTGGGGAAAAAGCAAGAGAAGAAATTTGTCCAACATTAGTGTTTGAATAAAGAGGATAACTTCGAGTGTTTATTTTTGAAGCAAAGTAAGGTACATTTCTACTGCTGTCTTTTTTTCTTCGAATAAACATAACCATTTTGATGATAGTTTTAAAATGTAACATTAAGGCAAGACACGAACGGGACAAAAGGTTGATACACACCTGAGAAGGTAAAAATAAAAAAGTTTTTTTTTCTTAGGTAAAATGAAGTGGTGAAAAAGAATATTTATTATTTGAAAGGTATTATACGGCGTACTCAGCAATATTTCACTCAATATTCTTGAGTTGGGCGTAAAACACCACACAAATAAATAAATAATTAAATAAATAAATAAATATTTCACTTACACACGAAGGCCAGCATTAAATAATTGTAGAAAGAAACTGGACATAGTCCAGAGGAAACCCATGGTCATCCGCAGGATGCTGGCAAATTTTATTGCTTCTGACTGGAGTGGAAATAGGCCTACGTCGGCCAGAGCTGGACGTTAACTCACAGCATTTACAGCGAAAAGAGGCTACTGGATTTTTGTGAAATATGAATATTTATCATGACTGAAAATCTGGAGACTCTTAAAAGTAAATGCAAGATAAAGTTTTGCTATAAAGCTAAGATTTGGCCATTCAAAACTTCTGGAATTTGATATTATTATCTTTCCATGTATTGCTATTATTATTCTTAGAGGAAGGGGGGGGCGGTGAAACACACAGATGCTGCATCCATTATTATACTTGTTCATATAGCTTAGCCCATCTGTGATCCCCAAATGATCCTCTTCAGTCTCCACTGGCTTAATATTTCTCACATCTGCCAATCAAGAATCTCTCCCTTTTAAGCCATACAATTTTGTAATGGTTTATTATTTTAAGGGGCAGTTTTGTGGATATAAATTCACATAATTTGTCAGTGCTTAAGTCTTTTAAGTTGTCCGATACCTACATGACACGGACGAATTTTCGTTTTGTTTATTCCATTTCCAACATTTTTGTCCTGTTTTGAACTTTGGCAGTTGACCTGACATTCCAAATGCATATGCACGTTTGGTATACTGTAAATTGAAACTTAATATACAGTCAGTAACTTTTCTTGGTGAAACCAAATTTTGATGTGTTTCGCCAAATTCTGAAAAAATATGTCTTTTTTGTTCTGGTATAGATTTGACCCAGCTATTCTGTCAGCTCAGAAAAACGTGTCTTACTTTCACAATTTAATCCTTCTAGAATGCTTGTTTTTAGAAGTTTATAAAAGCCCAATGTTGAAGTCAGCTCAAACATGCCCATATGTACAATTCACTTAAGCACCCGAATCCAAGATATGGCCACATGAAAGTGAGTTCTAAACAAAACTTCCGTTTTAAGACCATCGTATGTTTTGTGATCCTGCAGTTGCACTACGCAATAACCCTTTAAACCGACCAGGTTCTAGTTTTTTCTTATGGCAACTGCGCAGTGATATGTGCGTCTGTATACAAAGGTCCTCCCCCTCCCATCGTAAGCCTCCTAAATTGGCCCGCATGTCTTCGCAGATTGACGTGATAACTAACCACACATAAAGTGAAGGAAAACTAAAAAAAGAAAATAAAGTAACGTTTACCAGACATGCAGACAGCTATGCGTTAAAATAGTTTTCATTTACTCTTTATTTTTTTCATTTCTTAACAGAGTTAAATGCATTAATTTTTTTTTTGTACTCTATGGTGAACTGCATGAACCATATAGCCCATATAACGTCACGTGAAGTTTCCCCACTGTCAACACAAGACAAACAGCTATGCGTAAACATTTATTTTTCACTTTTACAATTTTAAGAGAGTTAAAATTCATTAAAAATGTTTGGATTCTAAGGCGGACTATACACTGAGAGAAAAGTTTGTGTCAACAAACTTTTCCATTTCGGCTAATAAAACGGAGAAAATTGAGTCATACGACCAGATCGGCTGGCTTACTGAAACTCATAAATGGTCGACGAGTCCTTTGATATGTCTTGTAAGTCACCGATATCATCAGATGAGTCTTTCATGACTTGAATTAGCTGTACTGACAAAACTCAGATTGTTTAATGCGTTGACCAAAGCTTTTCTCTCAGTGTATTAACCGTATCGCCCTTGTTCGGGTATTCTTGCGTCACGAAGTTACTCCACTCCCAACATATCTTTTTCATTTTTATTACTTGGGTATGATAATAAATATCCTCATCACTCATAGTGCGGTCCATAACGCACACCCTCGAATTCGGATATTGAACATCGGCGTCGAAACCGACATTCGTATATCAGCCGTCAACAAAAATGGGCGTTCAGGGTCAATAATCACAAGACCAGTTTCCAAGACGACATACAACAATCCACCAAAGAACTAAGAAAGTATATAAAATATTTTTTAAAACTGGATACAGTCTCAAACATCATTAACAAATCAGTAAAAGTATTTACTATTACAATATAATTTTCAGTAGTTTATCTGGCGATGTTCACTTCACTATTAACCTGCCTGTTCCTTTCGGCATTCCTTTTTTTTGTTGTTGTTTTACTGCTGTTGTTTTGTTTTGTTTTGTTTATTGTTAACAGTCCCTGATACATTTTCAGTTTACACATATATCCCCCCTCGGGTTCACCCAATGTACGAGCCCAGTGTACGAGCCGCTGCAGATCA
This sequence comes from Acanthopleura granulata, assembly GCA_016165875.1. Taxonomy (NCBI): domain Eukaryota; kingdom Metazoa; phylum Mollusca; class Polyplacophora; order Chitonida; family Chitonidae; genus Acanthopleura; species Acanthopleura granulata. The sequence continues at coordinate 13,054,164 of JABBOT010000013.1, forward strand.
ACATTTTGTGTGTCAAGTAACATTTATGATTTTACAGACGCCTTGCAGGTATTGCATACATGCTCTAAGCCATGAAAAAAAGTAAACGATATTCTATAAAAATGAATCATAAATATCAATATCAAGTGTTTTAGTTAGATATACACCTCATCAATATCACTGGCTACGTTGTCAGATGTCTTTTGCCGGAACTCTACCCAGCCTGGTCAGCCAGGTCCCAGGCTCGAACCCAGGTTCCGCTGGTCTGGTTGCGGTTTTCAGCCAGTAAACTTTAGTGAAGTTCAACAGGTTTGGAAACCGAGCTCTAGAACCCATCTGTCTAAATTTGAAATGTGCTACAAACGATTTTTTGTATTACACCATATATAAATTACAAGTCGGGAAAATTCAGCAAGTGCCCTATGCGTAAAGACATATATTTCTAACCTGTACACCCTGCTGTCACATCAGGTGAAATAGTTTTGATTATGTTAATGAATAGCCCATCAAAATTTAACTATATCAAAATTTGACTGAACTAAATATAGACCAGAATAACCAGTAATTTTCATTGCCGTTATTAGACTCTATACCAGTGTTGATATAGGAAATCTTGTTCATTTATAATTCATACGTAAAAGACCACAACATGGAGAGTGAAATCAATAACAAAACAAGAGTGTAGTATACGTCAAATTGTTAAAAGCAATCGGTGAGACTTGGTCTCTGGTCAGTTTATCCCATATTTTGCTTTCATGTAAACATTTTTAATGCTTAAATCATGCAGGAACAACTTACACACCCACTAGCACCGTGGCGGAAGCAAAATGAGGTTTTTCAAAAATCCATGTTGTTGAATACAATTTATTAGACGTCGCTGGTCTTGAATTACTCAAAATGCGGTGTTGTAACATTTAGTCAACAATCACACGAAACCAATGCAAATGGAGTCAGCCTAGGGGATGCATCGTCCACCACGTAGGAGAATCCTGGTTATCTTAAGTCCGTAATTATGCAATCACTTAATTACGCATGCTTTCATTCTACATTGCATCCACTCCGAGAAACTCCCTGTTGACAGCCAAGATACTTTCCACTCTAATAATCCAAGGACAAATAAAAACTCAAGTGCTTGAAACGATGATACATTGGAAGACTTGGCTTATATGTGTGTAATCAATAAAAGATAGTGCAGTCTAGTCGGGCTGATGAGATTAAGTGTTATGAACGTAACTCCGCATAACACATCTTATCTTCCCTTCCAGGGAAAACCATTGAATGGCAGGCCTTTTCGTATTCAATTGTTTTAGCATGCCAGCTCTTAGATAATTTAACTGGCAACACAATAAGATCTGTTAAGTTGATATCGTTGTCTTCCAACGGTAAATATGTATATATGACATCAGGTACAAGCATTTCAACAAAATGGTTGACTTTTGTTTAGTCCATTATGCTGTACAAATCAAACGCCACACATATAATTATATGTTAGTACTGCACTCATTTCGCATTACTATCGTTATAATGTTAAGTATGACAGAGTTGTATGTATGTGTATATGCAGTGGTTTTACGTCGTACTCAACAACGTCGGAGAGTCCTTAGAATGTTTATATGCTGTGTCACCTTATGGCAGTTCGAGTCCATGCCGCCAAATGCCGCCGCCACTGGAACATCATGCAGAAAATGCCAGACATGACACCCCGCCAAATTATACCGATTAGTTAAATTATACCGGTACCGGGCCGACCAGTCCTGTTCCCTTGCTCTAACCTCTCAGTGCTGAGCGCCAAGAGAGGCAGCAACAAGTACCAAGTTTAAAGTCTTTGGTATCACCCGATCTCGAGGCGGACGCTTTAACCACTAGGCCACCCAGGTGGTCGACAGAATACTTAAAATGCAGTGTAATTTATTACCCCAAAATGTCAATACATTACACATGTACGCTAATCCGTTTCACATGATGACCAATATACCAAATGAGCAAAGCATATACGTCAATCCTTCACTCCTTTCACTCTACTTATGTCAAATTTCGACAGATTTTCTTCCACCTTTAGTAGTTCTTTACGCTTCACTATACACGTGCTATTCTGAAAACACACTTATATCAAGTCATCCTATTACCTCAATATTTCAACACGTTTCACAAAATTTGTCCCTTGTATTCTTCAAATCCAGACTACTACCCTTAACATAAGGCGGTTGAGGCTTTGCAGCTGCCCTTAATATAAGGCGGTTGAGGCTTTGCAGCTGCCCTTAATATAAGGCGGTTGAGGCTTTGCCGTTGCCCTTAATATAAGGTTTTGGCGAATGGAAATCTCAACGTCCTATACTGAACAGCCTATTAAAACAAACTTAATGAGGAGAATCTGCTAAGCACCAAGCTGTTGCTTGTATTCTTCAAGATTCGCCTGCCTGGGAACTCAAAAGGAAATATCGGATACATTCGTACTTGTATCCGAATATATTTGTCTTCACTTCTCACCACTAAAGTACCACACTGGTCAGAATGCAAAATGCGTGGAAATATTACAATGATATGAAAGAAACCCTACAGTGTAAGCCTAACACCATGTTTCAAAAGGATTTTGATGAATAACACTATTTAACTCATATAAATGAAGATTCCTTGAAAAACAAAATCTTCGGCTGTGTTCGTAAAATTTTCCTGATGTGACGTGATAAAATTCCATGTATGAGGTCGAATTAGGAGGATGTGACGTTGACTAAGGCATTTATGCTGGGATGACATCAAGAGCGTTTGAAAGGGCAGCGTCATATATATATATATATATATATATATATATATATATATATATATATATTGATGACTTCATGTGTTCGTGGCTGACGTCACGCCAGACAAAGTGGAAACACAGAAATATTTTGTTTCCGTATACTCTTACGAAACGTACAATGTCGGTTTTAATTGCAATATTTTCACAATTTATGAAAGCAATTCAGACTATCCCAGTCTTTATCAATTAACCTTGCTCTTAAGACCAAAGTAGCTCTTTAAAGTTCGACATTTACACGCATTGCCACATTTAGCCGTAGAACTGAAAAAAAAGAATTACATGTGGCACGGCATTTTCCATTATATAAAAGATATGTGCAGATCTATATTCCACAGTCAATTTGTTCTTGAGATGTGACACATGATACTAAAGGTAATAAACATGTCACAAATTATCTGACAGTGAATCGGCTCTTGTGATATCTTATATGATATTACAAGAAATAAATCTGTCACAAAATGTCGGACAGCCAATCTGTTTTTGTGATGTGATACATGATACGGAAGTTAATAAACCTGTCAGAAAGTGGATGACAGATAATCTGTCCCTGAGATGTGATACCTGGTGTAAACACTAACAAACTAACACCCTATAAAAAAAATTCTGTCAAATTCGTTATTTTAGGGATGGCAGATTGCATTTTCGTTTATTCAAGGTTTAACCCGTATTAATCTGTTGCTGATAGCGAATTCTGACACGGACTAATGCCTCATATTGATAATGTTATGCGATCCGTCATCCCTCAAATAACGGAATTTACGGAGATTTTTGAGGGCATACTTTTCTTTTTCCCCATAATGGACTAGTTTTCGTAATAGTTGTGTACGTACAGGTGAAATTTACTGTTCTTTTCACGTAAAGTTGTATTGAACTGTGTGGGTTATAAGTGAATAATTTATGAATTTCTTTCCGCTGAAATGCAAAATTAAATTCATGAGTTAGAAAATTACAGAGGTCGTATATATGGTCAATGTACGTCCTTCACAGGATTCAGCTTTCTCGTTGGAAGATTTTAAAAGTTTTGTAATGATAATGTCATCTTGAAATGAAGTTTTGCAGACTGTACACATTTACACCCTGATGCAGTTGTATACTATGTCATTTCAAATGAAAGCACATTCTGTACACTCTAAACAATAACCTGTTAAACTGAATCTATAATATCATGTTTTCAGACTGATTATAGATAGCATAGATTATGTTACCTTAACGTAATGTTTTGTTATAGACAACACCAGATCCAGTTATTTCAACAACAGCTTTACTGGAATAGCAGAAAACATTAACGTGTACAGCACAACAGAGTGTAGTAATAACATGATGTATTCTGTCTATAACCCGAAAGTATAGCATTCTGTTAACTTTACAGATTAGCTTTTAGAGTGTAACACGCTGCCGTTACTCTTTTGTGTGATGTACAATGGAAACTGTGTGATGTACAAATGGAAACAGTGTATGACACTCTACTTCATGTTTAGCCTGCAGAATACATATTTACCAATTACCATGCATCGCGTTCCAGACAGAGGAATGTGGACTAGTTTTGGCCTTCAGATCTGCATAAACAATGCACATTACTTATTGCTAATCATGCACAACATTACATTTCAACTACTTATTGCATATGATATATATATAGTGGTTTCAACAGTATTTGGAGAAACATGGATGAATTCCTCTTGAACTGCTTCAATCTGTCGAAGGTGCAGTGCTTATCACATATGAAGCACTACTGTTTCAGTCTGTCGAAGGTGCTATTCTTATAACGTGTGATACACTATTGTTTCAGTCAGTCAGAGGTGCTATTCTTTTAACATATTATACACTACTGCATAAGTCTGTCAGAGGTGCAAATCATATCACGTCATACACTACTGCTTCTGTATTTTAGAGGAGCAAATCGTATCAAATATGATACACCACTACTTTAGTTTGTCAAAGGTGTAATGCTTACAACATATGGTGCGTTTCTTATGACATATGACACAACATTGCTTCAGTTTGTGGGATGAGCAATTCAAATACTGTGGTGTTTCCGTCTTTTTAATGCTGCGCACAGGTAGCGTGCATCTTCGACATTTTCATCACAACTATTAGACTAACTAACTAGATCGATACAGTAAATAGTCTTACTATATTTTCTCCTGACCCCTCCCCTTCCACCCCCTCTCTCTCTTACCTACGTATGCCATGCATCGCCATTGTCATGGTTTCGTACTCTGAAAAAAATGGATTTCCTAATGTTTCCGTTACATCATGTTGTTACTTTCCATTAGAGACATGAGCCTCTAACCACACACTGTCTGCTTTCGTGTAGCGAGACAAATGATCAAACAAAATATATACTGATTTTTTCCTAAAAGCATAACCGACACTGATATAAGAACACGGATTCCAAGTACAGTTTTCTCTGATAAGGTTTCTCTGACAAGGATTGCCTTTAACCCAAGTCATACCAAACTGACAAAATGTAGTTTTTGCATGAGGTAAACATCATAGTTACGCATCGTATTCTGTGTTGAAGACTCCTGTTGCAAGGGACATCAAACTGACCAAAGATACATTGTGTTGCAAAAACTGACATTAGTTTACACAGCGGCTAGAGATTTTCATGTACTGACTTTCAATAAATAGGAAAGGAGTACGGCGATATGCAATCTGTTTATGTTGGAACTGATTTATTGGCTGTGTCCAAAGCCTAACTTAAACAGAACAATATGTAGCCCATCATTTCTTTACGACGTCAGCATTTGATGAAAACATTCAAGAAGGGCGGAATAAGTCAGATCCCAATAATCAGTTTGATAACCTTTGCCCTTTTATTTCAGTCCATTTCCGTTTAGTGAAATAATATAGAAATACAAAGGCAATAGTTGACCTTGGAGTAGTGACGGGAAAAAATCATCAACACTCCAACTTTGTTCCGTTGTAGTTCTGAAACTGATTTCGGAATATTGGCGGAGAGCAATACAGACTTCAACTTGATTTCAAAATAAGCTGTCAGGGAGTTATACTCCTTCTGTGAGCACGTGTATACACAGAACGTGTATTTACGAGGTTTCAGTTCTCGCCCACATGTGCCTCAAGCTTGTGTTTATGATAATGACCTGGTTTGCTCGGTGTGCATATGTACTGTGTACCAGTTTACCAGTTTGCCCACAAGTAGTCAACGCAAAAGCAGGAATGAACAGTAGACCACACAGCTTGGACATGAGTTAAATTAGGCCGGAAAAGTTCCACAATCTCAGCAATTGTAAAATCAGGAATTCATCGCATTTTTAAAGCTGGCATATACGCGATAATGACGTACACAATGAAGCAAACAAAAACACTCTTCAGTCTTGACTAAATTATGTAAGCATAGATTCGAACACACGTCCTAAGAATTTGGGGTCGCAAATAAAATTGTGACTTACCAGAACTGTTGGCACTTGTGGCTCCACAACGACACAAACAACATCACTCTTCATTCTTGACCAAAATAACGAAACAGAAATTCGAACCTATACTTACTATGAATTCGGGGGAGAAAAGAGAAACGTTGACTTACCCGAACTATTGGCACTTGAGGCTCGGCTGCCAGTCCTATCGTCGATGCACATCCAACAAACACGAACAGTGTCGTTGCCAGGAATTCGGCCACAGATGCCCTCCAGAATTCTATCGTTCTCAACTCTCTGAGCATGGAAGTACTGCCGTTGTCCTTTTGCCTGTACAGTTCCAGCTTGTTGGCGAGGTGGTGGAAATACGCATCCATCCTGGCACCGGTGTTTCTCTACTGTTACAAGTCAATGGTCTCCGAAGACAACCTGCAGCAAAAGGTACGCGTTAGACGTTTAAGAAAGTCGTTCCCCAATAGTCCGATTCACTTTTTCTTTTGCGTGGGGAGGGGGGATTGCTTTATTATCCTCACACTGAAAGAAAATCCAGTAAATCCACGAAATCCACAGCAGTTTGCCTTTAATGAGTTTACATATTCTCTTTGTCGGTCTTTTTTTACCTAAGCTGGACGATCGAATCAAAACAGCCCAGAGCTATAAAAAAAAAAGCCTACAGTGTTTTCCTTGTGATACAGCGTGCGTCAATCATGTCACGACGCTAGGCCCGCCCGTCAAAAGGGTGCCAAAGCGATCGGGGTTGTCTCTCTACAAACTCCGCGGTATAAAAGCTTCATAGCGATTTCGCTGCCTACGATTATATAGGATTATTTACCTCTGCGGTCATGTGACACGCTGTATATCCTAACTTTATCCAGGTCAACCTCTCTCCAGGGCGGCACACTTGAGGTAGAGTTTTACCCGGCCGGCATCACGTACAAGCGACAATCGAGAGTTTAGATTATAGAGAATAGAGCATACGCTGTGGCGCCCCAAACATGATGTACATATACTAGTACACACACACGCATACGCACAGTTTGAGAGAAGCTGCGTGACATGCAATTCTTATAAGGCTTACCAACACTATAACATATATGCATGTATGCAGTGTAAATACTATTCTGTAAAACTGACATATATAATAGACATATATTATGTAATAATTGACGCATATAGCATGTTTCACGGTCGTAAGTGGGAAGGTCCGCCAGCAACCTGCGGATGGTCGTGATATATAAGTGAAATATTCTTGAGTACGGCGTAAGATGCCAATCAAAAAAAATAAATAATATGTTTCAGAGTAATGGCGAACATTAATTAGCAATGTATTGTTATAAACTGTTCTATTATATAAGAGCGACTTGTCACAGGTGATTCCAACCGAATACCGTAGTTATGTGTGTTGAAAATTTGTGTTATCCATAACACAGTATTATGTTGCAATAACACAATCTATTCAGGCATCACTCTGCGGAAAACATGTAGTATTATGTTAGATGGTTTAGTTTTTAGAGGGCAGGTACAAATATATGAGTTCAATTTTGAATAAAGTCAAACAACGTTCAACCTAGATATACACTATAAAACTGGTATAAATCGGCAGTGCATAGTCCACGCTAAGATGGTTTCCCTTTGAGTGACATTTCAAGGCTTATATACAAAGACGTATACTTATGGTGGGATTCTTTGTACAGATTTTTCGACAACATTAAAACTTTCGCCGACAGGGCACCAAAGCATACATGTGCCTACCGTCTTATAGCAATCTGTTGTATTTCGTATCATACGCGTATCTTCCGAAGGCAAATATTTCATTTTCAATGGATACATTAAAGGGAGGGGTACAACGTCATACGGCTAAAATTGAATGCGTTAAATTCAACATGAAATCTTATGTCCTCTGAGTGATGCTAGCACAGTTTTTGTCACTGAAACGGAATATGTCATGCTGGTAACAGTATGCGGAGTCTGTCATATTGGCGACACAATACACTGTAACACCACAAAAATAGTGTCTGGCAATAACGGAATAAGCTTGTGATACATAACATAATACTTGTATATAGCGTATATAGCGGTGACATTATCTATTCCTCCATTACACCGGAGACATACTATCTCTTGTCAGTTTAATTGATTAGTGTTTCAATGTGTATGTCCAAATTAGTATATGCGCTGCGTGTAGCACAAAGCGAGTGGAATGTGTTCGGATGCTGTTAAGCATAAGCTTACCTGTGTAGATACGCCATGCAATTGTGACCATCCATTAATCAGCTGAGTGTTAACAGATAACGGGACTGTCGGGTGTATCAAAATCCGAGGGAATTCGTCATTAGGCTCCATCACAACAGGTTCCTACTGTAAGGGTAGTTTACAATGCACTCGCAGCGATTCCAAAGTTTGTCAGGAACCATCTTCTAATGCATGCATTGTTATAAAATTTGCCGAACCAAAAGCATTGACGATTCCGGCAGTTTTCGTTTTGTAGTCCATTTGGCATCAATGATGTTCCCGAAGCCGAGTGAGAAAGGACTACCGCCGGCGGTGGTTTGGTCGTCGATGGGGGCGTGCTTTCGATATGACCGACAACGCGTCTACTGGCGAAAATGAAAATCAATGGCAGGAATCTTATAATGCCATGCCAGCTATAGTCCGGAATGATTGGAGGTCGATGAAAATCACAGGTGTATGTGTGCGTGCAAAAGAAACAGAGGGCGCCGTCAAAAGCGCACATGTGCGACAACTGACCGTCCAAGTCCCTTTCGGATGTGCACGGATTCCGAGTAATCCTTTTAGCACCATTACCGCTAATTGGTCTATGCACTGTAGCTCGCGACACGGTCCTCCTGCCGACGGAGGTGAATATGGTCGAATTTACACACCGAGTTATGGAAATATCATCCAAGAAGTGACAGATGTACATATTTTATTGTTCCTATGGCAACATTATGGAAGGCTCGTATTTATTTTTGCCCCTTTTCTGCGCGTTATTACGGATCGATTATCATTTTCCAGAGAAAGTCACAGTTTTCGAGACGGAGTCTGCTGTGAGTATGAAGTACTGGTTGTAGAATCGCCAGTATTGACAGGAATCATTCAGTTTATTGATTCAGTTATTTGATTTCTGTTTTTAGTATGTTGAAGGCGCAATGAGCTACATTCCTTTCTCAACACATTTGTTTGAGAATGATGAATCGGTTACGGATATCGTAGGGATGGGGTGGTTATCTTTAAAGGCTAAAGCACGGCAAACAAGAGACCTAACTGATATTGTTTGTCACATCAGCTTATTACGTTTTACTTGGCGAGAATGCGTGCAGCTTTCCGAGTATCTCTCTGGGTTTGCACCCACGGACCCATGCACTAATTCATGTATAACACATTATTACATTCGTCCCATCAGTCAAGAAGTCAGTCAACTAATCCAATTTTCATTGAGAGAACAAGGCTTACCTATCAGCGCATGAGCTGCAAACATTGTAGTCAGCTGAGAGAACAATCGAGCATAACTTGCACAATGTGTATAATATATTCTATCCGGGTTTGAGTAACACACATGCACGAGAGTCCGGGTTCCGTTTTACAAACGGGATGTAACGTTTGGTCAAATGTAATTACCATGGCGACGTACCTCTACATTGTGTGTCTTCATGACTGTTAGGTTTGACATAACTCGCACCATCTTTGTAAAAGAGGCCTCTGATATAACACACTGGATACAAACCAGAATCACGTACATATTTCGGTGCGCATGCGCTAGAGCTCTCCATCAAATGCAGTTTGTCAATATATCTGTTTGGTAACAATGACAAATGCCAACACACTTAGTGTAGCATTGTCCTTAGTATGACCACATCGTAACAAAGCCGATATCTGGAACACGCCATTCAGTCCATTAATCTTCATTGTGCGCATTTTACTATCTACATCCCAAATATATACTCAACATACACGACACAAAACATTCATAAACAAGGTTTTTGTTTTCCATTCTCTAAATGACGTCCGGCGGATAGATTACTATTATATTTATTTATTTATTAATTCATTTATTTATTTATTTATTTGGCGTGTAACGTTTAACTAGCGACAGTGTGGTTCGTATATGCATATTGACTTATTCACTTATTAAGTTATATTCACTTACATGAGGGCGGAATAGTGTTTGTGGCTGGTGTTTAACTTTTTACTCCATGATGACCGTATAAAGTTAATGCTCAGTGTTTAAATTTTCACTTACATGATGGAGGTGTAGACTTTGTGGTTGGTGATTAAACGTTTCTACTACATGATGATGGTAATGCTCTTGGTCGATGTTTAAATTTTCACCTATATGATGGAAGTGCAGAGTTTGTAGTCGGTGTTTAAACTTTTTTACTTCATGATGACGGTAAAATTTTGGTCGAGGTTTAATTTTTCACTTACATGATGGCGGTAAGGTTCAATTTGTAAGCCAGGCTGGAAGCCAGCATGAACTGAACTGGAGCTCACACCAACCAATGGTTATAGTCCCCTGGGTTGTGATGCGCTAAAACTTCTTTGAGTTTTGACATTGTGCAGGGCAAAATTTCTGGGTCAGAGCTTCATCTTTCAGGTATAAAAACACTAATTCGATTTTGCTTCCAAGATTCAGGCGCATAGAAAACGGTGGGGACGAGTAGGGACTGGCTGTATCTCTGAAGTGTGTTGAAGTGCTGCCAGGTAATTTTGCAGGTAAAAACTATAAGTAATGGTCGAAAAAAGTCAGTTGGCTACAATTAAACGTAAAAAATATTATCCATTGAGCAAGTACCGCCTACACCCTGTTTCTATGGCGATAGGACGCTTGTGTCTGCATTGGTGGTCAACCCCTGAATATATTTGGATATTTTGTAGGCTAGGCATCAATGTTATTTCACAAAATGTGTCATTTGGGAAAATATGAATTAGGGAATACAGTTACAACATAAATAGTAAGTCTATTTTTAGTGGTTTTATACCTTCAACGATCGTTTTCGTCTGTGTTTCCACCTGCATGGTATGCGCCAAACAGGGCTTTGTCATTCTTTGTAACAGGGTTTTGAAGATGGGAAGACATTTCAATACTACATCTCTCTTCGCTACTGCGTGAGAGAAATTATCTCATTCCTAGGCGGTTTTCTCTCACCATAAGGCTGGCCTCCATCGTAAATGAAATATTCTTGAGTACGGCATAAAAACACCCTACTGTCCTACTATAATTCTGGCCGCCGTCAAATATTTATTTATTTATTTGATTGGTGTTTTACGCCGTACTCAGGAATATTTCACTTATACGACGGCGGCCAGCGTTATGGTGGGAGGAAACCGGGCAGAGTCCGGGAGAAACCCTCGACCATCCGCAGGTTGCTGGCAGGCCTTAACACGTACGGCCGAAGAGGAAGCCAGCATGAGCTGGTCTTGAACTCACAGCGACCGCATTGGTGGGACTGCCGTCATATAAGTGAAATGCGACCTAACACAGCAATCAAATAAATAAATAAAGATATAAACTGGTGTCTAGCAGGCTCCCTTGTATAAAGTCTATTCTGTGTTTAAATACCGTGTGTGTGTGCAACGATTGATATTGATCGGACTTCCCACATGGCCTGCCTTGCCTGCCCTTAATTCTGAATTCGTTTGCAACAAATTGATGTACAACAAGCTATCCCATACCAAGCCATTTCTATCTATAATTCGGAAAATGAATGTACGTGAAACAGACATCCCTACACAAAACCATAGTTCCCTGTCATTCCGAATCTAAATGAGAGAACTGACATCCATAGCACACTTTCATGTACAAACCCAGGTATGAAACAAAACTGAAATTTCGTAAACTTCAGTGAACAAGGCCATTATACTTTCTGTAAGATAGCGTGTTTGTCCCTTAGTTTCGATACTTTCGGCTCATATTTTATGTCAACGAACACCGAACTTACAGTTTAACGTGTTAAATCTTGTGACCTAATTGTTATCTTCCACATGTACAATCGGTATTTATGTCCTGTTTCGCGCCAGAAATAGCTTTGAGCAAACAAAACAGTTGCCAGAAATGGCTTTCAACATTCAAAACCGTTGCAAGATATACACTGCGTTTTTAAAAAGCTTCTTGCAATAGATTATATCTGTCTCATTTTCAAAGGTGTCAACTCAAGATTATTGTCATCGAAGAAGAGTCAAGTTCGCATTGGTTACCTCGCATCGCTAAAATGTCTGAAAGCCTACCTGTACATCCGAGAGATTTTGTGCTTTATCCATGCAACCAGGCGTTTCCGGTCTACATTTACAGCCTCAGTATGCCACCATTACTTCAAAGTAACATTTTTGTGTGCAACAGACGCCCTGTAGAAGGTTTGGATGTCATTGAACTCAATTTACTCGATTTACTTGTATCCCAAAACACGAGTAAAGAAGGTTCATGGGGAGGTCAACTGTCATTTCTGTGGTAGTTCGCTATTTCGGTATTGTGTGCCTATTGAGTGATGGATAATTCGAACAGGACTACTGAACCCTGCGAACTTTTCCACAGCACATGCAGCCTAGCTCGGAGCCGTGATATCCGATGTTCAGTCCCCATAAGGTTGATATGCTTAAGAATAAAATCGCCATTCTTTCAATTTCGTTTTCAGAATGAAGGGATAGGTCAGGAACTGGTTGTCCAGTGTCAGTATATTCTTTAATTTGAAAGCCTCATCGTGTATGGAATGAGGCAGCATGTACTATACAGGTACATGCACCTTTGGGAACGGTCTGTTAAATTTGTAAGCAGACGTCGTCGAGACATTCACGACATTGTGTTCAAAGCGATGGTAAAATAAAGATATGCTAACAAACACGAAAGAAAGAAACAATCAAATGCCGACCACCTGTCCACAGAAATTAACAAGTAACACCTTCTGGAAATAATACTCCATCGCACGAAATAATTGCTGTTCAATCTTCAGAGCAATAATGACTTGGCACTGTCCCAGTCAATGTTATATTTGTGTAGGTGTGACGTAGAGTGAATGAATGGTGTGATGACTTTGTGTCAACTCTGTTGACAGCTTCTCTTGGCATGAATTCGTCCTAATTTTTATATTTTATATGCCTTACTTAGTTCTTTTGTGGCTTGAGTTATTTGTCGTTTACGAAGCTGGTCTTGCGACTTTTGATCCGGAACGCCCATTTTCGTTGACGAATAGTATATATATGATTGTCAGTTTCGATATTTAGGTTTATAAATTTGACAAATAGGATATCGGGAGCACTTGATCAGGCATGGGCACGCAAACATACACTTTGCCTCTGATGGATTTATTTACTTATTTGAGTGTTGTTTTCCGCTATACTCAGCACATTTCACTAGTACAATGGCCAGCATTATGGTGGAAACACCCCTCAGTTCCTGGAACTGATAGTCCAGAGACCACCTGTATAACCGGAATCTAAGAAACAACCGCAATTAACTGGAAGAACTATACTCGTGACTGTTAACTTACTCATCTGTGTGAAGTGGGTCACTAAAACAAGGATATGACTCTGGAGTTTTCTGAACTGCATTAGGTCTGCTTCGGTAGGAAGCTCTGACATTTGAGCCAGCTGACTCAGTCTTTTCTGTCGATATGTAGAAGTGCTTCTTAGATAAATAGCTTCCAACATTACTTCAACCTCAGCAGGTGGTGATAAGTTTTTGTTGTTTGTCCGCGGGTTAAACGCGCCGTGTGTAGCAATCGTCTCACTGTTCCTTTGGGACACTTTTAAAACGTAACATATCGGTGTTCATTCAATCTTTATCCTTTATTCGCTCATTCATTTGTTCGATCATTTATTTCATTTATTCATTTATTCATTTCTTCAATGATTCATTCAGTCTTTCTTTCTATCGATCCTGGGGTCTCCGTGCCCGAGCGGATTAGCGCGCTAATGCAGGGTAACTCACCATTGCAATCGCTGTGAGTTCGAGTTCTATAGGTTTAAGATAGTTGCTTCCACCCCGGTCGTATGTCTGCAGATCCACCAGCAACCTGTGGATGGTCGTGTGTTTCTACGGGGGACTGCCCGGTTTCCTCCCATCATAATGCTGGCCGCACTCGTATAAGTGAAATATTCTTGAGTACGGCATAAAACACCAATCACATAAATAAATAAATAAATAAATAAATAAATATATCATTCTTCCATCACAACTCTATTCCCCATAGTTCGATGATTTGTTCGTTCATTCTTTCAATTATTTGGGTCAATTCGTGCAATTCGTTAATTCATTCATTAGTTCCGTCGTTACTTTCTTCGTTCGTTCATTTAGTCGCTTCTTTCTTGCCGTCGTCCGTACGTTCTATCAGTCCGTTAATTCTTAATACATTCCTTCCATTCATGAATATATTAATTCACGTGTTCAGTTCATTCCCTTTATATCCATATTATTAAACCATTCCATTTCGTACACGGGAACCTGCGCGACCGAGGGTTTAGTGCGCTAGTCGTTGATGGTTGTAGGTTTCTTCCGGGCTCTGCCCCGTTTCCGCGGCTCCCACTATAATAATGACAGCCGTCGTATAACTGAAATATTCTTGTTTACAGCGTAAAATAAATATTTCGCACACTTTGTGAACTTCACACCTTTAAATCAATGACATGAATTTCCGCTATTACGTATGATAACTTAACCTTAGTTATATTAAGAGACCAATAAAATTATTGGACAAAACGTGCTATACATAACGAAGGCAAGCAGTAAATGAAATCCTCAGCGAGGTCACACGTACAGGATTGTATTTATTTATTTATTTATTTATTTGATTGGTATTTTACGCCGTACTCAAGAATATTTCACTTGTACGACGACAGCCAGCATTATGGTGGGAGGAAACCGGACAGAGCCTCGCGGAAACCCACGACCATCCGCAGGTTGCTAGCAGACCTTCCCACGTACGGCCGGAGAGGAAGCCAACATGAGATGGACTTGAACTCACAGCGACCGCATTGGTGGGAAGCTTTCTGGGTCATTGCGCTGCGATAGCGCGCTAATCGACTCGGCACTGAGAGGTTAGAGCAAGGAAACAAGACTGGTCGATCCGGTGTCAGTATAATGTCACTGCGTGGGGTGTCATGTCTGGTGTCTTCGGCATGATGCTCCAGTGACGGCAGCATTTTGGTTCCATGCACTGCCCCTGCCACAAGGAGACACAGCCTATCTACATTATAAATTGTTGAGTACGACGTTAACCCTAAGCAAACATTCATACATACATACATACATACATACATACAAAAACGCATTTAAATTTAACCATTTCTTATCCTTGGAATCGTCACGCAATATGTGCCCATATAAGTGTGGAGTGAAATCCATCTGCGCAAAATTAGCTCCAACCATTCACTATAATACCGTTAACAGACACATTTGTACAACGTTGTCCAATCATATTCTTTAACACGCGCCTACACCAATTTTGCTTGCTTATGCAGAGAAACCGACACCAGATCGTGACAATACATCTCAGGATATAATGTAAAAAGGGAAAGGTATGTAAAACACGTCTCCTTTTTCTAGACCTCACGTAAAACGTGATTTTTGAAGAATACATTATTATTATCTTCTCAATATAAACCATATCACACTGGTATATCTTTGTAATAAAAATATCCCTATTTATTTATTGTTTTAACCACAGATTTAGACCTTTTTAGTCCGTCAGTCACGAAGTCACCTTTTATTCTCGGCACAAGAACGATATTACTGCGTGCCTGGTGTAAAAGTGCTACCCACAGTAACGCCCCTGCATCAAAAGATGCAATGAAGAGAGAGTCGTCTCAAAAGCAAGAGAGACAACTTTTCTATACTTATACTCCGCAAGATATTGGTAAGCTCCTCTGTCAATTCTCGAAAAATGTCGGCTCAAAATAACAGGGGTTTTTTTTTCTCTTTTTTTTCTTTTTTTTTCTTTTCAGCAAATCTTGTCTGACAAGTGACATATTATGTTTGCAAGAAATATTAAGTGGACGTGATGATGAATGCTACCATATGCTCAAACAAAACCCTTACGAAAACAAGGATGGTTGCTTAACGCGGTCTTCTCAGAATGGATGAGCTTTTAATGAACAATTTCCGGTAAAATTCCACCAACTCTTAGCAATGGATTTCAGAAAGATCCTGTTTGGGAACAGTGGACAATCATGCAGCTATTTACTCTTCTGGTACGATTCAGGATGAGCTCGTAGATTCACCCGAACTGCGATCATAAATTCCTAAATAAAACCCTGATCTGGTATAGATTTATGCATCGCGTCGTCCTGATTTAGGCACTGTCGACGAACAGATAATTCATACCTGCATACATCTGTTCCGTTTTATTTTCAGATTAACAGTTGGAATAAACCAGTGGTGTTTTGACGAAAGTTTTTTCGCTTAGATGTAACTCCGCCATGTTTCTACTCGAAATGTCGCAGAAAACTGGTAACGTTTCCAGCCAAACACCGGGTCACGTTAGGATGGGAATAGATGCGGAAAATAGCTATCAACCCGACAAAGTGAAGGCATCTCGTGCCCCGAAATCGTTTGATTTGATACATATTACCGTAGGATTAGTGTGTGTTATGAAGCATCTCTTTATGGATTGTTTGTCGATAGAAACCATCTTCACCCAGGTTAGAACAAAATAACATGCATGGTTCAAATCCTAGCGTTCTGCGGCAGACAGTCATAGATCTGTTGGACCTGCTACACTCAGTGTGGCTTAGTTCTGCTCGGCATGTTAGCGCATCGTTAGATTAGTTGAGTCACACGTGTGCGGCTGACACTGTTGTATGACATTATAATTCATTGTCTAAATGAATGCACCCACCCGAGGTTTCTTCCCTCATAATTGGTGTCCACCGTTTTATAGGAGAATTTTTTTTGGTTCAGCGTAAAACACCTAGGAAATAAATAAATAAACACATCGATGTCTAGCAAGCTTCCTTCTGTAAAGTCTCTTCTGTCTTAAATACCGAATTTGTATGCATGGACTGGCAAATAAAGAAAGAGGTCTTACTGAATGCCTGGTGCTAGAAAACACCACAAATATCACTATGGTGAAATGGCCATCTTTTTGTCATCTAGTGTTTTAACCCCTTTGAGCAAGATAAAGTCAGTTATAAAAAGTGTTGAACATTATGTATTTTACATTTTGTGTCTCTTTGTACTTATCATTGCATGTTTTCCATGATATTTCATCGAAATCTATAGGGTTTTTTCCACCGAATTGTATATATAGATATATATATAGATATATATATATTGGCAATATTGGGACTAGACTCTTCAGCAACCAGCACCTAATTTAAAAATGCGCAAAACCATCCACCCGTGTGTCGTGCGACGTGATCACGTGGCCATTCTTGTGTGAGACGCTTTTCAGGAACGAGCCCTTTCTTTACCAACATTTGCCGGTTAACACATGATTCGTGGAAAGATCGCCAGGAGCTTATACCACCCGATATGTGAAATGCTCTTCAGAACGTGTCATTTTTTTAACAACATTTGCCGGTTAACACATGTTTTGTGGCGAGTTCATCAGGTGTGAAACGCGTTTCACAACGCATCATTTCCTTAACAACATTTGGCCGTTAACACATGTTTTGTGGCCAGTTCTTCAGGTGTGAAACGCGTTTCACAACGCATCATTTCCTTCACAACATTTTTCAGTTAACACATGTTTCGTGTCCAGAAGGTGATATCATCCGATGTGTGAAACGTGATTCAGAGCGTGTCATTTCTTTCACATCATTTGCCCGTTAACACATATTTCGTGGAAAGATCATCAGGAGTAAATACCATCCGATGTGTGAAATGCTTTTCAGAACGTGCCATTTCTTTAACAACATTTGCAGGTTTACATATGATTCGCGTGGCGCTTTCTCCAGAAGCTGTTATACATTTCGACTTAAAAAGGTTAAGAAAATAAAAAGAAGAAAAATCGGTCGAATCCAAGCAGATTGATATAAAGTTTTACAGGGCTTCTCTTTTCTGTGCGCATAAGTTTTTCTGTACATGTTACGAAAAACTTCTTGTATTTCATGAGCCACTTTCACAAAGCTTCGTAAGTCATTTTTTCGCAACCTTTCTCTTATAAAATGCATTTGGTTAAAGCATCATAAAGCGACGTGATTTACGAGAAAAGTTGCGAGAAATAGATTTGCGAAGTTTTCTTTTCTTAGGTGGGTCCCATATGCCTATAACTTTTTGATGATTAAGCTATGCAATATTGACTTTAGTCATAATATCACTCTTACTTGTACTCACCCTGGGTTACTTCTCGAAGTCAGACTCCCTTTCTTGACTTGACCGGGGTTTATCCGTGTATATATTTCAGTAATCTTCAAGTATATATATTTAGGGCCAGTTTAAACCCTATACATACAGGAACAGTGGAGACTGTCGGTTGTGAATGCGCATCCTTGTCCGAGAATCTAAGTAGTGCTTACTCACACCAAGGCGATGCATCCGGCATACATCCTCTCTGCTGTTTTTTCCCTTCCGCTTGCTCTGTCTTTCTCGGACCTCTTCCAAAGTGTTGCTCTATACTGGCTCTTGACAAATGAGATATTCTTTTCACTCTTTATGGTTAGACCACAGCTTTAAACACCTGCAGAGAGCAAAACTGAGAAGCGTAATTGAAAAGAGTGTACATGTGTATACTGTTTGGAAAAGTCTCACGGTCTTTTTACCACATTAACTTCGGTATTTCTACGAGGGTTTTACCACAACAGCCGCTTTAGTGGTAAAACACCGGTAATGGCAGAAACATGTGATCTGTGTTGGGATCACATGCAATTTGAGACGATGATATTACGTGTGACATTTTTACAGCGAAAACATCGAGCAGCTTGTTAATTACCAGGCGTTTCACCCGTTATTTTACGAAAATGTTCTAACAGTGTTTGGTCTATAATAGAACAAAGAATCTAAAAAATTAGTAAAAAATACATATATCTGATTAACATTTATGACTGGAAGCTGATATTACATTGTCTTGTCAGTACAAATCATAGTCGTGAGCGATTGAGGCCTTCGTGAACAATGCAACGCCTAAGTCCGGCTCTGGCTTGTCTCAGCTCTGCTTGTACGCGATGAGAAGATCTGCCAACAATCTGCCGATAGCCGTGGGTTCCCTCTGGCTCTGACCTGTTTCCTATAGTACCGTCCTCGTCCCCTCGTCCCGAGCCTTGTGGGTCCGAGACCCGCAACACATGCTTCGCAACAAATGGTGCGCGAATAGTGGCTTTCTCGTGTCACAGGACGAGGTGTCCTCATCCGGCTTCCATAGTTTCCTCCAAGCGTGTAATGTTGGAATATTCTTCAGTGCAGCGTAAAAAGATAATCAGATAAATAGATACTGAAAATCATGCATGATCGCTAGACGTACATTCTTCAATGTACTTCAGCTTGTGCTGAAGTTGAGAAAAGATTTTTCAGACTTTGTAAGCACTGGCTATATACACCAATGGGAATCTATGAGAAGTTTCATGTCCAGAAGACATGACGTCATGATATTCGTTATAAATATATTTATTCATTTATTTGATTGGTGTTTTACGCTGCATGTACTCAGGAATATTTCACTCATATATACGGTTAACATGGTGAGAGGAAACCGGAACATGGCGACCCCACCTCGGCAGTTTCCATTCCAGTTGGGGTTAGCGAATCAAGGGTGACACTATAGAAAACATGCTGCTGTTAAAGAATCAAAGGCTTCGGTGGCAAGCATTTTGCACAGAAAGTGGAAAAATATCATATTTTTATTTTGTTGTTAACTTGCAAAGCCTATAGCTTGATAAGTCCTGAAATGTATGCTTGCTTAGTGTGAAGTACAGCCCTTAGCTAAATGCACCTATAATTTATCACTACAACACAAATTCCTATGATATGGTTAAAAGAAAAGATAACACTACACCAAATGAATATATGTACAGATAAAAAAAATCCGAGAGTATTTCAAAAAAAACCTCTACTTTTATTTTTGTGATGTATGATAACCGAGACATCGCAGTTCAGGTAACCAAAAACTCCCACGTAATAAAATTCGAACGGGGCGCCATGTTCTCAATTTTCTCAACATTTCTACCACTTGAGGAAGCATCTGTTTCCGCTGAGAAGTCAACCGTTCCTAGTTCACTATTTTGCCTTGCAGAGGTAGTGTGAATTCAGCTGTTTCCTTTCTGATTACGAGACAGTTACGAGATAAGTGATAAACTTTAAAGCCATTTTCAACGGGAAATACATAGCCTTCGATTGTTGTAATGAATGGGACCGTACTGCGCACATAAAAGAGTGTCTCACTTTTTATATTGAAGAGTATAGGGTACGGATGACGCAACATCAGGGTTCCGGTTTCTCTAAAATGATGTATCTCATGGCCTCGTAAGAATTCTACATTAAAAAATGATTCATAGAGTTACAAAGCACGTTACAAAAATGCCTAAGCCATATTGGTCTGCATGGACTCCTCTTCTAAAATAACTTCGGTTCTAGTTTCTGCTGTCTTTCGTTTTACATACTTACTTCCCTTAGTGTGTTCGTGAAATCGGCCCGAAGGGGGTTATTTTGTAACCTCTTTACATGTATGCGCTTCACGGTTGAATATTTGAAAAAAGGCTTTGTAACAATACCGATGACATGTTCATGTTGCTTTGTAACAATAACGATGAAGTGTTGACTTTGGAAAAAAAAATTACAACAGTGTAGACAGAAAAACTGTATGAAACGCAAAATATAATCCTATACCCAATCCATAGAAGTAGAGATTCTACCGCCTCTCAGAGCATCGTTAGGGAGTTTCTAAGAAGGCAGCATATAAATTTGTGTTTAACGCTAAAGACATCTTTAGCTGCTATGTAACATTTTGACTGCCCTGTAGCGTATTTTGTACACTTTGACATTTCATGGCAGTCTACTTTCTTTCCATCTCTCTTCAGTTTCTTTTCAGGATCACAATTCGTAAAATATCCACTGAATTGCTTAAAACAGTTTCTCATCACATGCTCTGAACAGAACACATAAATGTGGCCGATGTCGGAAAAAGTGCATCTCCAAGATGTACAGTTTTATCACCGATACCAACTAACATGCAACAGATATACATACATTCGTTTTGGTCGTGTAGAAGGCTGCATTATACAGGTTGACATAAAAAAAAAGTCAGTTTTATGTTTATTACATTTCCTGACGCGGCTGAAATTACATCGAATCAAATTGAAACATTTCCAAAGTAAACAGTCCAACCAATCATACAACCGTCTGCACTATGGTGAAGATTTTCTGCTTGGGCCTACTGGCAGATGACTGGAATTTATTTATTTATTTTTTTTTATTGATGTTTTACGCCGTACTCAAGAATATTTTCATGTATACGGCCAGCATTATGATGAGAGGAAACCGAGCATAGCCCGGCGGAACCCATCCACAGGTTGCAGGCAGACCTATCCATGCACTTACCCCTGAGAGGAAGCCAACGTGAGCTGGACTTGAACTCACAGCAACCGCATTGGTGAGAGCGTCCTGGATCAAAGCACTGCGCTAGAACGCTAACTCCTCGGCCACCGAGGACGGCGGAAAAAATTAAGTAAGGGGTTAAACAGCAACCAAGAAATCAACCAATGAAAACTAAACCAACTGAACGAAACGTTCATGCACGTGCATATATATCCTATCTCGTTGGGAGTCCATTACACCCAGTGTTCAGTCAGGTTCGAATGCTGGCACCTTCGGCATGTTCTGTTCGATGTTGCTGTATGTCGGCGGATTTGTGAGGTAAGCTAGTTGAGGCGGTGTGACGATGTCGTCCCGTCCCGGCGCTGTATGTACGTTTTCTCCATGCATAATAAACACTCACCGCAATTATGAATATGCATATACTTTCTGGAAGTATTCATTTCTTTCACGTTAAAAACCGATGAAACCAGAAAACAACGACTTTTTTTCCGCATGACCACTGCTTTAAGTGAACAATCCTTGAGTACTTAAAGGGAAACAGAAGTAGCCCAGGCTACACCTAGCCTATTACAGCTGAATTTTAGGTATGGCACATTGATTCAAGCGTGGCTACACCTAGAGGCCAGACCCCAAGAAACCATCCCTCAGAAAAATTTTCCGTTAAATCCTATATTTCAGGGATGACCGATGGCCTTTCGGTTGATCTCACGGATCAGTTCCTTCGTGATTACTGTTTAATTCGCTAACAGGAACTCCGTTGTATATTAGTTATCAGGATTAAAGGATTATCCGTTAGATGAACAGAAATGCAACACGTCATCCCTCAAATAACGGGTGTAACTGAAGATTTTTTGTTTGTTTTTCAGGGTGATCTCCAGTGTCAGCCACTATATGTCAGCGTTGATTCTGTGTCTCACACAGTTTAGGGGTGGAACAGGAACGAAGTCGTTCCAGGGGAGGCAACTTTTGCGAGGTTTGGTTGAAATCTACCCTATGGTTACTGAAGTATCCGTAAAAGCATAAATCCACGAAGAGCACCCTGGAAGGTTTTTGTGTAAAGGATCTTTGAGTACGAGTAAAATGGAGCGCCATGTATCACATCCTGATTTACCTACATTATTTACATATCTTTAACTTTTCACTTTCTATTTTTAGAAATCTCTAGAAATTTGCCCACCAAGCGTTACCATCTTTAAATAAATATAAACCCTTTATTTGATAAAAAGCACATTTGGTGTATATCAGTATACACTGTGTATATAAATTCTTCCATTCCCAGTTATTCAGATATGTATATAAGTCGAAGTGGTTTTCTCCCTATAAATCTTCTAAACAAATGCGCATTTATAAATCCGGTTATCCAGGTGTTTCACCGAATTGATTTCACTGGTTAATAAATAAGCCTAAAAAACATTTTCTGTTTGGTATTTCTCAGCGACCAATGCAGCTTTTCTTGTTGAACAGTAATTAAGAAATACAATTATGTAAACTTGTTTAAAAATTGTGTTCCTGCTGGTATACAGAAAGAAAATAAAACGCGACGGGCTTAAGCCTACAAAACATTTTCTGTTTGGTATTTCTCAGCGACCAATGCAGCTTTTCTTGTTGAACAGCAATTAAGAAATACAATTATGTAAACTTGTTTAAAAATTGTGTTCCTGCTGGTATACAGAAAGAAAATAAAACGCGACGGGCTTAAGCCTACAAAACATTTTCTGTTTGGTATTTCTCAGCGACCAATGCAGCTTTTCTTGTTGAACAGTAATTAAGAAATACAATTATATAAACTTGTTTAAAAATTGTGTTCCTGCTGGTATACAGAAAGAAAATAAAACGCGACGGGCTTAAGCCTACAAAACATTTTCTGTTTGGTATTTCTCAGCGACCAATGCAGCTTTTCTTGTTGAACAGCAATTAAGAAATACAATTATATAAACTTGTTTAAAAATTGTGTTCCTGCTGGTATACAGAAAGAATATAAAACGCGACTGGCTTAAGCCTACAAAACATTTTCTGTTTGGTATTTCTCAGCGACCAATGCAGCTTTTCTTGTTGAACAGCAATTAAGAAATACAATTATGTAAACTTGTTTAAAAATTGTGTTCCTGCTGATATACAGAAAGAAAATAAAACGCGACGGGCTTAATTCTGAATTAAACGTGATAGATTCACCTATGGACATTCGAAACCCGAATACATCCGGTGGGTGTTTCATCATTAACTAAATTTAATTTTGATCACGCAGATAACTGCATTTATTTACGTTTGGTGATGAATACCATATCTGCAGTTAATCTTTCACCACTCACAAGTGACCAAACTTGATTCGTTAACGCTTCCATCTGGCCTGTAAGGTGATGTTAAATAAGAATTGATTCTTTCTGCAAGATAATGAATTATGCGTGCAAAACCTAAAATGCAAATTTGAATCAAACTTTGCCAAGCAAGGATTGAAATTAGCTGCCATATCTGAACTAAATCTGGTCACTGTGACTTTTTTTAGGAGGAGGAAATTTATGTAAATTTGTCAGAGCCTCTGAAAGCAAGTTTACAAACTGTTTTGGTAAGTAGTTTTGCGATTGTTGACTCGGAACGCCTGTTAAGTTTGGTGATTGATTTGTTTCAACGCTTAGATTAGGTTCCGGTCGCCGACCCCATAATTATATCCATTTTGATAAAATTTGCAGCGTGTGTATGACCTTATAACTCTTTTTTGTCCAAAAAACTGTAAAATCAAAGTTTGGTAGGCTCCGAACCTACTGATAGCACTGGGCCATCAAAATCTATATCTATACCTATATGAAGACGTATATAAAGAAAGTTAAAGTTATAAATTCATGTAGTTTCGGCTTCATACATAATATATTGGGCTGGGGCAGTATGTTTGTTTATTTATTTATTTCAATGGTGTTTTACGGCAAATATTTCACATACATGTATATGTATTATGAGAGAGCATTATGGTGGGAGAAAATCGGACAGAGCCCGGAGGAAACCCACGACCATCAGCAGGTTGGGCACAAGTATAAAATTCCTCTTATTTGGCATCTCAAAATGACAACATGCTCCACTGAAAAGGAAGATTACAAAAGTTTTCTTCTCGCTTTCCTACCATATTTCAACAACTCAAAATCGTCTAAAACCGCTGCTTCCAGCTGTCTGAAAAGCCAGAGTTTCAGGGGGCTAAGCGGCCCCGGACCCTCACCTGTAGAGCCGGGATTGGGGCTCCTGTGCTTCAGTGCAAACCTCAGATCAGGAATAATTTCCATCAGATATGGCTTGAAGGTGACGGCAAGCTGAAGAGACTTGAAGAGTCCAGGTATACATTATGATGATGATGATGATGGTGATGATGACTGGTGATGGTGATAATGACTGGTATGGTGGTGGTGGTGGTGATGATAATGATGACTGGTATGGTGGTGGTGGTGGTGGTGATGATAATGATGGTGACTGGTGGTGGTGATGGTAATGATGACTGGTATGGTGGTGTTAGTGACTGGTGGTGGTGATGGTGGTGATGACTGGTGGTAGTGGTGTCGATGATGGTGATGGCTGGTGGTAGTGATAGTGGTGTGGTGGTGATGATGTCGGTAGTGGTCACTGGTTGTGGTGATTGTGGTGGTGGTGGTGGTGGTGGTGATGATGACTGGTATGGTGGTGGTGGTGGTGATGGCTGGTAGTAGTGATAGTGGTGTGGTGGTGATGATGTCGGTAGTGGTCACTCGTTGTGGTGATTGTGGTGGTGGTGGTGGTGGTGATGATGACTGGTATGGTGGTGGTGGTGGTGGTGGTGATGGTGATGGTGACTGGTGGTGGGGGTGACGATGATAGTGATGGTGATGAATGGTGGTGGTGATAGTGGTGTGGTGGTGATAATGTCGGTAGTGATAGCTGGTGATGGTGATGATGACTGGTGGCGGTGATGATGGTGTGTATTAACTTGAATCCACAAATTCCCTGTGTGATGTGAGTGTTGTACCTGCCCCTTGTGTTTCGTCCAATCTTCGTGGATCAAAAGTAAGCCTGTACTCATCGAGGGTAGCTAGCCTATTCTGTTCTTATTTAAATGACACTCTTTTCTGTTTTGTACCATATTCCACCATGTAATAGAGACCACCAGTGTACAGAATTAATTATTTTATTTAGTTGGTGTTGTTGTTATTTGTGTTTTTGTTTTACAAATACGATCCATGTACATATATATTAATAACGAAAGAAAGAAGTCGATAATTTATTGAGACATAAATTAACGTCCAATATATTCTTCTTATGCTATAAATTTAATTTCCTTCATTTCGCCGGTCAGTGTGTGACCATATTTAATCTAACATAAACGATAAAAAAATCAATTGTGTATGGTTTTATGTTCTTTATCCACAACACTTTTAATTTCATCATATCGGCTAATGTGTACACGTATCGATTTCATATTTCACGGCTAGCGTGTTGACCATAGGGTTCTCTTTCCGTGGTGACACGCTCCCAAGGCCGGGCGACAGCTGACAACTGGGTAACCGTAACAACACACCGGGGAGCCCACATGCCCACGATACACCGTTAGTTTTAGCTTTTAAAAAAAAGGCTTCCCGCGCGTCCCATATTGTCCAAGGTGTCGAGGTCTAAAATAAGACACATGTGCATTATTTCCGTCAGCGATCGTATCAATGGAGACTTTCTCATATCTTCAGGCAGCAGACAAGGAGTCAAATTTGGGTCACCACATTTTATAGCGTATGCAGATTTTGGCCTGCTTCAAAAATAAGCTGAACATGTACACAGTATGCATTTACGGGACTCTTATTAACCTGGGGTTGTAAGAGTGCATAGCGCAAGTATTTCCATATGGCCGTGCTGGATGGAGAAGAATGATGAAATCGCCGACCTCTCAGCTGTAGGCCTACAGCTGGATCAGCACTCTTACGTGAGGATGTGACTTCATAACCCGTACGTTGGAGACATATACCCGACCAGAATTCCGCAGGAATATGACAGTTGGATTTATCGGAGCGGGACGTGTAGCCCATGTGATGACACGTGGGTTAATTACTGCCGGTAAGTCTGGACGGGAAATGTACGTGTACAACACAGCACTACGTGTATATATAAATACACGTATACGGGCACCTATAGCTGTCACAGCGGACCACGTGGCACTCTACGTGGTCTACTTAGAAAGGCTTACTTATTACACACAGTAACCTTGAAGACTATGTATGTACAATGTATATATAATGTAGGCATATACACGTATCGGTACTTTATATGGGGGCCTGTAAGCCTGGGACTGAATAATGTTCCATAAAGGCATTTGTGGCTGACACGTAAGTCAAAATGTAAAACCCCTTAATTGGCAAATATGCATAGTATATTGGGTACCGTACTGAAAGTTGAAATATATGATTTAAGGTGAGATAGATAAGGTGGTCAATTTTTTTTGTGCACTTATATAGCCCTATGTAAGACGGCGGTTTGGTTGAAGGGCGAAGGGAAGCATGTATTTAGGCCACGTATAGGCCTAGGCCTATTATATAGGCCTAACATCAACATTTTTTTAGCTATATTGTTTAACGCTTTGTTACTTATTTTATTGTACCGCCAGAGTGAATTTCTTGTGTGTTCGATAAATCAGGAAATGCAGTAAGACGCAATAACCAACTTTATTAATTATAATATTGTCGTAAACTCTGCGTCTGTAGATCTCATAGTACGAGATACATGGTAGAGGCCTGAATGGTAAAAAATATAGTAGAAGTCCGCCTCCGTCTGTTCAACCTAATCCTATAAGTAGGTCAAGCTGCGAATCTTTGTGTTAGCCAATCAAATCATTTCGTGGGAAAACATTGCAGACGATCGCGTAGCGCAGCAAGGCTGCATTCGTGCTCGTAGTCGTAGTTGACAGAAATTCCACGACAGCGGAAGCCGCACGTAGTCTACCTAAAATGACGAGCGCAAAGCCAAGGAAGCTTCCAGAGGACTTTACAATAGGTTGTATCGGCGCTGGAAAAATGGGAAAGGCGCTCTGTGGCGGGATAATCAACGCAGGTACAAGTGACTTCAGGCCAACGTGGCCAAATGTTGTTGTTGTTGTAACTCGTGTTATGTCGGTACATGTACCTAGTAACCTACAGGCTAGGCGAACACCGTCCAGGGCTTTACCGACAAGCTGTTTAATTCTGATTTTTTTTTGCAAATGATTCCGTTGTCTTTGTAAATTAAGGCAACATTGAAAAGCGTTGATGTTGTCGTGCATTGGTAAGCTTGATCATCTGTAAGATTAGGTACTGGACACAGGCTCGAAACCAGCCTGTAGACCCTATACATGCCATATAACAGTCTCCAACATATATATATATAAGATGTAAAGGTGTGAAACGACTTTCGGCCGGCAACCCAATGTCTCCGGAATTCAAGAAATAAAGCCTTGAACCCCCAACTTTTCCACTTGTTTCCCTACCTGGTGCTATTATCTTCTTGAATCCACAGTTAGTATTTCCAAATCAGTTATATTTTGTACCAGTCGCACTCGTATGTGCTATCTGAACCTGTAAGATAATAGCGTCAGGTAGAGAAATGAGAGGAAAAGTTGGAGGCTAAAGGCTTTATTTCTTGAGTTTCAAAGCCGTTTGGAGGTGCCGGCTGAAAGTCGTTTCATACCTTTACTACTTATATATATGTATATATATGCAGGGGGCTGATATATGGCATACATAGGTTTTG
The DNA here is from genome assembly GCA_016165875.1 of Acanthopleura granulata. NCBI lineage: Eukaryota > Metazoa > Mollusca > Polyplacophora > Chitonida > Chitonidae > Acanthopleura > Acanthopleura granulata. The sequence continues at coordinate 13,082,500 of JABBOT010000013.1, forward strand.
TGGGCTGGTTTAGAGCACCTGTGGCACTGGAACTTACACCCCACCCCCCACCCTCATCCCACCTTGCCCCCACCCACTGAGAAATTTTTGAATGGGGTAGATGGGGTTAAGTTCAACTGTCAAGTGGCAGAAGAGGAAAAATGTTCATTCGTTGCTTTCCCCGTTCACAATAGGACAGAAAAGTCGAGGCTGTTTGGCGAAAACTTGATGAAAGCAATACTGCTGACTTCACAAAGTATAACAAATATGACCGCGAAGCACTGGGCTGTTAGTACTGTCGCTTCCAACATGTGCGTGATCACCCCCACACGGAATGCCTATGAACAAACAACCGGCGTAGACCCTGGTCCAGTGGTATAGACGTCTGCCTGGGGATCTAACATTGATGTCCGATGGGAGTTACAATCCAATGATTTTCTCTAGAAACTTCAAAGTAACTTAGTAAATACATTGTTCTGTTATCTACACAAATACACAACTATGTATCATTTGACATTTGTGTAAAACATAGATTATTTATGCAAATTTTGGGACAATCAAATATCTCTTCATTCATTTTTTAACCAATGAGAACGCAGTGAAAACATGTGACATTGTAAAATACAGGACATGAAAAGGCACATACACAGCAACATGTAAATGTGACCCTCAACTTTATCTCCAAGGGTTGTGCTTTGTTAGTGGCTGACTCACTTTTCAGATGTGCATTGTAAAAAGCTGGTTCATTTTGGGGCCCACCATAGTTCAGTGAGCTAGTGTGCTAGTGCAGGCCAATGACCTAGAAGCCTCCCACTAATGCAGTTGGTGGGAGTTCAAGTTCCTCTCCGGCCATACATGGGACAGTCCGCCAGCAACCTGTGGATGGTCGTGGGTTTCGCCCGGGCTTGGCCCAGTTTCCTCCCATCATAATGCTGGCTGCTGTCACATAAGTGAAATATTCTTGAGTACGGCATAAAACACCGATCAAATAAATAAATAAATAAGTATTTTGTGTGTTCTATGAGAAGTTTGCTATCAAGCGGCGGTGATCAGTGTAAACTATTCTTGAACTTTTGTCCCCGACACATTGTAATATGATAAGATTTAGGTCATGCCATCCTTCAGATGTACTGTACCTTAAAATCCTGTCACGTTGAGCTGGATACTCTCTAGATTTTGTGTTTGTTGGTAAAAAGATCAACAGCGTGCAGAGTTTTTTTCTAGCCAATTTCTTCTTAAAAACTCAATTTGAACAAATCAGAAAACTGAAATACTTTTTTCATCTCCAGTGTGTCAAAAAAACACAATTTATTTCACCAATGCAAAATTTGTCCGAAACTCAATTTTCCAATATTTCTATTGAGTGACTAGAAAAACCTCTGAGTATGCTAAGAAAATTAAGTCACAGATATTCGTGTGTAATTTACATTCTTCTGATCTCTGGTCCGGCATCTGTCAAACTGTTGTACCAGATATGTTTAGTAAACTGATGATAGATAACATATTGTGTATAAAAGAGTTAGTGATCTTGAAGCAATCAGACAGTAGCATCTTCATCTCTCGACAGAGTTGTCTCCGTGTTTGTCACTCTTGGGTCCCCGCTTGATGAGACTGAGAGCAACACTGAGCTGAGCCTTGGAGTGTTTTCATATGGTTTTTGTAGAAGCGTCCTCTCTTTCATGGTCTAGGTTAACAAAGGCTGAGCAAGAGGCCCACAGTAACAATAACGAAGGGAGTCGTAAAAAGTTTACTGTGTGTATGCTTTTGTCACATTGACAACATTTGAAAAAGGGCGTCGTCCATTGTTCTTCAGTCTTCGTTCACGTACACCATGAATGTCAGTGCCTTCGTGGAAGACAACGCTTAAACAGCATCCTGTTTTTTACTATAATGGCTAAGGCATCAGTCCTGGTCAGCTGTTTACCCATTCAGGGTGAAGCGATGCTGTTTCAAGTCAATGCAGGTGTTTCAAGTCAATGACTTGAAAACAGTGCACTGGAACATGTCTTTCTTATGGATATACAACTTCTTGGTTTATTATCACGACGTTTCGATGTAGATACTAACATCGTTATCAAGTAGATAACGATGTTAGTATCTACATCGAAACGTCGTGATAATAAACCAAGAAGTTGTATATCCATAAGAAAGACATGTTCCAGTGTACTTCCATCCCAACTTCTAAATGCCACTTAAACAAGTTGAAAACAGTGACTTGAAAATAGCGAAAGCTCCCAGTTGTTTCATTTCAACTTGTTGTGTGTTAAATTCTTCTTCTCCCCCCAGCCCTCCCCCTCTAGGTCTACCCTAATTAAACTTGGGTCTGGCTATCGTAATTTGGTGGTTTGACGTATGACGCCAATCACACTTGATTCCATGTTTTCTGTTAGCGCACGGTGATTTTTACCCTCGCATCAGAACATATTATTTTCATTTTGGGGTAGAAATTGTCACAAAAGGTGACATTATCTCAATAAATCCAGCCAAATAATTATAATTATTCAGATGTCCGCACCAGGTTTTTCAAAATATTATGATGGGGAAACAAGGACTCAGGTTTCATAGGCCTAAATATATCTGCCGTGAATGGAAATGGCTACCTATATTGAGACACCATATGTAAGTTGCTGGCCAAAGTAATATTAACATACTTTTTGTCCCTGTGTTTTTCAGGCATGGTCAAGCCCAGAAACATTTCAGTTCATGATCGAAACACAAACATGCTGGATTCTATAAGGGTATGTAGCGTTCATATACTATATATTCAGCTAGATGGACACAGTGTGGCTGTTCGGACATTCATCGTAACGCTCACTATCCCTGCATCATGATATGTACATGTGTCTCTCAAGAACACTGTCCCACATGTATAAACGCCATAGTCCATCTCGATGGAACCGGTCTTAGTTGTTGTTTTGTTTTGTTTTATGCCACTCTTAGTTGCATTATTTATTTATTTATTTATTTGATTGGTGTTGTACGCTGCACTCAAGAATATTTCACTTATACGAAGGCAGCCAGCATTATGGTATGATGAAACCGAGCAGAGCCTGGGGGAAACAGTTGCATTATGGGAACCAAAGGAATACCTACAGATGCCATTGAAAGATATTAATGGACACTAAAGTGTGTGTCACAGTGAATGTCGGAATATTAAAATGACACACACTGACTTGTCTAAGGGTGGATTGTATGTTTATACATCATATGTGGGATGGTCCGCCAGCAACCTGTGGATGGTTGTGGGTTTTCCCCAGTTTCCTCCTGCCATAATGCTAGCCGTTGCCATAAAAGTGAAATATTCTCTAGTATGGTGTAAAACCCCAATCAGATAAATACATATACTGTTGTGGTGTAAAATGTGGTTATCGTAAAATGCTTTATCTGGAAGGGACTTCCATGGCGGAGGACTAAACATGCTAACTAGCGGTGACTTAAGAGTCTCTCATAAGTGTGATCAATTTGAGTTCAAGTTGGGCCCAGCCTGCATACTTCCTCTCCATCCGGAAACCTGCGGATGGTTGTGGGTTTCCTCTGGGCTCTGTCCGGTTTCCTCCCACCATAGTGCTGGCTGCCGTCGTATCAGTGAAGTATTCTTGAGTAGTGCATGTAACGCCAATCAAATAAATAAATCACTTTACCTGGTGCATTGCAGGGATTGGGTGTGACTATTGCCAAGGACAACCGAGATGTCGTCAAGAGAAGCCAGTTCGTAATTCTGGCTGTCAAACCTCACATTGTGCCCGTCGTGCTCAAAGAAATCCACAAAGTCGTCGAACAGAATAACCTGATAGTATCCATAGCAGCTGGTGTTACCATAGCGACCATAGAAAATGTAAGTGCGGTATTCGCTTAAAAAATTTGCCCTATAATGTGAATTTTTAGAGGCAAATAAAAGTTATTAGGGTTCATGTTGTCCGGGCCAAACATCTGTTGAAATTGTTCCAACTACCATCGGAAACTTGTGTTTGTACACTCTGAGATCCCCAAAACTACCAAATATAAAGAAACCAAACTTGACAGTCAGGATACTGCAATGGTTAGAAAACCATTGACACCTTCAGAGTTTTGACTGCACACGTGGTTTGGCCGTCATATTGAATTTTATTTGATAACCTTAAAAATTTTCTTGTCAGAAACCGCTGGACTGAAATTAATGTATTGTTGCTATATATGAAGGCCTACTCGCAGTTTGAAAAGTTTTGAATTTTGTAAGCAGATGTCCTCTGCACCCATCTTTAATTGGAGATCGAGGATAAATCCCGGGTCGAGTCACACCAAAGACTACAAAAATGGCACTTGCTGCCTGGCTTGGCGTTTGGTACAGAGAGGTTAGTGCAAGGAAACAGGACTGGCCAGCCTGGTGTTAGTATAATGTGACTGGATATAGTGTCATGTCTGGTGTCATTGGCATGATGTTCCAGTGGCGGCAACTCTTTGGCGGCATGGAGTCGCCCTGCCACAAGTAGCTACAATTTTCTCTCTGGACACCAGCTGGAGAAGAGCTGTTAGTCTGTCAATATTCCTGTAATGATTGGCGTGTGAACTATTGCCAATTCCCAGCCATACAGACCACATGGTGGAAGAAACTGTCATTCAGAGTGAGTGTCTGAATAGTGGTGAACAGCATCAGTAGGTGGGTAACCAATGAAAATCACCTTCTGACCTCTATGTGTCAGACCATCTAAGAAACTAGTTGTATTTTTTCTGATTGTTGCAGCTTCTGCCTGAGAAAACCCGAGTGATTCGCGTGATGCCGAACACACCGGCGCTGGTGCAGACGGGCGCGGCTTACGTGTCCCCAGGGACGGCCGTGAAAGAGGGGGATGTGGACCTAGTGGCAGAGATCTTCAGTAGTGTGGGCATCTGCGAAGTGGGCAGGGAAGAGCTTCTGGACGCTATCACTGGTCTCAGCGGCAGCGGGCCTGCTTACGTGAGTAATGTGGAACGTGCCTTTCAGGCCAGGCCATCCTTAAAAAACTGTTCGTTGGGCGTAACACAAATCTTGAGAAAAAATAGGGTCGGTCAGTAGGGAATTTTTTTTTTTTTGTTATCCTTGAAAAGGATAAGGGTTTTAAAGAAATAAATAAATATGGATAAAAAAATGAAAATAGAAAAGTTTTTATCAAAATATGAATGAAAACTTTGGAATAGGCCCTTTTTTTGGAAGGGATGCAGTGGTATTTCACATAAAGTTCGTTTTCTTTCAAGCGACACATTTTGCTTGATTCTTATTTATTCATCCACCACTTTATATCCACTTAAGAGGTTTTTGTGCAGTTTGATCAATTTCTTGTCAGAAAAACGTAAATGTTTGCACCTAAACTATCATTTTAAGGCCATTTTGTGCTTCTGAAACTGCAGTTTTTGCCATACTTTGGGTGAAGTACAAGTACAGCGTTTTGTTTTTCTATTGGATTGATTTTTAATACCATAATCCTTAACTTTCAGCTTCTGCTAAAAATACTATTTCTGCCGGTCAGTCAAATTTTTAACATCCTATCTTTTAACGAACGCCCTGGTGGCCTGGTGATTAGAGCGTCTGCCTTGGGGTCCGCAGGTGTGGAATCAATCCCGGGTGGGGTCACACCAAATACTTATGAAATGGCACTTGTAGCTGTCTCGCTTGGTGCACTAAGAGGTTAGAGAAAGGAAACAAGACTGGTTGGCCTGGTGTCAGTATAATGTGACAGGGTGGAGTGTCATGTCTGGTATCTTCGACATGTTCCAGTGGTGGCAGCACTTCGGCTTAATGTATTCTGAAAACTGTTGTTACAGATTTATGCAGCTATTGAGGCCATGGCAGATGGCGGGGTGAAGATGGGCTTGCCCAGAGATATGGCCCAACGACTAGCTGCACAGACTGCCATGGTAAGGTGATTAACAGGTCAGCTGAGGCATACAAATTGCATCAGGCCATCCTTAAAAAAACTGTTCGTTGGGCTTTACCTGACCCTATGAGAAAAACTAGGGTTGGCAGGTAGAGAGTTTTGTTTTATTTATTCTGGCTCTTGAAAGAGATAGGGATTTTAAAGAAGTTAACATGGAGTGAAAAATTTTAAACTTTTTATCAAACTACCAATAAACACTTGAGTAGGGCTCTTTTTTGGAGGGTCAGTATATATGCCCAACAGACATATTTTAAGGATGGCCTCATGAATAGTAAGATGTGGAGCTCATTGAAACTCAGAGATTAGAACACTGTACTTCTTGTTTTCTATCACTGTGAAGATATTATGTTTACAAGTAATTTTAGATATTTCAGGATAAAATATTTGACCAGATCATCACAGTGGAAGTAAGAATAGTTGAGAAATCATTCTCATGAAATTTCCAAGCCTTTGCCAAAATGTGGTTATACCTCAAGTGCAAGTCTTTATCCTAAGATCTGCATTACAGGTGTTTTTCTACAAATATGTTAACATAAAACATAAAGAATAGCAATCAGAGGATGTAAAGCATTTAAAAAGAATGTCATGTGATATATCCTACTGGCACTTGTAAGTTTCAGAGCCAAAAGTAATAGGGACCTCCGTGGCTCTGTTGGTTAGCACGCTATCGCAGTACAATGACCCGAAGCCTCCCACAAATGCAGTCGTTGTGAGTTCAAGACCAGCTAATGCTGGCTTCCTCTCCAATTTTCGTGGGAAGGTCTGACAACAACTTGCGGATGGTCGCAGACTCTGCCCAGTTTCCTCCCATCATTATGCTGGCCGCCGTCATATATGTGAAATATTCTCAAGTACGGTGTAAAACACCAATCAAGTAAATAAATCAAATAAATAAATATACATACGGACCTATATAGTATTGTGATTATAGAAGGGTTTTTTTCTTCAACATTATTGGTGGGCCTGCTGTAGATTAACAGGAGGACCTGAAATGTCATCCATAAATTGGCATTTTGAACGGTGTATAAATGAAAATATTATATTTGTGATATATTATAATAATATCGTTGCTGAAGCTTACATTTTTTTTTCCAAATGAACCTTAAAACACCTTCCTACAATCAAAAGGACTCCAGAATCAGGAAAGATAAGCAACTGTTAATTATGGATGAGATTCTGAGTCATTTAGGTATTTTTAGGCAAAATTAAACCTAGATTGGCCTTAAATAGCCCTTTCAAGATGGTATTTCTGAGCAAAACTGGGAGCCTGCCTTACAACTTCTAGATTAACTGTTATCCAGATGTTGTTACTGAATTACAGCATCCTTATTAAAGGGGTTGACCCCCACTTCCCCTCGACACCTACATCCACTGCTTCAAAAGCCTTTGGTAAAAAAGCATGTTGGGTAAGTTTGTTATTAAACCCACAGTGTTTGATGAGTTTCAGGCATGTTGAATTCTGAATTCTGTAATTTTTTTTGTTTATGTGTGAACATGCGACCACAATGTTCAGGTACAGTGTACAGCTGTGGGTTAAATGATCATGATTTATATTATCTCTCATTACGCTTCATATTCCGTTTTACCAGGGTGCTGCTAAAATGGTTTTGGAAACCGGAAAACACCCTGGACTGCTGAAGGACGAGGTCTGCTCACCAGGGGGCACCACCATAGCCGCGATGCACAGGCTCGAAAAGGGCGGATTCCGAGGAGCTTTGATAGATGCCATCGAAGCGGCGACACTGCGATCTCAACAGCTGGGAACAAAAGACCCTGGAGAATGATGACAGTGTTTACGGTTTAGGAAATCTAGTCATATTACCTTGCATAATTTTCATGAGTTCTTCATGGTATTTGCAGAGCAAATACAAGACCATCACATTTGTTAGCGACGAAGTTAGCGGATTGGTTCGTACCAGAGAAAGTGTGAAGTTATGAAAGTCAGTTGTACTGATTATCCAGATCAAGAGTGTCAGTTTGTGGAAAGCTACGAAACACGTGGCTTGTTTATCAAACCAAGTGTGTTTGCTACAAATCAAGTGTGTTGGTTTGGTTTATGCCCAAAAAATGGGTGTGAAAATGGGTCATCAAACCAAGGATATTTGTCATAAAGCCAAGTGTTAGCGTTACAAGACGTGCAAAATTATCATGCTGGTTTCTGAACCAAATACCAATATACTGGTTATGAAAACCAAGTGTCTTGGTTAACAACCCAAGTGTTTAGGTTCAAACCAAGTGAACATAGTCATAGTCAGATTGTGTGTATGATCCAGTAGGTGAAGTGTATGATCCCGTGACAGTTGTTTTCTAGTTTTGTAATTAATTCTCCCATGAACAAACTGTACTGACGAAAGTACAGGAAAGAATTACTTTGTAGCCCATGCTTGTTACATGGTGTAATTATCTCCCTTCCAGTCTCCTAAGCACCTGTGTCTAACATTGTGATAATGGGTACTTCATCCATAGACAGCTTCGGCTAAACATGTATATGTATTAGGCAGGAAAGTTTCATTGAGACTCGATTTGGGTGGGAAAACTTCATTGAGACTTCATTTAGGTGGAAAAGCTTCACTAAGATTTGATTTAGGTGGGAAAGCTTCATTGAGACTTGATTTAGGTGGGAAAGCTTCATCAAAACTTGATTTAGGTGATAAAGTTTCATTGAGACTTGTTTTAGGTGGGAAGGCTTAATAAAGACTTCGTACAGGTCAGAAGTCTTCATCAAGACTTGATTTAGGTGATAAAGCTTCATTGAGACTTGTTTTAGGTGGGAAGGCTTAATAAAGACTTTGTTCAGGTCAGAAGTCTTCATCAAGACTTGATTTAGGTGATAAAGCTTCATTGAGACTTGTTTTAGGTGGGAAGGCTTAATAAAGACTTTGTTCAGGTCAGAAGTCTTCATCAAGACTTGATTTAGGTGATAAAGCTTCATTGAGACTTGATTTAGGTGGGAAGGCTTAATAAAGACTTCGTTCAGGTCAGAAGTCTTCATCAAGACTTGATTTAGGTGGGAAAGCTTCATTAGCTTCATCCAGATTTGATTTATGTGGAAAGAAAGGTGCTCTGGCTGTCCCTTGTAGGTATATGGCCACATGTTTCATCTTCATTTAACCTTTGGGCTAAGGTGTCATTTTTGGGTTATGATTGGGACCAAGGTTTGCCTACCTCTAAAAGGGGGATAACTCCAGTGTGTGTACCTCTAATGGGAGAATCTCCGGTGTGATTGCTTCCAGTGTAAGTCTGCCAAGCCTTAAGGTTGGTTAGACATTCCCATTTCACCTCGTGTAATATTCTTCCCCTAAACCAAACGTCACAAAACCCAAACCTGTTTGAAAAACAGATGTCCAAGCTCTTGACAAAAATTGCTGCCCAAACCAGAGATCTGTCATTAAAAAGTCTGTATCTAGGTTCAGTTCATTCAAACTGTGGGTGCGTGGATATTCCATGCGGACTGTTCTCTGAGGAAGAAAAGACAGTCTTTGCTGAGAACATGACAGCGCCTTTTGACACCAACAATGGTACGTGAAATGATGCAAGAAGCCTGTACTATTAGATATGATAGTTTGTAACAATAACATGGTCCATTCTGCCATCCTTCGGGAAAACCTGCCACAAGCTCTTAGAGCATATCGAGATGATATGCTTGGTTCAAAACCACGTGCATCGTTACATGCGTCTAATTACCATGAAGCCAGTTCTGATTTCTTACTTCTGACTAGAAGCTGAAATTTTGACACATCTGTTGAATTCAATTTGTGCTTGAAATTGGAATTTCTCAGGCCAAAGGAATGACTGAATTTGTGTGTTTTTAAGACAAGAAGTGATGAAATGAGATCTCAAAGAGAACAATTCATGTCTCCATTTCCATTCCCTCACTATTTAAATTTCAACTGGGTTAAGGATACTAGAACCCCTCAGGGGTGAAATTTGGCCAAATTTTTTTTTATTTCACACTCTTATTCTGCATTCCATCTTTCCTCTCACTTAAAGATAAAAACCAAATTCAGATTGTAAATACCAAGAATTTGACAAAAAGTATAACAGCTCACTGAAGGGGGATTGTCTGCTGTGAATAGACACTCCTCTGGTAAATGTGTATTGCCTCCTGCTGTAAACTGTGCATAGCTGCTTGTGCAGACTACCCCAGCAGACCAATTAACTAAAACAACATCCTTAAACACCCCACCGGGATGCCATTGGGGGAGGGGTTTATAAACACATTCTAGCAGGGTTGGCTCAGAAATGTCAAGATAAAACACCAATTTTCACTGTGATGGAACATGATAAGATTTGAAATTTAACATAAGTTGGTGCTTGTGTAAACACATTTTAACTGGAGGCAGGGCAATTTGTTATTAAAATTAATTGACAAACTGATTAATGACTAAGTATGTCACACATAATGCTCCCTCAGACTTTTGGGTCTTTTTCTCCTTTTCTATTTTTGAGACGATTTTGTGGTGAAATACTTTTATATCCCGCTTATTTTTCAACATAATGCTATGAAACTTGGCACACATGTAGCTACACGAAAAACAATCTCACAGATTTTTTACATCTTTTCTAGTTTTAAAGATATGAGTAAAAGAGCACCAAAGTTTCAAAATTTTTTCGAAAGTTTTAAATTTAAATGATCACTCAGAACAATCTAAGATGAGTATTAAAAATGTGTGGGTGGTTTTTTTAGCTGAAATAGTAAATCATTCACTGGAGCAATAAAAATTTGAAAATTTTGAAAATCGGCCAAAAAAAAAAGAAGAGCAATTTGAGAAACAGCATTGATTTTTTTCCAGACTTTCTCTTCATTTTGTATAATATTAAAGTTAGGTAAATTTTTAAAGTTTTTTGAAATAAGTCGTTGTTTAGTTCCAAAATATATATATATATAAAAATATTTGATCAATATTTGGGGATACGCAAGGCAAATGGGAAGTTCGGCCCACAAGGGCTTCCAGTGTCCTTAATGAAATCAATCTCTTCGCTATATATTTTGAGTTTTGTTTATGTACTGTTTTCCTTTGTTTCATTTTATTTTTGGTTGAAAATTGCCATACATGTAAAACTGTATTAAATATTATTTTCTTAAAAGATCTCTCCTCCAATGCTGGTTTATTGGCAGACTATCCTGTGTAACAGCTGTCCTGTAAGATTTCAGTCGTCCATCAACGCGGTGTTTCAGCTTCAAGCAGCATCTCTGTGAAACTAGCTGTCTGTCGGTTGGTCTGTCTGGCTGGTTCATCAAACTTTAGATCTCGGATTTGAGCCTTGGTGCAAGGCGACATCGAATTTTTGCAGGATGTTGTAGATACGGCATATTTGAGCTTGTTTAGTGCATTGATTTGGCATGACATTGAACCGATGTGAAAAGCCAGATTTGAAATTAAACTGCTGTAAAAAGTTGGTTTTGAAATTGTACGTACATGTATATCAGTTGCTGCCATGGTTTGAATATATCACAAGTGAATGTCACTATAAAGTAATGTATATTGTTAATATAACCAAATTTTCGGGTTTTGTAATAAATTTAATTAACACTTGATTTTTTTGGCTTAACTCTTTCCGTTATGTACATGTATATTTTAAATTGAGCAGGACATGGTCTATAGCCACTGAAGTTTCTTGCCCTTCATTCACTAGGACTCACGAGGTGTGGCCTCAAACGCGGCCTTGGATGGCAAAATTGTAGATTCCCTCGCACTCTTAACTTTGAGCCCTTGGTGACAATAGCCGATCGACAGCGCTCTTGTGGTCATTTACACAGTCTGATGTTCGTTGAAGACCACTTGTCTTTCACCAATATGGGGTGCTTATCTCGACGTTACATGTGGGAAAGTTTGTCAGTAACTTGCCAAAGTTTTTCTCCACCCTTAAAAAAAAAACCTGTGAAAAGTTCCTTGAGTGTAGCATGTAAGAACAATTGTATAATTCAAACAAAGCATGTGAAGCCCATGTTTGAATGGTGATAAATTGTAATTGAAGGAATTAAGCGACCCCGGCTGTATGGCTCTCTAGTGAATTAAGCGAATCTGGATGACCAATGCGGTCACGGGGCCGAATGCATGTCTCGCTCTTTGGCTTTGGCCTTTCAGGAGATTTATCAGTTACCCAAGGGCGGTGGTAAGTGTAAAAAGAATTGAGCTTGGTGTATTTCATCGGGGGGGGGGGGATAATGCATTATTAACGTTACTAAAGGAACGGCAATATCCTGGGTCCATCCTCCCTTCACCCATTACACACCACCCAGTATAGGTGAAGAGACTGATAATGTATGAAAAATGAGTTTTCTATAGCCGTCGGAGATTGGGAGATAGTCCTGTGATCAGGTGATCTAAACGATAACACTCGGTGTTACGGGTTCAAAGTCCAGTGGTGGACAGGAATTTTTAGATGAGCAGTTGATTTACAGAGAAGAAACTGTCCGTGACCACTAGCTGCGTTTCCACTCCTAAAAAAAAAAAGGCTGAATTTATATTATTTGTTGTTTTTTGTTTTAAGCTTCTAAGCAAAAATGAGATACAGTATCTTGTCAGTATTAGTTAACAGTTAACTATAGTTAACTCTGGCCCGGTATAGATTCAATCACAACGAGAACACTAAAATACTATAGTTTAATTAGATCTCTGCTGGTGTATATAAAGATTTACTTGGTTTGATTAATTCAGGTTTAATATCGCCTTCAACATTATATCGGCCATAGCCCGATGGTGTCTCCATGTAGCAGGCTGCGCCCAATGCCAACATATTTCTAGTGCTGCCTCACTGAAATGCCATGCTGAAAACAATAGCCAAGATGCCCCATTCAGTCACATTACATGGACACCAGGCTGACCAGTTCTTGATCTATTCATCTTTTGCTGAGCACAAAACTAGGTAGTAACAAGAATGGGCAATATTATCTATATTAAAGTCTTGGGTATGACTTCAGTAGCAAACCACGGATCTACCGTTTAGGAAGCAGATGCACTATTCACCGCAGTTACACCTCCCCTTCCACATCCCACCCATGTCTCAGAACAATACACGCACTACAGCCCACCTTCCATATCCCACCCAGGTCTCCGTACAACGTACCCCATATAACCCACCTTCCATATCCCACCCATGTCTCCATACAACGTAACCCATATAACAAACCTTCCATGTCCCACCCAGGTCCCCATACAACGTACCCAATATATATATATATATATACCCCAACGTACCTTCCATATCCCACCCAGGTCTCTGTATAATACACACATCCCACCATCCATATCCCACCTAGTTCTCCATACAATGTACTCACTACAACCCACCTTTCACTTCCAGAAGTGCACAATACGTACATGCCCATTCCACATGTTACTCGATCCTGGTTGCTGTCGTGTTTTATACCCCTCGTTTTGTTTTCAAACCAGCGAATAATCACAGAAGCACATAGATTTAAAATTTAAAAAGGTATTTCAATCGATACTTTAAATATTGGAGTTTGTGACTGCATTGTGTTTAGTTCATTGTTGTTGAATAACCCAATGTTGAATACATTGCGCAATGTATGTCGTTTACGCCAAATAATGTGAACAGGATAAATATTGTGTACCCTTCAGAATATCGCATGTACATAGAGCAGGACTAGCTTTCAGTTGTTTGGTTCAAAAGCATAAACACGTACAGACATGTCAGTTCCACAAACCAGAAACCGCTGCCTTAAGTATCATCAAAATGTCAAAGTGCTTAGAAACTATGTATTTCAGTATACATTGGCACTGTCTGGGGAAAATATGAAAGAACATCAGTCATATCGAAAATGAAACTGTCCAGTAAGATTTCCCGTTATGGTTAAGAGAGTAACCTCCTGTAACCTAGATTTCGTCTCTTGAGCACACGCTGGACATTTATAAACTAGTACATTTCCCAGCTCCACGTAGCCCTGAAGCTCTTGCACTCATTATGTTTAGCGCTCTAAACGTAGCGAGTGCAAGAGTTTCGGGGCAACCTGCATGGAGCTATATATTTCCATGGATTTCTGAGCAATGAGCCAAACTATACTCCGTTATAACCAGTTTTGCTGCCAGTTGTCAATCAAGCTACCCTGGTTTTCAACCAGCGGGTGTTCAAAGTTGCTCCCAGTCGCCAAAAGCCCAGCTGCCCCGAAGAATTATCAAGGATAATTGCATTCATAACTGGAGTATATTTATATGATTTTTTACACTGAATAACTAATGATTTCACACAGACAAAAGTCTGGCCGTCTAGTGAAGCTCTTCAAGGGTTGAGCGGACAGGAGGGGGGTCTTAACTGACTTTATGACTGAACCAAGTATTTACTGCGTAATAAAAAAAGCATGCAAATTCTATATCGTAAATAGCATATCTGTCTTCCTATTCAGTTCTATTTTGTACGTACTCCAATATATAATTTTTTTCTTCAACGCTGTTATGTGTGTGTGTTGGGGGGGGGATTAAAGCCCCTTTTACCCTGTTCTCACACTTTCACCACGTACAACAAAGGAAGACAGCAAAACCAGGACTTGAATTCACAGCGACCGCACTTATAAGGGGCTCTCAAGCCATTATTCTGCTCTACTATGCAACCACTCCGCTACTTAGGCTGATGTCATATGCTTATATCGCAAGAGTGAAAAATAAAACTGATAAAAGATGGAAGAGCAGGACAGTTAGGATAGTTGGATTTAATCCTAAAATGAAAGAAAAAATAAAGTTGTGATGATTGAAAAGAACATACAAAACTGCATCTGAAAATACCCTCACTGATTTTTTAAAATATTTTCCAACCAAATTAAGGTCAGTCAAAAGTTTTTATTGTATAGTGGACTTTATGGACTATATCGAACAGGCTAAAAAACAATGACGTCACGCATTTCTTATAGCGGCTAAACAGCGTCGGATTATTATAATTCAACATTAAAATCTAGATCTAGATGTAGACCTACACGTATATTCATGTAGAACATAACCATATAACAATCAGAGACTGTTTAGTAGATAAAGGGGATGTGTGACGTCCTTTCTTCGGCCTGTTCAATATGGTCCATAAAGTCCACCATACAATCAAAACATCTGACCGTTCAGTTTGGTGGGAAAAAAGTCTAAAAAAAAAAAAGATTAGTGACGGCATATACAGATGCAGTTTTTTTATGCTCTTTTCACTTATCATAACTTCATATTTGAGAGGTCTTTCACTTTAAAGTTTCACCCAATGAATGCTGGCAGCCTACTAGAAGATTCAAACTGGTTTTGAAATCCACCAAGAGCTTGTTTTTACCGCAGAGGTTATTATGCCACTCGATCAAATGTATATAGATCTTTCCAGCAAGTAAACAGTTCGGCTGATTCACTCATTGGTGAAAAGCTGAAGAATGGCGGTAAAACAAGACATGAAACAAAAAAACACATCTCGATACATGTTTTATTTATTTATTTATTTATCTGCTTGTTGGTATGATTGCTGCTCAACGACATCCTCAGGAATATTTTTATTTTCAGTTTTATGAACAGAGGAAACAGGGGTGCCTAACCTAAACCACCGCCCTTTGGTAAGTTACTGATGAACTTCCCCACGTGTGACTTAAAGATATGCACACCATACTGGTGGTCTTCATCGAACGTTAGACCGCCGAAACGGTCATACCAGTGTCGTGAACCGCTTAGTGTCACCAAAGACCCACATAGAGTGAGAGCAGGGGACATGAAAATTCCTTTTCCAAGGCTGGCTTTATATCCCAGGACGGATTTATATACATATATGTACAAAAAAAACAATAAGAATGCGTTTTTCGGTTCATTTTTACGTATGATTAAATATGCTTAAATCACAGCACAACGGACAATAAAACTGGAAATAAAAAGCATATCAAAGTTGATCTGCATGCCCCCCCTAAAGTCATTATACATGCATGGTGTTTTAGCTTATCGGCAAATCTACAATATATTTCACCGCGCTTTTGCGAAAAATTGGTTTGAGGTTTCAGGCAGTCATTCACAAAGTCAAAGAGAGCTTCGCAATTCCTTAACTTCCATTATTCAGAGGGCAGACGTTCGGGATGTCGGTTTTCCAGGAGTAGCCAGGTCGTCGCGTATGGTGTCTTCAGTCATGCGTATCAAATGAGGCAGCATTAATAATTTCTTCGTTTTTAAGGGCCTGCTACAAGGAGTCTTGAGTGAATAAAAGTGTGAATAAAACGACATTAAGCCCACTGGAAAATTCGCAGTGTCTCTGACATCCCGGTAAATGTCGATGTCGTCTCGTACCAAGGTAGCTCGTTAAGTGAATAGTCAGGTGAAAAGATGAATAGGATGTCAAAAATCTCATCGACTTCCCTGTGCTAAAAGATAGGATGTCAAAACATTTGACCGACTTGCCCAGGTTAAAACATAGGACGTTAAAAATTGGAACAGGATGTCTAAAAATGACTGAGTTTCACATCAAAGAAGGTAGGATGCCAAAACTATGACCTACTTGCCCATGTTTAAAGGTAAGATGCCAAAAAATTTTATCGACTTCCCATGTTAAAAAGTAGAATGCCAAAAATTTGTCCGATTTGTCCATGCTAAAAGTTAAGATGCGAAAAAATATGACTGACTTTAACGTTTTAAAAGGTAGGATGTCAAATATGTAACTGACTCGCCTGTGTTTAAAGCTAAAATGCCCCCAAAATATGACCGACTTTCCCAGGTTAAAAGACATGTCAAAGATTTCACGGATTTCCCCATGTTAAAAGGTAGGAAGTCAAAAATTTGACCGACTTGAATGTGGTAACCAACCGACAAAAAGTTCCATCCATAGATTTGCGTGTCGCAGGAAAAAGGCAAAAAGTCACATTCTGGAAGTCAAACAAAAATCGTACCAGAAACTTGATTCAACTCCATCCATAGCATTGTATCATACAAAGGTCTCTGATAGTTGGGGTGCTGAATGACATTTGGAGTTTACAGTTCCAAATGCAAGGGTTTTCCGCGACGTTCCCAAAACCGGCTGTTCCTCGCCATAGTTCAGTGATGGTGTAACTAGATTTTTCACAGTCAGAGTGTTGGTTTCTTGCTCATCTAAATTCTGAACCTGTAAATCACCAAAGACAAATATGAACGAAAGTATGTACATGAGCGCTCTACATGTATTAAACATCCAGATATATTTCCATTTAGTAGCCCTTGTTTTACCCTTTTCTTATGTGTTACTGACGAACTTCCCCACGTCTGGTGTACAAGACGTGGGGAAGTTCGTCAGTAATTTGCCAAAGGCTTCAGGTTTAATCTGCAAAGTGTATCTGCGGCCATAAAATGACCTGCATTGTGCAAGTCAAAAAGGGATAATAAAAAATCAAATAAATAAATAAATTAATTAATACATCAATAAAAATGAATAATAAATGAATCAGTCTGTTATTTTTATTTTTTATTATTTTTTTTGGGGGGTGCTTTTTACCTCCATGTCATCTTCTTCCACCACAGTTTTGAGACGTGTCCTACACGGATCACTCATACGCCTCGAGGATGCCACGCCAGATGAACTTGGTGGTGTTCCAACCGTTGTTCTCTTGTCCGCAATATGGCCGTTTTGGAAGACTCTGGGCACTCGATCAGTCGGCAAGTGTGGATTTACAACGTTGCCATTCCGGTTGTCATCTTCACTCCCACCGGCCATTGCCGCTGAACTGCTCATATTGGAGACGTAACTTGACGATTCAGATGAGGGGTTTTCAAACCTGAGTTCTACCCCATGGCCTGGAGTCGACAGTATGCGTGGTGCAAGATGCTGATTCGGTTTCCTTTCTGTTGAAAAAAAGTGAAAAATGGACATGTTATTTTTCTTGGGGGGGGGAGGCGGGGGGTTTAGCTCATTTGTATGTTACTTTTTTGTGTGCGTGTCTTGTGGGTTAGGAACCAGGACATTTGGTCCAAAAATATACCGAAAGGTATTGCGAAGAGACGTCAGACCTAAACTGCCAGGAGATGTGAGGGGCGGCTGGCCACCTCTTGGTCGCTGGAGTACTCCCTCAATTCTATCACCTAGATCTCGAAAACAACAGATTCTTTTCACATAACACTGGCAAGGCAGTGTTCCTTCATAATTTGCCTCCAAGTCGGTGTATAATATACGTATAGAAGACACTCTAAAACTGCCACAAATGTATTTTTCATGTCTCAGGGCCTTTCTCAACACAGATAATCGGGTATAGAGGACATGCTACTGGGAAAATGTCAGCTTTAGCACCAGTGGTAATACATTAATACCTTACTTTGCCTTTGAAAATGCAAATGTTTACAGGGCAAATGCAGTAATTTTATCCAACAGTTCCTTATGCAATCTCGTACCTCGCCTGGATCTCCGCACCACAAAAACAGACACCAAAACTACAGCAACCACAAGAATGATGGCCACTACGCAGACGATGGCAAGAGTGACAACGAGGATATGTTTGTAGGCATGACCGGAAGTGAGTTCGGTCCCAGGTTGGTCATGGTCCACCAGAACACCACAGGACGAGCACGCTCCACCTGGTGTGCATGAGGACGTTACATTGTCAACCATCTTTCCTTTGTGAAAAAATTTAACAGTTTTCTGGGACATCATCGCGAGTTTCTTGTGTTCCAGACTGTATGTACCTATCTAATCAGAAAAATATATATATTGATTAGATTTTGCCTGATAGCTGGAAAAACGAGTTGATTCGCCGACTGGCTTAAGCCGCGCCCTTATGATGCGATTTTCAGTATCGACTCATCGTAGTCAACAAGTAGGACTCAAATACGACAGTACGTGGGGAGGTCTGCTAGGAACCTGTGGACGTTTGAGGGTTTCCTCCGGGCTCTGCCCGGTTTCCTCCCTTCATTGGCCTATTGCTGACTGCCATTGTATAAGTGAAATACTCTTGAGTCCATACTATTGTCACATTTTCTGAAATTTTGGTAGATATGTTTTCAATCCGGTGAGAAGATGGAGCAATCAGAACAGTGTATAGGGAGCTTATTTAATCCTACTAATCGTGTGTCCTCCCACCATAATACCGACCAGTGTCGTATAAGTGAAATATTCCTGACTGTACGGCGGAAAACACCAACCAGATAAACTAATACAGCAAACAGGACAAGCCAGGTTTATAAGCCGCGGTAAGACGCTGCGATTTATAGCATGCTAAAATCAAGTGAAATAGCGCATGTTCTATTTTCATTCCACATCTAATATGACGAGTTCACTCGACAATGTGACAATGCTATTTCATACACTATTTCAGACAATGTATAGAATTCGCCTGTAAACCCTATGTATATAGAATTTTCTATACATTGCAAAATTCAGCCAGTTAATTGGTTCAGATTTTCTTGCTTTCTTCATTTCTCTAACTATTTATCAAATTATACCACTGCCAAGGCCATCCTACAATTGAGTGGTGTGCTTTTTGTACAAACTTTGCATAATTTTGAAAACTTACTACGACATATTTGGGGGAACCGCCCGAATGCTGTTGTAAACTCCATATTTTAAAGTCTAGATTTCCATTTCCGTCATCAAGGTAAGGTCGGTAACTCCTGACACCAGACCCCAGGGAGACGTTTTTTATGAACTCCGTCACACGTGCGGGGTTTTTCTGGAAGTCCTTACATTTGAACACGGGTTTATCGTGACACAGAAACTCGCTAGCTTTTTCACTGCCGCTCATCGCAGACACCACAGCGTTGATTGTATTTATCACTTTGTACTGATTTCCCCATTTCTGCACGTTCTTGTCGCTAAACTTAAGATGATCATCACACCGTCCAAACTTGGGGTTTTCTGAGCGTCCTGGTAAATTGCACCGAAATGCCTGCTGCCAAAAAGTGTCAAACCATACTGACGATTTAGTGAGCGAAGGTTTTCTGTTTCGCAAGTAATCTTCAAAGTCAATCCAAGGCAGATATGCTTGGTTCTGTAAGATTGACAGTGAGCCAATGCTGGGTCGAAATGACAAGCAGTCCCCCAGTGAAAGAAACACCAAGTCCATCTTATAATGCTTGAGGGCGTCTTCAAAAGCTTTCGCGTTTTGATCCACGCCGATGTACAGTACAACTTTTGCGCCGTTTGCGTTGAGTTTCCTCACGATTTCGGACATGTCTTTATCAGTAGGGTACAGTTCTATAGTTAGCGGTTCAGCCACGCAGATACCCTCGCTTTCAGCCTTCTGGCGAGTGTACAGCATCACTTTACGGCCGTAGTTGTTGTTGATGTAAACGAAACTGACATAAGTCCAGCCGAAGTGTTTTAAAAGAGCCACGAATACATCGCTGGAAACACCGTCACTTGCACAAGTCCTCAGCAAATATGGATATAAACCCTTGTCATCTAGATCAGGTGAAGACGAACTGGGACTTATTACTGGCATGTGCAGATGCTTGAAATATTCCGCCAATGGTAAGGACACGCCGCTAGACTCGGAGCCAATCACTGCTACAACTTGGGACAAATCGATCACGTGGCCTGTAGCTGGGTCCACCAGGGGTGCTTGTCCAGAGAAGAACTGCGTAACGATGGTAACAGCTTGGATTGAGCTATAGCAGTCGTCGAAAATAACTGCTCCGAATTTGATCCGTGTCTGTTCTCGATACTTTTTTACAGCATACAGAAATCCTTCCACCGACATGATGGCATGGGATGCGGACCTGAACGGACCACATCCGAATGGGTCGTCTTGCTTGGGAGCCCAGTGAAGAGAAAAGAACCCTGCCAGCAGGACCTCCCCCGGAAGGTAGACGAAGGGGCTGCGGCTCTCACACTGTGGGCACGGCGCTCTGCAGACGGAGGATAGATTATGGGGTGACTGCACGTGGAGGAATCCATTCTGACGGTAGGATCCAACCTGAAAGTATGACAACATATGTAGAAAGCGCAATTCTTCGAAAGATGCTGGACCCAGGCGTTGAAACCAGCATTTGTATACCGGGCGTCAACCAAAATTGGCCTTCTAAATGGGTCAATAATCAGTTGCTTCCACCAAGCAATTTTTCACTTAAGTCAAAAGTTTTAAACTCATCTGACAACTTATTTAACACTTAGTGGTGCTGAAATTTGTGTCACTTGTGCTCTTTCATGATATACATGTGCCATTCATGCCAATCTTGATTGATTGATTGATTGACTGACGGCTCTACCTGTGCAGGTCGTTTGTTGTCCTAATTTTAAATATCCTCACAACTTTACAGCACAGAAATCTGGTACATATTTTTCAACTGAAAAATAAGATTGTCGCTACAGAGTTTTGCGATACCATATACTGACCGTAAATGAGAGATCAAATAGATCAAACCATTCCTAATAAAAACTGGAGAGACTTGTCGACTCCCAATGGAACTACTGCTACAGAAAAGTCTTTCCTGATGGCAGATATCCACTGCATCGTAGGCTGAAGGCTGTGTTCGGTTTTCTACCTCCATCCTTATACACCTCTACACCTTCACATTTAGTAAAATACGGTCACAACAGAAATATAATAATAGGCCTATTGATGTGGCGTAAGACTTAACCTTTTATGTATCAGTGAAACATTGTAGAGCACAATGTTAAAACAACTTCCGACGTTTCGAAACCTACCCATCAGTCTTAAAAAAAAACACACACACACAAGCTTGAAATGCCTTATATCATAGAAATTTCACAGAAAGTCATACCCAGAAACCTGTACCAACGCTGACCTTTTGGAGAGTTCAAACCTCACAGTACCAATGAAAATTGTGGTTTTCCAAACACGAAATTTATGCGTGAAATGCATCGGATAAAGTAAAAGTAAGGATTTACATCATTCCTTTGCTCTAAAGCCGTACTGGTAGGGTCAGCCAACAGCCTACGGATGGTGGTGGATTTCCCTCGGGCCCTGCTCGGTTTCCTCCCATCATAATGCTAGGCACCATCACCTAAGTGAAACATTCTTGAATACAGCGTAAAACACCAATTAAATAAATAAATAAATACCATACCTTTGTAAAAGTCCCCTGATCATATCGGTTGATGTCGTAGATCCGCTGGTCTAGATTTAGCTTCACGTCACCATTAGCATCAAAATGTACAGTGACATTCTCCTGTGCCATTTCTGGTACAGTGTGGTGCACATCAAAATCTGCATAATGTAAACGGACTCCACGTACTTCGCTCAGGTAATCCAGACTGTTTTTGATCTTGAAAGCTTTGCACAGTCCCGTGGCACCTGCGCAGAGCTTTTCGTGCATCTGCTTCGTGGCCAGACTCAGGGCGTAAACGGCGTGGATGCCAGAAGTGACGTAATCCCCCTGTCTGAATTCCCTACAACCTCCTAGGCTGGAATCATATAATGGTCCGCAGGGTTTTTGAACGAAATCCTTTAGCCAAGGGTTCGTGGCGTTTACTTTGCCTTCGCCAAGTGCGCGAGCCTGCGACTTGAAAAAATCCGCGAATTCGTAGAGTTGCAAAGAGCTAGGAGAAATGCTCCAGACGTTCTGTAAATATTCCTTCCAGGATGGCGCGCCGAGCGTATTGTTGAACAGACTGGCGTCTGTGCCTACGCTGTCCGGGAAAATCCACTGGAGTTTCCTCACAGCATCAGGGTTCTCCTTGTATTCGTCCAACAGGATGTATGACAGTTTCCTCGCGGATTCCCTCTGTCCCAAATGGACGACGCCCAAAGAATGGTGAGCTGTTTCCGCTTGCTTCTCAAGCAGAGTCTTCACCGTCTGCCTGACATCTCGGAGGCTGGATAGTTGTTTCATGTACAGGACACAAATGCTGTTTTCCTCTGCTAGCCTTTGCACATTCCTCGCCAGATCTCGGCTGTATTCGTCGTCTGTGTGCAGAATAGCAATTGCTGACCATTCCAGCCTCTTCACAAGGTATATGATGGCCTAAAATCAAGATAACTTCTACTGGATGCACAATACAGATGTACAAATATTTATACATGTATTTACATTTCCATGGAAATCCGCACAACACAACACCCTCGATCGTTTATTATTGTTTGTTCATGAAGGACGCGTGCACTGCACGAGAAACACGGTGAGTCCAGCTTTGACCAGAAAGACTATACTTCAAAACTGATTTTTTACCTATCTCACATTTGAAACTTTTATTTTACAGGGCAATAATTTTCTTTCATAGGAAAAACATTTAAAAAATGTCATCCCAGCTGGAAATAATTTCAAGATCGGTTCCCAAACACCCACTCACACACCTTACTTTGCTCCTTATCAGATACAGCCGTCCTCAACACGTTTGGATACCGGGTCTTGTTGCTCAAGTCCGTAAGTGTCGTGGCCACACCGATGAGGGGAACCTTCGTCTCGTCCAGGAGGCTGGATATAGCAATTGCGCTCTGACTCCGGCTTGGACCAATGAAACCTTGAATAGTACATTGAGACACCTGAGCATTTCTTTTGAGGAGCAAGCGGATCTGTGTAAACTTCAGTAACCTAAATACATGCATACACCTTATATCCTCAAACAAACATTGTACTCACCGGCAAATCCTGGAGCAGTTTGTGGGCCGAAGTCACCACACCTATATATCAACACAGCCTCCGCGACCGAGGTGCATCTCACCAAACTGAGTGCGGTCGCTGTGAGTTCCAGTCCTGCTGTCTGCAACCTGCAGATGGTCGTGGGTTTCCCCTCTGCTCTGCCCGATTTCCTCTCACCATAATGATGGTCGCCGTCGTATAAGTGAAATATTCTTGAGCACGGCGTAGAACACCAATCAAATAGCCTAATTAAATATATCCCCACACAGCCACTGCCCTCACCTGCAAAGTTTGGAGCAGTGTGTGGTCCACAGTCAATGGCTGATGAAGGAAATTCCCCATGAATCGTGCTTATGGCACGGGCCGAGGCGAGCCTGGCATTTCCGCAATCATCATGCACTGTAAAACCTGGAAATAACGAAAACATTAATTACTTCACGGCGCCTTTGACTTCTTGAATGATTCACCATGTGTAATGGGCCTACTTACAAGTTCTTAAAAGTTCTTGTCGCTAATGGTATCTAGAGACATAGTAGTTACGTTGATAGAGTATTTTCTGTCTCAGCACCTTGTACCACGTTTAGTTTTCCTCGCACTATTTGTGGTCAGTGTTAAGAAGCCAAATGTCCACGTCATTCACGAGGTGGCGCCAGAAATTGCCGAGGGCAGACAGCAGGCCACGGACTTGTTTATTTATTTATTTATATGTTTGGTGCTTTACGCCATACTCAAGAATATTTCACTTACACGACGGCGTCTGGCATTATGGCCAAAGGAAATAGGGCAGAGTTCTTCTCGGCCTCTAAAACTGTGTCTTTTATATGTACATTGCCAATTGGTAGTGTCTTCGTTTTAGGAGTGTCAATATTAGTGTTTACGACCTTAACTGAATGTCACTCCACTAGCCTAGAAAATCTGAAATTTATAAATATCTAGCCTTGTAGAGCAAAACCATCTATAAACCAGCTGTTCCACTTTGCATCCATCAGAAATGCTAATTATCAAGATGCAGTACACACTTTTAGAGGCATTTAGCTGGGAGGCTGAGTAACAAACTAAGAAGGTATAACACAGTTTTCCAACCGATGTTTTTGTGGAAAACATTGGTTTCAAAATGCCACCAGCAATAAAGTCGAGGAGACTGTCATCCGGCAGTAATGTGCTTTTTCACCGGTACACTCTTAAAACACAATTGTTAAAATGTTCGATTATAAAACATGTATGCCGTAAACTGTAGGTCCAAAAATATGAACAAGTGCCATCGTCTTAAAATGCTGCTCGATGTAACGAACATTAATACATGTAACATAACGTTAAAGAGCTTTATAAACTTTTCAGATTCATAATGCAGAACACACAGATAAACCTGGTAATTTAACATAAAGTAGTATTAGATTAAAACATATCCAGAACTATTTGTAAAGTGTTTAATTTCTCTTTATAGAAAGTGGTCACCTATAACATTATAAATTAATGCCTCCTTCCTGTATCACTACCAAATTATTGAATTTATGTACAATAATTCGTTTCTGAAATGAGAATAATACAAAGCTAGGAGTCGTTCTCTTTTTGTTTAGAATAGGGAAGGACAAATTCCCTAGTTCGTAAGTGACTTGCCAAAAGTCGATGGTTTACCCTAGCATCCAGGGCTTCTCATAGCCATAAAAATGGCCGCCATCGTATAAGCGAAAAGTTCTTAAGTATGACATTAGGTAATTATCAAGTAAATCAATAAGTAAATAAAACCGCGTAAACCACTGTCGTCGTTGTGTGATGTATACTATGGACTATTACAGTATCGTGCAATTTTATGTTAACTTTGTGCATAAGGAATGTGTCCTTATACAGATCTACGGCTTACCAGACGGTTCATTGTGAAAAACAGTATTTTTTTTTCTTACAGCCTTATTTTGTTTTTTAGAGAAAAGTATATTTGTATTACAAAGGAAATTTTTGGAGTCATCATGAAAATATGTGTTTAATTTGGAACTTATCTGTTTACATGGGAAATTATTTGTTTACAAGGGAGAGAAATCTTATTTAAACACTAAAAATATATTAGCTTCGGTTAAAATATTCCTACCACGGAGGTAATAACTCCCTACCTAAATAATAATTACGTCGGGTAAATTCCCTTTGTAAAAAAATATGATAAACTGTTTGATAACCCGCCTCACATCCATGTACACAGGCAGAGAAAGAAATTTCAACACCCACACTCCAGAGTTTGCCAACTACATTATTGAGCTAATTATACACAATGAAAGAAAAGTTGGGTCAACAGAGGAGCTAATTCAACTCAGAAAATTGAGTCATGTATATTACCAGATCGGCCGAGTCACTGAAGAATCCTCGAGTTATAATGCCTGACTGATTCATAAAAGGTTGATGAGTCCTTTGACTTATCAAACAATGAGATGAGCCTTTAATAACTTGAGACCAAGACTCCTCTTATAATGTCTATTTGACTCATGAATGGTCAATGAGACCTTTGATTTCTCAAACAATCAGATGAGTCTTTAATAACTTGGTCAATGAGGCCATATGACTCATTGTTCTGAGTTCAGGTCCAGCTCTACTGGAAAACTCAGATTTTTGAGTCTGTTGACCTAAAATTTTTTCATACATGCAGCCATCTGTAGAGAATTTACCTGGAAGGTATTCACTTGCATGGTATGAAAGTTGGTGCAACTCCTCCTAAGAAGGGATACATTGCATTAGTACGCCGGGTAAGTTTCAGTGTTACAGGTATTAATTAAAATACCCAGCAGTAAGCTAACGGTGATCAGGCCTAATAAGAAAATAGGCATGAAGTTTACAAAAATGATCAAAGTTAAACATAAGAAGTTTGATTTGAATTACATGCATGATACACGTGGCAATATACCCCATGGGAAAAGTTGCATCTTTAATATCCCAATCACATGTGTGACTTAATGCATGTGATTCCGTGTGGTTATCAGCAAATGTTGAGAATTTTATAATAATATCCATTTTGGCAGATTTAGATTTTGGCCACTCAACATATATATTGATCAATTAATTCATGCGCAAATTAATATCTAATAGAATTTTCACGTAAAGCACAAACAGTGTTGATCCGAAGAATGAGCTCGTGTTGTGTCCATTTTCACCACACTGCGGATTACCACTACTTTTAGTGTTTTACACCAAAATTCTCAGTGGATCGTTCTGATTCAACAAAATCACTCCGAATTTCGACTTTAACAACTATTACCATGATGATATTTTAACCATTCCATCCAGTTATTTATTTATTATTTATATGATTGGTGTTTTACGTCATACTCAAGAATATTTCACTCATACAATGGCGGCGGGAGGAAATCACCATCCAGTTATCATGGACTTAGGTCAGTATAAATTTGTATTCTGACTTTTATAAGATAGATTTGCCAAGAATTTCTCACCTATCTTAACGCCCGGGATAAAACTCTGTTTGCTCTTCAAGCCAGGGCTGTTTAGCTTACGAACCACATACTGGACTGCCGTCAGCAGTTGCAGAGAGCCGTACACAACCTCCCCGCACGACTTGTCCTCTTTCGGTGCTCGTAAGCTGAGCACAACAGCGAGGTTAACGTCCCCCGGTTCGTCGTAAGTCTTCCAGCGGCAATCCTGGCATATCGTGGGCCGTAAGCCGAGCAGCAACAGCAGAAAAAGTGTAACGAAGCACTGAATCCCGCCGAACTTTCTGAAAAGCGTCTGCGGCGTTACACACTCCATCGCTATGATCTCCTCTAAGCTATACAGGTTTTGGTTCACTGTTCCTTAATTGCAGAATCTGTCGATGATCTTTCTTCCTGTTTTTCGAACAGCGTCTAGTTGCGAAAATAGGAAACCCATGAGTATATAATATAGCCGCCTTTATAGCTTTCGGGTCACGAGGTCCTAAATCATTGGTACTTCCTCGTATGAAGAATTGAATGCCTGACACTGATACGCGTTGTACCCAGGGGAACTTTCAAAAACATAATGTGGGACTATTGTATATAATACAAAAGAATGCCCCAGTTCTCCTCGTTCATGTACAGAGTGGCTGCCCCCACCCCCACCCCACCCCAGAGTTTTAAATGTTGTATTCACGTTTTCAAAACGGCAGGCATATAGTTTTCTATACACAAACTTAATGTGTTCTTACTAACGCGCTTTTAAGGAGGGGGGGGGGGGGTAAGCGAGGAGAAAACAAACTTATGACATATCTATTATATTCATAACTGATAAATTATAATACACCTCATCGTCACCAAGGCCCACACAAGCAGTCCGAGTAAACCTGCAGTCCGGGGTCGGGTTTTAACGCACACTAAGCTTGTGCGTTCGGCACAGAAGTGGCATAATCGCCCGAACGCTGTATTTTCCTAATACATGTATAGCCTATATAACAAGGTGCCAAAGAAGTAACCCCTAACCCTGCCTAACTGAACACAAAAACACTCAAATATATTCCAGTTTCAACCAGCTTCATGCTGATGTATGATTTATTTATTTATTTATTTATTTATTTATTTATTTATTTATTTATTTATTTATTTATTTATTTATTTGACTGGTGTTTTACGTCGTAGTCAAGAATATGTCATTTATACAACATCGGTGAGCATTAGGGCGGGACGCTGATGTATGAATCGACAAACAAACTTATTTTCTCTTGGGTATACCCAAAGCCTGAAACCCGTGAGTTTCTAGGTTTGCTGTTCAGTGGGACAAACCCGGTAACACTGAACTCAGATCGCAGGGAAAAGCTTCGCTGTGATTGGTAACATACCCATGCAGCCAGCATGGTGCGATTAATTAGAGCGAAGCTTTTATCGCCTTGACGGCTTATAACAGTGATTTCCGCAAGGTGAACCGGATGGTGTACATTTATTGAGTGAAGAGCAGACGAAGCCTATGGAGCGAAACAGATCAAAGTATTTAAATGTTTTCAAACTATTTATTTATTTATCTGATTGGTGTTTCACGCCGCAATAAAGTATATTTCACTTATTCCACGTCAACAAGCATTATGGTGGTGCGGGGAAACCGGGAAGAGGCCGGGGAAAACCCATGACCATCCGCAGGTTGCCGGCAGGCCTTCCCGCGCACAATAAAGTTCTTTTTATTAAAAGAACAATGTATGGATAATAGAAATATGGTGGTTTCTTCCCTGAGAAATCAAACCAGAACTGTCGCTATGACGCCCCTTCTCCCTGTTACCGGACTTGTCCGATTATCAAAACAAAAAGCCTACAAACTTTGGTGGTTTCTAAAGAGAGGGCCATGTTTTTTTCACGTTTCGTACGCCAACGTAAAGCCTTGTGTGTCTGTTTACGAACGAACGTCGTTTGGATGAGATTGGAATATTTTTTCGTGTTTTATGTCCAGTTATGACAAATTAGGGATTATATCCCAGCCACCGAAGTTATGTACTATGTTATCTATATGAGGCATAAATAGCGATTGGACGATTCAGCAACCTATGTTCCTGCATGGCGAATGAAGGTAAAGAACCTATTACCGGACGACCAATGCACTCTTCCTCACGGCACGTCTACAGCATATATACTGTCATCACTGACCCCAGAAATAGGAAGTGAGAGTAAGCTACGAATTCCCTATCCCTGTCCGGGACTGACCGCCCCCCTCCCCTCCCGCCCCTCTTATTCCCTCCATCCCTACTGTTTATGCATGTATGTGTGGCGCAAGTCGCTCACTGAGCTGTATATATTTATACCCTTATTCAATGTAAAACACTACGTACAGCATAATGATTTATTTACTCATTTGATTGGTGTTTTACGCCGTATACTCAAGAATATTTCACTTATACGACGGCGACCAGCATTATGGTGGAACGAAAGCGGGCAGAGCACGGAGGAAACCCACGACCATATCCACAGGTTGTTGGCGGACCATCCTATAAGTACAACCGGGGATGGAACCAGCCTATACATTACAATGAAGCTAACTAGAATTTAGTGTAATTCATACCTGTATAACATACGTTGCCAGGTAGTTATGGCTTAATTAAGTATGCACGCTTCATGAAACATACAATATACCGTCTCAACGCTCCTGCACATGTGGTATATATGTATGCAGAAACAGCCGCGAGCAACTAGTGTAATTACATCACGTGTTGATATACACCGAACATAAATAGAATGAATTACAGTTTCTTATCCTCAGGACAGTTTCATTATAAAAAAACCTGAGTGCCAGTGGAGAGACTACTATACAAGATTTGTTGCTGTTGTTTTGTTTTGTTCTCTCTTTCCTTCAACGCCACCTTAGAATCCAAACATTTGACTGCATTTAGTTCAGCGAAGAAAATCTATAAAAATAAAAAAAAAATTAAAAAAAAACAGAAGTAAAGGAACTTTCCGATAACGTTTTCAGTGTCCTTCAACCCTCACCCATTTTCTTCGGGGGAGGGGTGATGTGTTTACCTTTTCCACTCTAAGATGCACGAGCTTTATCGTTTACACGTTCACACCGCCGGTCCCTTCGATCGTCTGCGGCGTATTGCAATGTTTATTACTTACAATCAACATTCATCCAATAAAAATGCTTTAATGTCTGCATTATGCCGCTGAAAGGCGTTTTGTCTGTCGTTATCCTTTTTTGCGCCATCATGCCCACGGTAAAGTGATTGTAGACAGTGGAGCTTGCGCATGCTCTGTGGGAAAGTAGGTATGCAGTATAACCTGGCGGACGCCATAAATATTAAGTGACAAAACTTTAGACACAAGCTCTACACATCTGCCACAAAACTTTTTGTACACCTTTATTTTCAGCTCTGATTAAAGCTCTTGCCTGTGTAAGGAAAAGCTAATACATGTTTCTTGATGTATGACATTCTCAATATGGCCAATAAAACCCACCATACAATCGAAACATTGGACTGCATTTAATTCGGGGAAAAACAAAAATTCAGTGAAATTATTTTTAGATATAGTTTTAATTGGGTTTTTACTCACCCTAACTTCATTTTTGTTGGGCCTTTCCTTTTAAATTCATAATGAATCCACCTATAAGCATAGCCTATTACAATACCACACATAACCTGGACTCTACTTCTTTTATTTAAAATTACTGATGCTCACTATAAAAATTGCGTTTCATAAGAGCTGCGTAACACCACAAGCTCTATTCATCTATTTAACTGACATCCATAGTTTTGCAAAGGGAATGCAGTTTATATACTTCATGTAAATAATTTTAATATTAACTCCGTAAGCTTCTTTTCGAGACGATGATTTATTGCCTCGGCAGAGTGTGCCCTTGACTAGTGGTTAAACTGAGGCGCTCGTATTTCAGTCACTGTGGCACTCGAGGGGCGGGTTCAAATCTGGCCTTTGTCAAGGGATTTGTAGATTACCCCACCTTCAGTTCTTATGAGGCCTTGATGACATTAAGCGGCCAACGACTCGCTTGTGAAGTTTGCACGGCCTAATCCATGCCAAAAGGAATTGCTAATATCTCTGTGTCACATGTGGGAGAGTTCGTCGGTAACTTACCAACAGTTGCACCACGTTGATACATTAATTCTAAACCGTCTGTGTGGCTGGGTGGTTAGAGCCTCCGGTCGCTTCGGGGTTGAGAGTTCAGGGATCTGTCCTACATGGATCGGGTCATACTAAAGGTTTCAAAAATGGTATACTTGGTGATACTCTCGGCACTGAGAGGCTAGAGCAATGAAACAGAACTGGTGGGCCCGGTGTGAGTATAATGAGGGTGGATGCGGGGTGTCATGTCTGGTGTGTTCGGCATGGTGTTACAGTGGCGGCAACACATTAGCGGCATGGACTTACCACAAGAAGACAGAAAGTGTGTTTTATACATTCTAAGGACTCTTCGAATTACTTTTATAACTGTAAAATGATCGATTACGAGGTAATCTCGGGCCATACGTGGGAAGGTTTGCCAGCAACCTGCGGATGGGTTCTTCTCTGTTTCCTCCCTCCATAATGCTGGCCGCCGTTGTATAAGTAAAATATTCTTGAGCACGGCGAAAAACACGTTTCAGCGACCTTGAATTATTATTATTATTTGATTGGTGTTTTACGCCGTGCTCAAGAATATTTCACTTATACGACAGCGGGCCGCATTATGGTGGAAGGAAACCGGTCAGAGCCCGGGGGAAACCCACGACCACAGCGACCTTGAAATGTTTCGTTAAAACCCATTTATAGCTCCACAAGTATATACTCTGAATGTATGTACATTCCTACAAGAGACTATTGACATCAACTGCGCGTATAAGTGGCAATAACCTCATGAACGTAACATTAGATATGATCAGAATTAAAGACCACCATAGAATTCGATGTTTCAAATACATTTCAGTATAGGTTGAAAACATTCCGAAGAAAAAAAAATCGAATAATTTCCTCCACTGACAATGTTTAATGGCTCTGCATTTAACATTTACTTTCACTTGTGTTATACTTTCCTTCTTGCTATTCGCTGCTGGGAACTTTGTTACGGACGACTTAAATACTGCTCGAAACGTGTAAACAAGACGTTGGGTGACAAGTCCCACTATCTATGCCAAGTGATTAGAACATATTACCGTCTTGTCCAGAATCATGTGTTGTGATCTCACTGTTACGTGCTACAGCTGAGCAGATCGATCAGTAAAGTGGCTAAAAAAAGTGTGAATATGGAGATGGGTATAGATAATGCAAAATGGGGACACTAGACTGTTCAGTACAGGTGAAAGCAACGTCAGTGCATGACGAACACAATATACCCGTACTGAGCATATATGCCCTACACTTAACGGTCTGTCCGTGGAAAGGTCTACCGGCAACCTGCGGATGGTCGTGGGCTTCCCTATCAGGTTCTTCCCGTTTCCTCCCACCATAATACCGGCCGCCGCCGTATAAGTGAAATATTCTTGAGTATGGCATCAAACCCCAATCAAATAAAGTAAACTAAATAAATAATGGTCTGTCCGTAAGTACATGGACAAGAATATAATATCCACAGTTGTTCTTCCAAGGAAATAATTTAAGCCAAATTTATTACATAACTTTGCCACTTACCTTAATTCGTCTTATGTGCTCTGCCCTTTTAGGACAAAATATATCCGATAGAAACTGGAGTGCGCAGTTTCTCTTTTCTTTCATGGTTTGTTTGTAGCGATCTAATGATCTAATGTAACATTAGCGATCTTTACTTCCACGACAAAAAAATGGGGCAGAAACGTAATATTTGGTTTTCGGTATACTAATAGGGGCCTATCTGTTCCAAAATCAGAAGAATTGAGATATGTTATACAAAAGCCAAGCATATGTCAATGCCTGATATCAATCCGTGCGCGCTAGCGCAGCGCAATGGCCCAGAAGCCTCCCACCATTGCGGTCGCTGTGAGTCCCTACGTGGGAAGGTCTGCCAGCAACCTGCGGATGGTCGTTGGTTTCCTCCCACCATAATGCTGGCCCCCGTCGTATAAGAGAAATATTCTTGAGTACGGCGTAAAATATCAATCAAATAAATAAATACATAAATAAATGCCTTTTTTTCGCATTTCATTTCCTTTTGGGGGGTGGCGAGGGTTCAGGCATACTTTCAAAATGTAAAAGTGTACCGTTTTGTTTACACGTGTTTGTGCAGCTCGAGAAGATCTGCCTCACTGGTAAACAATTTGCTTCACATTTAAAGTATACGGACGGAGGCTTTGGTTTAAATACTGAATTTAGGGCCACTTTCCAGGTGGATATCGTGGATTGTCAAAACAGTGCTTTATTTTAACCCATGAATATACTGGTATACCATTTACATTTGTCCCTGAGTCAAGTATACTTGAATGGTTTGTCTTTGTCACAATATGGTTATAGCTTATTTTAGATTCAGATGCTGCGAGGTACAGATGTGTGATAATTAGTCATTTAACAGAAAGACTATAGATATTTATAGAGATTTATATTACAGAGTTACATTAATTTGTACAGACATTAATGGAAACAGAAAACAACAAAAGTGCTTTTATCTATTTGATAACAGATATTAGTTCTCTTACTTCTCCCCCCACCCCCACCCCCGTTTGTGTTCCTTCCGTACTACGGGGTGATTATAGGGTGGATAAGATCGGAAACTCTCCTGGGTTGCAAATCTCCGTGCTATCAAATGTCACTGTATATCCATACAAAGGGAGAATATCCTAGCTGTCACCTGTATATACAGATGGCGAGATTAACAATCCTGTCATGAATTCCTGGATCCGGGTTCGGGTGGATCACCACAAAAATTTTATACATTCTAGTCCTAGCCCAAGGTTAAACTTTCATCCAATTCTCGGTATAACATTTTACCCTAAAGTTGTTAACAGGTAGACAGACAGTAAATGGTGAAGAATTGTTGACAATACTGAAGGACCACATCCGGTTCACCTCCTTAATGAAATGGACTGGTGCTAACTGTGTCAATGTCGTGTTGTGTATAAGGTTTCATCAAGATCACACGCCTATATAGATTTTTCTTTCTACGACATCCGGCAATGGTGAAGAATGGTTTAAACAATTCCCGCGAATGCTTCAAGAACAAACTGAAAAAGATCAATGCTTATATGTATTTGTAGACACCATTCAAACACGACGCACCACCTTGTCACACTATATGGACACCAGGCAGACGAGGAATTGGCCTATTCCCCTTATGCTTTGCCCCAGGACCATCCATAGCTTGCTGGCGGACCTTCCCACGTACGGCAGGAGAGGAAGCCAGCATGAGCTGTACTTGGTGAGAGGCGCGGGGTCATAATTTCGCGCTGGCGCGCTAAGCCCTTCGGTCAGGGGGGGGGGGGGCAGGCTATAGGCCTATATATCCAGTCTGTACGCGCCATTGCAGCCGGTAAAACTCTGCTATAACAATAAATGCAAAGCACACTTTCATGATAAACAAAAACTTACCAGTGCATATAATAATAATACACAACAGCCATTACTTAAATCAAACGCTTGGGAAGGTTTGCCAGCAACCCAGGAATGACGGTCGTGGGTTAACCCCGGGCTCTGCCCGATTTCCTCCCACCCTTATGTGAATTTCTGGATCTAAATCTGTCGCTAAACACTATTTTTGTGACACTGGAGAGCGCAGTTAAATATAACAGTACACGTACAAGTACCTTGGTTTAATACTAGAGTGGTTTTAATCAGGGCATCGCCATAAGCTTCGTCGCATACCGCCATGAGGGATATTTTGGGGTTGAGCGTTTGTAAACTAAGGGGAGATAACTGTGGATCCGGTATCACATACATGTACTTACATTTGTTCACACCAGCTTTTCCATCAGCCTACAGTGTACATAGCAACAGAAAGATATACTGCCTGCGTTGGCAAAATGCATGCATGCTTTGTGAATACCTTGTTCAAAGGTGATCTCCTGCAAAAAAACACATATAAAAACTTACTAAAAATTAATTTCGTAACAAATTAATTTTTAAAGTTCACTCGCTTGACAGAGCGTATCTAAAAATTTAATATTTGAAAAAATTGTGCACATTTAAGAAAATTAAGCGTTATTTTCAAAATATTCCTTCCAAAATGCAAGGAATATAGAATAACGCTAAGCTATAATCTAAAATTGAATGCTATGCATGTACATTAACTTTATTTATGTTCACTCAAACATTTTGAAGGTGGTGGATGACGGAAGGCATTACTAGTCTTAACAGTATATATAGTTTAACATTTTCTAAAGTGTTAGAAATTTAACATTTCATGCACAAAATAATTATAAAATCTTGTTATTTAGCGCAGTGTGATGTCTAATTAACATGTCTAGATGTTGTGTCCCACATAATAAATGATAAAACTTCTCCACCATGCATACAACCGACCCCCATCAAATAGATGAGTCCGACGTTGAATGAGCGAATGAGTGAATGATTGAGTGAATCAATTAATCAATAACCCTTCCGCGAGCATGTAACGATCAAGAGCACGAGTTCATCAATTTCATTAAAATCAAATCGTGCAGCCCTTCTGCTAACACAGTGGTGCGGCACAGCGAGAACTAAGGATCTGAATTTAATGAGATTGTGAGTTCATGTGCCTGTTTACTACAACCCCTCACACCCAACCCAACAACATGCACCCACCCAGTTCCCCTACCCCACCCTACCCCGCTCCTCCCCTATATCCCTGAGACTGAAAGCATGCCTCCTCTACCTCCATGTATCACATCTATTAGTCAACTTCTGCTTAAACTTTCTTGGTGTACACTCCGGTCACCATTGTGACAGACGGGGACCGTTGTGCAAGATAAATTCTGCAGATGGCGGATTTCACTCATTTGATACATAAAAAAAAATGTTTATACTCAATCAATTGTATTAGCAAACTGACAATGTAAATATACATGCAAGAGAATAAAAATTTGTAGTTGAAAGGTCTAAGGAATGATGAACTCCCTGCATTTGCAATCATGAACATGCTTTCCGTGCCCTTGGGCGGGGAGGGGAGGGGTGGGGTGAGTCTCGCGTAAAGATATCCCACACCATGCAGGCTTCACCCATGCACGGACCGGCTGGCAGTCCCGCCTGTACAAAGCTCGCAGTTTCTTTATATATTGTCTTGGTTATATGCATCTGGTTTTACCTTGTATGGTCAAGAATAATTGCGATCGAGTTTTATCGGCGAATAAGTTTATACACTGCATGAGCCCCGAGGAAATCGCTCGACTGCAACCTGACAACTTCACTTCCTGGCGTAAAGCTGCAGCCAAGTATATGTAGCTGTATCTGGTGGCGTATTATATAGGCCTCAGTTGGATTTGAACTCGGGACAACAGATAACAGATAGCGGCATTCTGAAATAGAACTAATTCTACTTCCATCGTCAGCCCACGTCGAAATACTGGCTATATCTTGTCTATAGCAGTTCTCGAGAACGGTAGATAACTCACCCGCCTTCCTAATTGTGATTATATATATATATATATATATATATATATATATATATATATATATATATATATATATATATATATATACAATTAGGAAACTTCCCTATTAAAAGTATTCTCAAAATCCCGCTGATCTCGAGATTTCTACGGAAGTCAAATACCGCTTATATTTATAGTTTCGATCATCCGGGAGCTTTGCAAGGAACAGGAGGTGATAGATGTCAGATGTTGCTGAATGGGCGAAATGCTGATTTCTACCGGTTTCTGTAAAGTTTAATGAACTGCAAGTCACTGAAATTGTCATATTTGAAGGCTAGACAAATTCCGATCACTTTTCCGGAAACATTTCTTGTCTAAAAGCTGTACTATTCATTTTAAATGGTTTAAATGGTTAAATTGTGTTTTGTTTTCACTTTCAGTAGACTGATCATATGATCAGAGACAGTGCTGTTGACTGGTTTAGAGCTGCTCTGACATGACTGCAAAACTACGAATTGAACTATATATTTAGAACACGTATATATGTAGAATGGGAATTTCTGACCCCCCCCCCCCCCACCTCCAACACACACTCACATACAACTTCCGTCATGCCATGTATGACTGCCAACCAGTCATTCTTATATAAAACAACTGAAACCACCGGCCTTCACTGGATCTAACGAACGTACATGTATGTTACAGAATTATCTGTATGCAGTTTTCAGTACATGTATGTCTCCATTTCACAAGTGTAGTGGCTGAATTCACACACACACACACACACATATAATCATTTATATATATATATGTATATATGAATGATTTAGCCTCAACACTGACAGATTCAGCCAATCTGATTTTCCAAATACAGTATATATAGCTTATACAGCTACCTTCCTTGCCCACCGATGCTCTATATAGGCATACGACAATCTGTTGTAAAGTAGTTGTCAACCTACGGATGCATGGCGCGGGGTTTCGCCGGTTTCCTCCTACCATAATGCTGGCCGCCGTCGTACAAGTGAAATTTTCTTGAGTACGGCGTAACACATCAATTAAATAAATAAATAAAATAGTTGTCAGTGCACGATTAGTGATGAATTACATTTATGAGAGGTTTAGTGTCAACAGATGCTAATTTGAGGAATCATTTCTTGCGTTTTGACTGTGTTTTAATGGTTTTATTTATTTGTTTTCTTAGTTTTTTTATTCATTTATTTATTCATTCATTCATTTATTATTTATGTATCTATGTAGTTAGCTATTTATGTTAGTTATTTAGTTAGTCGTATTCATTCATTCGTTTATTTATTTATTTATTATCTAGTTAGTTATTTAGTTCGTTAGTTGTAGTCATGATCCATTCATTCAATTTTACCTGTAAGTCCAGATTTGAACTTATTGACTTACTACTTACCTAGATATAGACAAGCTAACATTTTTTTTTAACATTTATTTTTCCCCTACTAATTTAATTTCTTTCCATTTTTACTGCTCTGTTTCTTCACCTGGCCGTTCACATTGTTACGTCACATCTGTCCTGGGCTGCAGACCATACCTGGCGAGTTATGGCAGACTTTAATCAGCGTGGGATGTAGATTAGCATAATTCCTTACGACTACACACACAGGTGAGTGTTCTATTGTCGTCGGGAACAGTATTAACGTGTGTGGATATGAAATTACCTGTCTCGCCTTGATTGGATTATCTCGGACAGAATTCAATAGCTACTAATCCACAATCACTTCAGAGTGCGAGAAATAGCGCGTATCTTTCGGGCAATCTGGGAGGACACGTGTTTGACATGTAACTCACCCTATAATTCGTCTATGTTCACGATGTTCATATCCAGACAGGCGCTTCCCACAATAAATCTGCTATTAATCAGTAGCTGTGGGGTGGGGCGCGGGTGAGAGGGGAGAAAGGATTAACACGTGTGCGGATATTAAGGGTTATTGTCATTTCTACTTGGAATAAAGTTCTACGTGAAACACATAATCGTAGTACAAATGTCACGTCACATATTTGGTCTTGCCAGAGGTCGAGGGTTAATTCAAATATATACCAACAGCTAGAGTGTCATGAAAACTGCAATAACCGCCACAGCATGTTTCCACGGCTACCATTTATCTGGATTCACTTATAGCAGACAGCTCAGTATTCATAGGCCTATAGGTTAAACTGAAGAAGAAGAAAAAAGCATTAAACTGGTGATTGGTCTTCATTAAAACATAATTAAAACATAATTAAACCATTTATCATTTATGATATTACAATGATCTAATTGCAAACAGTGAAAAAATTAAAATGTCCCCGGTGTATATATGTCTTGTTAAAAAAAACTAATACACAAATTAGCTTCCAGCATGCAATTGTCCTTAAATCAGTTCCTGCTAATCCTGTATTCAACATTTTTTTTTCGCATGAAACTTATTTAACATAACAGTGACAAAGCGCGAAAATGATTACTTATTTTGCTTCTTTATTTACATGTTAAGAAAAAAACACCAATCGTGAAAACTGCACCACGCGTTGACAAACACATGGTTGTTGCGACTGGCAGTGTGTCGAAACTAAGATTCAACATCTATAGACCGACATTTATACCTTCTCGATTGCTTTTACACGATATCTGCGTGTTTGCCCTTTTCGTGATGTATGCAGTCATTTGCGTCAAGCAGAAGACCACGAAAGGCCTTTCCAATTATTGAGATATGCGAGCAACCTGCTAAACAAGCTTTCGCCTGCCTACATGTAACGACGATAAACTGCGTATATGACGAAGGCTTGCCATGCCGCCAGGCCATGTTTGGGCCAACGCGGTCGTCTATAAATAGATCTATGACATCATTACTTCGTCGTCCTCCATGCTTCTATAACTGTAACATGGCTTAATCTGAAACGCTGTCTTTCAGGCCGTGTCCCTCAGAAAAGTCACCCTCTCCCGTGACCAGAGTTGATTATACTGACACAACAGGGGTCCCTCATTTAAATAATAATGACAGAATCTGTTGGCATGTCTAAAATGGCTCTATTTCGTCCCGCAGAGAAAAGGAACTACTTGAATGACGTCACGCGCAGAAATCCCCACGTGACTAGTATATAAGAGGAACGCGCCGTGTCTGTTCGTCCCTCTTCGATTTTGTATGCGTTGGGCATAACACGTGTTGTGTGAATTTTTTTTATCACACAACACTGTTAGGTTATAACTTCTCACGAAGTTTATATAGTTTAAAACCACAAAAAAATCAGTAAAACGTTAAAAAAAACAAACCAAAAAAGTTATCAAGAGTCGAAGCAACAGCGACATTCATCGAGAGAAGAACTCCCCAGCTTGAAGGAATCTGCGTGGATAGAAAGGCGACCTGGAAAAGAAATACCGGTTGGTGAGCTACGAAAACCTTAAAGATCTCCTATTTACGTGTGGAAAGCAAAGATAAAAATCCGTGAAGATGAATCCCGCAGGACCAAGTTATCCTATGGCGTCTTTGTACGTCGGAGATTTGCACCCAGATGTAACAGAGGCCATGTTATTCGAGAAATTCTCGTCGGCGGGCCCCGTGTTGTCCATCCGCGTATGTAGAGATATGGTCACAAGACGATCCTTGGGTTACGCCTACGTCAACTTCCAGCAGCCAGCCGATGGTGAGTTTATGCCGTTATCAGTAAAAATGTACTTTTAGTTACAAAATGGTAAACCTGAAGATTGTGACTAAATTTGACCTAAAATTTGAGTAGCGCCCAGCCTGAACGTGGTGTGTCCTCGCAGTGTGACACGTGGCCACCATTTTGGAAATGTAATTTCATATCACATGCTTGTCATAATTAAATGGTGTAAAGTGCATATTTTTGCAACATAGCTGAAGTAGTGAAATATACGAGGTGTAAGAAGATTATCTAAATTCATGTTCAGTATGGAGGTTTATTTTTTTTTCCTCGTTTGTTTTCCTACTTACATAGTAATAGTACAGTATATTTCCC
The DNA here is from genome assembly GCA_016165875.1 of Acanthopleura granulata. Lineage (NCBI taxonomy): Eukaryota > Metazoa > Mollusca > Polyplacophora > Chitonida > Chitonidae > Acanthopleura > Acanthopleura granulata. Next base: position 13,122,705 of record JABBOT010000013.1, read on the forward strand.
CTGCATTTGAGATTGAAATGGATGTTTCGTTTGTGTATATTTTGATATAAGCTTTGTGAAGCCAGCAAAATGTTTGTTTACTCTTAAGATGACTGGTGTTTCGAAACCATTTTCCTTCAGGTCATATTTTTTCGCCGAGGCGTGACGGAAACAATGTTGGCTCAATTCTTTTTTTTTTTTCACTACATTTGCCCTGCCATCCCTAGCACACCATCTGTTGATCAACCGTTGTGATCTGTAAAATTTACTTAGGCAGTCTTTTGCCAACTTTCAGACTTTTCCTCTGTAAAGTGAAAAAATAAAACGAGAGTTGTTCCTATAAGTGTTAAAACTATAGGTAAATCTGCATTGCAGAAGTCTCTTAAGATCACGCTGGTTTTGAACGAGAAAGGGTGGGGGCTGTCACAAACTGCTGTGATTTAACAGAGGTTAACAAGTCTGTTGTTCGGCACAAGAGCCACCAACCTGTCCAAAACCAGCGTGATCTTGAGACTTCTGCAATGCCTATTATACAACCTTTTTGTGGAGAAATTTCAGATATTTTGTGTTGCAGTTGCCATGCCTGTTTAATGAACTGCTGCTGTGGATTTCAATTCATTCGAATTCGTAGTTTCTATCATCCGGGTACTTCGCAAGGAGGGAAGGTGATAAATAACATTGGGTTAAAAGGGCGAAATGCTGTTGTTTGCTGATTTCTAGTTTAATGAACTATAGGTCCCTGAAACTCATAATTTAAGGCTGGACAAATTCAGATTACCTTTCTGGAAACATTTCTTGTCGAAAAGCTTTATTTTTAAGTTTATACAACAGAATATAAATCAAGGCCTATCCTGCCTGAGTTAAATTTCATTTTCACCTCGCCTGCTGTAGTCCTGTGACCAAAGGCAGTGCTGTTGATTGGCTCAGAGCTGCTGTGACATCACTGCAAATCAAATAGCTCCTATTTTATTTTTTCTCTCTCTCCCGAAACCACTTCCTTTATTTCCCCTACCCCAAAACATCTGGTCAGGTTCATACTGTTCTTTTCTATTTTTGTTGAGGGCGATGAGAGTGGACATGATGAATTTGTGTTCTCATGGTGAAATGTCAATCCATTGAGGGATCAGGTGTTCACATTTAGCAGCTTGAGGATCACAGGCCAGTTTCACGAAGCACATGTGTACAAGCAGCTACCATGGCAGTCCAGTGTTCCAGGTGCAATTTGTGAAATGGGTGACACTTGAAATCCTGGCTAAACATTTCCTGTTATATTTTTCAGCTGAGCGAGCATTGGACACAATGAACTTTGACACAATAAAGGGCAGACCAATCCGTATCATGTGGTCTCAACGTGATCCATCTTTGAGAAGATCGGGAGTAGGAAACATCTTCATTAAAAACTTGGACAAAAGTATTGACAACAAGGCCTTGTACGACACATTTTCCGCTTTTGGAAATATCTTATCCTGCAAGGTAAGACTGAAGTAAATGTCGAGGGGTTTATAGCATCTGTAAATGAAAATTCTACGCAACAGAATTGATGTCCCTTTTTGCCGTGTTGTTTAAATGTGTACATTGTCGAGTGAAGGAAAATAAATTAGGCGAGTTGACTTTGTAGTGTACATGAGCAGGAGTTCCATGGTGATGTGAGGTATATATAAGGGTTTACTGTTCTGATAGGCGTGTCTTGGGGATTTTTGTCTGTCCATCTTGTCAAGACCACAGCTCATCATTGCTAACATGCCAATATTTGCACAATTATTAGCTAGATAAGATGTGTTGCCACCTGGACTTTGGTGTTACCCTCACTGAATTTCAGATGAATGTTTTTGTCTAAGATATAACCCTAACAGGTTTGCAGCCACAACGATCACTGTTCAGTTTTCCTAAGTTCAACAGTGACCATGGAAAACCTAATGTATTCGTCAACCCAAGATTTTTTTGGTGGTTATGTGGAGTTCACTGGAATTGTATTTATAGCTTGTTTATATAACTGGTTGTAAAATCTTCCTCTTGCAGATAGCAGCTGATGAAAACGGCTCCAAAGGTTATGGATTTGTCCATTTTGAAACCGAGGAGGCTGCCAGAAATGCCATAGACAAAGTCAATGGCATGTTGTTGAACTGCAAGAAAGTGTAAGATAATTTTTATGGTGTTTTTCGCTTTTCATAAAAAGTTTCCCAGGGGGACCCGGTTTACCAAGACTTCATAGGGTGTAACTTGCGTCCAGCTTAACTGTTTTAGATGTGCAGTGTAGAGATGTGCATTTGACCTGTGCAAAAGGTGCATCCTCTTGTAGATTCATACAAACATAACCTAGCGGTAAATGTCCATGATAAAACATTTTCCCCTCCATGTACAAAATAGGCTTGTTAGGCTTGCTTGTTTTCCCTGTTACGAGAATTTTTCTTGGATGCGGACGGGGTCTTAGTTTTCATTATTCATCATTCATTATAGCTTACATGTACTGGAAATAAGATCAACTACAGATGAAATTATCTTTCCTTATGTACTAAATGACTTAGTGTTTTAGTTACTAGCCTTTATACACGCCAAGTTTGACCTTGGCCGGATAAAGCTACGTCCTAAATGACACCAAATTGCACAAGTTGAAAAAGAGCAAAGTTCCACAACATATTCTGGAAATGATTCTGTGAGGTACTACAAAAATGGGTAAATAATGGAAAACAAAAAAAATGGAAAAATTGGAAATAATGACCAAATGATGTGGGTAGTAACTACATGTGGGCGGTGACAGGAAACTAGCAATCAAGTTTCAGTGGCCACAGTGAAATACAGATCAGGGTGCATTTGCACAAACATCTTATAACATCAAGAGCACTTGACTAGCACAGTGATGCAGTACCTACAGAGCTGGTTGCCATGGTAGTTACTTCCTCTTAACGCTAAGGGGGGCTTCATACAAGTGGGACCTGTTTCGTTGCATGTCCAATGTGTCACACAGAAATATTATAAAACACATTCCTTTCATGGTTGAGTGTCTAGTCACTTACAGATTGATAAATCAGGGTGGTGTAAACTAGACCCTTACCATTAACATACTTCTTAAGCGTAAGAAAGCTCAGCCTGTACATCAAGTGAGGAAACGACCAATGAAACCTGCTCGATAAATCAAAAATTTGTTACTAGTGTGGAACACTAGTAATCCAGCTGTTAATCAAGCTTTGACTCAATTACAGTTAATTTACACCTCTTACCATTTTGTTTATTGTTTTGTCATTTTTTCTCCAGATTTGTCGGCAGATTTATGTCCAAAAAAGAAAGGATGGAGGTCCTGGGAGACAAAGCCAAGAAATTCACCAATGTATACGTCAAAAACTTTGGAGAGGAACTTGATGATGCAAAAATGTTTGAGCTCTTTGAACCCTATGGAAAAATCATCAGCGCAAAGGTACGTAACCACTTGCGTAAGCACGAACTACAAAATTAAGGCTGGTTTTGATTGGGGTGGTCACCAATGTGATGGTTGCAAGTTTGAGCAGACCTCACGCTGGCTTCCTCTCCGGCCATATGCAGGAAGGTTTTGCAGGAACCTGTGGATGGTCATGGCTTTCAACCGAGCTCTACCTGGTTTCCTCCAATCATAATGCTGGTGGCCGTCGTATAACTCAAATGACTAGGATGTAGAACACCAATCAAGTTGATTGGCAGTTTCAATTTATTATGATAGTTTGCCAGGACAGTTCCTTTGAATTTTAATGCAGATCTTCACCTAAAAATAACCGGGGTCAGGGGGAATAAGTAATATGTGTAAAATGGCTTTGTGTGTATTTACTTGTAACAGCTGTCGTTACCGCCACTTTCAGGTCATTGTCTCAGGAACAGCTCCTCTGGGAGACGGGTGTATTCCCTTATAATGTAGTTGTCTTTGCCCCTTTCCATTTGCCCAACACAATGAATTTTGATCCTTGGTAGAACTCACAGATGTAACCATGTGTGTTTTGGTTAGGTGATGTCCGGTGAGGATGGAACCCCACGAGGATTTGGTTTTGTCAGCTTTGAGGACCCCGAGGCAGCAGAAAGGGTAAGTTACCCTGTTCCTTCTGTTATGTTGGCACCCTTAATGTGAAACCTGCTTCTCAAAGCTCTCAACGCAATATGGCTGCAACTTTCCTGAAGTAACCTTCGTATCTCTGTACAGTTAGACAGGACTGAGGAAACCTGCAAATACATGCCTGATGTTTTTGAAAACACCCCTTTGGATGAACTGGTATGACCATGTTGTCAGTGCTGTATATTACTGTACAAGGGTCTCTTAGGCTGACCCACTTTCACCAAAGGGATGTTCTTGGGCTTCTCTTTGCACACTTGCAAAGGAAACATAGGTGTAGCAAGCTCAGAATGTTTTTTATTTCAGTTATGGAATGATGCGATTACTTGACGAACTACACAAAACAATCCAAATCATTTTCTGTGATGTGCTGTTGCATTGCCTAGATTTTATGAGCATACGTACACCGATAATTGTGATGTATGAAAGGAAAAAACCAGAAATTTGGACCATTTTGTTACAGGCAGAAAGACGTGTTACAATTCCCACAGACTAGTTATACCAGTGGGTTGCGTTGGTATATGGCCTTACATTTTGTCTAAGATTACTTTCGCGAGCCAGAAGTGCTGATCTGTGAGACAAAATATCAGGCCATATGCTCACACACAACACGCTGGTATTACAAATTTAGTATGAAGTGCATTGTGCACCACCTTTGTTGATCTAATACCCGTGCTTCAGCCAAAACACCCCGCATTTTCATGGACACTTTGCCACTGACTGGGGAACCGAGACCGATATCACTGCTCACACGAGATCCTGCCACAGACTGCAAAGAGAAAAGAATACTCGCTTAAGTCAACTGCTAGATAGTCATTTTCGATTCATTTTGCAAGGGTTTATTTAATTGCCTCAAAGATGCTACGAGAAACATTTACATGGTCTTTGTGGTGGTGGGAGTTGGGGTTGTTAGGGTTGTTGGGGTGGTGCTGGTGTAAGAACTCTTCGTACTGTATCGATCGCCTGTTTTGTGAATATGGTGAACTGTTAAAGGCAGATAGGCCCATCAGAGGCCTAGAAGTTTCCCTGAATTCTGATGAAGTAGAATATCCTGTGGGACAGCCGGTTCCCTTACCACAGATAATGTCAGCAAAGAGTGTGTGGACTTTGCGCAGAAACATCCCCAGTGCCAAATTGACTAGTTGAACAGGATTGAGCATAAAACATGCAGTATATTTTGGTTTTAATGCTTTGCTGAGGTTTTGTTTACATGATCAGTCTGGTAGACAGTCTGCATTCACACAAAGTTGGGCATTTTGGATTACCATTTGCGTTTCTCTTGACCAGGCTGTTGAAGAACTCAACGGACGGGAGATAAATGGACGAATCCTGTTCGCCGGCCGTGCTCAGAAAAAAGCTGAAAGACAGTCTGACCTGAAGGAGAAATTTGAGCGCCTCAAGATGGAGCGAGCCAACCGTTACCAAGGTGTCAACCTGTACGTGAAAAACCTAGACGATACCATCGATGATGAGAAACTGAGGAAAGAGTTCTCTCAGTTTGGAACCATCACCAGTGCAAAGGTATGTTCTGTGGCTGTGCACAGCTTTACTATGGTTGTACAGATGCTTATAGATGCTCCTGTGAAACAGGGCTGCTCTGGCAAGAACATAGGATAGCATTTAAGGTTCAGTCCAATGATCAGTAGTCAGGTTCTGCTGGATAGTGCTCAGACTTAAGGTTGACATTTAATTTGGAACTAGAGGATGATAGTAAATTTTCATGAGTAAATCTTTTGGACAGTATCATGTCATTTTCTCCAGTTTGGCCATTTTACCGTGGAACGTAGCTTAAGTGTGATTCTAGGCAGAGAACATGTACAGTAGCAGAAGACTAGGTTACCCTATTTCTTACATTTTTGGGAACATTTGTTCTGTTCATTGTAGCCAGTATACATGTACTTGTAACAAGAACACTGTTCCTCTTTGTGCATATGGGTAATCCATTTAATGGATTTTATGCATATCTTTTGCAAGCCAGCAAATAGATGCCTGACATTGTTGACGACACCCCTTTAGTCAGAGTGGTATGATCCTGTTATTTGTTACTGAACAAAGGTGTCTTCAAGCATACCACTTCAACCACGGATATTTTCAAAAATCTCAGGGGTAACGGAACTTGAGAGGGGAGGGGGACTAACCATCAAATCGTGTGCAGTTGAATTTCTGACATCATAAGCCATCGAAGATGTGTGCCTCTCCAATCAGTGGCTTACTCTTCAGTAGAATCTGTTTTTTAAATTCTCCTGTGCATGTTTTGCTTTTTCCAGGTGATGGGAGAAGGTGGTCGCTCCAAAGGCTTTGGGTTTGTGTGCTTCAGCTCTCCTGAGGAAGCCACAAAGGCCGTGACAGAGATGAATGGGCGCATCATTGTGTCCAAGCCCCTGTATGTGGCTCTGGCGCAGCGGAAGGAGGATCGCAAGGCCCACCTGGCCTCTCAGTACATGCAGAGGATGGCACAGATGAGGCAACAGGTATGCTACGGTTAAACTAGTCAGGGTTTGGAAAGGGCACAGGGCACTGAAAATGTCTTTTTTTCAGACCATGCACAAAGGCATCACCACTGAAGCCACACGAAAAGCATTGGGGCAACCAGTGATGTTGATACATTTTCATCCTCCCCACCCCTGAACATTTTGGAAAAAAAAAAAAACCCCTTGATACAAAGTGGTATGCCTGTGTTTGCCATGTGAAGCTCAGGACAGAGTTCACCTCCATCACAGGGGTATTTTCAAAAATATCACCTATTTTGCAGGTTTGGTCTGACTTAGGATATGCACCTATCAACATCACTTGGCAACAAGAATGCTTGAGTATGTTGTATATTGAGTGAATTATTCTTTTACAGATTCCACTAAAGCATCTGTTTGAGTGATTATGCTTAATGGAACAGTGATTGTTAGCAGATAAGAAACAGGCTGCTCATATAATACGTCATAAGCTTGAACAGACTTGGTAGGGCCATCTTTAAGAATAAGTTTGAGAGTAACCCGAAAAGGCTGACTTAAAAGTTTTTACTTGTATTTTGATAAGAAAAAAAATTCCACTTAACTTCTTCAAAACCTCTTTTTAGAGCCAGAACAAAAAAATATACTGACTGACCCTATCCTCCCCTCCACCCTATATGGTCAGGTAATGCTGAGCAGTTTCCCAAGCATTTACTAATTTACAGTGGTTTTGCAGCTTCCTGCTAGTGACACTCTCTCATTGATTAGTGTACATTAAAAAATGTCTTCACCAGCAGTTATTTTTGTGATTGCAGATGGGCCAGATGTTCCAACCCTCTGGTACCGGGTACTTTGTGCCCACAATGCCCCAGGCTGCCCAGAGGGGCTTCTTCCCACCCACCCAGATTCCTCAGGTGCGCAGCAGCCCCAGGTGGCACGCCCAAGTCAGACCCGCTGTACAGCCAGCTGCAGGTAAGTCTATAAGAGTAGGCATCTTGCTAACTGAACGAATGTCAAAGGTTAATTCACAAAGGTGATAGGATACAGGGTGCTTTTGTAACCAACTTAAATGGCAAAGTTACTAGGTGAAGAACTGGTATTCTTTTGTCACGCCACACTGTTTATGCAGTGTCATCAAATTGTTTGGAAAATTCCGTGTTGAGAGCTTGATTTGCCCAAATTTATTGTGAATTACATCCTCAATGTTGTGTATGCTTGTTTTTTCGATGAAAATAATACGCGACTGAAGCCTGAGGTGACTTAGTAGTCTGTCATTCAGATCACACATCCATAGCTTAGTCTTCCTAAAAGCACCATTGTGCAAGGTATCAGTGTGCATCAATGGCCGTCCACAGGAAGTACAGTAAACCCACGACAGTTGGGTGAGGTGGAAATAATACACTGGTTGTTTTCATCTCAATAATGCGTGTTACATCAACTTGGTTTAAGTCCGATGACATGAAATGTCTCTAAAGACGTAAGTGTTGTAGATGAGTTGAACAGTATGAATGGCTCTTTACTGATTGAGGCTTAGGTTAATTCAGAGGCAAAATGCTCTCTTTTGGCGAAAATGGAACCACTCCGCCTCTTGCAATTTTGAATGAAAAAAAAAAAAGTCTGACCTCCCATACCTACATAAGTGAATGCAGATGGTTTGTCAGTAATACTTATGCGATTGGTATTACTTGCGTCGCTCCATAAAAACGAAGGACTACTTTGTTCAAACTCACGTCTTGCCCCCACAATGTTTTCAGGCTTCCAGACCATGCCTACAGGCGCAGGAGTTCGACAGCCACGCCCCGGTGGCCCCCAGAATATCCGTGGTGGTGTGAGTGCTCGACCAATCACAGGCCAATCTGGTGGCCCTCGTATGAGTGGGTTCCAGGGTGCCCGTCCTGCAGGCGTGCCTGCCTCCCAGCCTGGCGCACGCCCCAACTACAAGTTCACCCAGAACATGCGCAACCCCCCACAGACCCCTGTCATCCAGCAGCCTGCCATGCCACAGGTGAGTCGGACTATGACATCTTTTGAGTTCAGGGAGAGATGCTTGTAACGAAGTGTTGGACAGGTTATATGGTTGCTAGAGTTACTTACCTGGTTTCCAACAAATTGTATGCCCCCCCCCACCCTTGATAAACTTTCAGTATTGTCCGTGCTAAGGACAAGGAATTAATTCTAATTCTCTTGATTGGTTGTTGATTAACCAATCAATAGGAGTAAATCCATGAAGGTGAGCAAAGAACGATTCAGTGAATGCACAGAAAGGTCACATCCTGTGTGTATCCTTGCCTTTTTGGAAAATGAGTCCCTTATTGCCTCCCTCTTTAATAACATTATTTTTAACGGTGTGAAAATTCACTTAAGCCCAATTAAAAAACCACTCAATAATGGTTGTTTGTAAAAAAACACAAAGTTTAAATCTTTTGGTCACGCTCTAATGTGTAGTGGCTGAACTTGTCAACCTGTCGAGTCCCTTGTTTTTACAGTTTTGCTCACGCCTTGCTCTTGTCTCGTTCCCACCACCACCAGGTACCCCCACAGCAGGCCGTGCTGGTCCAGGGACAGGATCCTCTCACTCCCAACATGTTGGCCAACGCTCCACCCCAGGAGCAGAAACAGATGCTGGGCGAGCGTCTCTTCCCCCTCATCCAGAACATGCACAGCGATCTGGCGGGTAAAATCACTGGCATGTTGCTCGAGATTGACAATGCTGAGCTGCTCCATATGTTGGAATCGCGCGAGTCTCTCCGCGCCAAGGTACGTAGAGAATAATTTAATACTTGTTTCAGAACCGTGTCAGTGATTTTTCTTCTGGCCGAAACCGCTTTCCTGGAAATGTGAACGAGTGGTTTTTCCAAAGTATCAAATTCCATATGTATATAATACTATTTCAGCAAATTTTTATTTGTTATTGTCACAGGCGATGTTAACTGTTTGTTAGCTTCCATTCTAGGTGTTAAAGGCTTTGAGAGTTGTTACTCTTTGTTTAGCTTGACACTGAAGCTAAGTTCAGGCAGCGAACAAACAGCGCAGCCACATGCACCAGGCCTGTTGAATTTATTCACGGCAGGTGGTTTTAGCTGTAGTAGTTGCCAATAGGTTTTGTTTGTCTGGTTGCCCATGGAGCAAGTGGTCAAACCAAAGAGTTAATTTTGATGCTGACAAAAGTGGGGTTTGTAATGAGAGGCCATGGTGCATGTAACTTTCTGATGTGTGCATTTGATAGCAAGAAAAACGCCATGTTACAGCTGTGGCCTTCCCTCCCAAAAGTGTACGGTTTTCATATTAAGTAAATTGACGGTATGTGCCAAAAACGTACAGTCTGACAGTATATTGTTTTGTTGACAGGTTGAAGAAGCTGTGGCTGTACTTCAAGCTCACCAAGCCAAGGAGGCTGCTAGCGCCGGTGCCAAGAAAGAATAGATGGAATCTCCTCAGAAAGGGAGATAACTGAACGGCCAGTACAACACACCTAAATGGCATAATGGGGTTTACTGCAAAGGACTGATTAAACGTGTCAAGATGCATTTAAACTTTGAGACTCTTAAACGAAGCGCCTGTCAGCTGCTTGCTTTTGATTTGTATGGGGATTTCTTTTCATGTATGTGCTTTGATTTTTTTTTTTTTTTTTTTTTTCCCTTTTTCAATATTTGTATTAATTTCCAGACTGAAATTTGGCCTGTGTGAGGTTTGTGTTCAATTTATAAGTGTTCGGTTTGTACCTTCTGATAGAAGTGTAACACTTGTATAATAATTGAACTGTTTCCAGCATTATTTTTTCATTTTATTTTGTTTTTGTGTAATTTTTTTTCCATAAATTTTGTTTGTTTTTTCTTCCAAATTTTGTTTTTTGGGGGGGAATTGAAGATAAACAAATCCTTGACGAACTTAAAAAACTTCACAGAAGACTTGACCGGCCCAATCTTACAATGCTAATTAAAAGTCAAGAGAAAAAAAAATGTAAAACACGTGAAAAACAAAAAAAACTGAAAAAATTACCGCTCTCATTAAGCTCAATTCAAAAACGGCATCGAGGAAATGGAATTCAAATAGGTTGTTCAGGACATCGCAAGATGATAAAACGTAATCTAAAAAAAATCGCAAACACTTTGAATACCATATAATAAAGTTTTTTGAATTTTGTGTAAAACATAAAACGTAGTGTCAAGTAGGAAACAAAGTAAAATGGGGTCTTCAAAGGCTACCGTAACAAACAACCCTAACCAAGGAAGCAAGCTACTCAAACCTAAAAGCTCAAGAGCGGACCATTTAAACATTTGAAAAAAATACTTACGTTGTTGGTGTGATGTCTTTAATCTATTTGGTTTCATATTTCCTAACACCTGTAACCGTTAATAAATTTAAAATTTAGTTCATTCCTTGTGTTCGTTTCGTCCTTGCACTCCGGAATAGTGGATAGACAATTCACTGGATAGTAACCAGTGCTACACGTCTTATCTAATAAGGGGCGCTTGCAAGTCTAGCCTAGGCTGGCTTCCTCTCTGGTCATACGTGGGAAGGTCTTCAAGTAACGTGCAGATGGACGGGAGTTTACCCGGGGCTTTGCCCATTTTCCTGCAACTACCGTTGACCGCTGTGGTTTAAGTGAAATATTCTTGAGTACGGCGTAAAACACAAATCAAATAATTGTCATGAGGGGCCCCTGCGGGCTTGCACGGTCAAAGGTCTGGCTAGCTGTAACCGTCTAGTTTTTCACCGGTGTTACCCGGTATTCGAATCCAGCTCTCCCCGTTACGGGAGCGGCGTCAAGCCGAGAGTTGTTTGACTACCTGGTGAAGTTGACTGTTCGGTGGAGTACTCGGGCACTGAACTGTCCCATGAATACTTGAGCACGACTGTGAACATCAGCCACGTGGTCGTTTTGACCATGAAAGGCCAACTGGTCAAACCGTCTTGTGGGGGTATACGGCACGATGACTAGCTTAGATATCCCCGAGCCGGGATTTTCACACGACTTGGGAATTAGCAATTTTTATGTTTTCATTTACTGGTGTAGTTACTTCTCATTAGAGGATAGGTCAGGAACTACATGTATAGCCTTCCAGTGTTGATATACATCGGAATGATCGTGACGGGGTAACAAGGCAACAAATGAGAATCGCCCAGCAGGTTTGTAATCTGATGTGTGCACTGTATACACGCCAAGCTGCCCACGATTGATACATGGCCGTGCATTATACCTATCCATTTTAAACATAGTATGGCATTCGGATTGATAGATGTCATTTAGAAAGTGAATTTAAGTAACATTATCGTTATCAGAGATTATACTTTTTGGATAGAGCACAGGTTTTATCGCTGAAAAATGGCTGAGATCTCTCCAAATTTCGAGCCAAAATCTCATTCAGGCACCAGAAGGATGGGTAATTCACGTTCGCCAGAAAGTCCACGGGTAAGGGGGAGAATTATCACATTTTTCAGTTTAATACAATTCAAAACTAAACCTGCTGTAGAAATGCGAACATACGTAGCCAATGTTAGCGTCATCCGGCTGACGTACTTGTAAAATGGATCGCCCTACTGTTGAATATTTATGACATTTTGCATATCGCAGAAAGATTCAGAAAAACGCGATTTTCAAACCTAAATTGTCTTCATTTACTTTTTATTTAAGCCTACAGCACTTAATTAATGCAAGGCAAGCATAGAAGTCACAATTTGGAAATTGTCCGGCACTTTTTAAACACTATCAACCAATAACTTCTAAACGTTAACATTATATGGGTATGTCTAAAACGAACACCTGAGGGTTCATACCTGCATCTCTGATCTAGGCACACTGAATGTCAATAACGCAATATAAATGCAAAGCCTGCAGTCCCACCTACACGAGCACTGCGTGAGCCAGTTATAGAAAGAGTAGTTTTTCGTCCAGATACACACGCGCCGTACATACTCGTGCATGCATGCTTGGCAATTCCCCGAATATTCATTCGAGTTTCCGCATGGCCGCGCGGAGTATATTTCTTGACTAATTAAAATTTAAGCATAAATACCATGCACTGGTATTTTCCACAATTCTGGAACTTCATCAATTAAAATATAGTTTTTTCGCGTTTCGTTGGATAATGTTTCAAATTCTCTCCAAGAAAATTGCAGTTGTATCAAAGTAGTTAGCCTGGTGCATTATTGCTGTTCAGCAGAGTTGTCCCGGATAGACTGATGACTTCACGGCAGCGGGTATACAGTTCAAATGACATTTTCAATGGACATATCTACAACTAAGTGCGATTTGAGGAAATACTAGGCTATGTATCTCATCAAGACGTCAGAAAGTCTCACGCATATGAAGTCATTTCACCTATGTATCAGCATAACTGGTTTACCATGCAATGGCTTCCTTCAGTCTAAACTTCGAGGAAAATCTACTCCCATGTCGAAACTTTGACCATTCTCGACGAAAACCCAAAGATAGGTGAAGTGGGTCAGGATTGTGGCTGCCTCAAGTCGAATTATACGTACTCCTAACACCCAACCACAGATGTACACATAGATAAGACTTACTGTAAATGTCTATAATGCTCGCGTTTACACTTTGTTGGTCATATCAGCCATTTTAATAATGAATGAATGAATGGATGAATAATTATGGCCTAACGCCAGTTCGGCAATATTGCACCCATGTCATGACGACGCCTTAATGGAAATGGACAGCATATATAATTATGCATACAGTTGTGTAGCATCCTAATAAAGATAATGCATTAATAGTACTGTGCGCGACCAGCATCCATGTCGAAATGTTCTCATTTGTAACCTTATAAAATCTTTGTCTTGATGTCCTCTTTGGGGAAAGGGTACAACGTATACTTAATTAGTTTGCTTTAAGTGTATTTTTATTTATATAGTAACACCTTGGAGTTACAATGAAATTTGATTGGCCCCCACATCTTATTTGCATATTTCTTGATGTTGATTGTATGGTCAAAAACTGAGATTGACAAAAATTACACGTCCTACAGAGAAGAAAGAATAAAAAATTGCAACTGTAATATGAAGGAAATTTATTCAAATTTACATCCGCGATTTGATATATAAGGGAATGGTCTAATCGGAAATCTGTGTACACATTACTTTGACTGTACAAACTGAATGGCCCCCGCTAACGCTGTTAAAAAGTCATAAACTTAAGGTTTTAAAGTCTTAATCCCATCGCCCTTCAGTACATAGGTTTGATGGTGATGTCATTCTCAGTTAACAATATATAATATACCCTGTGTATGAAGTATGGTCAGTTTTAAATTTTACATTATGGTCAGATGAAAACATTAAATTAATAAATAATAATAATGCAGTTGGTTAATGTTGTCGATTTCGAAGTGTAAAAATGAGTTAATAAAGTGTCTTCCCTCGTTGACTTCGGGTATCCTTCATTAGACTTCTACATCAGGCGAGGACACTACTACTCTACTGTCTGCTCGACAGCAATGAAATCTGTTCATAAGTGGTAAGTGCATTTATTATCATTAAATGTCAAATAATTTAGTCTGTACTCTGATGTTGGGGCTGTGACCAGGTTTCTCCCGTCACCATGCAGTCCAGTGTATGCGTGAAATATTTTTGAGTACAGTATAAAAAAATAGCAATAAATAAATAAATGTGTTACCGATCTTCGTAGATTATATCATCTCATGAGGTTGTTGGACTTACAATCACTAGAATACAAGATAAGCATGGCTCTGCCGCAAAACCAACGAACACGCACATGTGTAAGCTTGTACAGGTTTAGAAATATATGTGGGTTCTCTCGCTCACTTAATCCACTTGGGTGTTGTTGCTGCCGCCCACGTCCTCACACCCACTCCACCCAAACTTCCTCGCCGCGAACAATAATGTCGCCGACTCGATACCAACTCGTGCCTTGTTGATACCTCTTTAGGTCATGCAGGAAAGTTGTCAAATACTCAAGGGCCGAGGACCGCAGTTTGCTCCAGTCACTGTGGTTTCCTCCACACATATATCCGAGGTGAACCGGTCTTTTCCGATGACTACAAATATTGGCTTTTCAGCATTAACACTTGAAAAGGAGATCTAATGCCAAGCCCATGAATCGGTGATGTCATGCCTGACACCACTGGAATACATCCACTTCTTAACTAACTAACAGCCGTCGTATAAGGGAAAACTTGGAAACTCAAATCATGCAAACACGCCCATATAATTAGTACTATCCGTTCAGCTTTGCCTTACCTTATCCGCCTTACCTCATCGAGTATAAGTTACCTGGCTGTAACAGAGCTTCCGGTATGTCTTCTGGGGCCCGAATGGTGACACCTGGCACTTTGCCGTGGTGACAGTCGAACAGTTGGGTGCGTTTCCAAATCCTGACTCAAACGGCCTTCCCATCGATTTCCCCCCAATGACGGTTGTTATGCTGCGTTCTACCCTAAGACTAATCCCGTTCACAAGGAACCCGTGCTGCTGGACAACCTGCTGCAAATGGTTGTGGACTATCTTCAGGAAACGAACAGTTTCCCATCAGATATCTACATGTTCACTAACAACGTGCCTTGTCCGGCCTGCGAAGTCGGTCTTGTTTCCCAGATCAGGAGCATTGACTTTCGAATGGGAAGGAACACGGCGAGAGGCAATGTGCAGTTCACCCAGGCGACCATCGAGAATTTCCGAGACACGAATGACGAGAGTAGTGTTCCGAACGTGATTTTGTACATAGGAATTCTGCTGCCTAAGAGTTCGTGTGGCGCTGGTTCAACTCGGTGATGGAAGCGCTGCTACGTACCTGACAACAGACTGGCATCAGTTCTCGGAGGCTTCTGAACACGTGTCAGCCAGGGATAGTGGCGCGTGGGGTGTCGACTCCAAGGGCAAGATCTTCGACCTGGTCGGCACGTACGGGATCAGCTATTTCGCAGGCAATAGGTGGATCTATGTCCCCGGGGCGCTAAGGCAACTCGACGTAGGACACAACAGCGCGTGGAGAGTGAACGAACGCAATGTTCACTGAAGGGTAAGCAAAACTCCGGACGATATAATGTGGGGTAAGCATTAGCGGATCCAGACCCACGTGGACTTCCGGGAAAGTTGTGACGGAGAAAAAGTTACGACACGTTACAGTGAGCTCCAAGGGTTACGTCGGGTTAACCAACGTCAAGGACGATCTGGTCTGGCGGAAGGAGAAATGCAACAAGTGTGTTGGAGGACGGTCGTGACATCGTGTTAGTGGAAGTCACTTTGAACAGATATCCGCCGGAAGGGCCGTCGTTTAGGGTGTTAACCACAAGGTGAACCAAGGGTTCGGCTGGCATCTGGGCCGTGGACAAAAGCGGAAAGTTACACTATCGCTTTGTGACTTACGGTGGGAACCGGGTTAGCCAAGGTTCCGGGGCCGTTAACGACGGAGATTACGTCTTCATTCGCCAGGGAATGAGTGCCAACAGACCGTGGCGCCCCGGGTGGCATCAAATCGGCTGCAGGCTCCGCCAGGTCTCCGTCAATTCCCCAGGGGCCGTTTCAGGCGTCAACAGGGAGAACCACATCTTTCACAGAGTCGGCGCCAGCAAAAAAAACCCTTCTGGGGTAGACTGGAAGAGGGCGCTGCTATTTCGTAGCTGATAATTTATATATTTGAAGTTACAAAACTTTTTTTCCATTGTAAATGAGGTCACAGTGGACCTGAAACCTGAAACGAACCACATTATATCGTCCGGAGTTTTGTCATTCCGTGTGGAAAACATTTAGTATACCTACTCGCTAAACGGAATTGTCGAAAACACATACAGTATACCAGTCTTCCCCATGATTGCTCACTGCTTAATTTTTATAGGTTAAACCTTAGCACTAATCTAAACTGTCGTGCCAATACATCAATGCGTGAAAGAACCGACTTCACCTCCCCAAAATACACAAGCAAGATTTCAATTGGACGATCTCCAAATCGGACGTGAACATGCGTTCTTTCATATCTACAGTCAGAAGGGAGCGGTTACTGGCTCTAACTTTTATACTGAAAGTGGGGTGGGTGTTATATCAGTGGTCAAGGATCTTGACCATTTCCTCCAATCACAAACCTAACTGCAGTCACGTGACTTAAATGATAATAAGAAATAGTTCAAAAGACCAATCACATCAAGACACCATTTCACCGACTGTTGTAATTATCATCAGTAGTTTCAGAACCAGAAATCCATCGTCGACTTGAACACTATACCGACTCTGTTGATAGGTATGTAGGAAGTCTCTTGTGTTATCAACTATCAAATAAAACAAAAAAAAAAAACACAAAGAATATTTTTGAGAAAGTTCTGAATTATATACTTTCATCATCAATATAGATGTTTTTTGAGTTTTAATTCGATCTTAGGGCAGTTTTATCGGAAATTATTTATTCGGAAAATTTATCTTTAACGATATACGTGTATAACAAAGACGCGTCTATATATTTTCTGTTATTCCTTTTCTGAGTATACAAACGTTCGCATCAGTGTTAGTCTTGCAGCTTTGTTACGTATTATGTATGCATGTTAATACCAAACTCTGGCACATAAAATATTTATCCATCTATATGGCTGTGCTGAATACTTGTCTTTTGTCGTTGTCTATTTCTAAATACTCAAAATCTTGCAATAAGTAAGAGCCTTCTGAATTTATAAGTTCCACAGAGGGGCTTGAATATAAAGGTACGAGACGCTGCAAGGGATGTGTATGAAAGTGCGAGTCATTCATTCCAATTTTTTCTTCCAAGCTAATTTAATGATTGAATGATCAAACCTAAACGAGGTATGGGGCAATATTTCAGGCATGTTCTGGCGAATAAATCGACTCCAGCGACATGTGTGTTAATACTGTCATGTAATACTGTTATATAAAGTTCGCAATACACGACTTACACTGAATGTCAAATTTTGTTTACTTTATTTATTTGATTGGTGTTTAAAGCCGTGGTCAAGGATACTTTACTTATACGACATGCGGCTGCCAGCATTAAGATACAAGGAAAAAGGGCAGTGTCCGGGGACACGACCATGTGCAGGTTATTGGGGGACCCAAATTTAGTTTATAAGGTAACATATAAAAAAAAACGATTTATAATAATAAAATGCAATAATAAGCGTGAGAAATATTACTTCTATCCGTGTTCATATAACAAGAATAATATTTAACCTTCAGTCAAATGTCAGGCGTGACCAAGTGCAAGCACCTCCGATTAACAATTGCGTTAAGCTTAAGGTGTAACCCCATGTAATTATTTCATCAATTGGAGATTCGGACAAGCTACACAAATGCGTCCAAATTGCAGAGAAACACATCGTTTTCTGCTGTGACGCTGAAGTGTGTGTGTATTTCTTAAGTGTTTGATGAGCACAAGTGCACTTAGAAGGGTGACGTATTCCAAAAAAGAACAAAGGAGCGCATAGCTTTGGACTCCCTGTTAAAGGCGGGAAGAAGTTTTGTAGGAGTTTTCTATTAAGCGAACTTCGTTGGTTTCGCTACTGTCTCAGAATTCCATGGTACCTGTGCACGGATAAGTCCAAACAAGCTGCATATCATAAACTTGTAATGCTCATGCGCAATGTCTCTCCAGGTCATTTGCCCGGTAGCTATGTATTTAGGGGTAATGAGCAAGAGTGACCTGATGTCTCCAAAAGTAGTCCCTTCCGCAGTCAGTCCACGTGCGTTGCCATAGCTTTTGCGATCAGGCGATCTGTCATTGGTGAATTTTCCTTCAAAGCTTTGCGTTCCATCAGTAGATGTCTGAATATGAAGTTACAAAAAAATATCTTAAGATAGTTATGTGAATGTAGCAAGTAGTTACGCGTATACATTGAAACAATTCGTAATAGAATTCCTCTAGATCCAACAAAATACAGTATAAATAAATACTAATATAAGTTGTTGAGTTTTGAGCACACAATGAAAATATCTAGTCATATTTATTGGGGCTATAGCCGCAGTGCTAAAAACAAACATTAAGAGACCAAAAAATAAAAGCAGCTCAACGGCGGAGGCCATTCCATTCATGTAATTTAAACCAATGCTAGATAACTGATAGAAAAAGCTAACTGCATTTTTTATTTATACTGCAAGGACATAAATCAAAAATAAAAAAAAACGTTATGAACGTCCGCACTCTCCATTTAAAGTGAAAGACAGCTCATGTTCAAAGTTAAGTTTGTCAAAAAGGCTGGACAATATTATGTTTATTTCGGTAAAGTATTTCTTCTAACAGCTACTGCAACCGTGGAAATTGACATCTGATCGCGGTCCGTCGACTAGCATGAAACGCAAACATTCTGTGTCGGCTGTAACGTAATTATTCCAAGCGCCAAACTCTACCGTAACCTGAGACTGCAGTAATGGCGTACATTGCTCCGGTGGGACGGAAAACGTCATTACAAACCAATCACCCCTTCCCCCGCCCCCACGAGACTGTATTAAGATGCTAGGGTTGTGGTTGAAACTTAAATATATATGTAAATTTATAAAATAAAATGATCGAGACACTTATTCTCGCCACAACACAATGGTCTGGGAATGCTTTGCCGTATTGTTCACACACGTACCTGTCATGATTAAAACATATAACATCAAAGCAGTGTGCTATCCCTACGTTATTACATGTTACATTGACAGACAACTCAACATTCACGTCACAGCTAATTGGTAAATCCCTCATAAGCTTAAAAGCATGGCGCCTTCAGGTCCTTAGTCCGCAGCAAAATACTCTACACTTCAAATGAAAATAACTCAGTAGCGAGCTGATACAAATTCAAACAGTTTTTTGCATTCAAGAGAGAATTTTGTACTGTTTTTAATGAACAGTGCCTCAGTCAAGAGATGTCTTTTACTTTAAGAAGCTGAGTAAGATATAGATCTTTATGTGAACAATTCTTGATTTGTTCTTGCATGGTACATGTAGATTTTAAACACTGGAAAACACATCGAGTTTGCCCCCTTCTGTACCACTTCAAAACTGGACGTTAATAAAAAAAAGGCATGAAGTGGTGTATTTAAATCGACCCTCTTACTGAGCGACCCACTACACCTTTGAGGTTGGCGTCAGAAAAGCGTAATGCTTTCAAGTTGAGTATACATACCTGTTAAAAGAAAGAGATCACCTTTAAATAATGCATGCATTATGAAAAGGCCATATCGTGCTGATTATAAATATGGTCATCCTTGTTTTAAGCGATTAAAATGGAGATAATGATAGAGGTGCTAGGTTAGAGATTATGGACCATATTGAACAGACTGAAGAAAAATGACGTCACAGATTCTTTTTCGCTTCTATAAACGTGCTGTAACTGTTATATTTTTGAAATTCAATACAGATATAGGTCTAGTAATACATGTAGAACGTAAACATATAGCGACCAGAGTATGCCTTGAAGCAAAAAAGAATCTGTGACGTCACTGTGGTTCAGACTGTTCAATGTGGTCGACAAAGCCCACCGTAGAAAATGAGTGCTTATTTGAATGTTATTCACTGTAAAAATGGCCTTCATAGATAATGCGCACTTTGTCTAAAGGTGGTCTGTTCTTTTAAAGTTGGTTCCTGAAAAGTTCATACATGTATTCGGTCTTACCTGGCTAGCTTTTTGTGCTCAGTGACAGGTGACTTGAGGGCCGCATGGATTAGAAATAAATTAAACATATCCCTCTGCGAAACACAAAGAAAAAAAAACACGATGGTTAAATATGTTCCATCTTTATCATGACTGATTGCCTGATTCCTGCGGTTGTAAGGTAGTTTTTTTTCTATTCCTTGTATCATGATGAGTATTTTATACCAAGGAGAAAGGATGGGCGCCATACACGATTTCTGCTTTATTGCATAACAAACGTATCAACTTTGACAAATGGCTCATTTACAGGCCACCTTCCGTTGAACACATGTTGCCCTTCGGGATCAACATTTTTTGGGCTCCGATCGTTCTGTAAAGCGGATAGTGAAAGGTTTCAGTGCACTTTACAACCAAATTTACTTACTGTAAAAACTAGCGGTACCTGAACTGCAAACAGAAAAAAATCTTCGCCAACATCTGACCGAGATTCTTTCCTTGAAGAGTATATGACATAAAACACACAATGAGTCAAAGAATGAATGAATGAATATGGCTTATCGCGGCGTCGGCAATATTTCAGGCGGACCGTGGCGAGAACATGCACGAAAAAAGGAACAAATAAAGTTTTTGATATGCATACGGCAGGATCCAAAATCAAATAAAAAGGGACAAACGTTCTAAAAAAATAAATAGAAGTTAAAATGCGAAACCAATAATAAGACAATCTGGCATCCAAAGTGATTCCAGTAATCCACACATCCCAGGTATGTGAGTATACCATCCGAAAGACCGAGAGATTGAAGAATAAAAAAGACTAACCTGGGCATGGCTGCCTCCAATTTTGATGATGTCATACCGTAGCGGAAGTAGCAGCTCGACAGCCTTCCCATAATCCCCTTCGTCATAGGCCACAAATGCTTCACACAAGGGCATGCCTATGTCACGTGTCAGTTCATGTGTGTCACCACTGCCATCTCTTCAAAAGAAAATGATTTTAACATGAGAACTGACCTATTTTTTCACATTTCCTAAGTTTTCGTGCAAATGCGTAATAAATGCGACCACAGAGTGACTTAACTTTGAGACACGACGTCGTCGCTTTACGCCATCGTAGGGTAAATCTGTTCATTTTCATATATTCATAGAACAGTTATTGAGCAGGAATGGATCAGAATTGTGAATTATGTTACTTGTGTGTCGCTTCAAATCCGCACGCCACAAGTGTGAATATTCGCCATGCCAGTAACTTGTCAAATGTCGGTGGTTTACCTCTAACGCTCTGGTTTAATCCACCATGAAGCTGTCCGCCATTCAAGTGAAAAACTGTCGAGTGTGGCGTTTAAACACAATCAATCTGTTACTCAACCAATCAATCAGTAATTAATTTATTACCGAATGAATTCTCTCAAGGATTCCATCATTTTTTGCACCGTTTCTTGGGAGTTACTTCCCAGACACGCCATCAGGATGTGCAGATCGTTGAAGACCAGGATATGATCATCAGCGTGAGGTAGGATGACTTCAAATATGTCATTCCATCGGCTACCCACGTCAATACCTGGTCAAAATATAACCGTATTTATGCAACTTTAAATAATTTATATGGTAATAATTTCAAAGAGAGTCTTGTAAATGCTACATGTGTTTAAGCCCCAGGGATCACCTCAGCAGTAGTTTACGAATTTCCTGTAAATATGTTCAGAGATGCAGGGGTTAAAATGATAATCTCAGCAACAGTTTATGATTTTGTTCTGTGAATAGAGTCACATATCAGTGGGTTACAAATGATGGTCTCAGCAAAGGTTCACGAATTTCCTGTGAATAGGTTCAGAGATAAAGGAGTTACAAGTAATCATCCAAGCGAAGTTTTACGAATTTTCTGTGAATAGGTTCAAAAATAAGGAGGTTACAAATATTCATCTCAGAAAAAGTTAATGGATTTCCTGTGAATATGCTCAGAGATAAGGAGATTACAAAGACTCATCTCAGAAAAAGTTCATGAATTCCCTGTGAATATATAGGTTCAGAGATAAAGTGGTTAAAAAACCCCTCCAGACAAGTTTCTATGGCCTTTTTTCTAGGGATCACCGCAATTTAAGTGGTCTTTCCCTTAAAGGCCGACTTTGAACCCGTAACTCGTGATAATTTTCTATGGCCTTTTACCCGTAGTTTGTGTGACCTAGCGATTAAAATTAGAATATAGGCCTATACTTGCTGTACCTTCCAACTCCAGTCTGTAGAGTAGCGAGCACACATCAACCATGTCCAACATGGCGCCAGATTTCTTTAAACAGGTGCATATCTGAAACAATACAAAAAAACTTTGAAATGAAACCGGGGACGCGAAACCTGCATTTAAAGGATCCAATCGTAAACTTCCTGCACGAACGTTTAGCATACTTGCTATACCAGACGACATATCCATTCGTCTCTTCAGGTTTGACTCCGGCACTCCTTGTGAATCTAATTCCAGTTCAGCTCAAATACATGTATCGCATGTTACACCCAATGGCGTGCTAGAGAGAAGGATATGCTGTGACCAATCAGAGTGTCCGTCTCAAATATGCACCGCAGACTTGAGGTTAAACAACTTTCCATAGGACCAATATGCATGGGACCGAAGATATGCGCTGAGAGATTTCGTTAGGTGACCTACAGCTAAGATTAACATATAACTATGGGGTTGTACTACCTAGAGTGTTCAGTTCCGCCAAGCGTCCTACTGCAGCGATGAGAAGAGAACCTCAAAATATACTAGTTCTGTTAGAACTGCGCCCAGCGACACCATTTACTACGGAGCCGTAAAAGTGACAAGGCGCAAAAGAAAAATATTAACAATAATAGAACAAACACAGTATTTAAATTTTCCCATGTGCGTGTTGTGTGCAATTTTTTTTTTTTTTTTGAAATATGTCGTGCTTACGACATCTTCACTAAGAAATGAAAACGTTATGAGCCTACTTTGCCGTCTCTGGCATTTTATCCTATGTTCAGCTGTCGGCAAGCGTACACGTGTATTAATGTGAAAGAAGAACGTCAGTAAATTCATGACAAGAGAGTATCAATTTATATCCTCCATTATAACACTGTTTATGTCCTGATTGATCCCATTGGTCAGTTATCTCGCGAGCACGACTTAGTGAAGATGTCGAAAGCACGAGACAGCATGTTTTGAAAAAGACTCGTCAAACTTATCCACTGATGACTGACCAATGGGATCGCGTGTTCAAACCACCCAATCCTTTCTGCCTTGGTTGCACCTCGCGTCAAAAGTTTTGCCACGTGTAAAATTGTCAGTGTTCGTCTGTGTGAAACGTCCTTCAGTATAGGACGTAAACATCAACCATATAAATAAATAAAATTTCATTCCATTAATTATCGCTGGTGTAGATTCTATAACAGTCATGTCTCTCACCTCACTGTCAAATATATCCAGGGCTTCCTGGTGTTCATTCTGCAAAAAAAAAATCCATTAATGTTAAATGGACAACTAAAAATCTAGTGTACAAATACTATTTCATGTTTTTTTTTAGATTTTACGATTTTAGATAGAGTTACATATACATGTAAATGCACTCGAGTACTTAGATGTGTTTAACTTTCTTTCCCTTAAGAAAGGCACTGGGGAGCCTTCCCGCGTAAAGTAAATAGTACCTAAGCTTTGTAGTTAATATAGTGTTCTTTTCGCCTTATATGCACAAACTGGTAACATATTACCCAGGAATTACTACAGAACACTGGTCAATTCAGCTTGGACCTTAGACGCCACAGTCCGGTGAACCGTATCCCAATTTGGCACTGACTCTACGATGCCGTAAAATAAATAATCGGGGGCCGCCGTGGCTCAGCCGGTTAGCGCGCTATCGCAGCACAATGACCCGAAGCCTCCCACTAAGGCGGTCGCTGTGAGTTCAAGTCCAGCTCATGCTCGCTTCGTCTCCGGCCGGACGTGGGAAGGTCTGCCAGCAACCTGAGGATGATCGTGGGTTTCCTCCGGGCTCTGCTCCTCCCACCATAATGCTGGCCGCCGTCGTATAAGTGAAATATTCTTGAGTACGCCGTAAAATACCAATCAAATAAATAAATAAATAAATACATAAATAAATAAATAGAATAAATAATCGCTTCTAAATCGGTTATAAGGTACTTGCCTTCCTTCTAAGTGCTGAAGAAGTAATATCTAAAAAGGTCACATGGCTGCTTACATGCATATCTGTACAAAGTCTCGTAAGAAAATTCTATTCTATTTTATTGTATTCTATCCTACTTAACCTTTTTTATGGATCAATAATACATGTCTATGAGTATGTTGACCATGTCTGTTTACCACCTATTAAAAGTATTTTAGCTATTATAAGGTAAGGAAACTGGGGAATAAATGACGATAATTTTGACAAAGTACAAAATTTTTTTGTATAATCCCTTCGAAACTTCTTTTCATTATTCATGTACGAACTGAAGCTCTTGCCTCAAAGTTTTGTAAACCGTTAGACTGTGTTATCGCCGCACGCATGCGTGGTTCTTTACGTAAATGAAGTGTTGTTGATGTCTCTTACCTTTTCAATGTGATACAAGGCCCAGTGCCAAAAGTTATGACACATCAGCATGCCACATTTCTGAAAATAATGGATATAATACTTCATAATACGAGAATCCTTGAATAAGTTCTCTCACCCCCACCCAAACCCCCTGTACGGTCGTTAAGAGAAACAAGTCCCAACAAATAAACAGAAACACGTCCAAAAAAAATAATTAATTCAGGAACATCATTCATTTTCTTGATACTGGTTTTAACATGGCACAAAATGGTATCTCGGCTTTAAAGCTAGGATATAGTCCCATGCAATGTTACGTGGTTTAAGACAGCCCATACCGTCCAATCATTCAGCGTTGTGCTCAGAAACCCGATGCCCTCGTTTTGGCGTCCCTCCATCTCCATCACGTGACACAGCGTGTGAGTTGACCATGCGTTTACTTTCTTCATTTCAAGTGCCTGTTTATAAACACACAGGACATAAGTAAGCCTAAATATTTGTGTTAATGTTGCTTGAGTGCACTTCCAAGAGGCGTGTATTTATGCATGTTTGGGTTTTCCGTCATACTTAACAATGGTCATATGACCAGTAGGAGTCCTTAGAATGTATATATATTCTGTGTTTTCTTGTGACAGGGCGAGTCTATGCCTCCAAAGTGCTGCCGCCCCTAGAACATCACCCCGAAGACACCAGACATGACACCCCAACCAACTGACACCGGGTTAACCAGTCCTGTTTCCTCTGCTTTAACCTTTCAGAGCTGAGGGCCAAGCGAGTCAACAATAAGTAGCGCTTTTAAAGTCTTTGTAATGACCCCAAAGGGAATGATCCTGGATCTCCCGACCTCGAAGAGGACGCTCTAACCACCAGGCTACCGTGGCGATCAAAGTGCTTTCTACAGGCTAAGTTTGTGTATAAATAATATTTTTGTTGTGCGAGCTTTCTGACCTTGGATATTCTAAACAGCACGGTTGAATTAAGTTTTTAATAACGTCAGTTGGTTCTTGTAGATAATACACCAGACATCTTTACAAACAGTGTCATGCGACAATGAACAAGTAAACATTTTGAAATTGTACTAAAAATTTAATTATGACGAAACCATAATCACTCCATTTTTCTTCAATGCAGCTTTAAAAAGAAACTTAATACTACCTTTGCAATGCGATTTACTGCCTCATTTGTATGGTTTTCATGTGTTTTTGTATTAAACTGTTAAATGTGATGACATTGGACCTTTCTGAGCTGTCAGTCAAGAAAGCGCATTTGACCAATCATAATCAATATTGTTGCCAGTAGCTCAACCGGATGTCCCACACATTGGTTACAGATGTTCAATCTTTCTGTAACGTCATGACGTCACAATTGCTTTCACCAGTAATGGAATGAAAAGTAACGTTTTCACGAGAAGGGGTGGTGGGACATTGGTTGTGGTGGATCTATCTATACAGCATTCTGAGTAATTCCAGACCATGACCTCGAAGAACGGCAATTAGCATCACTGCATATTTTAACCTGATTCTGCTTAATCCATGGTGCTACAGGGATTGTGCAAGATGTTACTTTTTAAGAATTTACATGAACAAAACGTGAACAGTTAGAATAAAACCCTACCTGAGGTAAATTGAAAAGAGGCCAGATTTCACCGTATAAGGTGCCACCATTTGCCAACTTTCACACTGTTGTCGCTGCTGTTAGTTTTACTCTCTATGTTATAGTCTTTTATACCATTTCAAACGATCGCTTAATAATGCATGGAAATACACTGTAAAATGATCAACGTCCAAAGCGTTTAATGAGTGATTAAACTTCAAACAAGTGTGTTTAATAAATATACACATATATTTAAGTATTGAACATAAATGTCTAAAACATGTATATAGGCCTATACTATAATGCAAGTGTTTACTATCTGATGTATAAAAGTGTTTATCAGTTAAACATCGAAATTTACAGTGTAAACTGCTTCAACAAAAAGCAAAGTATGTGAAAAATGGTACCTTCCTGGCGGCCTTCTCCGCCTGGCTATACAGATTCGTTTCCTCCAATCCAAAGGAATATAGACCCAAAAGGTCACTGAAGACAAAAAGTGACACCTGTCCTATGTAATTAATTTGTTGGTAATTTCTTTTATTAGCAGAAACGTGTAAATATGCAGTTCAAAGCCAGCATTCGCTATAAATGTGTACAGGCTTATCTCTCAACACCGGGCGAAGCCACGTAATTTGATAGTGTCATTATGATTATATACTGTGTTAAGAGGAAAGTCTCTTAGATTGTCATGTGATGTGAACAGATAGATTTCAGGTTACCTGTAGTGTGGCATGCTGGGTGTCCAGTGAGGGACACACCTAGCGGGAGAATCTCGCAGCTGAGGATGTAGACCCAGGTAAAAGTATGCGTCTTGCGCGAACTTTAGGGCTAAGATATCTAAGGGGCTGCCAACAAGGGTTGCCTCCCACTTGTCACAAGCTGATTTCATCTGACTGAAAGATAAACAAAATAAGGGCATTTTACCAAAAGTTTGTGCAGCAAGTGATGTCGATTGCATGAGAGTTTCCAGGTGAACGAGAGGTTATCAAAGTATCGCCTCCGACTTGTCACAAGCTAAGTTCGGGAACAACAACAAAATAAAGAAACATTTTCAATACCAAAATCGTTTTCATATTGTGAAGTTTTATCTCCTCCATATAGGTAAAGAACATATTTGTTCAATATAACCAAAGTAATTTTTGGGTTCAAAGGTAAGTGTTCACGTTCCAAAATACGCACAATACAAAATTTATTTTCAAATGTCCATTTCTCCTTAAATAAAACTAAAACAAAAATAATATTGAAGACCATATTTAAAAATAAATTTTGACCCTCTTTTATTGGAAGTTTACATCACTTTTATGTTCTCTCTCCTTTAAATCCCTCCGTACCCGTCTGCCCACAGCTTTATGGCCTGCACGTGCAACTGCTCTCTCTCGTTGATAGGGGCGGAGTTTGACAGCGTAACCATGGCATCGATATCTCGCTTGAATTCGGCATCCACGCGTCGCCCAGTTCCCATCAAATCGAGTCCGTTTTTCAAAACGTGTCCCATGGCTGAAAAAAGGATTTCTCTCATAGATATCATCAGCGTTATAGCCTAGATCATGCTCTCAGCTATAGTTGAACAGTATAGAGATAAGTAATGAATAACACAGCATCACAACATTTTGTCAAAGGCAGTTATATATCCAAGGAACATAGGCTACATATTATATATGTGTGCATGCATGATGTAGCTTTATGTCATACGTAACAATTTTTCCAGTCAGGAGGAGTACTTTAGTATGTATTTTTACTGTGTATTCTTGTGGCAAGGCCAGTCCATACATGCCGTCAAATTGCTGGAACATCATGCTGAAGACACCAGACATGACAGATCACCCAATCATTATATTGACACCGGTTCGACCAGTCCTGTTTTCTTGCTCTATCCTCTCATTGTTGAACGCCAAGCCAGGCAGCAAAAAGTATTATTTTTAAAGTCTCTGGTAAGACCCGACCCTGGATTGATCCCAGATCTCCCGATCTTTCGAGTACAAATTGCAAAAAAGAGATTTATTTCTTTATAGCTAAAACACAATATTATGATCACAGTGGTTTAAACAGCACATTCCGACATTTCCCCATAAAGCTTGCCGCCAACGAATGTGGTAAAAATTTCTACGCCCACATCTGACGTTAAACAGGAATCAACCAAATAACCAATGCAGAACCGGGAAAGCACATAGAGTCCCACCCTCTCAATAATAGAGCCTGAATCATATCGTCTCATGGAGGCGACAGCACTCAGAGGCGCTGTCGTGGAGAGAGTAATATTGCCCGTGCATTATTGTACTCACCGAACTGAGGATCAGCCGCTAACATTCTGGTAACACAATTTTCCAGCCCGCCCATACTCTCATCCTCATACCACCCCAGGTACTGGAGGAAAAAAAACCAGGGGAAATTTCAAACGTTCTGAAAAATACACTCTGGGAATCGTTGGCAGATATGGTCCCTATATAATGTAGGACATACATTAATGTATACTGGGCAATACTTATTGGTCATACACATACAGACTGATATATATGTAATACTTTTTGGAAATTACTGGTGAACTTTCTCAAAGTGTATGATATACTGACATGTACGCCATATTGATGGAACAATTCGTCTTCAACGAACGTAATAGCATATTCGATTGTTTAATATCATCAAGTTTCCACGAAAAGTCAGAGAATGGAAAGCTATTCCCCTTCCCAAGGCCGGGATTGAACCCGCACTTCGTGTGGTCAAGGCAAACGTTCTAACCACTCGGCCACGACATGCTCCGTGGGCCGTATGAAAATAATCCAACGATGGCCCAAACAGTACAATCAGTATAAAAACTATACAGTACATCTGACGTATTTACCCGTGAGCATCTCACCAATACGGTCTCTGCGAGTTCAAGTCCAGCTCAGACTGGCATCCTATCCAGTCGTCTTTGGGGAAGTTCTGCCAGGAACCTCCGGACGGTGGTGGTTTTCCCTGCATGGGTTTCGCTTGTTATTCCCACAATATATGTACTCCGTCATCGTACAGTATATGTGAAATATCCTTGAGTGCGATGTAAAGCACCAAGAAATAAGTAAATAAATAAATACATAAACATTCACCTGGGTGACTGTGGCGTCGTACAGTTTGCAGGCCTCATTGCTGGTGGTAGACAGAGGCAGGCCGAGGGCGCGGTATTCCTGAAATAGCGGAAAAAGGAAATCTGAAAATTTACCGTAATTCCTCAACCAATTCGCATATGAAAGAGCAAGTTTTTTATTGCATTTAGGAGACAAAACTACTGTAACATTGGTTGGGTTTTATCAACCTGCTAGTATATGGAACAATGACCTCAGAATACACGTGAATACACATCTTGCAAACAAGAGAAAAGATTGACGAATTAAACATTAAGTATGCATGAATTCTCAATGACACAAGCTGTCCCAGAAGTCGCGCACCATTCTAGTTTTAAAAAAAATCACTTTTATTGTTTTCAAAAACATCTTTATTGATAATAATCGTAACAGATGCTCAAAATGAGAACCCTCTGCAATACAACATACACCAACTCTCTTCATCAAACTGTCTGTCATACTCCTGAGTGTTTCAGGGGTGATCTTCTGGCACTCAGTTGTTATTACATCTTTCAAATCATCAATGCTTCCTATCTTCAAATTGGCTCAATTTATTTTCTATCAATAGTTTGATGAAGAGAATTGATGCGTGTTTTATTGGAGAGGGTGCTCAATTTGGGCATTTGTTATGATTATTATTAATAACGGTGTTTCTGAAATCAATAAAGGTGTTGTTTTTTTTTCTGAAAAGCAGGATGGTGCGCGACTTCTGGGGCACACTGCACATGAAATATTTTTTCAAAACCACGGAACATCGCATGCAGTAAAAATGAACTTGTATATTTGGTTGCGTTATGATGGTTTACCTACAGAATTTTTGTACTTGCCCCTGATGGTTTTTAAAAAGACACATGGCGTAATAGGAGGACAAGTCATTCGACTTTCAATTATGCCATCCAAATTATACAAGCTGATGCGTAGGACGTTATGAGGTTAAACGATCAAATATATTTGGGCCTTGAAAAATAGATATTGTTATCCATACGACTTCGTCAGGAACATCATTAGGAAGTCAAACCGTAAAACTTATAAACTTTGAATAAGTTCTTAACACAGGGATCAATTTTCAGGATATACAAAGGCATCCTTTTCTTCAATGCCACGGCAAGATCCTGTATCCAGGATATTCCATTTCATGTTTGTTACCCATAAAGCATGAAATGGAACGTTCCTACCTCAACTCTTTACTTCCCTTCTTCCCCAAATAAATGACAGATCTTACAGTCCCTATGTCGTTTTGAATTTGTGAATAAGGACCGAAACACCTGTTTTATACAGTATAGAAATAAATATACCATATCTGCGCTATTCTCTTTACAGTCATCTCTTTTTTTTTAACAACTGAAAAGCTGTATAGTTTGTAGCTATATACGGGCCTGCACAGAATATCTCTCTGCTGGGGTTAGGCCGACCTCAGACAACTCTAGCTGATACATTATCGCCGATTCACACACTGTTAGGATAATCTCTATGTACAGGACGTTTATAAAAGCTACCCTGGGGAGCACAAGTGCTCTGGTATACATGAATTTAGCCTACATAAACTGCAGGCCTTCAGCCCTCATACTACACTACATACATATAGAGAGAGTGCATCATTGAGCTGCTTTCTGACGTCATGCGTAGACCGAGATGCTGGTATGTTGTAAGGCCGGCTTCCCCTATATGTCCGACAACGCATCAAGCCGACGACATATCTTTATATATTACCGCATATGGAAAACTTTTTGGTAGACTCATATTAACTGAAAACCTACATATACGATCACACGATCCTTATACAGATGGTACGTGTATATAAAGAGATAGATTATTACCTGGCAGTCTCTCCAATTGCAAAACATTGCAGCTATCAACTGGTTTCCGCGTCAGTGGTAGAGGCCGACGAATCGGACACAGCAGGCCTATATACAAGCCTATACAGACGGTGCTTTTCGGAAGATCAGATTGCGTTTCTGATCAGAAAACCCTGCATATGTATTATAGTCTATATATAGCTCCAGGCAGCTCCGAAGGTCTTGCACTCATTACGTAAACAGCATATATACAATGTACGTGTGTCGTTTACATGCATGCATTTGGAATCGATGTACAGCTATACAAGCGTGTACAGACAGGGTTATTATCATCGTAAATTGTAACTGGAAGAGCCATTGCCAGTAGGGGCGTTGACATAATATGACGCACAGTTAACACCTGATTTCACACCTGTTATATTCAGGTTTTACTGTCCACGGACTATAAATATTAAGTACAAACATTTTACCCAGAAAAATGTTTAAATTCCCGCGATCACCACATGCAAGGAAAGACCCAACACCACGGGCTTCTACCATATATTTACAGTATGTCGTAAGAAAGGAGTTGAGGTAAGAACATATACTAACAGGCTGATAAAATTGGCCAACCCAACCAATGTTACAGTTGTTTTGTCTCCTGAATGCGATAAAAACTTGCCCTTTCAGATGCGAATTGCTTTGGAGAATTACGATAAACTTTCAGATTTCCGTTTTCCGCTATTTCAGGAACACAGCGCACTTGACCTGCCTTTACCTACCACCAGTAATGAGGCCTGTAAACTGTACGACGCAGGTCAGGCAAGTGAGTGTTTATTTATTTATTTATTTATTTATTTCATTAGTGCTTTATGCTGCACTCAAGGATATTTCACATATACTGTGTACTGATGGAAATGTAACACTGATTAGCCATATTTATACTTGGATTAGGAAAATCAACTCAATATCCAGTGGTCTGCAATACTAATGTCTGTTTTCACAGAAGCACTGAATGTAGATTCAAGTGAAAGGACAGCGACGACCCCAGCAAAGCAAATAAGCAGCCAAAGGAAGGTAGAAAGAAGTACATGTAACAAAGAGAAAGAACTTCAAGACAAATTTATGAGTATGTTTTCTTTTGTTTAAAATCTAAAGCCAAACTGATGAACTGGCCTTTTAATATAAAACTGACAAGTTGTGAGGTTGTTTAGCTAATTATTAACACGAATAACCACACATATGGTACATTATTTGATGGATCACCAGGCTTGTATGTTCTATTATTGTTCTGTAAGAGTTATGCAGTTTAGCCTATTGACATTATTTTCAAAACGATACTACTCCTTGAGTTTTTGTATCATTTCAACGAAACTTAGTTTATATAGACTACATCAATGTACATAATTCCTCTAGTTGATTTTTCTTTTCAATGATTTGTCCGTCCGTCCGTCCACCATGTGACGACATCAAGATACATAATTTGTGTTATCAGTTGTTGATTTTGTTACATAGCTTTATCATTAAGTCTTTGATATTTTTATTCTAACCAGTAGAGTTGCTGTCTCATCAAAGACTCTAGTTTAATACGGTCCACCAGCAACTTGCGGATGATCTTGGGTTTCCCTCAGCCTCTGTCCGGTTACCTCCCACCTTGATGTTGGCTTTCACGTAAGTGAAATATTCTTGAGTATACAACATAAAACACTAATCAAATAAATTTAACACATAGATTAATACATGCAATATTTCTACTAAGTTTGCATTTGTTTTGACATAAAGTGTTCTGATTTTGCAGCCAGCACGTGTAACAGTGATTCAGCTGAAACAGACAGCGATGTTGACCGTGAACTGCGCCTATCACATAAATTGTTTGCGTTAAATATTCAAAAAACCTGACATGCGCAGTTTGGATTTCATAGCCAGATGGACATTTCATACTTCTGCTCACATCTCCATTCATGTACACTTAAAACACTTCTCAGCTCTGTTTTGATCAGATACCCACAGTACGCCAAGTAAACTGAATGATCTGAGGAGACCACAAAAATCCATGCACCTTTCCAATCTCCTCAGTGATATAATAAACATAATTATGACCTGGCAAAACATCTGGAGCCTCTCATTTTTCACGACATTGGTGTGTTGTAGTGATAGGATACCCTAATTCTTCTAATTTTTTGGACTGATATCAGCACTGCTGAAAGGAGAAAATTACAGTACTCCCAGTGTTTCGCAAAAGTGAAGATATTTATATGTTGACTTTAAATGGAATAACCATGTGAAGAAAAAGAAACTGCGTGTTCCTGTTATAATTTAATGTACTCGGCCTAAAATTGACCAACCAAGTTTCCTCGTCAAAGTAGAAGAATTAGTTGCAATCTGCTACTTAAAACAAAGTTGCATGGTTCTCTACTGTGTTATCAGGGGCCAGGCATAAAGTACGTACATTCATGGGAAGGGAGGGGGAGGGGGTGCATTACATACATGGGGCGTAATGGGGCGAGGAGAGGCGGGTATGGATGTCATCAGTCCTCCATTTACATGCACAGTATAAATACATGCAGGATAGATGTTATTGTACGCATTAGCAGTGTTCGACATACATTGTGTACCAGCCAAAACTGTTCGACCACAGACTACCAAAAAAAAGGAAACGGATCGCGTATACGAAAGCGAATCTACGTGAAAAAAAATGTCCGTTGACATACCTCTCAGGGTTTCCGCTAGGTCCATTTTGCGTCCGGTAAATGCGCTCATTCCCCTGCCAAACCTATGGAAAAGTAAGAAAAAAAGCTTTTCAATCGCCAGTCGTATTTATGAATCCTTTTAGAGATATATTGACAGCAAGATCTCAAATAGACGTCAATTTTTGTAGGATGATTTCAGTCAATTCACCGTCTGCCTGGCTGTGTGAGTGAAACTAAATGTCTTTAACATTCGTGCATTATTTATTCAGTAAACTCCATCTCTATACGTGCATATTGCTGTTCATTTTTGGATCAAAATTGTTTCAGGCTTTCTTAATCATGTGCCACGATATACATTTGCTTAATACTTAATTCAATGGTTAGAGTACTTACACAGTACAATCACTGAGGAGACTCTCCCCAATGCAGTTGCTCAGACTGGTTTCATCTCCGGTTGTAGATGGGATGGTTTGCCACCAACCTGTGGAAGGATGTGGGTTTCTCCTAGGCGTCGTAATAGTGAAACAATCTGGAGTATCGCGTAAAACTCAAAGCAAGCGAATAAATAAATGAATAACATTGATTGATAGTTCATGTCATACTAATAACAATTTTACGGAATTACGTAAATGTTAAAAATAAATGTGTGTTTCTTTGTGTAAAAAACATTTAATGAATTATTTGCCTTTTTCAACTAAAAAAAATTGGTGGAGCATATGGACAACACAAGATGGCCTGGAAGTACCAACAACTGAGAACCAAAATTATGAATGCACAAAATAAACAGCAATCTCTCTATAAAAAGAGGCGTGTGCAGATTAACATAGCTGAAACATGATTCATATCTAAACTACCTAATTCTTGTGCTTAGGTCTGTTTGGTATTGGACATAAAATAATATTTGTACAGATCAGGGTAAAATTTCGGTTATAGGTGAATTGTTTTATACTTCACTGTCATTCTAACAAGCTGTAAACGTATATTAATATATGTTTCTGGAAGGTAGATTTGTTTCAGAAAACTGTTGGTTAACATATTCATTTATTGTTGCCTTAAACTCAACGTGTCGGTACTTAGCTATATGATTGATTCCTTACTGAAATAAGGGGTACATCTTGGTGAGAGTTGCACAGGTGTACAATGGTCACACTATACTAGTGTGTTGTTGTTAAGTTTTGCAGAGATGAGATTATGTCCATGTCGCGTTGTACCTTAAGAAATATTTGTGCGGATCAGCGTAAAACATTGTAGTATGCGAATTGTAGTGTTTTACTCCGACATTATGATCTTCAGCCTTGTGTATTTCTGTATCATGGTTATGAGTATGGTTAGGTTAAGCTGTGCAGAACTGTAGACATGGTAGAAAAGTTTGGTGTGGCACAGCTAACCCAGATGAAAGCTGCTCATGTACATCTGTATTCATGTATGTTTCTGGAAGGTAGGTTTTTTGACACAAAACAACTGTTTGGTAACATATACTGTTGCCTTAAGGTCAGTGCTATGTATTTTACAATTTGGCTTTTAATTTGTTTTATTCTTGAAGATTTTGTTCTTGGTTATTGGTTTCCATAGATATATTCTGTCATGCTATAATGGTATGTTATGGCCAGGATTTTTTTATAAGATATCTGAAAATATACCACTTAACATGTTTATATCTTTAAATTTAATAAAATCTGCTTTAATGTTGAGCCTTTCATGGAGTTAGTGTTGTTGTTTCTTAGAGGAATATATGATCTAAAATAATCTTCAGCTAGGACTGGAGAAATTATTGTACATAAGCCAGTTTTTCACACATGAAATCAGTGTTTCCACAGCACCGTGGCATGCAGGTCAAAGGTCATCATGCATGGGGTAAAAGATCATGGATGGAATTGAATGATATCACAGTTCTGGAATTGAAATATAATTACGTTTGCGCAACAGGGGTAGGTGGGTTGGGGTTAAGGCTCACAGGGTTACTCTTGGGGGACATGTAACTGAACGTGTTGCTAAGGATAGGCAATTATGTGTATTCTTTGCATATGGGGGTTAAGGGTCATGACTTCATGGTTCAAGGTCTGTGGGCGTGGTGACCACTGGCCATAGCATATTGTTGGCGTCCAAACCAAATGATACGCGGTAAACGTGTAGCCCAGGTATTGTTAGATAAGTGGTCGGCTGTGCCACAAAATGTTTTGTTAACTGAAAAATGGAAATAACTGCAACAGTCTCGAACCTTGAACAATGCCTCGCGTCAAAAAAGCCACATGATCACAAAGCTGTATTAGATTTAACTTAGATGTAGTCCTAAAATCTAAACAGTTTACTGCAGTAAATTTGTGATTCAAATGTGTTGACAAAATTGAAGATTTCTATCTTGAGACAGCTTCGTGATCCCAAGGGCAGAGCCAGAAAGCATGGCTGGCCTACAGAATCACCTACAAAATCTTCTCCCTTGTGGTGGGCTGTATCGACAGTCAGTGTTTGCCACGCACATCAAGGGCACCCCTTAGGACATACATCAACATTCTTTGTACACTTCGGTGGAACCGATAAGCATCTACTGGGATGACCTGTGGGATAGCCAGCATGATAAACACTAAAGTCTTTCCTCATATGTTATTCTTGACCTAAGCTAGAATCTTTTAATATATGTAGCAACCCTTCAGTCACATACACTTCCGGGTTGCCTAAAGGTAGCACTTTTTCTTGCTCAAAGATCATCTTTACGTTTGGGCAACGCGAGGAATTTGTATGTCTTTAAAGATTGGTACTACACGGACATAAACAAGTGTAATAATCTTTTTTATAACATTTACTTAAATTTACCTCCAGCGGATTTTGCTGTAATGAATTGTTGCCGACAGGTCGACTGTTTTAGCATGTTGACAGAAGGTAGGATTTGTATGTGTGTATATATATAGAGAGTCGTTTTAAAAAAATTGGGTATGGATCGGGATTCCAATGCACCAAAATTTAATGGATTTGGCCCAATATCTGTCTGTGTACAAAATTCAGTTACACGAACTACAACAAAACTGAACTCGTACCCAATAGTGTAAATGTTCAATTTTCTTAGAGGTTCACTTTGCAGAAAATAAAACAGACCCCAGAGGAAATCACTGTCTAAACCTCCATGACAAGCCTCCTGCTAGGAAGGCAAGGAAACCATTAACCTAAAATCTAGGCTTATAAACTGTCCAGGAAAATAGTTTGATCTATTTTTTTTTTTGTTTTTTTTTTTGTTGTTGTTGTTTTTTTGTTTTTGTTTTTTAGATTTTTTTTTCAGTCTTGTAAAATTTATTATTCTGATCAATATATTAACTGTGATTACCGACGTCACACCAGCTTTTTGGCGGTTTACATGTCGACTGACTACCTGTATTCAAAATTCATATATAGAAAGGCACCCAAAAAGCCTTGCAACAAACTATTATATGGAAGTAAAAAATATTATCATTGATACGGCTTGATTCACAGCAGAACCCGATGTTTTAAATGCATTTTAATCGATTGAGAAAATTCTACACGTGGTAATTTAAAAAAAAAACTGATGTGTTTTCAGTTTAGTGTTCGATTTGTCTTCAATTAAAGCCGCTATGAAACGAGTGGGTACTGGATTTGAACGCGTGGCCGCATTGATCTTACACGACTATATAGTTTGCAGCTTTCGTGACGATCCATTAAATGACAGCTACAAGTAAAAATTTGAAAACATCAAATAAGACTTAATATAATAAACTGATGTTTACTTTATTTTATTGTCGCATTTTGGATTATATCAACCATGTATTTATCTCACCACGTGGACTCATGTTTCATCACTTTCTTTTGTCTTCTTCAGGAGAACTCTGCAAAGTGCGGAAATATCGAGCTAAAAATGAGTTCGCAATTTTTCGATGTTACACTCATGGTGTACTGAGAAAATGTTACACTTTGGTAAAAAGACATAAAGAAAAGTGCCCATCGGAATGAAGCCAGATTCACGTACACAGAGTCCGGCACATGCTTCTGTGTATCTAGCAGGGCAATTTCACTTACCTTTAGAGTTTGGTATACCGATAGACATTGAATCCAGAAGTCAGACGGGTTTTAATTCAGACAGAATGAAATCTATGATAGTTCAATAAATTTGATTCCTAATAAAAAAAAAAAAAGAAAAGAACTTTCTGATATATTCTTACCAAAGAAAAGTTCTTAATTTTGCAATTTACAATGAATTTGCTACTGTTATGAAGTATACTAAATGAGTTCAGCTGGCAAAGTGGACCACAGCGTGTTTACTTTTCGGTGATTACAGAGCGTAACAAGAATCTGTCTTTCTCATATTGTTTTATCAAATACTAAAATAAAATATCTGAGAACAGCTCGTCAAACACGGTAATGACACACTGACCGTTTGACAGCTGACACGTTGGCTCTCTCACGAAGATTTAAGAGTACGAGTCCGCCACTCGTAACTTCTCAACCACATTGGCGGGCTGGAGTGATTGGTGTGGTAAATATGTCAAGAAATGTATTTTATTGTCACTTTTAATTTTTATGTGATAATGAACAGGCGATATACAGTACTTTTTAATCAATAGGCGCTTCCTAAATATGCTTAAGTCGGGTGTTAACGACATAATTCGAAGATGTGAAGAAAAAGTAGGTAGCGAAAACTGGTCATCTGATAACCTGTAACGTATGAAGAAATTTTGCACTTCGTCACTGACTTTGTTTTAAAACGTTGAAATGAGTTTAGTCATTCTCAGAAAGAGAAGAAAAAAAGATAGTTGCTGTTGATCATTGTAAAGATAATAATAGTAATAAATGCAGCTGTTTAGCCACGTAAGCTTTGTAGACAACTTTGTGCAAAGAGCTATTCAAACCTCCTCGAAATGTTCCAGATTTTACATTGTGACTTACACAATCGCAAATACATAATGCGGGATCAAACAAAGACATTCAATTTCACACAACATGACACCTCTCCTGATATACCTGTGTTATTCTTTATTAGCCACTAACTTTTTTAAAGTTTCTAGCATTACTTTAGGACCATGAAATTTGATCCCTTGTTTCCCGTCATCATATTTTGGAAAAGTGTTGCAGATTTTCATTTTTCGTTATCATTGTTCAGGTAGAGTTTATGATAATCTATATTTTTTGTGACAATTTCTGGCAGAAAAGAAAATAATAAGATCCGATGCAGGAGGTAAAATGACGTTCAGTCGGGAAATAAGAAATCAAATGAGAACGCCCTTATGTGAATCAAGACAGAGGTGAACAAGTAATTATTGCTGGATAAATGAATCCCCAATCTATTCCCTTTGCTTACGGATCTACCTTTATCAGATTTTGCTTGCCGCCGTCGTGTAAGTGAAATATTCTTGAGCACGGCATTAAACACCAATCAAGTAAATATATAAATATCTCAAATTTAGGATGAACGGAAATGTTGTGTAGAAAAGATCCATTTTCCACCAGCAGCGTCCTTGCATTGCCTACATGTTGGTGCATGTTTAACTCCTTGAGAAATGCTGTTAGTCAAATATTTTCTCCAGAGTTCAGGGTTGGATGGTTGAACTTGAGGCTGTGTGGTTGAAATAAGCCTGAAGGTTACTTTTGTTAGATTTATCAGACACATGAGGTGTTCAGTTTTGTCAATTGAGTATCTGACTTCTGCAATCTCCCTGGAGCAATAAATGTCGCAGTCTGGCAGTCTCAAATTAAGCTTATGTTACTTCCTTTGTGTTTATGTCTAGGGTTAGAAACATTGCCATGTTCACGGTGACAGTTATCGTATGTGCGATGAAATTGCCAAAATGATGACATGTAAAGCTCTTTCTCCTTCTGTGACTTTGTTTTTCAGAAAATGCTACCGCTCAAACTGCCGACAGTGTGTAGCCGACAGGTTTTAAACCAGGCTATGGGCAGTTGCAGAAAGCTGCTCTCAACCAGTAAGTAGGGTAATTAAATGACCTAAAATTTCGCTCAAAAAAGTGCATTATTAAAAGTAAAATATATGTACAGTAAATAAAAAAAAAGTAAATAAATATTAAGCATATCTTGTGATGCTTAAACTTGCACTTCCCAGCAGAATGTCATCCTATCTTCCAAACATACCTCAAAACACCTCTCCCAGATCAATAAAACTGACAGAATAAGGCTGTCTTTATAATAGTAGGAGGGGTCTCTGTGGCTCGGTTAGCCTGCTAGTGCAGTGTAATGACCCAGAAGCCTCCCACCAATGCAGTCGCTGTGAGTTCAGGTCCAGCTGGCTTCCTCTCCGGCCGTACGTAGGAAGGTCTGCCAGCAACCTGCACATGGTCGTGTGTTTCCACCGGCCTCTGCCCGGTTTCCTCCCTCCATAATGGTGGCAGCCGACATGTAAGTGAAACATTCTTGAGTACGGAGTAAAACACCAATCAAATAAATAACTGGATAAATAATAGTGGGAAGGAAATGGGCACATCAAGCTTGGTTCCTCATTAAGAACTGAATGAATGTCAGTCACTCAGTCACTCAATCAGTCACTCACTCACTCAGTCTGTCCGTCATTTCATTCGGGCGCTTAGCACATGTAGGTATAGTATGTTAATACCACACATTCAACTATTTCTCACTCCATTGCTGGTCACAAACTGCTGTGGTATTATAATATCAGTTAAATGGTTACTTAGTGATAGGATGCGGAACTATATGGGATCTGTAATGGTCTGTAATATGAGGCTTACAGATCCCATATATTTTCGTATCTTTTCCCTCAGTAACCATGTAATGAATTTATTCTGCGGAAGACCCTAAAAACTACACTGAAATTTCTTTCTTGAAAAAAAAAAACGTCATAACATTATTGACTGCGTGCCAGCATTCCTTTGTGACGTTGTGTCATTTGTGTCATTGCGTCACATTGTAACTGTTACGTCATGGCGTTCTCCCTACTGTAGAGTCATCAGACACATGTAGCATCTGCGGCAGGGTATAGAAATATACACATCTACCACATGATCATTGCTATGTAATCAAAAGTAGAGGATTTTGTCTGATGCAGGATAAAAGTCATCATATGTTACATATTTTGCGATAGAAAGTTACTTGTTGCAAACTGTTTTGACACAGAGGTTTACTAGGCACAAACTGCTATGACACAAATGTTACTTGTCACAGACTGTTGTTACACAAGTCGTATGTTACCTATCGCAAACTGTTGTGGTTCAAATGTTACTTGTCACAAAGTGCAGTAACGCAAATGTTACTAGTCACTGACTGCTTTGACACAAGTCGCCGGTCAAGAAATCAACTGTTGACATTTAGCTACACCCACAGACATTAACCATGCAAACAACATAAATATACGTGAGTACATGTGCAGTGTAAAATCTTTCAGGGGCCTATTTGCTACAATGCGAACAACAATTAGCTGAATGTGCCAGTGAGGGTTTATGTGTTTTGTTGATAAAGGTAACATTCATTAGTCCTGTTCGTGTTTAAGTTATTCTTTGTTTTGTACACAGGCATACTGAAGGTACATGAGGAAGTTCAGGAAGCATTGCATGCTGGGAAGCCTGTGGTTGCCTTGGAGAGTGCCATCATCACCCATGGAATGCCCAGACCCGTCAATCTGCAGTATGCACGTTGATTTCTCTGTACATTATACACTCCAGTTCCTCAACTCTTGTGCATACGAAAGAGCAGCTTTCGGTGTGATTTATGCATTTTTTAAATTTCATTTTAAAAACAAAACTACATAAGTTGTGTGGGTCAGTTTCATTGCTTCACAAGAGGCATAATTTTCTCATTCTGCTTGGAGCAATGTCCTCGGAATGTGCTTCAGCAAACGTCTTGTACACATGCGAAAAGAATTACAGTATCAGTACTCCTTACCTGTCCATTTGTCAATCAGTCCGTCTGCCTGTCGGGCTATCAGGGAACAGTTTTTCCACAAGACTTATTGTAACAGTTCATTGAATTTACACATGTTACGAGGTTTCACCATGAGAAGTTACAGATCAGGTTTGGAAGTCAGTCCATTTTTCTATTGTTGACAGAAGTATTTCTGTTTTTGTCAGTTTTCTGACTTCAGCCGTTTTGCAGACTTTTATCAAAACATTTTGACATTTTTAATTGAAAAGCTGCGTGTGGCTTCACCCTGATAGGTTATACAAATCAAGTTTAAGTTTCGGGCCACTACCTCAATTTTCATCAAAGTCATGTCCGGTTATTTTGTGTTGAACTTAAACACATTGCTAGTTATTACCCTGAAACAGGTCGGGGATGTATATGGCAAAGCTCTGACATTGATGTTAATCCCAAAACAGGATAGGGGAAACAATTTGTCATGTAATCTGTAGCAAATATGATGATTGTCTCCCTTTGTTTGGCCACAGAACTGCCCGTGATGTGGAGGCCTTGGTGAGAGAGGAAGGTGTAACCCCAGCCACAGTGGCTGTTCTCCATGGCAAGCTTCACGTAGGTATGACAGATTCCACTATTTACAGGTTTTTATTAAAATTCGGTTTTTATATAGGAGCTGAATGGCTCCTAAATAAAACAATTTCATTCGTCGACTATACGAGTGGAGGCTAATTAACCAGGTTGATTTGGGAAATCATTAATAGGTATAAAACCTCATTCGTCAGTGGGTGACTCATTTACAAGGGGAGGACCAGTGGAAGTGGGGAAATCTGTGACTCCTAGCTGGACTGTCATCTTTTTGAAAACGTGTTTTCTGACACGGGATTATGATGCACAGGCAGCCAACAGCATCTGCTTGGATCAGGCATACTCTTAAATTACAATTTTATGGTCCGATTTTCAGATCAAATTCATCGGTATTTAGTATGGCTTTGAAAGCTAGTCATTCTGTCAGAGACTTCAGAATGCCGTGGAAAGCTTGTCATTCAATCAGAGACTTCAGAATGCCGTGGAAAGCTTGTCATTCAATCAGAGACTTCAGAATGCCGTGGAAAGCTTGTCATTCAATCAGAGACTTCAGAATGCCGTGGAAAGCTTATCATTCAATCAGAGACTTCAGAATGCCATAGAAAGCTTGTCATTCAATCAGAGACTTCAGAATGCCATGGAAAGCTTGTCATTCAATCAGAGACTTCAGAATGCCATGGAAAGCTTGTCATTCAATCAGAGACTTCATTATTGTGTTGAAAGCAAGTCATTCAGTCATAAACTTCAGTATTATGTTGAAAACTAGTCATTCAGTCAGAGACTTCAGTATTGCGTTGAAAGCCTGGCATTCAATAAGACCCTTAAGTGTTGCATTGAGAGGTCGTTTTTCAGTCAGAGGCTTCAGTATTGGGTTGAAATGGTAACAAGTTGTTCTCCTTACAGTATATTGTTTCTACAATTCAGGTTTAACAGATGCTGAGCTGGAGTACCTGGCAGATGTGAAACCTGATCTCGTTAAGGTGTCCAGGAGAGACCTTTCTTACGTTGTGTCACAGGTGAGTTATGGATTCCAAAAGTCGGAGTTGGTTTGAGATAGGGGCCATGCACAGCTGAGAGGCTTGTCTGTCATGCCTGTGCATCTTCACACGTGATATGGTGTTGGTTCAAACCCAGCCTTAAACAAGGAACTGTGTCAGATTTGCTCATTTTCTTTTTTGATAATTTTCAGTGACACACATATGGAAGCAGTAAAGTGAAAAACCACTCAAAAATGAAGTTATGGTGAGTGAGGAAGACCGTTAAAACATGTATCTGAAATTATCTTCCCTGAATATTTAAGATTTTTTTAGAAATTAAACGCAGCCAGATGTTCTCATTGTATTATGGGTTTTACGGACAATATTGATGACGTGGTTCACCAGTGACGTCACAAAACTTTGAACACCTTTCATGTTTAGCTGTCATTGAGAAGTGTAATCTTGTAATGTTTGCCTGCGTGTTAAAAAGGTTATATGGCATTAAATTTCTATTTCAGGGCCAGAGACACTTAGGCGAGACATCACTGGTGAATCATTTTGTCAATTTGGTCCATAAAATGTACCATATTATCAAGATACTTGACTGCATTTAATTTGATGAAAAAGCAAATCTGAAAAAATCAGTGAAGGCAGTTTCAGATACAGTTTTTAATGGTCATATTACTCATCATAACTTCAGTTTTACCCTGTCTTTTCCTTTGGGTAAATGTGTTGCATGTTCAGATAAACACGCAGCAAATTTGTTTTAACAACTTGAACAGCTGAAGTTGTATATGGAAGTGTATGTTATATGAAGTTTATCTATATTTCTGTTTCAGGAACTAAGTGGTGGCACAACTGTCTCGGCTACCATGGTAGCAGCACACAGGGCAGGCATTCCCATTTTTGTTACAGGGGGTATAGGTGGTGTCCATAGAGGTGCAGAAAAAAGTGAGTTACAGCAGGGAAAGTTTTTGAAAAACATTGAATATGAAAGAAAAAGTCCCAGGAAACCATCAAAAATAGCCCGGTCCTTGAAAGTTTCTTGAAAAGCAAAGAATTGTGTCAGTGCAATTCCCAAAAGTTATTTTCTTACACTTCACCAGTTGTTTCTGTTGCAGTGTCTACAGTATAAATCACCTTTAACAATTTGAATTGTTGAATTGTGCCTTCATCACTAAAATTCATGTTTCAAGCAAACAAATGTAAGTCTTGCTTCCTAGCTCTTTGTAGTTAGGAAATCAAGAACTATGTAGGCCATGAGAAGTCCTTAAATATACAGTTAATTAGCCCCAAAGTTCTGTCAAAAGTCCTTGAAGTTTTTTAAGGAAAGAGAAGGAAATAGACATATTATGCAATGTTGATAGTTGACAAAAATGAAAATGAATTGAAACCATTATCAGAATTTTACAAGTATGTTGTTTCTAGACAGCTTTGTTTTGCCCCTGCACAGCTCTGGACATCAGCGCGGACCTAACAGAATTGGGCCGGACCCCTGTTACTGTGATATCTGCCGGGATCAAGTCCATACTGGACATCTCTAAAACCCTGGAGTTCTTGGTCAGTGATGTGAATGTACCTGTG
This sequence comes from Acanthopleura granulata, assembly GCA_016165875.1. Taxonomy (NCBI): domain Eukaryota; kingdom Metazoa; phylum Mollusca; class Polyplacophora; order Chitonida; family Chitonidae; genus Acanthopleura; species Acanthopleura granulata. The sequence goes on from JABBOT010000013.1 coordinate 13,167,405, forward strand.
TTAGTATAGGATATGTTAGTCTACTTTGATTCTGTCTGATGTCCAGGCTGTTAAAAACTAAAATTAATTTTAAGTGGAATGTGTCAAAAAAAACTCTCCTCAATGCGGTGGCTGTGAGTTCCAATCCAGCTCATGCTGGCTTTCTCTCTGGCCTTACATGGGAAGGTCCACCAGCAGCCTGCGGAAGGTCATGAGTTACCCCTGGGCTCCATCCAGTGTCCTACCACCGTAATGCTGGCAGCCATCCTCTGAGTGAGTACGGCATAAAACACCAATCAAATAAATAAATGAAGCAATTGCTAGGACACGCAAGGTGTAAGTGCAAATGCATCCTTTCCCCAAACTGACTGTCATGATAGAAGTGAGAAATTCTTCAACATGGCTTTAAACAACAAAAAATAAGGTCAGTCTTCTGATTTGCTCTACAGGAAACTCAGGGTGTTTGTGTGTCAACTTTCGGCCAGACTAAAGACTTCCCAGCATTCTTCACGCCCAGAAGTGGGCATCAATCTCCACACCAAGTCGCCAGTGCTGCTGAGGCAGCTGAACTTATATGTAAGGATACTCTGATGTTGTAGCGTCGAAAATGTGAGGTGGTCTTCTACCATGAAACTGTCAGTATGTCAGCAGTGCTTCCCTTGTTCTCTTGCAGTTCAAAGTAGCCTGAGTGAATATGAGTGGTCAAAGGCAGTATAGGGCCACTTGCGCATTACAACATTACGTTGAAAATTGTTTGTTTTACAAGTTTGTTTGTCACATTGGGAAGGTTTAATAGTAATGTGCCCTATTCATCATCCAATCAAGTTCACAGCGTTTTAGAGGACTGTTGTTATGCAAATGTTATCATTTATTGTTTACTGTTGTATCACAACTGATATTTAATGGTGATGAATAAATGCTAAGCATGCAAATGTTGATGTTCATATCATATATTGAGTTCGGTTTTAGTGGCAGGAGAAAACCTGAACTTGGGGAGTGGGAACTTGATAGCTGTACCAATACCCGAAGAGTTCTTCTCATCAGGGGAGATAATTGAGTCTGCTATACAAGCAGCTGTGAAAGCGGCAGAGTAGGTATAGTTGGCATAATTCATGAATTACATGTTATTTTTTATTTTCAGAAATAAAGCAAAACTGTCATGTTTCACATCTAATGTTAATAGTACGTCTTAGGTGAAAGACCGCTGTAGGCTGTTTTCCTGAAGTGTGTTTGTTAGTGGAAATCATTCAACGGACAAGAAACGCTGTGTAAGGTACCTGATGTCTAGGGAAAAATAAAATCAGTAACTGCTGGATTTGAACTCAGGCCCTCTTTGGTCACATCTTAGGGCTCTGAATTGCCTGCCGAAGGTGCATCAGGTTAAAATTGCATGAAACAGCATCTTCATTTTGTCCCTTAGGGGCAAAATTGTCAGAATACAGGACATAGCATTTTTTCTTTTCTTTGAAAGAAATTCTTTGAGGAATTCATAATGTATATCCTCCAAATAATTACATGTTTTTCCTCTTTTTAGTGGAATTCCTCCCTTTTTTATGAAAACCATTGTCAGAAACTTAACAGTCAGGATTTAGCTTGAAAGTGCTAGAAAAGAAAACGTCCGATATGTCAGGTAGCCTCTCATCTCCTCACTGAATTATCACATTGAAAATTTCGCATTCATGTTTATTTCCAGGGAAGCTGGAGTCCACGGGAAGGAAGTAACTCCATACATCTTACAGCGAGTCAACGAGTTGACCGGTGGAGAATCACTTAAAGCTAGTATCCTTTATACTGTTATGCTGCGAACCGAATTTTACCTTCCCTCATTGAGGAACCCCACCAGTCTTCCTTCCGCTGTAAGCTGAATTTGTAAAACGATGAGGGGCCTCAGTGGCTCAGTCAATTAGCTTGCTAGCACAGTGTAATAACCCAGAAGCCTCCCTCCAATGCAGTCGCTGTGAGTTCAAGTCCAGCTCATGCTGGCTTCCTCTCCAGGATAACGTAGGAAGGTCTGCCAGCAACCTGCAGATGGTCGTGGGTTTCCCCCGGGCTCTGCCCGGTTTTCACCCACCATAATGCTTGCCGCCGCCGTATGAGTGAAATATTCTTGAGTATGGTGTAAAACACCAATGAAATAAATAAATAAATAAAACAATGAATATCCAGGTCAGTAAGATTTAGGTTAGTCAGAATAAAAACAGTCTGAATGGAGTTAGCTTTGTTTAGTCACTTTTGAAGGTAATGGTGTGACTAAATACCGAGCTTATGCCATCCATCTATCATAGAACGTCATCGCTAGACTAGATTCAGTTGGTTTCGTTCAGTCACGTTGAAGGTAATGGTGTGACTAAATACCAAGCTTATGCCATACAGAACATCATCTGCAGCCAAATGAACAACAACTTTGATTTCCACTTGAGTGCTAGTCACTACTGAAAACCAATAATTTGTCAGTATAAATAACATGACAATTAAAAGTTTGAAAATTTTGTGTTTCAGTTTGTACAGATGATTTTCAAAGTTTCCTTTGACAAAGACTTTTTTCAGATGTCGCACTTGTGAAGAACAATGCTGCAGTGGGAAGTCATATTGCTGTGGAGCTCAGCAGACTGAAGAAGCAAGACAGCAACAGACCAATGAAATCGCCTCCCAGGTCATGTGACCTGTCACCACGACAACCTCGGAGGACATCTTCTGCTGGAACACGACATGGCAAATCTGAGACAAAGGGCAGGAAAGGTTCAGGGAGGCCGGTGAGTGATTGAATGAATGATAGATGGTAATTGTGTCACATTGGCAATATGTCAGCGACATTGTGTACTGCCTATTGCATATCGCCTAGATGTATATAAAAGGAAAATAGGTGTAAAATTATTTACAAGACATAGATTTATACAGCATAAATAAGAGAGGCAGGATATTTCCAGTGGTGAAAAACTTTGGAGTTGAAACTGAAAGACAGCTCATGACTGTGACATTGTTCATTAAAAAGACTCTAAAACTCTCTTGAGTGCAAAAGACTTTGAAATGGTATGGATTCCTTGCTGAATTGTCTTCGTTTGAAATTTGGACTATTTTCCTGCCCGTTGGGTATCTGAAGGCGCCCGTGCTTTTAAGGCAATGAAAGACTGGCCAATCAGACAGCTACACTAAGAGACATCAGCTATTTATAAGATGTGATGTAAATATTCTGAGTTTTTAGATCATTTCATCGGATAAATTTACACATATACTCAAGTTTTTACACATATACGTAAGCTTGAACCACAACCCTAGCAGCTTACTATAGTCTCACGTGACGAGTGTTCCACACTTGGAGGAATTACGTCACAGCCCACACAGAATGGCGGCATTTCATGCTAGTCAGTGAAGCACATTCAAATGTCAATTTCCGCTGTCCCAATAGGTGTTCTTTACCGAATTTCTTTACCGAAATAAACGTAATATTATCCAAGCTTTTTGGTAAACTTAACATAGAACAAGCATTGCCTTTCACTTTAGCTTTAATAAAAGTAATGGTAGCTTGTACTTGATATATGTTGCAGGTAGTTGTTGGAGGGATAGTGGTGGATTACCTCTCTAAAATAGGTGTGGCTGATTTCAAGGTAAGATACATGAGGTTGCAACTCCAACAATGGAATTCTTTTACTTTGGTTGAAATGTAGAATTTCATTTCAGTGTTTTATTTATGAATAAGGAAACTCAAAATCTAGTGGATTTGTCCTCAGGTAATTTTACATCGGATGTTTATAATTGTGGCTCTAAGGATTCGAAAGTAAACAAAGTTTATCGCAGCCTCAGGTACATTTTCGTTAAAAGAAAGTACAACACTAAACCGGATGTATATATGCATCGATAAAGAATCCCATTTCAAAAAAGTTCAAGAAACGTCACTTTTTATTTTTGTGATATATGATAACCAAGATATTTCAGTTCAAAGTGATGAAAAACGCCCACTTAGGGAAAATTGAGCTGGCCGCCAGATAGCTATCAATCTAAACCAATTAAGGGTGAGATATTTCTACCACCTCAGATGACATCTGTTACCTCTGAGAAGTCACCTGCACCTAGGTCACCACTTTGCTGTATAGAAGTAGTGTTAAATGAGCTGTTTTACTTGTGATTACGAGACAGTTCTCATATACTTTAAAGTCATTTTCAACGAGAAAGTGATAATAGAATACGTCTGGGCTTATTCCCCGAGGTCTCAGCCAGGAGACCACAATGCGGGGCCTTCGATTGTAATAATAAACGGTACCTTGCTCACAAAAGAATGTCTCACCCCTAATAATGAAGAGCGTAAGGATGACGTGAAATCGTGTTTCTGGTTTCTGTAAAATGGCATGCCCTACTGCCTTGTAAGAATTCCAGATTAAAAGATGATTTATAGAGCTACCAAGCACGTCATAAAAAATGCCTACGTCCGTTGAAAATTGTGTGAAGCCTTCTGCTGAAATAACGTTTGTTATATTTTTTGCTGTCTTTTCTTTCAAGTCAGAAGGTTTGTCAGGTGCCTGGAGATGGCCGGTGGTTTATTCCAGGCACTCCAGTTTCTTCTTCGCGTAAATGTGACCAGCATCATGCATGTGAAAAATTAACGAGCACAGCATTAGAAGCCAATCACATAAATACCATCAATGGTAACCGCATAGCATCAGATTTCAAAATCGACAAAAAGTCCAAAAGTCAATGTGTGGTTTACAGAGTGGATTTTATTTGATACAAGCCTAATTCGGAAAGTTTAAAGTGAAGTGAATTAGGTTATTTATAAAAGGTGTCATATTCTACATTTCAGTATTTGAATGTTTTATTCAGAGTCCCAAAATTACTGTGCGAATTTGACCTCATTTAGCCCTAGGGGAACAAATGTACTCCCAACTGCCTACTTCATCACTTGTCCACAGCAGTGTTGCTTAAATTTGATTTTCCTTCTGTTCTACAGCTAGATGGCGCCACCTACCCAGGTCAGGTGCACCAATCATTTGGAGGTGTGGGTCGTAACCTTGCCGACTGCTTGAGTCGCTTTGGCAGCAACCCCTTGTTCATTTCTGTTGTCAGCGATGATGCACATGCAGAGGCGTTCTACTCCCACTGTAATCACATGGTAATGCTTCTGTGAGGGAGATTTTTGTTGCATTAGGTTTTTAGCTGCCACTAGGAAGCTCAGTGGATAAGTAGCTGTATAAGTCAGTTGATAATATTTTTGCAGTCCTGTTATTTAGCACTGAAATCCTTGTGGAGGATGTTGAAGCAACAAAATAAAAATCACTGCAAATTCACAACAGCTGCAACATCCCCTGTAAAGCGTTTCGTTTCATCCTGCACCCTGGTCCGTAGTTAATACAGTGATTTCATTAAAATGTACATTTTCTGGATTTTTAGGCCACTATTTACATAAAACCTTGAGTCCTCGAAAGCATCACAGCATAATATATGGTGTTTTTGGAAGTGTTTAAACTAGGAGCGGGGAAATAAAACATGCTGTTAGGTACACTCTTTCTGTAAATAAATTTGTAGTGGCTTGGAAGAAGAAAATAATTCAAAATGTGTGAAAGGAAGTTCTTGTTGTTATTTGATGTGCACCGGTTTGCCTGTGTGTTAGTTTGTCTGGTTGGTTCTTCTTCCAGGACTTGTCAGGCATTCGCATCCTTCCAGGGGAGAAAACTCCTACCTACTCATGCATACTGAGGAGTTCTGGTCAACTGGTTGTTGGTGTAGGGGATATGAATCTTCACCAGGAAGTTACCCCGGAACTTGTGAGTTATAATTCTGTGGTCACATTCACAGAAAATAAAGAATTGTCCCCAGATGTGCCTGTCTTAGTATAGATTGGGGCCATCCTTAGAAATATGTTTTTTGAGCGTAAACCAACCCATCCTCCAGCAAACAATGATGGCATTTTGGTGGATATTTCGGTTTAATTCAAAACCATTATCAAGTCATGTCTAGGTTTTGAATTTAACTAAAATATCCACCAAAATGAAATCATTATTTGAAGTTAGATGGACTTCACTATTTCTCTTCATAAAAACTTCAGTGGCTCACATGGACTTGTGTGTTTTCATGGTTATTTTCATGGAAGTTATTTTTTCTCTCCATCTTAATTTCTTTAAAATGCCTATCTCTTTCAGTAGCCAGAATAAATAAATTGGAATTCCATACCAGCCAACTGTAATTTTTCCTGATAGTGTAGTGCGACAGATAACAAAAAATTTTTTAACCTGGCATTGAAGGGCTGCAAAAAAATTGGACACTGTATAATATATCAAATTTTGTTGTTGAAGTAATACTTCAACATTATGTTGGGCATGCCAAGAGAAAATCTGTAAAGCTCAAAATATCTTATTACATGATTTTTATGAGGTTTATGAGGTGAAATGGAGTGTTGGGGTTGACAATGTCCAACCACGTGCAGCAGGAATCTATAACTGCTCTGTGTATAGGGTACCATGTGTGCCTCACCTGAAGTAAAGCTTGTATGAAAAGTTGAGAAACTATATGTTGGCTGGATATCAATGAAATTCACTCATGCCCTATCTTAGGGTAGACACTCGTGTATGTATGCTGCTTAAATATTATTTATTTATTTGATTGGTATTTTACGTCGTACTCAAGAATATTTCACTTATATGACAGCGGCGAGCGTTATGGTGGGAGGAAACCGGGCAGAGCCCGTGGGAGACCCACCACCTTCTGCAGGTTGCTGGCAGACTAAAATGTGAAAGAGTCACACTATGTAAATTATGGCATATCTGTTCATTATATACAGACTTTATCTGACTGGAAAAGAAAAATGTTTTTCATAACTTCCTATCATGGAACCGATTTTGTGTTTCTTGTTTGTCATGTTGGTTTCCATGAACATGAAACACAGAAGTGAAGAGTTGTTGCGGGTGAAATCTCCACCCGGCAGGCAAGAATAGGGAAGTTTTGAGTTAAACTCTTTTATTGCTATTGGTAAGAAAAGCCCTTCTGTATCCGGTGACCTGTCAAAAATGGTAGTCAACTGTTTCTGATTACATTTTTTACAACATGGAGGTCTAAGAAATGTGTCAGAAAAAGTTTTTTAGAATAGACGTAAGATAGGCAAAAGTCAGGAGCTGGAAGTTGTTAATTTAAGAAGCTGCTGATTGAAGGAGAGATCGTTTGTACCTCTGGTACATGGTGAGACAGTTGGACGGTAAAATAAAGTGAACAAAATTGCCTGACACTTTTGACAAGTCACATGATACAGTTGGACTCTTTTTACCTTTCTGCAACAAAAGAGTTTGAACTCAAAACTTCCCTGTTTGAATGTTTATCACTAATTAGCATTTGCTTTCCTTATAAAGCGATTCTCAAATCTCCTGGCTTGCACAACAAACAGTTGATGAATAAAAGTGTGAAATTCTGGTAGATTTACTTTAGTGTCTTGATCATAAACAGAGGCCAGGCAACAGTTATCTACATGCAAGAAACCCGAGCATTCATCACAGAATCCATTTCATTGCCTGTATGCTCTAGTTTTTTTTTTTGTCCTCTTTTTTTTTCTGTTGTCTAAAGTATGAATTAATGCACATGTGAAATTTAACAAAACATGGTGTTTTTCTGAAAACGTTCAAAATGCAACCCATCTTGCCCATAAAACATTCAGTTAACTAAGGTTTATACAAGTGATTTACCGCTAACCCACAATGACTCAGTTATCTCCCTTCAGATAAGCTGTTCATGGATGAACATACATCATTCCCAACTATGTGCACATTTGTCTTAGATTTCTCAGTTTGAAGAAGAGATTTCTGCCTCACCTATCGTCTGTGTGGATGGCAATGTGACCCCTGAAGCCATCAGTTACCTGTGTGACAGGTGCTCTCATCATAAAGTCCCAGGTAAGTAAAGCAGCTGTAAACCTCGTAGAACACTTTCCATTGGCTGGTTTGTATCCCACTCTGCCCTACATAGAGGGTGATTTCAGATAGTTTTGTGAGGTGAGATTAAACCGCATCAGAATCAAGGACTGCCTCGGTGGTCTAGTGGTTAGAGCGTCAGCCTCGAGGCCGGGAGATTCAGGTTCAAGCCTAGGCCGAGCCATACCAAAGATTTTAAAAATAGTACTTGTTGCTGCCTCGCTTGGCGCTCAGCATTGAGAGGTTTTGAGCAAAGAAACAGGACTGGTCAGTCTGGTGTCAGTATAATGTGACTGGATGGGGTGTCTTTGGCATGACGTTTCAGTGGCAGCAGCACTTTGGCGGCATGGACAAGAAGACACACTATAAGTACACACCAGAGGGACTCCTCGTCGTCATATGACTGAAGCACTGTTAAGTACGACGTTAAACCCCAAGCACTCACCCGCTCATCAGAATCACTTTCCACTCGGGGACCTCCGCGGCTCAGTCGGTTAGCGCGCTATCACAGCACAATGACCAGAAGCCTCCCACCAATGCGGTCGCTGTGAGTTCAAAACCAGCTCATGCTGGCTTCCTCTCTGACCGGAAGTGGGAAGGTCTGCCAGCAATCTGTTGATGGTCATGGGTTTCCCCTGGTTTCCTACCACCATAATGCTGGCCACCGTCGTATAAGTCAAATATTCTTGTGTACGGCGTAAAACAAGTATCAAATAATATAGATAAATAAACAATTTCCACTTGATAAAATGGCTGTTGCATCTGTGAACTGATACACTTCCATTAAATACGGTTATTTGGTGTTGCATATTTCTTTTTATATATCTGTGTAAAAATATAGGACTCTTTATTTATGATGAAAAATTTTGGTGCTAAAAATGCAAAACAATGAATTTCTTTTACATTCTTTTGTGATATGTTTTAGTCAGTAGAATCAGCTTAACAGAGCTTACGTTCCATTATGTTCTACTCACATAAAAGAAAATTTGTCTTATCTTATACACCTCTCCCCCATTATGGTATGTTGCCTTACAAAGTGGTTTGATTTCATTGATATCAGTGTGTTTTGAGCCCACTGACATCCACAAAGCATCCAAACCCTTCCTGACGTCAGCAGGCCACAAGCTCACCTACACGTCCCCTAACCTCAGTGAGCTGCGTCTCATGTATTCCTGCTTCACGGGGAAAAGCAGCCCAGTGTCCGGTAAGTTTGGCTTGATAGTTAAACATGGCGCGTTTTGACTAAAACTTGATACAGAGATCTCTGTTGAAGAGTTTTCAGTCTGCCTGATATGTCGACAATGTCTTGACTTTGTCCTTTTAGCCGTCAGTGTTGTTGCAAAACTAAAAGTGGCAAATATAGAACTTTGGACAAAAGTTATATGTAGATAGAATCCACGGGCTGCTTTCACCAAACTTTGTAAGTCATTTTTTTTTTTCGCATAAAAGACTTCGTCTAGGTCATAGTGCCATAAATGTGATTTCTGAGGAATACTATGAGAAATTGATGAAATTTTGAGAAAGTGAGCCCTGATTTTAGTCCTTTTAGCCTCAAATACAGCAGGAAGTCAGCCGTGGTCATGTGGTTAAAGGTCGTGCCGCTGAATTACTAATGCGTGAGATGCTGGTTCCGTCACAGCCTTGGACAGGGAATTTGAAGATTTGCGGAGGTTCTTCAGGCCATAGTGACAGTTAGCGATGGATGACGCTCCTGTGGCCATTTGCTCAGCGTGAATGTTTGTTGTGGATCAGTTCTCTGCCACCAGTGCATTTGCATATCCTGTATGACACACATGGGAAAGTCCCAGGTGTTTATTACTGAGAAAGTATGCCACTGTACGGCTTGGATCCTTTCAAGAAAGGTACACTTATGCGATAACTCGTGTTTGCCACGAGAGTATAAGGAGTTGTCAGCTCTTTGCGCACCTTCTCGCTACACCAGAGGTTGTCCAGATACAGGGAATACGCTGGCGTCTTCTGGTGGGTAATACGTGTTCAGTTCAATTAAATGGAACACGTCCTGACCAGTGAAGTGCGAGAGCGAAGGAAATATTGTGCACCTGTCTTAAGTGTGCAAGGCTTGGGGTCACATGATCACACAGCACTGACAGCATTCTTGCTACACCAAAGGCCATCCCTATACAGGAGATATGTACTGGGCGATTTCATTGGATGACCTATTTAAGACTAACTTGCCAGTTCGATGTGTTGAACCAAGGGTCAGGTGTCAATGGTTCTCTGTTAGGGAAGCGAAAAAGTTTCTTTGGCGTGGTGAAGTGATTGTGCATCACTTTAATGGTGTTTGTTTCATGCTGACTGGTCCAGATACGAACTCACATGCGTCTCAGTTCTGTGTACTGTTACCATGGTGAAACAGTGATGAGGATGTGTTCTCTGGCTCAGGTTATGGCACCACCCTCTTGCAATGTACATGATATTTTAAACAACAAAATTGTGCCCTGCTGTTAAAAGAAAATGGCAGTGAATTTGCTTTCACTTTTGCTGAGTTGTTTCATACATTCAGAAACATATTCCGCTGATATAGATTGAAAACAACAGCTAGAATGAATGGTGCATTGAAATATTAAATAACAACAGATTTATACTTTCTTTCCAGATTCTCATAGCTCTGAAACAGATTTACATTCGAAAATGACTGAGGCAGCCATATTGTGTGAAGAACTGACCCGCCATATTCCTGTTGTCCTGGTAACCCTGGGCAAAGATGGCGTCCTCCTTTGTCACCGTCTGCAAGATGATAAACATCCACCTACTGCAGGAAACATGACAAAGGTTTGCATTTTCAGTATGTGTTTATTAAGCACCCTTGTTTCGTGCCGTATTATGGCATGGCAGTAGTTTCGAGTTCGAACTCTCTTGTGGCAAAAGGTGAAAAGGGTTCAACTGTACCATGTGACTTGTCAAAAATGTCAGGCAAATTTGTTGACAGTAAATTTTTGGATCATCTGTCTCACCTTGTTATGGAGGTATAAAGGACCTTTCCTTCATTGAGGAGCTTCTTAAGTTAATAAACTTCCAGCTTCCCAGTTTCTCCATCGTTCATCTAGTCTAAATAACTTTTTGTGCTATTTTTCTCAGATGCCAATGTCGTAGTAAATGCAATCCAAAATAGTTGCCTAACATTTTGGATAGGTCACATGATACAGTACAACCATTCTTCCCTTTAGTGATAAACGAGTTTGAACTTGAAATTCCCGTATTATTTGGCTATCCGTAAAATTTTTGGCCTCTAGATGGCTCTAAAATTGCACTTTTCTGGGTGAAATTGGAGGTCATTTACAGTCTTTCTACAAAATCATACAGATGTAGACATGACGTGTGAACATATTCTGTCTGTCTGTCTGAAGAATATGCAAGTGGTTCTTTGCCTCTCATATGTATTACAGATATCCGACAGGATGCAGGCGGTGCATATCCCAGCATGCCCTGTAAAGGAGGAAGAGATTGTGTCTGTGTCGGGTGCCGGGGATTGGTAAGTCCTGAGTACAGTCTGTGCTTTCCTGTGAGACCCGGCATCTTTCCTGTTAAACTTGGGTGTGCAGTGGTTCGTTTGGTTGGTTCGTCCTTCTTCATGTTGCTCACAGTACCATCTGTGACCTCGCATATCTGCTGGGGAATTCATTAGGAGTCTAATGATGTTGCCGCACCAAAACAGAATTTGCGTCTGCTTGATTCAACATCGTGCAAGGAACATTATCATATCACACCAGGAAAATTTTACGAACACAGCCAAAGATTTTATTTTCTGAGGTTTCTTCAGTTATAGGGATTAAGTAGTGTTATTCATCGTAAATCCTTTTGAACCATGCTGTTTTTAAAACAAAGAAATAAAACGGAAAAAAAAAAGAAAACCCATCCTACTCAGATTAGCAGTACTTACATTGAATTTCTTTGCTTCAAGACTTCTCAGATGACACGTATTGCAAACATCCTGTTTGTTTGCTTTTCTTCGCAGCTTGGTGTCTGCGACAATCTCAGGGATTTTGAAAGGTCATGACCTGCAGACAAGTGTGAGAACTGGGATGTTGGCCGCGATGTTGTCATTACGATCATACGATCCCGTACCAGAGGACATATCAGCTTGTCAGCTGACTGTGGATCTTGTTGAAGCTGAAACTTCTCAGTCATCGGTATTCAAACATTAGGGCCAATTTATATATTCTTCTTCTCAGGGAGTTACAGGTATTTATATTTAAATACAAGATATTAAAATGTATTTTTTTAAGCACTTGTATTTTTTTAATTTAAATCTCACACCAGGTTTGATTGAAATTATATTTAACACTTTTTGGGCAGAAAACTTATTTCAGTAAGATATTAACTTACCATTCAATTACGGATTTCATACTACATGTATCCAGCAGGTGGCGCTTGCATAATGGAAAGCAGATCTAAGGGAGGCTACCCTACTGCTGTAATATAATTAAAGACGTAATTGTAGGTTTAATGACTTCAAATTTCACACAGGACTGAGTAACACATTTTACCACTGAAGTAAAATTTTATGACTTTTATTTTCCTGTAAATACGTTAATTTTTTAGGCAAAACTTTAGGTCATATTACAGGAGGTGTATTATCTGAGTGAAGAATCTTGTTTCGCCATATTGACATACAAGAGGCTCAAGAAAGCAGGGTCTGTAACTTGCATGTTCTCAGAGTTTATTTCTCCCACCTATTTAAAATCTTGCTCAGGTAGATTGTGCTTGCATGAATTTTATCCTCAGCATATGTGTATTTTAAGAAACCCAAGAAGGATTGTTAAAGGGATTATACCAGAAAATTTCTATGTTTTGACCTGTATACGCCTTGAGTTAATAAAGTAGCTTTGCATGCTTAAATAGAAATTAATGAAGTTTGGGTTGGGTTGGGTTGGTAAATCCTGAACTTTTTCTGAAGTTTTTGGCATAAGTTTATAAATTTTTAACTTTAGGGTGGCCCATTTTCTGAAATGTCCCTCAAGAACATGCATATGAGGTCAACATTGTTGCAAAATGTCAGTCGAATGATGCAAACATCAGTTTCATACATTCTGGTCGAAATTGAACTGTTTGGAAAATAATTTATTGCTCAAAAACAGAAAATCTCAAGGAACCAAAAGTGACATTTTCTGATAGCGGGCTGTTGGAGGAAAAATACAGAAGGTTCAGTTTGAATTGATTGTAAAGTGAAAATTGACGATAATTTCCTGGTATAGGCTCTTTGATTGCATTAGCTAATGGGTAACTTGAGTTAACTCCTTCTCGCCTTTGACCAGGTGGCCTGAAGATATTTGTGCTCTGTTGTTGTACATCGGTGTACATTGTGGTGTGTAGCCCATTAGTTCTCCATGAAGATGAATTACAAGTGGTAAACTAGTTAGTATAAGGACATTAGACTATGTTTGTATCAAGTCATGTACATGTAGGCTGTGTTAACTTAAACAGTAACAATTTAATGTAGTAGTTACATGACCTTAAAGGGAAAGGCCTCATAAAAGTGAACGTTAGGTGAGTGAAAAGACCATTAAAACTGTACCTGAAAATACCTTCTCTGAATTTTTTTAGATTTTTTGCACCAAAATAAACGCAGTCAAATGTTTTGATTGTATGGTGGGTTTTATGGACCATACTGACAATGTGGTTCAACAGTGATGTCGCACTGACTTTTCTATGGCTCTAAAGCAGAAAATTAATGTCCTATTAACATTTTTACACACAGGCAAACATTACAGGGGCACTCTTCACAAAACTTTTATTCAGAGCTGAATATAAAGGTGTACACAAAGCTATGTGACATCACTGGTGAACCACATTGTCAGTGTGGTCCATAATCCCACCCATACAATCAAAACATTTCATTGCGTTTATTTTAGTGAAAAAAAATCTCAAAAAATTAGTGAAGGTATTTTCAGATACAGTTTTAATGGTCTTTTCACTCACCATAAGTTCATGTTTACGTGGCCCTCCCTTTAAAATTGAACTATCATTATTCTGCCCTGTGTATTTGATTTACTGAAAGTCCGATAAGCGCAACTGCATGATTAGTTGCTGGAAAATTCCATGAAAATCTATGTGATTTACTGCAATGTTTAAGGTACACTTTGTGATAATTAAGATAGTTTGTTTGCACTATTGCATGTAAAGAAATAGTAGGACAAAAATAACGTCTCATATGTACCTACAAACAAGGAGAATAAAAAGATGAAATAAAAGAAAAGATTTATTTAAATGGAAACGAAAACGATGTTATATGCATGGAATGCGATTGTTCATTGTTGAAAAATTAAAGTGTGATTTGAAGTTAGTTGTTGGTAACGGAAATGGTTTCATGTTGTGTTACAGACTTGTCACAAAATTTCAAAGCTAAGTAAGTTATCACCTAAGAAGTGTGCATGACAACTTTGTCATTGCTAATGTACGAAAGAATCGTGCACGTCAGCCAGTGGGACCAGGTTTTAACTGTGGAGAAATCTGCTGTCTCTGTATTAATGGTAAAATATTATTTTTCACAGAAGCAATATACAGTATTTCCTACTCCTTTTGATATTGTTTTGTAAATAGTCCTGTAAATATACCAGTATCCTGGGATCAAATATTGACCAGTTTAACCAGCAAATATATGTATGTTGACATACAAGTGGCATACAGTTTGCAGTTGACATAGAAATCATCTTTCTGCTGTCAAATTTTTAGAAATGAACTTTTTTTTTTCTTTTTAAATTGAGACGTTTTTTTAAGAATGTTGACCTCAAGGTTCATGTAAGTTTTGGTTAAAGCTCTTTTTCTTTTTCTTTTTTTTTTTTGAAGTGATTAAATGTGGTAATTGGGACCAAATATTTCAAATATTAAAACCAAACATTTTATCAATTTTGCTCATGGCACTGGCCACCTCCAACACCATCATACCTTCTTCATACCTAAAAATGCATTTGGGAGGGGGGGGGGGGATTTTGGGTCAAAATTTGAAATCAGGCCACATCGTTTCCAAGTTTTACCCTACTTTCCCTATCTCTCCCATGTTAATTTTGTCAGAATCGAGTGTCTCTAGACATCCAGACACCCACAGAGCTAAACCTAGGATTGTCGTACATGATCGGGGTGTTGTAAGGATTAAATGAATGAATGAATGAATGTATGACTCTAAATATAGTTTGGTAAATGACATGCCTTGATGTTTTTCTGATGCAGTTCTTGATGGGCGCTTTACATGTTCACAATTGCCTCCCCAAGGTCTTGTGCTTTTGTCATTCATTTGATACGACAATGATATTGTAATCGTGATTTGATTTGTCAGTGTGGACATCATGGATGTACAGGTATCTGTCATGGAAATGATCATTTTGAAGCTGACTTGTATATATATATACTTGTATGTTATACAGTGTATGTACATAAATGCCATGGGTAATTGTCAAGTCAGTGTGATTTTTGTACAGGATGTTGATAATTTTTATTGCAATCCAGATCGTCACTGGTGCTATAGCTGGCATTCAAGAATGTCAGCCCCAGATCTTCAGGGTGTTCATTTTATTTTACATAATCATACGATACCTTCAGAGCACTGTATAAATTTTTATATTTTTATCATTGTACATGCAAATTGATCCGAAAATCATACGTGTAAGGCCTGCATGGTTTGTCTTACTTATTAAAACTTTGGCATAATTTTGCTCAAATTTTTTCTTTGAAATTTTGTCATATAGTAGAACAATACTTTTAGTTCCAACAAGCTACTTCATGGCTCATTGGGTATATCTGTTGATTACATTTTTGATATCCCGACATGAGCCATTAACATCACTGTAAGTTCAAGTCCAGCTCATGCTGGCTTCCTCTCCGGCCGTACGTGGGAAGGTCTGCCAGCAACATGCGGATGGTCGTGGGTTTCTCCCGGGCTCTGCTCGGTTTCCTTTTGCCATGATGTTGGCCACCGTTGGGTAAGTGAAATATTCATGAATACAACGTAAAACACCAACATGTAAATAAGCCATGAACACATAAAAATTTTTGGGAGGATGTCTCGGCATTTTTCAGTTTGCTCTTGTATTTAATGGGGCCAGCTGTTCCATTTGAGTCAGATTTTCCAAATGTATATTAGTGAAGAACCCATGAAGGTATAGAATGTGCATTTCTTAGGCAGCCGTTGAAAAAATGGTTGTTGGGCATAATCTGACCCTATCGGAAAATATACGGTCGCTCAGTCTGTGGGGAATTCTTCTTTTTTTTTCTTCTGGCTGTTGAAAAAAAAAAATAGGGATTATAAAGAAATTAACATGAAGAGAAAAAGAAATTATCAAATACGAGCAAAAACTTTTGAGTAGGGTCCTTTTATGAAGGGTTGGTCAAGTTATTATGAAGTGCAACGAATATATTTTTCAGGCTGTCCTTACGTGTACATGTGTTCTATGCTGCCGAATTGACCATCACTAGTTTAGAAGAGAACCAGGCCCTTTTCAGATCAGAGGCCCATTTCACAAACAGGGTGGAGGTTATGTCAAACGGGACTGTCGTGACGACACATGATAACGAGATACGTTGCCACAGTAGTTACCTTTAAAGTAGCATTACACCCTATTGGTTGGAAAAAAAAGACTTGGGTTTAAGATGTAACCACTTGCAAAGAGACCACATTTACACTGTCCTAACGTTTGAGGTCTTTCCATGCTCAGTTGATAAGAGTTGAATTCTTCAGACTAACTGCTCAGTCTGTATCCACAGTATCGACACATTTCCGAGAGGTTAAATTTCTCCAAGTATTTCTGTTGGGCTTGTCGGCATATTGGTATGTTTTTAAACAAAGTCAGGTCAGCAGAAGCACTCTGGGATTAAATTATAGATTACAGGATGTGGGATTTTCTGTAAATCTCCAACTGTTTCAACCAGCTAAAGCACTTTTTTTTTTTTCCAGTGGAATTTATACACACAATGTTTGATGGAAAAAAATGAAACTAAAATTGATTTGTTTGTGCGATTAAAGATGCAGGCCTTCATAACACTGCAGATTATTTCTCTACACCCCAGAGTTCTGTCACAATGTGTCTAAGTACGGGTTGTAGAGATGGTTGAAAAGGTTGAAGAATTAGGGTACGTGACTTTCTTCAAACATGCAGGGGGCCTCCGTGGCTCAGTTGGTCAGCGTGCTATCGGAGCACAATGACCCGAAGCCTCCCACCAATGCAGTCGCTGTGAGTTAAGTCCAGCTCATGCTGGCTTCCCCTTCATCGGGAAGGTCTGTCAGCAACCTGGGGATGGTCTGCCCGGTTTCCTCCCACCGTAACGCTGGCCGCCGTCATATAAGTGAAATATTCTTGACTACGGCGTAAAACACCAATCAAATAAGATCAAACATGCAGAAGGGTTCAAAATCTGAGTGGTGATCATGTTAATGAAATCCACCCGCTAGTGGCTGGATCTTGCCCTAAAGCAAATGTGTTACAAGAAAGAGAACCACGCAATCTCAGGGCACAATGTTTTGTTTCAAAGTCCTCGTAATCGACGTAAAATCATCAGCAATAAAAAAACAGAAAAATTATTTCTGTGTTCCTTTTGGCTTTCTGTATACATTTATATTCAGTTACTCTGCATTATATACCAGACATAATACATATATACAACACAGTATAATATCAGATGACTTTATATACAGATAGATCGTTTGTTCCCAGGATGATCATAGACATAGAATTTCTATGCCAAATAATTACAAGTGATATGGGATAGATTTAGTAAGGTCAAATATGGGTAAATATATACAATGAGCATGTATACACACAGCCATGGGTAGAAGTGTGGATGTAATTTCAGATGATAAAGGCACATTATAAGCCATTCACACTTGATTCCTTGTTTCCGGCCACTATCATTATTTCACATTTTGCCAGAAATTGTCACACAAGACGACATTATCACAAAATCCAGCCGAGTGATGATAATGAACCCGGGATCAAGTGGGGACAGCCTTGTAGGATTTTATTAACAGATTTTGATTCAACCCAGTAAACTTAATATTCAAAGTTGTGCAAATTTGAATGAAATGTTTGGTTAAAATCCACACAGACATTTCACGTTTATGGCACAGTTTTGGTTTTCATTTAGCACGAGCTTAAGAAAAAGCTGCCATTTTTCGAAAATTATCAGAAATGTTAAACCGATTTTTTTCTCGATGTAAATTGTACAAATATTTTTCTTTTCCATCTCTGTACATGTATGTGTCTTACTGCATGCACCAAATATGCCTTTGAGCGTATGTTTACTAACGACACATATCTACCTGCTTTAATGTTTAACAAAGCAAGTATCACCCTACCTTTACGTAAATTAAGGGCACAGAGACACCACCTAGTATTTACACTTAACAAACAAGGATGTTACTCTGCACAAACCATAAAAAAAAATCTTTCTTAAAAGTGTAGGTTTTAATTAAGAAAATCACTAAAATAAGAACGTTAAACATGTTTAAGATAGAAGTTTCTAAAACATGTTGAATTGTGGGCGTATGTGAATGCAATGTTAATGATGAGGTAAAAATATATACATGTATGCACTGAAATCCCTAAAAATGTCTACACAATAACACAAACAACCGTTTTGCTCTACGCCTGGGGGCATAAAACTTGCATATGGTAGAGAAATTTGCTAAACATCACACTTTTGATGGAAAAGCAAAAAAAAAATTTTAGAAGAATACCAATTCGGGCAGTCCTTAGTAACAGCATCAATAACTGTCAAATATATCCAAAAAGTGAAATAATTTACATCATGTTACAAATTCACCATGTTCACAATTGCAGATGTTGATTTAATCCCATAATGTGGGATCTTTATGGCTGTTTGTGTGCTTTGAGCCACTCAGCTCTAATAGGGGAGTTTCAAGATGGAACTCTTTTCTCGCTAAAGGTAAGAAAAGCCCTACTGTACAATGTGACCTGTCAAAAATGGTAGGCAACTGTTTCTGATCACATTTACTCTAACATGGATGTCTAAGAAAAGTTTTTAAAAAAAAGTCATTCAGACTAAACGTACGATAGGGAGAATTGAGGACTATTTTAATTTAAGAAGCTCCTGATTGAAGAAGAGGTCGTTTGTACCTCCCTAACACGGCAAAACAGGTGATCAGTAAATTAAAATCAAGAAAATTGCCTGACATTTTTGACAAGTCACATGACCTGGCAAAAGAGCTCAAACTTGAAACTTTCCTATTGTATTTGTTCTCTAAGAAACATGGGTTGATCAACTTATCAACCAAAATAGTGGCCAATTTTCTGGTCATTTCTGTGTTTATACACTTATTTCTCTACTTTTTGTTAAATACAAGTACAAAGTACAAAATTTCATAATTCCTAAAATGGCAGTTTTTATATATAATAATTTATGGCAAGGGGACACCATTGCGCCTCACACAGCAATCATACCCTGATTCTAATCACCGTGGCAACATGCTTCTTTAGCATCAGTCATCATGATGGTTATACAATCACTTTAAATCTTCAACCTTATCAAACACTAAAGCAATTTTTTCAATGGAATTTACGTGTACAATTATTTTGAAAAATGAATCCAAGTGTGATTTGTTACTGTGATTAAAGATACAAGCTTCATAAAACCGTGCAAGTTATTTCTCTACACCCCATGGTTCTGTCAGAGAGTTTGAAAATATGGGGGGTGTAGAGGTAATTGAAAAGGTTTTAAGAATTAGGGTAACTTCGCTCACTTAACTGCTTCTGGAACACTGACTGGTCTTAAGTTGGATAAAATTATGATGTAATAATGCATATATATATATACACACTAGATCAATGAATGAAATGTAAGCATATATGAACAGACACACTGCATTTGACCTAAAAATGCCCCCCCCCCACCCACCCACCACTCAAAAAAAAGAACAAATAAAGATGCAGAATTGTCACAATAGGATATCATCCTGCATTCGAAACAAACTTCAAAACCCCTTTAAAAGTAACTTAATGTAGGTAGGAAATTTCAGGTCATATCCAGTATAAACCATGGTAACCTACAATCAGATACATGTGGGCCTACGACAAAATTAATATCTGACAGTTGGCGTAAGCGTGGCAAGTTCCAGTGTGGGTTTGTAGTTAGGCTTGCTGGCTTTGAAAAGAGCCTTGGCCTGCATCCAGGCCAGCAACAAGAACATCCCCCCAAAGATGCTGAACCCACCCCCCAGGACACAGGACATGTAGGACCAGGACAGGTGGTAGTACAGAGGCTCCTTGATTGCCCACTCCCGGCTGTCGGAGTAGTACCCGAACAGGAGGACAGCTGCCGCACAGATGTAACCTGGTAAAATTAAAAAGAGGAAAGGCTGATTGAATGATTGCTGTTCAAATAATGCCACATTCAATGTCATACTGGCAAGAGAGAGAAAAGGTTGATTGATGTTTGATGACGGACTCAATCTGACTTAGCAAGAGGGAGACAGGATAGATTGGGTTTTTTTTGTCACACTCCAGAAAGTAACTTGGCAAGAGGGAGAAATGGTTGATTGATGTTTGATGACGGACTCAATCTGACTTAGCAAGAGGGAGACAGGATAGATTGGTTTTTTTTGACACACTCCAGAATGTAACCTGGCAAGAGGGAGAAATGGTTGATTGATGTTTTAAATCATACTCGAGAATACAAGTGGCAAGATGGAGAAAGGACTGATTGATTGCCATTTAGCTGCCACACTCAAGGCTAACCTAGCAACAGAGAGAAAGGATTGATTGATTGCTGATTTAAATCATACTCAAGACTGTTCCCATTCGGGACTGATTGATTGTTGTGTCATATATCTAGTGTGAAACCAGGCTCTGACAATTACACATCATCATTAACGATGCTAGACAGTTGGATTGGAACACACACACATTTGTCAAGGGTTACTGCTAAACTGACGTTCCTCCTGATGGTCACTGAAACATTTCCAGGCATATGGTAATTCTTCTAATATTTTGAGGGCAGCAATTAGTGAAATAAAGAAATTAGATTTCTCTCCCAGTTTTTGCGAAAAAGTAAAGACACAGACATGTTGCTCATTAGATGGACTAGCTGACAATGTCAGAAAAGAAAAACTGTGTGTTTTTGTTACAATTATATTTATTCATTGTAGGGTATGCACATTAAATAAGGATTTCTGTCTTAAGGATGGAGGAAACTATCATGCTGGGCATAAACCTGCGACCTTTGGCATGTTACTGACACATTTATTTACACCTCAGGCCATCAGTGAAAATATGTTTGTTGGGCGTAAACTGACTGACCCTTCTAAAAAGGGCGTTACTCAAGCTTTTACTGGGCCTTAAATGAAACCTTTTTTTTTTCTGTTTTTCTCTTCATGTCAATTTCTTAACACTTCTTTATTTTATCTACAAGAATAAAAAAAAAAAAATTCCCTACTGACCGACAGTATTTTTTGTGATAAGGTCGTCTTACCCGCAACAAAGAATTTTTGAAGGCTGGCTTTACAGATGTAGGCCGACAGACTTGCACCTTATATCATGGTGACAGACAACCAGTCTAACTTAATTACTATGTTTCAAGCGTCCCATCTTTGATTGCTACCTTGTCCACAACACTATCACTCACCTGATATTGATGAGATAAGGCCAAATATGAGGTAAAGTTTGCCCTCTTTAACAGTGGGGTAAGAATCGCACATGTTCAGACATAGGAATATCAACGCCATCAATGAAACGAACGCTGATCCAACCACGTCTAAGGAGATGAGGGCTTGAGTGACGCGAAACCACGCTGAAACAGACCAATCAGATGGATTATACATACGTGCTGTCAGCTGGGCCTCGAATCCACAAATCCAAGCATTTATGACTCATGTCAAAATTTAAAATTTTTAAAATTTTATGTTTATAATGTTTATTTATTTATTTATTTATTTTTTTGGTGGTGGTCAAGGGCACTGGTAAGGTCAAATTTGGACACATTATTGTCAATAACATTTACGAAGTGGTTAAACTTTCATATGCTATGGCCCAAAAATAACCTCTAAACTCATACTTTGAATATTCACCTACCCTAAATGACCTAATATTTTGTCCATGACAAAAAATTGTGAATACTTATATTTCCTCATTCTGAGAGTTCTAGTGATTGTACAAAGGTGAGGTTTTGAGGTTTGTTTTGTAAGGTGTATGCCACTAACGAGACGGAGTGTTTAACTAATGCCTAATTTGTTCACCCCTACCTCCACTCCTCCACTCTGCTGTGATCACAGGCTGCTACAAATCAAGAGACTGACGACAAATAAATGAATGTTTTCCCAGCTGTCATCCAATGCTCCCCACTGTGCCTTACAACTAACAGCTTAATTCAATTTCTTCTAAAGTAGGCCCCCAAGATCTTTTTCTAATCACATACCCCCACCCCACCCCCTCCTCCTCAAACACCAACCCCAAGCCCAAATGTTATTACAGTGAGCACAAAACATGGGTGTATCCACAGAAAGGTTTCTAAGTTTAGCACTGTGTGGAGGAAAGGTTTAATCAACACTATGTTACCCATACACAAAAACAATTTCCATTTAAGACATGTGTCAAATACGTTATGCATGTCATGATAAACATTTCAAGGAAATAGACAATAGTTAGAATTACACCTGAGTAGATTTACAGACTATTTGGCAGTGCCTTCAGTTTCCTTTCCTTTCAGATAGTAAACTCTGATATTATTACTATTCTTAACGATGATGTGATATTGTGACTTGTTTATTTTTTCAAAACAACAATTTACAATAAATAAAACCCCATTATATCTAGTCCATTTACGACCGATTTTTTTATCAATTTTATACTGACTGTTTCTTAAAATATTTCTGTTATATACATATATACTTACGTGGGCATAATTCTGGCAGAATGGTATGAACTTCTCGATGGAACACCCATTTACATCCCGTGTACCGTTTGCCCAGGATATCCATATCTTGGTTACCTGGCCTAGACGCTGTGTAGCCGCTAAAACAGTATTGCCACATGCCTAAATTTTCAATTTCAACAATGCCATCGTCCCTGTTAAACGGCTGTAACCAATACGGCGTGGCAAATCCGAGGAAAGAAAAGATGAAACCGATCGAAGACAGGAGAAATCCCGTTAAAACATAACCTGCCTTCCGCGACGCCATTTTCGACTGGTAGCGTTTTTGATGTTAATTTTTTTTTATTTCGAGTCTGTCGTAAAGCGACACCTGGCGGACAGGTGAAGGCACACCTGGTGCAGGTGAGACACTTGTTATCTCCCCTCTCCCACATCGCCCAACGTGCGACCGCACACCTGCAAGGTGTGTTATGTTTTACTGGTATCGCTGAATCCGTGAAAGCTACCCCTTGATAGTGCAATATCTGATAACAGAGACATTATTGCATATAAAAAAAGACTATCTCTTTTATACTACATGCATGTACTAACAATCTAGGAAAAGGGTACAGGAATCAAACGATGTTCAATATTTCATACAGGGGATGTGGGACTGAATATATAGACAAGTTTACACCTTGTATTTTTACGCTTCTATTCATTGGTTATTATTTTATATTTATAGTTCTTCCTGGCTACCAATGACTTGCTACCATGTACTGAAAGAAAAGACAACACCAGACCAAATGTATATATTTATCGATAAAGAATCCTATTTATTGTTCAAAAAAAATCACTATTTATTATTGTGATCCATTATAACCGAGATATTGCAGTTCAAAGTAATGCTACCATTCCTCTATGCTACTCTATGCTACCATTCCTCTATGCTACTCTATGCTACCACTCCTCTATGCTACCATTCCTCTATGCTACTCTATGCTACCATTCCTCACAAATATTTAATTAACAAAAATTATTTATTTTGTCTTGGTGTACACTATTTATTTACTTATTTGATTGATGTTTTAAGGCATACTCAAGAATATTTCACTTATACGACTGCGGCCAGCATTATGGTGGGAGGAAACCGGGCTGAACCCGGCAGAAACCCACGACCAACCGTATGCTGCTGGCGGACTTTCCCACGTAGGGCCGGAGAGGAAGCCAGCATGAGCTGGACTTGAACTCAGAGCGACCGCATTGGTCGGTGTAGTCTGTAACAGGTCACCGTTTCATCAACATCACAAGCAACTCGGCTTTCTTTCGTTCTACTATTTATAAAGGTATAGCATTAACAGGATGATTCATTGTTCATATTCAATTGCTGGTCTTTCTTATTAATGATATCTATATGGAATTCGGTGATACCATTTACCAACAGTGCATGAGTAATACCATAAGGGGTAGGCTTCCGTGCCGAGGAAGTTAGCGCACTGATGCAAGGTAATGATCGAGGTGCCTCTCACCAATGCGATCGCTGTGAGTTCAAGTCCAGCTCATGCTGGCTTCCTCTCTAGGGCGTCGTATGTGAGAAGGTCCGTCAGCAGAATGATTGTACAGACGTGGGTTTCTCGGTTTTCTCCCACCAGAATGCTGACCCACGTCGTATAAGAGAAATCTTATTGAGTTGGCCTACAAAATGAAACACTAATCAGATAAATTTACAAATAAGTACCGATTCGGCCTATAATCCCGAGCTCAGGGCGGTCTATTTATCAGTAACCATATTTTATCAGGATGATGCTTATGACACTTGCAAACAAAGCGAGACCCGAGATACCAGTATTTGGAAATCATCCACGGATTACGAGTTTGAAATCTGAATTGAATGTCATGTCTATAGAATATCGACTGCACGTCTTCCTTGCATCGCTGAAAACTGACTACTCCTCCTCTCTTGCGTGTTACCTGTTTTGTTTACCGTGGATATATTATTCCTCACACATGTTTATTAGGTAACTGGTGTTTTGTGTTAGTGTTTTGGAAAGGGGTCTTGCGGTTATCAGCTTCGAACAACTCTTCGCGCATGGTCGATCAGTGGTATACGCAGACCTGAAACCTCTGTTAGAATTCATTGATTTATTTGATTGATGTTTTATGCCGTGCTCAGGAATATTTCACTTATACCGCGGCGGCCAGCGTTATGTCGGGAGGAAGGCGAGCAGAGCCCGGAGGAAATCCACGATCATCTGCGGGTTGCTGGCAGACCATCCCACGTACGGCCGAAGAGGAAGCCAGCGTGATGAGCTAGGCGTGAACTCAAAATACACTGGTCACATTGGTAAGAATCTCCCGAGTAATTCGCTGCATTAGCTACCCACCTCAGCCACCATTCGTGAAGTACATTAAAATTGCTGTAGGAAAGACATACATGTATATAGGTAATGAATTACTTTAAAAAGGGTGTATCCCCAAAAACCAGTATTCGATGATCAAATCAATTTTTTGTTTTCACCAAGAATATAGCTCAAATTATTACCGGTGAGAAAATATAACACTACTATATGTAGTGTTAAAAAGATTCTAAAGTTTGAAGAGTCATAAAGCGTACCGCATTATAACTTTTACCAACTTTATTGTCAGTTTTGAAGGGTAACGGGTGCACAGCTTGCCGAGGCCGATATTCAGCTTGTCAAAGGCGCATATAATTATTTAGGCTATCCTAAAATTATGGCAAAAATTAGATTGGTTTGGCGCTAGTCGAATATTTTTTTTTTTTTTTCATTACATTTTCGAATCTCGACTGATCTGAGGGCCAAAACAGAATCTGTCTTCCATGGTTACGATATTTGTGGAAGTTGGCCGACTACGAACATGCAATGGACATTGCAAACGAGACTACATGACGTCAACGGTGCGGCATGTTGAAAAGTGACACCATCTGTCCATTCTTCAGCTAGGTGACAGACTGTACTCCAGTCTCAACAACACAGACGTTGGTCTATATATATATATGTGTGTGTGTGTGTGTGTCTGTGTGTATAGTTGCAATCAACTGGAGGACCGAAATCGAACTTATTTTGCGTGGTTATGATATTTGTAGCCGTTGCATAATAACACAATGAACACAAAATTAAGAGTGCCGATTACGTCAATCCTTCGTCACAATGAAACTTTCTTAACATTTGCATGCGATTAATCATATAGCTCTCATGATAGGTGGTAATAACATGACAAAAACACGTCTCTGCAGGTGATGGTCTACTTATATACCCCAACACTTCTCAACAATGTGGTCGCTGTGAGCTCTAGATCAGCGCATGCTGGCTTTCTCTCCGGTCGTGGGTGTCCACCTACCATAATGTTGGCCGCCGTCGTATAGGCTAAATGAACTAAATACCAAAAGATATATTTACACGCAAAAAATATTTGAATGAACTTATGAGGAAAGCTGGCAGATCCGGGATCAAGCTTGGGTCAGGTCATACCAAACACTTTAAAAATGACACTTCTTGCTATCTTGCTTGCCACTCAGCACCGAGAGGTTAGATTAAGGAAACAGGACTGGTCACCCTGTGTCAGTCTAATGTGACTCGATGGGGCATCACGTCTTCGGCATGATGTTACAGTCGCGCAGTTGTCGAGTACGACGTAAAACCCAGATATCCATACTTACATACTGAGAGGTTAGAATAAGGAAACAGGACTGGTCACCCTGTGTCAGTCTAATGTGACTCGATGGGGCATCACGTCTTCGGCATGATGTTTCAGTCGCGCAGTTGTCGAGTACGACGTAAAACCCAGATATCCATACTTACATACTTGGAGCGGGGATCGGGATGTCCCACATATATTCTTGAAAGGATTCTCTAAGTCAACACGTACAGTTGTAAACCTCGCGTGTTCGAATCCAGTGCTCACAACTCGGTCACGATTTTATATGCCATGGTCTTGTAATCTATTCCAACTGAAATGCAAGCCAGTCGTAACCAGGCTTTGTGCATGTGATGCGAAAAAAAAACTGAACACAGAAAACTTTATCACTGTTGTATTATATATTTAAAAAAAGAATAACATGTATCTACATAATATGAATATCGTCTTTACATCTCTGTTTTAGAATAAATGACAATAGAGCTCATGCAAACATATTAAATAATACAAGATTGCAAAACTTGTTTACAATTAATGATGAATCATGCATACCATGAATTACAGTTATCATGGTTCGTAGTTTCAGATAACTCGACCTACCGTTATCACGGTTCGTAGTTTCAGATAACTCGATCTACAGTTATCATGGTTCGTAGTTACAGATAACTCGACCTACAATTATCATGGTTCTATGTTTCAGATAACTCGGTCTACAGTTATCACGGTTCGTAGTTTCAGATAACTCGATCTACAGTTATCATGGTTCGTAGTTACAGATAACTCGACCTACAATTATCATGGTTCTATGTTTCAGATAACTCGGTCTACAGTTATCACAGTTCGTAGTTTCAGATAACTCGATCTACAGTTATCATGGTTCGTAGTTACAGATAACTCGATCTACCGTTATCACGGTTCATAGTTTCAGATAACTCGACCTACCGTTATCACGGTTCGTAGTTTCAGATAACTCGATCTACAGTTATCATGGTCCGTAGTTTCAGATAACACGATCTACAGTTATCACGGTTCATAGTTTCAGATAACTCGACCTACCGTTATCACGGTTCATAGTTTCAGATAACTCGATCTACCGTTATCACGGTTCATAGTTTCAGATAACTCGACCTACCGTTATCACGGTTCATAGTTTCAGATAACTCGATCTACCGTTATCACGGTTCATAGTTTCAGATAACTCGATCTACCGTTATCACGGTTCATAGTTTCAGATAACACGATCTACAGTTATCACGGTTCATAGTTTCAGATAACTCGACCTACCGTTATCATGGTCCGTAGTTACAGATAACTCGATCTACCGTTATCACGGTTCATAGTTTCAGATAACTCGACCTACCGTTATCACGGTTCATAGTTTCAGATAACTCGATCTACAGTTATCACGGTTCGTAGTTTCAGATAACTCAGTCTACAGTTATCACGGTTCGTAGTTTCAGATAACTCGATCTACAGTTATCACAGTTCGTAGTTTCAGATAACACGATCTACAGTTATCACGGTTCGTAGTTTCAGATAACTCGATCTACAGTTATCACGGTTCGTAGTTTCAGATAACTCGATCTACAGTTATCACCGTTCGTAGTTTCAGATAACTTGATCTACAGTTATCACGGTTCGTAGTTTCAGATAACTCGATCTACAGTTATCACGGTTCGTAGTTTCAGATAACTCGATCTACAGTTATCACGGTTCGTAGTTTCAGATAATACCATGATTTACAGTTATATCATAGTTTGTAGTTTCACAGAATTCAATCCGGGTTTACAGGCATATATGTACAGAGTATACACTGTGCAAGGCATACGTATACATTACATGGATTTGCATGCAACTGAAGGCATTAATGAGCATGTGGAAACACCAGGAATGCCAATCAAGCCTCGACCAATCACCTTTCACTCCCGACCTTCCTTACATGACTGGTTGGTCAAATATATGGCAGCAGACTTTCTAGATAAAAAGCGCCTTCAGTTTAATTGGCTATGCCACAACAAGGAATCACCATTTTAAAGAATGTCATGACGTGTGCAACAAATGTATAATTTAAATTAAAATTAACTTTTCACATAACCATAACAAAAGACATGTACCCAGGGCCCTTCCAAGAAGTTACAAGCAAGCTAATTGTATATCTGTACATCATATTAAATAGACATGGAAATTTAATTACCACGATGTATGGAAGTTGGAAAGAATTTGAAGCCTGGCTGGTCCATTTAGGGATGGTTGTCTAAATGTGACAGGAAGTCCCATTCGTACACCAACTGCATATTTATACAACCCATGGAAAGCCCTAGAGGATCACGCATCACCTTTCAAAAAACAACAGTGCCGAGAACTCCTAAAATAGTTTCTTCAGAAAATTATAAAGTATGGTATTTTGTTGACTTAAAGAGACGTTTCCCAACGAGAACCTTTAAAGAACTGTTTTTTGGACAAGTATGATATGCAGCACGATATCACGTTGCTCAAAGAACCCTTTCCCAATGAGAACCTTTAAAAAACTCTTCTTTTTTTTTTTTTTTTTTTTGGACAACCATAAAGAACTAGTATGTATTAACATCCTGTGGGCGAACCCTCCAAAAGTGATAATAATAATAAAAACATTTTAGAGCTTTTTACAGGCAAATTATATTGTAATAAATGAGCGATAATAATTTCTGACACAATAAAGGTGTTCACGAAGCTGATAGGCGCCAATGAAAAATTATTCGAGGTGCTGGCAAGTTAAGCGGTTACATTTACTCAGTGGGCACAAATATATCATTAAAACAACAAAATATACATGTATAAATATATCTATACACCAAAGTGTATGAATCCCTGTATACTTAAGTACACAAAAAATCAAACGAACACAACGGAACTATTATGGTGGGTAATCACCCAATAATGACAGCTGTCGTATACATATCAGAATGTAAAGTGGAATTTGATTGGCTGTGATAATCAGTACAAGATTTATCAGTGGTCAATTCGATTTAAGGTTATGATAGGTTGGCTTGTGTATATTAAGCAAAGATGGCTAAAATTGCATGCCTGGAAAGGTGTAAAGATATTTTGTTACATCTCGGCAAAATATTCCAATAGCACATAGCTCTAATATAATACAGCTTTTTCACTGGAAATATCACCCATCCTCTTTGGTAGCACCCTTGTTTGTGCAACGCTAAACTATTAAATAGATTGAATACCTGTTTTAATATGCTGATTGTCAAGGTAAATGTAATTGCTGATGATGAGCTACAGAGAAATGTACAGCCTTAGGTAGAATGATTAAGTATTATGATTGAATCAAAAAACATCGAGTTTCAAACAGATTTCTAGCACTCAAAAAAAAAAAAAATGGGGTTTATGATTAGAAAAATTTTGGAAGGAAAGGAAAGTCATATTACCATAACATGTATAAATGTGTGTGCATGACACATTTGGAAATTATGACAGCTATACAGTAAGCTTTCATATCTCTTCAGTTAAGTAGGGATAGCGCATTCAGATTTCATCGTTTGTAATCCACGTGGATTTTCTGTTTGCCTTGCATCCACATGAAAGATTTCTGAATTAATCCATCTACTTACACTACATGGATGCCGGGAAGAGAATCTTAACACAGCAGTCAGCTGAAATTTCGTCTAGTAGTATAACTAGCCTAGCCCCTGTTAGTAAAACAATTAGTTTTTGCAATTTTGGGTGAAGGACTAGACACTCTGAACATCTTGATTTCTCTGAAAATCTGTGGAAATCTGCCAATCAGCTGAAAATTCTGATCCCTGTGTATGAAATCATTTTTTTGGAGATTTCCAGTGACTTCACCCAAATTCCTTAAGCAGACCCAAACTCTGGCTCTGTGATAACTTCTGTCCACTCTACATTTACATGGCAGGCACTTTTGCTTTTGTCACCTTGTTATCAACAGAAGCCATTGTTGCAAGTTTTCAGTTTTCGCACCCACGTGTTTTTCAGTCTGGTTGCATGTGTATTCATCTGAAGTGTTGCTTCTTTGATAGGTTTATTATCTGCTGTTATTTTCATGGACAAGATGGAGCTACAGTTTTCCACACAAATCTCTTGCCACTTTTACCATATAAAAATGTTGCTACCATGTAAATTCTTAAACCTGCTATCCTGCTTGAAATGTAGCCACCTTGCAAATTCTCCAAGTTGCCCTATTTCTGTAAATGTTACTATGCAAATTCTCCAGACTGCCCTACCTCCACAAATGTTGCTACCATGCAAATTCTCCAAACTGCAGTACCTCTGGAAGTATTACTGCCATGCAAATTCTCCAAATCTATAACTTACTAGTTGCTACTACTAAGTCTTCTTGCATGTAAAATGTACTCAATTTTAATTCTTTCGAAATTTTAGTTGGTTTTTATCGAACTGTTGCTAAATGTTTTATGCAATGTGAGTTGTTTCCGTGTAGAAAACTGCATTAAATGTAATCAATAGTGATAATTAACATATTTCACTCAGTCATACTGCAGAGTTGGCTTCCTAGGGCTGGACTCACAAAGCTGGATTCGTGAAGCTGAATTCATGAAGCGGCATTCACGAAGCCAGATTCTTGAAGCCGAATTCATGAAGCGGTATTCACGAAGCCAGATTCACAAAGCTGGATTCATGAAGCCGCAACGAAAAAGCCGTCTTAACGTTACAAGCAGCTATAACTGTCACTGCGACACAATGCCTACAGCGCCCACTGGCCTTGCTGCTACATGCATGTAATGTCACAAACACTTTGTGCATCAGGCCAGAGATCATTACAACTTATGACCACAAAGCCACCTATCAGTGATGTACCACTGTAAAATAAACTCCTCTACCCCAAACACACACACACAAAAAAACAGCCATATATACCACATTCAGGCACATTCTGTTACATTCATTGACAGATTCAGGAATGAAAGGAACAAATGGGGGTTTCAGATCTTAATTAGAGTCAGCACCTACAATTTCATGGCATTTTTCACAAACTCAGTATGATAAGTTTATGAAAAAATTCCATGAAATTACAGGTGATTTAAGGTGAATCACACAACTTAATACAATTTTTCACCGACCAACTGTATACAGCAGGGTGATTAAATATCAGTGAAATTATTAGTGATTACTGTAACTTAAACAAATCCAGCCATTGTTCTTTGTGCATGTAAATACTTAAAGGGTCAAGTGCACTGAAGGTGAAGTAACATGCAATGACAGGAAACCGTGTTCATTTCATTAAATCACCTGACCACTTCTCTTGGAGGAAGAAGGCCTTGGTTAGAGAGCTTGGAGCAGGCCTCTGGCAAGAAAACAGGCTCCTTAAATTTTAAAAACCTTCGGATAAATGATTCCCAACCATCATGACCATACTGAATTATGCTGGACTATAGTAAATATTAATTTCGAGTAATTATACACCTGAATTTCAGAATTATTGATCTGCATGAAGGCTGCATGATTAGGTTCTCATTCAACTGATGAATGTAAACAGTAACTGCTCTCTTAGAACTGTTCTCTTTCTGATTTCGGCTTTTGAATGTATGAAGAAACTGTTCTCTTTCTGAATTCAACTGATGAATGTACAGAGAGCTGCCCTCTCTTCTGATTCAACTGCTGAATTTACAAAGAATTGTTTTCTCTTCTGACTTCAACTGATAAAAGTACAAAAAAAAATTCTTTCTTCTGAATTCAACTGTTGAGTGTACAAATAAGTGCCTGCTTCTCTGAATTCAACTGACTGTGCATAGAAATGTACTCTCCTGAATTCAGCTGTTCTATGTACAAATAACTGTTTTCTTAGGAATTCAACTGATAAATGTACAAAGAACTGCTCTTTTCTTAATTCAACTGATGAATGTATGAGGAAACTTTTCTCTTCTGCTGTGAATTCAAGTGATGATTGTACAAAGAACTGTTCTCTTCTGAAAGCTGTCTCACGAATGTACAAAAACCTGCTCTCTTCTGAACGCTATCCGATGAATGTACAAAAACCTGCTCTCTTCTGAATGTTATCTGATGAATGTACAAAAAACTGTTCTCTTCTGAATGAATATTTGAGAAAATGTTGAATGATAAATATGGTGAATGTATATGTACAAGGATCTGTTTCGAACCGTTCAGACCCATCAGTAACGATAACGAGAGTTCATTGAATAATCCTCCTCAGAATTTTTGTTCTGGTAACGGGTTGTTAGCGTTGTGACAACAAACAACATGGCGGACACAACACACAAGAAAGTGGTCACCACAGCGAATACAAAGCTCCAGGACAAGACGTTCTTCTCTGGGTCGGGCATCCAGAAGGTGTCGGCAGAACGCACACCGTACAGAATCACTGCAATGCACAGTAAGATAGCTGTGGAGAGAAAGAGCAAAAAACAATTTATTAATCTATTTCTTTATTTATTTTATTTATTTGACTGATGCTTAACACCATACTCAAGAGTTTTCCACATTTATAATGGCAGGGCCATCCTTAAAAACATGTTCGTTGGGTGTCACCTGACCAATCCTCCCAAAAAGAGCCTACTCAAAAGTTTTTATGGGTGTTTTAATAAATGTTTTCATTTCAATTTTTCTCTCAATGTTGATTTCTTTAAAATACCTATCTTTTTTAAAGAGCTCGAATAAAAAAAAAACACAAAAATAAAAATTCACTACCGACTGACCCCATGTTTTTTCTCATAGGGTAGGATTTCATCCAACAAACACTTTTTAAAGGATGGTCCAAATCAGTTTCATGGTTGAAGGAAACTGGATTGCCCCAGTCAGTAGGTTGGGTTCAATCATGGCCTCCATCACAACCTCTCACCTTTCTGCCTGAACACAAGCGTGCCATCATTTACTTATTTGTTTATTTCTTTAATATTTCATTGGTGTTTTATGCCGTACTCAAGAATATTTCACTTATGCGACAGCAGTCAGCGTTATGGTGGGAGGAAACAGGGCAGTGCCCGAGGGAGACCCATGACCATCAGCAGGTTGCTGGCAGATCTTCCCTCCTATGGTCGGAGAGGAAGCCAGCATAAGCTGCACTTGAACTCACAGCCACCGCATTTGTGAGAGGCTCCTGGGAGCCATCATTTAGCCCCCTTCCCTGTTGATCCCCCGGGCTAAGACACCCTCATAAGCATACATCATGACTTTCTCACTATCCTGACATCAGACTGACCTGATTATAATCATGACTGAAAAAAAAGAGGAATTACCCTAAATCACCTAAAATTTTGTCCATGACTAAGTTACTCCTTTTCCATGATTCCCATAGTTCTAATGACTTTAGAAAGTTGTTCTGAGGTTTGTTTGGAAGACTGGATAAAATCCCACTGGAAAAATATACATTTTGGCACCAAACAAACTGTAGGTTATCTACAGTTAGTCCTCTTTCGTCTAAGGGACTGAGCTCCTGACAGCCTTCAGTACAAGTTAATATTTATTTATTTATTTGGTGTCTTATGCCGCACTCAAGAATATTTCACTTATACGACGACAGCCAGCGTTACGGCCCGGGTGAAACCCAGGACCATCCTCAGGCTGCTGGCAGACCTTCCCACGTATGGCCGGAGAGGAAGTCAGCATGTTACAAGTTAATAACATTATCAGTATTACGGCACCTAAACATTTTTGAGTGATCCATTGACTACCTGACTGACTGGCTCACTCACTCACTCACCGACGAAAAAGGAGAATATCGCTGATCCCAGTCGCATGGCCATAGGGTGGTCAAGAAACCGCATGAAGTGTAGAAACTGAATGAGGCCAGCGAGTAGCAGGGCAAAGGTGCAGAAGCTCACCAACACCTGGACTCCAGTAAACCAACCTGAAATCAAAGCACACAATTAGTTACCTACATGTACTGGTCCACTACAGGCCTCCAGGGTTTGTTGACAGTGTTATATCATGCCGAAAATAACACTTAATATCACACTACTATAAAGTTATTTATTTAATTACTTATTTGATCGGTGTTTAAGGCCATACTCAAGAATATTTCACATACACGATGGTCGCCAGCATTATGGTGGGAGGTAACCGGGCAGAGCCTGGGGGGAAACCCACGATCATCACAGGTTGCT
The DNA here is from genome assembly GCA_016165875.1 of Acanthopleura granulata. NCBI lineage: Eukaryota > Metazoa > Mollusca > Polyplacophora > Chitonida > Chitonidae > Acanthopleura > Acanthopleura granulata. The sequence continues at coordinate 13,201,831 of JABBOT010000013.1, forward strand.
GACGGACCTTCCCATGTATGACCATAGAGGACGCCACCGTGAGCTGGGCTTGAACTCAGAGCGATCCCACTGACAAGAGGTTCCTGGGTCATTACACTGCACTAGCATGGTAACCCGCTTGGCCACTGGCTCGGAGGTCCCATTTACCATTTATTAAGTGTCCGTAAGGCATGTGGACACACATGAACATCACCTCAAATGAGAAATGTCAGTAATTTGGGAGGTGCATAGTCCAGTGAGGCGATTAAGCATACGTGATTACAGCAAAGACAGCACCAGGTATGCCAGCTTGTTACCATGGTCACAACAACTGTGGTTTTTTCACCGATTTTTTTCACATAGGGTTGATTTACTTATTTATTTCATTGGTGTTTTATGCCGTACTCAAGAACACTTCACTTATTCATCTGCGCAGAAACCCGGCAGTCCCAGACCATCCTCAGGTTGCTGGGGGACCTTCCCACGTACGGCCGCAGAGGAAGCCAGCATGAGCTGGACTTGAAGTCATAGCGACCGCATTGATAGGAGATTAGGGGTGACATAACAGGAAGCTCTTGTCACCAGAAACAGACACCAATGAAATCAACATTTAACTCTTATGCTACAGACTATTTAACTCTCTGCCATCTGTGATACTTTGTCATATAAGGGATCTTTCGAATTCAAGTTTACCAATCGGCACAGACTTGAATGTAGCAACAACCAATTAGAAGGCACTTAACTAGTAATGTTAACCGAACAACCTGCTGTTGATGCTACTTGTTGACATTTCATTCAACTGAATTCTGTATCGCCCACTGAAACACCATGCTAAAGACACCAAACACCACATGCCACACGGCCACAGAGTATTCTATATCCCCACTGAAACACCACGCTAAAGACACCAAACACCACATGCCACACGGCCACAGAGTATTATATATCCCCACTGAAACACCACGCTAAAGACACCAAACACCACATGCCACACGGCCACAGAGTATTATATATCCCCACTGAAACACCACGCTAAAGACACCAAACACCACATGCCACACGGCCACAGAGTATTTTATATCCCCACTGAAACACCATGCTAAAGACACCAAACACCACATGCTACACGGCCACAGATTATTATATATCCCCACTGAAACACCACGCTAAAGACACCAAACACCACATGCCACACGGCCACAGAGTATTCTATATCCCCACTGAAACACCACGCTAAAGACACCAAACACCACATGCCACACGGCCACAGAGTATTATATATCCCCACTGAAACACCACGCTAAAGACACCAAACACCACATGCCACACGGCCACAGAGTATTCTATATCCCCACTGAAACACCACGCTAAAGACACCAAACACCACATGCCACACGGCCACAGAGTATTATATATCCCCACTGAAACACCACGCTAAAGACACCAAACACCACATGCCACACGGCCACAGAGTATTCTATAACCCCACTGAAACACCATGCTAAAGACACCAAACACCACATGCCACAATGCCCATTCATCGATACTTGACTAGTACTTATATTCATTCATTTATTTATTTGATTGGTGTTTTATGCCGCACTCAAGAAAATTTCACTTATATGACAGCGGCCAGCATTATGGTGGGAGGAAACCGGGCAGAGCCACTGGACAGCACACAACCATCTGCAAGTTGCCGGCAGACCTTCCCACGTACGGCCGGAGCGGAAGCCAGCATGAGTTGGACTTGAACTAACAGCGACCACATTGGTGGGAGGCTTCTGGGTCATTGCACTGCACGAGCGCGCTAACCAACTGAGCCACGGAGGCCCCTGGCTAGTACTTATACTATCCATATATAACATCATTTCACAAGATGAAAGATCCCCATCCTGTCACAGTACAGAGATTACTGACATCAATTTAACCATGCAAAATAAATTTACACCAGTTATTATTAAAACCCAAAAAATATAACTTACACATAAAAATTAATAAAACTGACCTCATTTTCACATAACACACAGGTATATTCATGTATATGTTGTGGTAACCAGATTAAAACATAGATACATCATGTACCAGAATGGATGTGATGTATATGATTGAAGCGTTTTTTAATAATCTTATGCAAATTTCAGTTTCAATATAATATTTAAATGTAAATGTCTTATACTTAATTGGCCGGTGATGAGAGGGTTACCAGGACTTATAGCCCAGTATATACACAGTGTCTACACATCCACTAAACGTGCTGTAGTGTATAAAGTGTTGGCTAACTATAAAAAAATCGCGTATCTACATATACATAATTTATGCCTGAAGTGGTCAAGACGCCGAATCGGCATTGGAGCCGTCTCGCGAGATTAACTCAGTTTGGTGGGTGAGTGGGTGCTCTCGCAAAAATAACGCAAAATAACGCTAAGGAGACGTCATTTCCGGTAGTCACTTCATCTACCGAAAATCATTTTCGATCACCAGAAATCCTTTTAGCGTTATTTTGCGTTGATTTGAGAGAGCACCCACCGGAACTCACGTCTTGTTAGAGTTATTTTGCTTTAGTTTCCGAGAGCACCCACGCAAAATAAACAGAAGATATACATACTGCTCATTATAGAAGAAAATTAAAATCCTTAAACTTCAAACGTTTCCATACCTGGTACAATGATCTGTCTAATAAACTCCAGTTCCTTCTCAAACACATAGTAGCAGCCGTCATATGTTTTGGTGTGCTCGTCATATTGCGGATCCCATTGTCTGAAGCACATCGACCACAGCCCTCCGTTCTCGAACTTCTTCGACAATGACCGATCGAAGCCATTCTGGAGCCAGTATGGTGTGGACAGAGCGATGGACAGAAACACGGCTCCCACAAAACTGACGCTCATGGCGGCGACATATACTTTGTCCATTGCCATGATGATGGCAGGAGACACGTCAATATCTGCGTTGTTATGTTCACCTGAAAGCCACTTCAGTTCACCAGGCTGGCTCGTCTCTTGACAGAGAGCTTCACCGTTGTCGGGCGAAACCATCGACTCAGGTGGGACAGGGTGGACAGGTTGTTATACCACGTACATGAACTTGAGAATGGCTGCAGTCGCGTTCTAATAGTCACCTTGTCAGTGTTGATTTTTGTATTAAAATAACCTCATTAATCCCTCGCAATTTTATTCCATCAGTCGTAGAAAATGTATATTGTTCTGTATGTTTTATTGTACGTTAATTATTTGTTTTCCTGCATGCATGTATATTTGTATTATTATGTTAGTGCAAATAGAAGAAGAAAAGATCTGTATAGTCCAATTTGCCTTTACTTAGAACTAATACGAAACTCTTAAACAGATCATATGATTTAATCACATTAACCTATAATTAACGTTGTTTTAATGTGGCGTCAAGGCACGTATAATAAAGTACTCAGTACATTGAAAGCGCAAATAATCTGCACATGTACATGATGATCGGTTTCATTTTAGTCTTCGTCACTCGTAATCGGAGGTGAAAAAAATCAAATATATTGGATCAGTAGCCTATACTATTTTAGCCCAAGCATAGTGTGCGTACCATAATTCCTCAAACTTTTCGCACATGAAAGAGCAACTTTCAGTGCAATTTATTCACGATTTGATTTGATTTTGAAGACACAAACTACATTGGATAGATTGGCCAGTTTCGGAGCTTCACAAAGAGTATAATTTTTATCAGTCAACACAGAATAATGCCTTCAGAATATGCTTGAATAAACACCTTGTAAACAGGCGAATAGGTTGAAGAATTACAGTATGCAAACAATGACGCCCATATGTTTAATTTTGTCTCCCACCCAGCGTGGGCTAGATGCAAAGATTCCATCCAACTAAGAGCTGACGGCATAATGTCCTTAACTGAAATGTTCAGTTGAGATTTAAAACGTTTTAATTTGTATAACATTGTCTTGATTGTAACATTGTGTTCAAATGTTGTTATAATATGCCTTTACCGTAATGCTGTAGAAAAGGTTGCTATAAAAAATTATTAGCATACAGAAAGTATATATGAGGTATTACATGTATTATAATGGTTGTAATTGTTGACACTTTCAGTAGTTTGCACATTGAAGGCTGAATATCACTTAAATGTTGTGCGAGAGAAAGGTGGAAATAATAACCCAGTCGACGCTTCACGTCTCGTGGGTTGTTATTTCCACCTCTCAATCGAACAATATTTATGGTATTCAACCTTCACTGTGCAATATACTTTCAGAAAATAGTTTGAAACTAATGTTCCAACTTGAAAAAAATATATATTTCTTACGTCATATGTGTGATATTTTCACATTAAATTTCAAAATCATTGTAAGTCATGCTATTCTGCGCCTGAGCACAAGCTCTGAAGACATTCTTAAGTGCTGTGTCCCAAAATGCATGTCTGCACAAAATTACCTTTTCTGTGACGTTTTGCCCAGGTGTAATTTTATTTATAAAGCTGCAATTCTCCGTATGCTCAAAAGTAATCCAAAAACAGTGTCCTTGTACATGTATTTTGTTAAACACCTTTTCATTCTCGGTCTTTTTACTTCCACCAAAAACATAGCAAGAATGATCTTTTTTTTTTTGAACTGCTTCAAAATAATATCTTACATGATACTGTCTAGTAAAAACGGCTTATCAGTAAGCCAAACTTTTAAAACCGTTATGGGGGTTAGTGAGGCAGCGCGGCGTAATGGTCCAGGTGCCTCCCGTCAATGCTGTCACCGTGAGTTCACGTCCTGGTGGCTTCCTCTTTGGCCCTACGTGGGCAGGTCTGCCAGCAACCCGCGGATGGTCGTGGGTTTCCCCCCGAGCTCTGTTCCATTTCTCCCCACCATAATGCTGGCTGTCATCGTATAAGTGAAATATTCTTGAGTACGGCGTAGAACACCAATCAAATAACTAACTAAATAAATAAATAGTAAAATTATAAAACCATTATAGCTCAGCTGATTTTGCATATGGTTATGGCTGATTGAGGCTGACTAACTTGATTCTGGATGACTGACTGTGGCTGACTGGCTGATTCTGACTGACTGATTCTGGATGACTGACTGTGGCTGACTGGCTGATTCTGACTGATTGATTCTGGCTGACTAATTCTGGTTGATTGCTTCTTGCTGACTTATTCTGGCTGACTGATTCTGAATGACTTATTCTGGCTGATGGAGAGACTGGACTACTGTCTGATCTTAGCTAACAGACATATCCTGATGACTGACTAATCCTGACTGATTCTGGTTAATATTGTACGACAGATTAACCACTGCTGATCTTGACTATACAAAACTGACTACACGGCCACGATTGACTCACTGGTCAGTTAGTGACCACAACAGGTTGATAACAAATTAACAGATCACAACTTACGGACCAGATCATGATTAACTGCAGACTAGCTACGGATGACTGGTCAAGACTGACCACCTGGAGAGGAAGTCACATTGGTGGAAGATTCGTGGTCTCCGATGACCTCCATGTAAGAAAGCACCATCAGCCCATCATTGCTTTGATGAAACCCTGAGAACCATGAGAGCAAGGAAATCGTGAAAATTTCCTCTCATTGAATGAAACTGACTGAATATAAAAGTCCTGGTTGATGCAGTGAATTGTTATGGTGGGAGGAAAACCGCCAGAGCGCAGAGGAAACGCACACTTAGTGATTGAAAAGCAAACACCTACACCACTTGTCTATCTTCAATGAAAGAAAACAACACACCAGCTGTAAATACAAAACACGACTACACAAACACACTAGCTCCACCACTAAGAGTGAATGCAAGAAACAACACACAGAATACAAAACAAGTGATGAAATTTAATAATTCTTTTATTCAGGAATGTCCTTGGGAAGTATAAAAAAAATGCTTGCATGAGGAGCTTATGTACAGCGATGATAAAATAATGCATGCATCTTAAAACAACGTTATATGCAAATCCTATACAGAGGGCAAAAACACCACTACAAAAGCATATCTGGGAAAAGTTAATGTACAAAATTCTACGTATAAAATTAAATACAATCATGTATTATGTTTCTTCTTATAAAATTTAAGGCGGCAATTTTTTAAAATTTAAAAATGAACTGGTCAAACAGCTAGGAGATTATGATGGTAAGGTTGCATATGTGTACGTATATCAATGATATATTTTGAAATTGTGAAGGCCCTATAACTGCTATAAAATACATGAATAAACAATATTGGAATGTTTTTGTCTAATTCAGATTTAGCCCCATATGTGTACTTTAATATTTTTCTCTTATTACTTGATGGCATTCAGGTTTCTAATGCTTGCAATTTCAAATATTTGCAGGTTTTGCTGGAATTCGCCATCCAATGAAGTGCGTTTCTCAAATCCCTTGGCATAAGAACCAATGCTGGATTCAAACACACAATGCCATTGGCCACTGGCATGAGATATTCTGCCTAAATCAAACCATTGAACCAATCAGCCATCAGAATGGACTGTATGAATCCCAGGATTCATATTTTCCCTAAAAGGCCTAAAATTTCGACCACAACAAATTTGTCCATTTTTCCTGTTTTCGAGGGTTCTGCTAATTATAGAAAGTTGTTTTGACGTTAGTTTGATAGGTACAATGATATGCTACCTGAAAAATATATTTGGGAACCATATTTCATGACAGAAATTGGTTTCTAAAATGCACATTATGAACAAAATTTTTATTCACTTACGGTATCTGCTCCATATTAATAATATTAATAAGTCGTATGAATCAATATATACACCACATACAACGTGAATTTACTGTAATTACACAGCTTGGAGGTACATGTATATACACAGATATTGTTCAAGGAATGGTCAATGTTATGGTATATATAAAAGGATAATAGCATAAAAATCTTCAGACATTGAACATGTACCAGACTTTGTGAACGCTTACATGTAACTGTACAACAGAGAGTCAGGGAGTATACTGTAGATGTATGTCAAAATTTGATTGACAGATCAGGGGAGGCTTTTCATACACCATCTCATGCAGGGACGCTTGGTTTTACAAATGGTCTAAACCTTCAGTGCTACATGCAGTTTAAATTATCTCAACAACTCTTGATTTTATCATCATTGTTGGTTCCTAAAATTTTTTATTCTGATTGGCTATTATTAACGACTGACTGTCATCTTAAAGTTTTGACTCCTCCCTTATCAACCCTATATCCTGCATAGACTGAAGGTGGAGCATTTTCTGACATCCACTCAAACATGCAGTCCTCCTGTGATTGACAGAAAAAAACCACACCCTAAATACAAATTGGCATAGAGAACAGTTTGATTGACAGGTCAGTCCCTCCTCTTGTCAGATCCATAGTGTTCCTCTGGTTGGTTGAAGAAGTGATCTCGGAGACACGACACGATGAGCGACATTCCCGAGAAAACAGAGAAAAATCCTGCCAAGACGCAAAGCCCGAAGGACCACGAGTGGTAGTTACGATCGGGTTGAGGCATCCAGAATCGGTCCTGAGAACGAACCCCGAAGATGGTCACAGAGAGAGTTGACAATGCGGCTGTAATGATAAGAAAATACAAAATGGTTTGTGGAAGTTTGAATCAGAGTTTCATGACTGTGGCATGTTATTTGTCAAGTTAGGCCATCCTTAAAAATATCTTTGTTTGTCGTTACCAGACTGACCTTTCAAACAAAGGCTGTACTCAAAGTTTTTCTTGGCATTTTGATGGAAGTCCTCTTTTTTTTTGTCATTATTTCTTAAATACTGCTATCTTTTTCCTGAGCCAAAATAAGAAAAAAAATTCCCTACTGACCAGCCCTGTTTTTTCTCCTAGATTCTGGTTCCACCCAATGAACAGTTTTTGTAAAGATGGCCCTAACATTGGAGCAGATACATACATTAAATTTACACAACACATACTCAACTACTCCACATCATTGGCTTACATGTATAAAATTTCATGACATTTTTCATGAACTAAGTTTTGCAGCAACAGTTATACAAGTTGCATCACACATGCCAAGCAGCTTACCTGAAATTGTTTGCCTTACCAGAGATTCATTGGCTTACCACAGATTGGTTGCCTTACCTGAGATTGATTGTCTTATCTGAGATTGATTGCCTTATCACAAATTGGTTGCCTTACCATCTTTGGCTTGAGATATTTTGGCTTACCTGGGATTGGTTGCATTACCTGAAAGTGAAATCCTTAACTGACACTTGGCTGATTGCCTTACCTGAGATTAACTGCCTTACCTGAGAAGAAGCTAAGGAAGCATGATGTCTTCTGGTAGACAGGTGAGAAGAGGCTGCCCAGGAGATACTGGAGCTGTATCAGAACTGCCAAGCCTCCAATTAACATGTTCAGGCTCATGAAGAACTGGACGGCAATGAACCAACCTGAAAACAAAAGCACCGCAACACATTCATCGAATAGGTATTTATTTATTTCCTTATTCGATTGGTGTTTCATGCCGTACTCAAGAATATTTCACTTATACTTATATATTATGGCGGGAGGAAACCAGACAAAGCCTGGGGGAAACCCATTACCATGCGCAGGTTGCTGGCAGACCTTACCACATACATCTGGAGTGAAAACAAATTTATTTTTTAGGCAAACACTTAAAATTGTGTGTTGGACGCAGACAAGCAACCCTACCAAAAACAACCCTACTCAAAGTTTTTACTGGTATTTTGTTAAATTTTTTTTTCCTTTTTCTCTTCATGTTATTTCTTTAAATTCATATCTTTTTCAAGAGCCAGAATATAAACAAAAAAAAACTCGCTTTCAATTGACCCGTTCTTTTTTCTCATTACACCCAGTCGGATTACACCCGAAAATCAGTTTTTTTAAGGATGGGCTTATTTCATTTTTAGTGCCTTATCTAAGATACGTTTTTTTCCCCCCTTATATGACACACTCAAAGCAGCCATAGCTGGATTCAAGCACAGGATCTCATTAGGCAGGAGTCCAGCTGACGGTCAAAACAAGCAAGCTCTTCAGGTACATGATTCCTTGTTTCTCATCACAATATTTTGAAAAACTGGTACGGGCAGCAGGAGAATTTTCATTTTTCATACACATGTGTTAAGTATGTATGGATGCTTGGGTTTTACGTCATACTCGACAATTTTTCATATGACGATGACGAGGAGTCCTTAGAATGCAGATATGCTGCGTCTTCTTGTGGCAGGATGAATCCATGCCACCAAAGTGCTGCCGCCACTGTAAGATCATGCCCAAGACACCTGGTATGACACCCAACCCAGTCACATTATACTGACACCGGGCCGACCGGTCCTGTTTACTTCGGTTCTTCATTTTTCGTTATCATACACTTACATCAGCTGGATTTTATTATAGTCTCATCTTTTATGACAATTTCTGGGGAAAAAATGAAATTATGAATTCTGATGTGCGAGTTAAGTCATGTACAGGGGGTGATGGGAAACAAGGAATCAATTCTGAATCGCCTGCAAAGTGGAGCCCATATAATGCTTTGGAATTACTGCTTTAATCAGTTGGTAAAGACTACAGACTTTTCACGATGAACACCTGAGGAGTGGGTCTGGTAATGGACATCAATGACAGCAACCTAAACTTTACAACTCCCAACCCTTAACTATAGCTGTCTGACAAGACTACCTGACATAGCGATGTCTGAAGACTTAAAACACGCATTTACATATCTACATGTAAGCGAACCTAATTAAGTCGATGCTACACAAATGTCTGCTGTAGAGTGTATAGATAATACAGTGGCCTCTAGTGACGCACTGTATAGCACTTGGCCAGCGAGGGCCTTCGTGTTATCTGGCTTAATTATGTCCCCTGAAAGTCAAGATTGAAACAGATTAATTAAACATTTCTTATTTATTTGCACACCTGGATTATACCTTCAATCCAAATAACACCGTACCTGGAAGCATATATTTCCTCACATAGTCGTATTCACGGGCGAAGATATACCAACAGCCAGAGTAGTTCTTGCCCATGTAGTCCTGAGGGAAATTCCATTCGTTCAGACAAAACTGCCAAAGCCCACAGCGAATGAATTTGTGCTTGGAGTCGCCATACTGTTTCTGTTCCATCCAGAACGGCGTCACGAAGGACACAAACATACATAAGGCAGATATCAACGTGAGGATAAAGCCATATTTGAAGAATCTGTCCGCCGCCATCTTGGTCGCTGGTTGTACCTTTCAGGTGTGTGGACGAGTCCAAGTCAAACTAGGTCAAGGTGTGACAACTGTGAGTTCCCGCACAGGTGAGCATTCCATGAAGGTAAACTGATTTGTTTCCTGTTTTGGAAGGCAACATATTGTTAAAATAAACACCTTATTAAAAACGAGAGCTGTTTGGGCGAATTAAAATTAAATCATCGTTTATAGGTATCTTTTATTGCTTATTGTAAAACTTGATTTTCAGCGTTAGGTCATTCACATATTTGAACGGTGAATATTTTCATCCGGGCGTTCCAGCGGATGTAAAGCTCGTGCAATTTCAAAGGTGAGTTCTTGAAAGGGAGACAAATCATTTCGAGAAAAAAAAATTAAGATTAATTATAACTAACAGATGCAAATACATAAATTATATATGTAGTTACGAAGCAAAGTCATTCAGACACATGCAAAGTTGTTATTTTTGGACAGCATAAGCCCAAAGGAATGTAACCATTTAAATACATACACATTTACCTTAATTCATTCCACTTACTACTATCAGCATATCCGTGAATGGCTTATATACTGCGCAATTGATTTCGAAAGTAATTACGTACATATTATTTGCTTCATTATGTACACAGGGACCAAGCAGTAGCTTATTTATGAAGAGATAAGTCGACATCTGTGAACTAAAAAAAAGGGCAAAAAACAAAAACAACAACAAAAAAACAAACAAATAATAACCCAATCCCATGAAAAATTTCGGCGAAAAGAAAAAACAAACAAAACAATGATGTGTCTAAAAAACAACACACTAACAACAACAAATCGGGCAGAGTTAGTTGGAAATGACCGTCCGCAGGTTGCTGGCGTGCGATCGAAGAGGAAGCCAGCACGAGCTGGCTTTGAACTTAGGTCGATCTCATTGGTAAGAGGCCCATGGGTCATTGGGCTGCACTGATGTGCTAACTTCCTTGGCCACCTGGTGTGAAATACACCAGACAGAATAACTGCAGGCTATATGGCTTAATTATGTTCATGCATTAACCCGTGGATGAACAAGAGCCCAGTTATGCAGGAGCTGATATAGTCAGTAAGATTGTGTCAAGATAATCCACAAACAGGCACTTACACTTCGTTATTGAGATACGGTCCCTTATTTTTCCAGTATTGCCAGCGGAACAAGCCCTACCTACTCATGCACCTCGAAATTTTTCACTACCAATAATACGATGCATTACATTCAGTTTCATGGTTTGAAAAAACAAGAGTGCCGTGGAAAATTAGCAATAAGACCCTTTGGCAATTAAATGACGGTCAAGCTTTCCCACATCCATGTACGAAGCACCGATTTTCTTTCCCCAATATCAGAGGCGAGGTCAAAGCATATATGCCTGTACCGTGCTGGTGAGGCAAGGATGTGCTCGAAGTAAACTTCATGCACAACCACATAAATGGCCGTATACGCCATATCCACCTTTCACACCGTGCCATCTTCATTGATTGTTTTCCGCCTGGCCGCCCTCTCTCCACTCCCACGTTACGTTCATTACTGAGTACTGAGATATAATCTCCGGAATAAAATATTACTGTTTAATATATAATACAATAATATCATAATTTTAAAGCATTTTATTTACAAATACTAATACATTTATACAAGGCCATAAAAATATAAGTATAAAACATCTGTATTGACTATAGTGTAGACCTAACTCTTACAAAGTTTCTATGTTAAAACACCTTAGGACATAGCTGGTAACAATGTTTCTATACCTGAACAGTAACAGTAGCCTATAAATGATTACTCTGTATCTTAACTCTGTATCCAAAAAATGATTACTACGTTTCTGCATTTATGAACTATGTAGTACATAAATGATTAAATATGTCAGCTGTAGGTAGACATATATCCAGAACATAGGTGTAATCATATTCATAAAATCAAAGGATCCCTGTCCAATTTAACAGAAAACTAATGTCATGTTACTTCAACCACTCTGGTGAAATAAAAATCAGTGGAAAATTGATGCTTCGATTTCACTTCATGATAATTACTGATTATATCCTTATGTTCTATGTACAATCCACATATCAGGAATCATACTAGTGAAATAATTATTTGGTTTATACAAAGGGTTTAAAAGGTCGTATTCACAAAAGTTTCAGCAAAGTTCAAATATTGAATTTAATATGATATGCTGATAAAATGTACAATCTACAAATAGTGCGACATATGTGCTGATAAACATGTATGTACAAGCTACGTGACTGAAGCTTTGTGTAAAAATTACAAATGATGCGGGTGAAAGATTGTTCATCCCCTTCCATGCCCACTAATGTATCATACTTAAAAGGACAGACCACATTTAAATAAAGTATTTATCATCTAAAAGGCAATTTCGTGCTGATTGCAAATGTGGTTTTCATTATTTTGGGCAGATTTTTTTACATCTAAAAAGAATCTGAGACATAAATGTGCTTCACCCTGTTCAATATAACGGTCTGAACAGCATGCATTTAGCAGCTATATCTTTATTTCCATTTTAATGCCAAATTATACTGAGGACCATATTTAAAATCAGCATGAAACCATGTATTAGATGATGTGTAGTTTGTTTAAATGTGTTACGCTTTTTTTTGTTTTAATGAAATAAAACCCACTAAGTGTCCATTATTCTTCAAACAATTCATACAGGTCTGTGTTCCAATGGCCAAATGCCACCAAATTCATGCTCTGAATTTGCATAGTTGAGAGTCAGTGACATAAATATAGGACTTTGAATGTGCATGGCCATGTATATGTACAGGATGGATCTGTGCTCAGGAGTTCCTGGGAAGGAATTACAGCGAGTCACTGTAAGAAGATGCCATTTGTGTTATTTGTATGAATGATCAATGAAAAATGCAAGAAAAATCTGATCTGTATACTGATGAAAGCTGTTTTCTTATTGGTCAGCAGTGGTCTGACTGACTGTTCCTGGCTTACGTCAACAGGGGTCACCTTTTGTCCAGTCAATGAACAGACAGGGCCATAAATATGAAGTAAACAAATCTTGAATGTATTACAATAGTATTATATCTTATCTTATTAGATATCTTTATATCTTTCATGCAAGTGTTGCATAAAGTTTTGAAGTTCAAATGGCACATTGTTTACTACTAGTAAGAGTTTATGAGTTGGCAAAACATAAAGATGAGTTAAATCAGAATCTAAAATAATGGGAACTTTGGGGGAAAAAAACTCGAATCTTTCCTTTATGCAGACATAATTCAGTCTTTTTAGTCCTGCACACAGAGGAAAGCATGACAAGATGACGATCAAAGTCAAGTTTTCTTTAAAGGGAAAGGCAAAAATGAAGTTATGGTAAGCGAAAAGAGCATAAAACCCTTTATGTAAAAACACCTTTAATGACTTTTTAATATTCTCTGTCACCAAATTAAATGCAGTCAAATGTTTTGATGGTATGGTAGGCTTTTTGGACCATATCGCTGATGTGCCTTACCAGTTATGTCACATCAACTTTTCTATGGTCTTAAAGCCAAAATTTAATGTCATATTAGCATTTTCATACACAGGCAAACAGGCGTACTCTTCACAAGAACCTTTTTGAGGGCTGAACAGAAAGGTGTTCAAAAAGTTGTGGAGAACCACCTTATCAATACAGTCCATAAAACCTGCCATACAATCAAATTATTCAACTGTTTAATTTGGTGAAAATAAAAATCTCAAAAATTGAGGGTAGTTATTTTCAGATACTGTTTTCTGTGGTTTTTTCACTCACCATAACTTCAGTTTTTTTCGTCTTTCAATTTACGGAAAACTTGATACAAAATACATATAAGTCTTGCTTAATGCTTAAACCATTGGTCAGATGTAGTATTCATGGCTCACACAGACGGATGTCTGAACTTGATGATGAGAGATTAAAAAAAAATTGAAAAAAAAGATTCACAAGCTCAGGTGGAATATTTGTGCACGCCTCTGTAAAAGTCTGCGATGCGAGCAACTCAGCGGTAGTAAGCTGGTTTCATTTCGTAATCGTACGATCTTGTGGGCGGGGCCGGCGGGTTCTTTAACGCTTCCTCATAACACCGTTTGCCCATTTTCCAGAAGAGCACTCCCTGGACAAGCTGGAAAAACATGGCAATGACCGCGCAACCAAACGACCACGACAGGAAGTTCTGATCTGGTCTGTACATCCAACGTCGAGACTCCTTAAAATGTCCAAAAACGGCCAGGGAGACTAAGCTTAACGCAGCTGAAACAGGCAAAAAAATAGAAACAGACTGGTTGAGTGATTGAATGACTGGTTGATTGATTTCACTGACTGAATAGTTGACTGATTGCCTTGCTGGCCAGTGATTGGTTAAGCCAGTGCAACAATTTATTGTTATGTATTGCTGGTTGATCAACTGACTGGTTTATCGATGGCACTGCTGGTTGAGTAACCAGCTGGCTGGTTGCTTGCCTCCTTATTGCCAGGAAGGATTATTTGCTATGCTGCCTGATTAACTGATTTATGGAACTGAAGGCTTCCCACTGATTACTTGACCTAATGGAGAACCCACTAATTAACAGATTCATTGGTGAATTGCTTGATTGCTTCATTGACAGACTGGTAAAACCTGCTTCACTGTTTCTTTGCTCTAACCTCTCAGTGCTGCATAAGCCCACACTAGTCACATCACTGAGTCACACCCTGGAAGCATCCCACCATATTATTTACATAGACATCCAGAAATACTGCTTTATTTATTTATTTATTCAACGGCAGTACAACCCTGTTCTAAAGAATTTCTGACACTTTTACGACCGGAGGAAACCATGCAAATCACCTGGAGTAAACTACCACTTTTTGGTGAGCAACTGGCGAACTTTTAGGCTGTCACGTGTAAGGTACATGTATGTCAGATTGGTAGACGGTAAGTGGTCTCCAGGGAACTTCATGCAAGGTCGCACAAGAGAGCACCATCAACCACTATCTGCTAATGTGTAAAGCTTTTAGCAAGGAAACTTAGAAAGTGGAAAGGGAGGAGAGCAGCATTACAGGGGGAAACCAGGCTCCCACAACCATCCACAGCTTCATGGTAGACCTATCCACAAATCACCAAAGGATAATTACCCTAAATGATGTAACATTTCGTTTATGACTAACTTGCTTATTCCACCTATTTCTTAGAATTCTATTAACTTTGAAGAGTTTTTCTTGTTCGGTTTCTTTGGAAGGTTGGGTGATACTTTACTGAAAAAATGTGAGTTTCATGGCCAGAAATAATTTTTTATGACACCTATTTGCTGGTAAAGAGGCATTTTTTTTTTTTTTTTTTTTTTTGATGAAATTCTAGGTCATTGACAGTAAGCCAGCATGAGCTGGACTTGAGCTTTCAGTAACCGCATCTGTGAAAATTCCACCCACCCCCAGAGTCATGTTGCTGGCCTAACATGGCATAAACCCTCAGCCCTGGAGGCCCCTCGGTTTTCTCACCTGATCCGAGGATAGCGACTGTGGCCAGATTTAGGAGGTTGTAATTCATGGAGGCGTGCAGACATCTTAACACCACGAGGAGAATGATGGTGAAGCATCCGATCTGGGCCAGGCACACCACACTCATCATCACTTCTACGGAAATGAACCATGCTGAAACCAAACAAAACGATGGATATATCTGACTGGACAGATAATTTATATACCATGGTAAGTATGCAAAACCTATGGATGGTGCAAGCTGGTTTGGGGATTTGTAAAGTACAGGTTGCTGTCTTTGTGGTAACGTAGTTTTCACAATGAATATATGAGAAACAGTCAGCGACCCACATTTGCAGCCACCTTGACTTTACAACATTCGTTGGTTTTGAACTTTATATGATGGGTCAAAAACAAAAAAGGAACCTGCACACAAAATTTCATCAAGATGAAGTGTGCTAATAAATGATATCTTCTTTCAAAACTGCACTGAAAAACTTGAATGAAATATTGTACTAAATTTGAAAATATATTAAATGTACATTTCTATTCTCTAATATATATATGTATACATTTAATGGAAAATATGTCCATTAATTGGACTTAAAGCTTTAAAAGAAAACCCACTTCTGACATTCACTGTTAATTATTTAATAATTAATGTCAGGCATAGTTTAGCAACCGAAGTGTCTGTATATAGATATATAAATAGGTCAATTAACCTAACAAGGCTTCTTCTTAAGACTTCACAAAATGTTCACTGCATATATTAATAAAGTAAAGATGTTTATAGTAACTTTCCGAATATATATATATATATATGATATTATAAAGGAATATCATACATGTATAAATGTATATATATACTTACGTGGAGAAAGGTATTCCCACATATCGCGAATATCCTGCGAGAAAATGTACCAGCAACCAATCCAGCGCCTGCCTTTGAAGTCAGCCGGAAACGTGTAGTCGTTGAAACAAAACTCCCAAAGTCCACATTTCACGAACGGATTATCTGCTGCTTCGAAAGACTGGACCCAGTTCGGACTGGCGTAAGCTAACAACAAGAAAACCATACCCAAAAGCGTCACCACCAGGGCAGGTACCGTCATACCTGTTTCGGCGGCCATTTTGGACAAGCGTTACTTTACCTGGCTGCCTTATTACAGGTGACAAAATTTTGGACGAGTCCAATGCGCCGGATTGGGTCGACGCCGGGGGGTGTCAGATGTGGTGGCATATTTTGTCAGCGTGCGTGACCTCATTCGTTTAGCGTGGGGATATGACTAACCTGTGCAGTATTTACATGGCCTAACTAGGCCAATGTCCTTCACTAAAGATCAGTCCAACACCTGTGTCACCTTGAGTGATGTATTTTTTGTTAGCTGCATACATGTATCGAAAGTTTTTATTGTATGTATTACAAGTGTAAATTAAATTTTTCACAAAAGAAAATTATACAGGCTGCAATTGTTTTGTTAAAATCTGTTTTACACCTTAAAATATCTCAGTTTGATGGAGGGTAAAATTCAGATCGGGCGGTATCTGGTTCCATTACACAAAAGGTAAATTACATTGTAAATACCCATTCAAATACAAAGCCTACTGTTAGGTATATTTGTCATGTTCTGAACTTGAAAACCATATCTTACCCGTCAAATCAATGTATGTTATAAAGTAATGCTAATGTTTCTTTGTGCGCTAGTTCCAACTGGATATTTTAAATGTGCACATTTTTGTGTACTTTGTTACCAAATTCCCCTTTGTGGAGAACACCTAAAGTTTCCATCAAGCTATCCATCCATGTAAGCTACACCATACTTTGTTACCAAATTCCTCTTTGTGGAAAGCACCTAAAGTTTCCATCAAGCTATCCATCCATGTAAGCTACACCATACTTTGTTACCAAATTCCTCTTTGTGGAGAACACCTAAAGTTTCCATCAAGCTATCCATCCATGTAAGCTATACCATACTTTTTTACCAAATGCCCCCTTTGTGGAGAACACCTAAAGTTTCCATCAAGCTATCCATCCATGTAAGTTATACCGTAGTTTGTTACCAAATTCCTCTTTGTGGAGAACACCTAAAGTTTCCATCAAGCTGTCCATCCATGTAAGCTACACCATACTTTGTTACCAAATTCCTCTTTGTGGAGAGCACCTAAAGTTTCCATCAACCTATCCATCCATGTAAGCTACACCATACTTTTTTACCAAATGCCCCCTTTGTGGAGAACACCAAAAGTTTCCATCAAGCTATCCATCCATGTAAGCTACACCATACTTTGTTACCAAATTCCTCTTTGTGGAGAACACCTAAAGTTTCCATCAAGCTATCCATCCATGTAAGCTATACCATACTTTGTTACCAAATTCCTCTTTGTGGAGAACACCTAAAGTTTCCACCAGGCTATCCATCCATGTAAGCTACACCATACTTTTTTACCAAATGCCCCCTTTGTGGAGAACACCAAAAGTTTCCATCAAGCTATCCATCCATGTAAGCTACACCATACTTTGTTACCAAATTCCTCTTTGTGGAGAACACCTAAAGTTTCCATCAAGCTGTCCATCCATGTAAGCGACACCATACTTTGTTACCAAATTCCTCTTTGTGGAGAACACCTAAAGTTTCCATCAAGCTATCCATCCATGTAAGCTACACCATACTTTGTTACCAAATGCCCCCTTTGTGGAGAACACCTAAAGTTTCCACCAGGCTATCCATCCATGTAAGCTACACCATACTTTTTTACCAAAGGCCCCCTTTGTGGAGAACACCTAAAGTTTCCATCAAGCTATCCATCCATGTAAGCTATACCATACTTTGTTACCAAATTCCCCTTTGTGGAGAACACCTAAAGTTACCATCAAGCTATCCATCCATGTAAGCTACACCATACTTTGTTACCAAATGCCCCCTTTGTGGAGAACACCTAAAGTTTCCATCAAGCTATCCATCCATGTAAGCTACACCGTACTTTGTTACCAAATGCCCCCTTTGTGGAGAACACCTAACGTTTCC
Source organism: Acanthopleura granulata (assembly GCA_016165875.1). NCBI lineage: Eukaryota > Metazoa > Mollusca > Polyplacophora > Chitonida > Chitonidae > Acanthopleura > Acanthopleura granulata. The sequence continues at coordinate 13,220,460 of JABBOT010000013.1, forward strand.
ACCAGGCTATCCATCCATGTAAGCTACACCATACTTTGCTACCAAATTCCTCTTTGTGGAGAACACCTAAAGTTTCCATCAAGCTATCCATCCATGTAAGCTACAACGTACTTTGTTACCAAATGCCCCCTTTGTAGAGAACACCAAAAGTTTCCATCAAGCTATCCATCCATGTAAGCTATACCGTACTTTGTTACCAAATTCCTCTTTGTGGAGAACACCTCAAGTTTCCATCAAGCTATCCATCCATGTAAGCTACACCATACTTTGTTACCAAATTCCTCTTTGTGGAGAACACCTAAAGTTTCCATCAAGCTATCCATCCATGTAAGCTACACCATACTTTGTTACCAAATTCCTCTTTGTGGAGAACACCTAAAGTTTCCATCAAGCTATCCATCCATGTAAGCTACACCGTACTTTGTTACCAAATTCCTCTTTGTGGAGAACACCTAAAGTTTCCATGAAGCTATCCATCCATGTAGGCTACACCGTACTTTGTTACCAATTGCCCCCTTCGTGGAGAGCACCTAAAGTTTCCATCAAGCTATCCATCCATGTAAGCTATACCGTACTTTGTTACCAAATTCCTCTTTGTGGAGAACACCTAAAGTTTCCATCAAGCTATCCATCCATGTACGCTATACCATACTTTTTTACCAAATGCCCTCTTTGTGGAGAACACCTAAAGTTTCCATCAAGCTATCCATCCATGTACGCTATACCATACTTTTTTACCAAATGCCCTCTTTGTGGAGAACACCAAAAGTTTCCACCAGGCTATCCATCCATGTAAGCTACACCATACTTTTTTACCAAATGCCCCCTTCGTGGAGAGCACCTAAAGTTTCCATCAAGCTATCCATCCATGTAAGCTACACCATACTTTGTTACCAAATTCCTCTTTGTGGAGAACACCTAAAGTTTCCATCAAGCTATCCATCCATGTAAGCTATACCGTACTTTGTTACCAAATTCCTCTTTGTGGAGAACACCTAAAGTTACCATCAAGCTATCCATCCATGTGAGCTATACCGTACTTTGTTACCAAATTCCTCTTTGTGGAGAACACCTAAAGTTTCCATCAAGCTATCCATCCATGTAAGCTACACCATACTTTTTTACCAAATGCCCCCTTCGTGGAGAGCACCTAAAGTTTCCATCAAGCTATCCATCCATGTGAGCTATACCGTACTTTGTTACCAAATTCCCCTTTGTGGAGAACACCTAAAGTTTCCACCAGGCTATCCATCCATGTAAGCTACACCATACTTTTTTACCAAATTCCTCTTTGTGGAGAACACCTAAAGTTTCCATCAAGCTATCCATCCATGTGAGCTATACCGTACTTTGTTACCAAATTCCTCTTTGTGGAGAACACCTAAAGTTTCCATCAAGCTATCCATCCATGTAAGCTACACCATACTTTTTTACCAAATGCCCCCTTCGTGGAGAGCACCTAAAGTTTCCATCAAGCTATCCATCCATGTGAGCTACACCATACTTTTTTACCAAATTCCTCTTTGTGGAGAACACCTAAAGTTTCCATCAAGCTATCCATCCATGTGAGCTATACCGTACTTTGTTACCAAATTCCCCTTTGTGGAGAACACCTAAAGTTTCCATCAAGCTATCCATCCATGTAAGCTACACCGTACTTTGTTACCAAATGCCCCCTTCGTGGAGAGCACCTAAAGTTTCCATCAAGCTATCCATCCACGTAAGCTATACCGTACTTTGTTACCAAATTCCTCTTTGTGGAGAACACCTAAAGTTTCCACCAGGCTATCCATCCATGTAAGCTACACCATACTTTGTTACCAAATTCCTCTTTGTGGAGAGCACCTAAAGTTTCCATCAAGCTATCCATCCATGTAAGCTATACCGTACTTTGTTACCAAATTCCCCTTTGTGGAGAACACCTAAAGTTTCCACCAGGCTATCCATCCATGTAAGCTACACTATACTTTGTTACCAAATTCCTCTTTGTGGAGAACACCTAAAGTTTCCATCAAGCTATCCATCCATGTAAGCTACACCATACTTTTTTACCAAATGCCCCCTTCGTGGAGAGCACCTAAAGTTTCCATCAAGCTATCCATCCATGTAAGCTACACCATACTTTGTTACCAAATTCCTCTTTGTGGAGAACACCTAAAGTTTCCACCAGGCTATCCATCCATGCAAGCTACACCATACTTTGTTACCAAATTCCTCTTTGTGGAGAACACCAAAAGTTTCCACCAGGCTATCCATCCATGTAAGCTATACCGTACTTTGTTACCAAATTCCCCTTTGTGGAGAACACCTAAAGTTTCCATCAAGCTATCCATCCATGTAAGCTACACCATACTTGAGATCTTCCTCAGACTTGAAATCTTCTTCAGACTTGAAATCTTCTTCAGACTTGAAATCTTCTTCAGACTTGAAATCTTCCTCAGACTTGAAATCTTCTTCAGACTTGAAATCTTCTTCAGACTTGCTGATATACTAATTTAGGTTTCTGACATAGAGCTATAGCTGCTGTATTTATTTATTTATTTATTTCATTGGTGTTTTTAACTCCTTACTCAAGAATGTTTCACTTATACAATGGTATTATGGGAGGAAACCGGGCAGAGCCTGGGGTAAACCCACAACCATCTGCAGGTTGCTGGCAGACCTTAGCACGTGTGACCGGACAGGAAGCCAGCATGAGCTGCACTTGAACTCACAGCAACCATGTTGGTAAGAGGCTACTGTTTCATTACTCTGCACTAGTGCACTAACCAAAATTTCAACGGGCACTGCACGTTGCCCACGAGGGTGACTGGATTATAAGACTAAAGTGTTGATTTTTTGACGCCATGCATGGGATATGTAATGATAAACCAAGTGTGGTCATATTTAGCTGATTTTTCCCGATGTCCATTGTTTTCCATACTGGGGTTTATCCTTTATTATGTTAACTTCCTTGGACTTTGACGTTGTGTTTTAATATTAATCTGGCTATATCTATATGTACTCTCCCATCATAACTGGCCGTTTTCAGTGTCTATGTATTAATACTGCTGCCTCACTGGAACACCCTTCTGAACTGGGACAGGATATGCAGTCACACCTCTGACACCACACATAACAATGGTCAACGTCACTTCAGCTATTATTTTGTCACTGTAATGTACTGTCTCCTTGTAGCAAGGTGGTTCTAGTGCTGGCTCACTGGAACACCCTTCTGAAGACACCACACATAACAGTGCTCAACATCACTTTAACCATTGTTTTGTCACTCCAAGGCACTGCCTCCTTCTAGCAGGGTGGTTCTAGTGCTGGCTCACTGGAACACCCTTGTGAAGACACCACACATAACAATGGTCAACATCACTTTAACCATTGTTTAGTCACTCCAAGGCACTGTCTCCTTGTAGCAGGGTGGTTCTTGTGTTGGCTCACTGGAACATCCTTCTGAAGACATGACACATAACAGCACTCAACATCACTTTAACCATTGTTTAGTCACTCCAAGGCACTGTCTCCTTGTGGCAGGGTGGTTCTTGTGTTGGCTCACTGGAACATCCTTCTGAAGACGCGACACATAACAGCGCTCAACATCACTTTAACCATTGTTTTATCACTCTAAGGCACTGTCTCCTTGTGGCAGGGTGGTTCTTGTGTTGGCTCACTGGAACATCCTTCTGAAGACATGACACATAACAGCACTCAACATCACTTTAACCATTGTTTTGTCACTCTAAGGCACTGTCTCCTTGTAGCAGGGTGGTTTCAGTGCTGACACGATATTTCTTGTGCATGCTGCCTGAATTGGGGGCTGTTTCTCAATCTGGTCATGATATACTTATAGGCCTTGTCATGATGACGTTGCATATAGATGGCATATACTGCCTTGGTGCATGTGATTGGCATGATGCTAAACACCGTGTGCATGAGCAGATGCACCGCCTCCCAGACCTGTTTCACACAGCGATTTTGGACTTCAGCCTAAAAATTGTAATCCCAATTAACTATGAAATACATGCATCACATTGGTAAAAGTTTGACCACTGATTCTATGCTGTCATTTCAGCCAAGATTGAGTATCCAGCAGCAAATATTGTGTTTTCTTATAAAGATTTAAGTTTTGAGGATTTTTCAGCGAAAAATCACTTTGTGAAACAGGCCCCTTCTATGTCATGATATTACACAAAGATTCAACATTAGGAGTACCCGAAGCCTCCCACCAATGCGGTCGCTGTGAGTTCAAGTCCAGCTCATGCTGGCTTCCTCTCTGGTCATATGTGGGAAGGTCTACCAGCAATCTGCGGATGATCGTGGGTTTCGCCCGGGCTCTGCCCGGTTTCATCCCACCATAACGCTGGCCGCCGTCGTATAAGTGAAATAATCTTAAGAACGGCATAAAACTCCAATCAAATAAATAAATAAATAAATCAATAAACATTCGGATCCAGTGCTCATTAGCTATTTCCCTCAAAACTTTCTTGACATAAAGAAATTTAATCAACAACACAGAAAAACATACAAACATGTAAAGAGAAGCAGACATTTTTTTCGAAAAATTTTAATCTTAGATTTTGAATATAAAATGTATTTACAATACATGTATGGGTGATATGGTTAAAAATAATGCACTTATACTTCCTATATACTTCTGCAAAGACCCTACAAAACTAGGCTGCAATTAAAATTCATCGATTCCCATCACTCACTGCGTAAAGAATGTTTACAAATTAGTAATTTACTTTGGATGGAATACAAGTTTAAAGATTTTTCAAGCCTATATACTGGTATGTACAAATACTGTTATCTGAGGGAAACGCTTCCACAATGACAAGGCGAATGGTTTGCATATGACGATCGTTAATGTGCAATACATTTGATTCGAAGGCTTGCGTTGATTTCTACAGTTGGCCTTTCTAGGTAGGATTATGTAGATGTGTCACATTCTGCATCGTAGACTGAAATATGTACATAAGCCTGAGGAGGAATAATGCCAATGACTACGTACACTTTTGGTGGTTTATAAACCTATAGAATTTCAAACTATTTATATGCATATGTCAAGCTAATTAAATTTACAGCAAGAAAAGAAATAGCCAAGCACACATAAATAACGTAATGTTCACACGTGCTTAATGACTTCTTTAAGATATCTGGAAAAGTACGAAATATGGAAAACCCACAAAATGAAGACGGCAACTGGAATGTACATGTATATCTCCATGGTTCTGGTTAAAAAACAAGTCTTCAAGTTGGATGATTCAGCTCCCAGAAAACACTGCAAAGCTATTTTCTGGCTTAAAAATATAAGAGGCATTTGATGTAGATCAAGATAACAGAGGCATTCTTCTTCCGTCGAAGGAAGGTCACAGTCCCCCGGTATAAGAGGGTATGTAGGTATCAAATGTAGTAAACCTGTTAAGAGGAAAAAAAAGGAAATATTTATATACATAATTACCAGACTGGTATTAAATAGGATATTTTTCACTTGTTACTAAGGTGAACTGCTTTTCTTTCACATGCATGGAAAATTACCCAAAGACAATGAGATCATCAGTTAGTGTGGATTTTCAGCTAATTTGGATGATTGATACAGCCTCGAGGGTAAGACCACGCTTTGTCTGCAGGATCAATTCCTTAGTTCATAATGAACTGCAATATCCTCCATAGAATAGTCCAATAAATTATTTCCTCAGTTTTCTTTGTCCGAATTGTGTATCCATGGTAAATTGCTCACTTTTGAAATTTTTTTTTTCCTTTGTCCGAATTGTATATCCATGGTAAATTGCTCTGTTTTAAAATTTTTCTTTTCCTTTGTCCGATTGTGTATCCATGGTAAATTGCTCTGTTTGGAAATTTTTTTTTCTTCCTTTGTCCGAATTGTGTATCCATGGTAAATTGCTCTGTTTGGAAATTTTTTTTTCTTCCTTTGTCCGAATTGTGTATCCATGGTAAATTGCTCTGTTTGGAAATTTTTTTTTCCTTTGTCAGAATTGTGTATCCATGGTAAATTGCTCTGTTTGGACATTTTTTTTCCTTTGTCAGAATTGTGTATCCATGGTAAATTGCTCTGTTTGGACATTTTTTTTTCCTTTGTCAGAATTGTGTATCCACGGTAAATTTTGAAATTTTTGCCGAAACTAACACACAACTTAAAAGAGCTGAATACCTTGAGCCTGCAAAACGCAGTTACTTGAGTGACTGACTCTCGCCAAAAGTATTTTCATATCTCCTGGCATGGTACCTAAGCAAGTGATCTCTCCAAACTCAAAAATCACGACCACTTTCACAAAACTTTGAAACTCGTCACTTTTTTTTCCCAACATTTATTTACTTATTTGATTGGTATTTTACTCAAGAATATTTCACTTATGCAACAGTGGTGGGAGGAAACCATGCACAGCCTGGGAGAAAACCCACAATCACCTGCAAGTTGCTGGCAGACCTTTTTACAGCCTGGGCTGGACTTGAGAGGAAAACCAGGGTAAACCCACGACCAACTGCAGGCTGCTGGCAGACCTTTCTCCGTACGACCGGAGAGGAAGCCAGTATGAGCTGGGTTTGAGAGGAAAACAGGTTTCTGGCAGACCTTCCCATGCACGGCCGGAGAGGAAGTTCTTTCCTAAATGATCTTCTACAGATTATTAGGCCATAAGGCCACATGACTTATGAGAAATTTTGTGCCATGAAAGCTGGTTCTGCTCTTCCAAGGCTCATACATTTTATTTTAACAACCAAGAATCAGTGGTGATTTACCCACGTAGCAGAGGGCAGATCATAACCTCAGACGTCGGACTCCTTGGTGTCATCATTGCTCGACCCCTTGGGCGTTCGCTTTACCGCCATGGAATAAGTGGGCTGGTACGACGTGGAATAGTATGACCGAGGCGTCTGGTCAATCGGGGGCTGGGATGGCTTGTACGGGGCGACATATGGCTTTCTTGGGGTGTAGTCATCCTGTGGTTTGGAGCGATCGATGGGTGCTGATGTTGGATAGTACTGGGCTACGTAGGGTTTTTCCGTCATGGGCCGATGTGGTGGTTTCTCGCTGTTGATAGGAGAGGACGTTGGGTAGTATGGGGCAACGTGGGGCCGCTGTGGAGCGTAAGACTGGGACACCTGGGAACAATGGAGACGATATATTTAAGGTTTCGTAACATTCATTGATTTTAGGAAAGTCAAAAACATTTGCACTAATATTTATTTATTTGATTGAACATTTCACTTATGCAATTACGACCAGCATTACGGTGGAAGGAAACCAGGTAGGAACCTTGCTGGCGGACATTCCCCCTTACAGCCAGAGAGAAAACCAACATGAGCTGAGCTTGAACTGAAAGGAACATATTGGTGAGAGGCTCCTAAGTCATTGTACTGTACTAGCAAGCTAACCACAACGTAGGAGGCCCGTTGGTTAAGAGATCTAGATGGCTGACATGTATTGTTGGCGATTTGGTGCCTGACACTGAGGTGGCTGGTTCAAAACCCAGAGTGGTCACAGCCACTTTTCCTAGAATCTGCACTATGTATCCAGAATGTGCAATCCCTGATAATGATGATAATCCTGTAAACATCACTGTCGTTTTTCACCATCTTTATTTATTATTCCCCAGCCCAGATTAATGCCGTAAAAAAACACACCTGGCTCGTTGTGCCGTAAGACTTGGAACTGGTATCCGACGGCGGAGGAGCTGCATGTGACATTGGTTTGGTTGCCTCTACTTTTGGTTGCCATGGCATATTGGCATTGTCCTTTGTTTCCTTCAGGATAAGTGCCATCAGCGTCACACAGATTCCTGCGAACGCCGCGAAAAATCCTGCCACCACATTGAATCCGTAAGACCAGGACAGGTAGTTGAGATGTGGGCGGGGCATCCAGTAGGGGTCCTTAGTCTCCATGGCAAACACCAGCGAATCAGTGAAGATCATGGCAGCTGTGGGCAGGAACAAAGTGACAAATGATCACTGATTGACATATTCCATGCTTTTAGCACATGTACTATGGGATACATTTTACTTTTGCTTTAAACGGGGGAAAAGCTGTAATTTCTCACTGGACTGAAACACAATGGGGGCCCGTCGAATGTCCTACAGCAGGAATTTGACACCACTTTATTGACGTCAAATGTTCCTTACACCCCCCCCCCCCCCGACTCTTCATAATGACATCACATTAAAGGCAGAACAATGTTACAATACAAACTGATACACTGTAGCATTGGAGACGTTGGGCTACATTTCATTTATGACCTAACAATGACTACAGGTCCTGCTTCACAGCAGCGCCACCTCACCGGATTAAACAATATGCCACCTTCCCATTGTGAAGATACCAGACATATGATGCCGGCCCAACCAATCACAGCACTCCATGATTAGTGTTTTACGCAGTACTAAAAAATATTTCACTTATACAATGACTGCCAGCATTATGGTGAGACCCACCCATGTACGACTGGAGAGGAAGTCAGCATGAGCTGGACTTGAACTAACAGAAAGGCTCCAAGATCACCGCACTGCACTTGCATGCTAACCCCCTCGGCCACAGTGGCGTACACTAGCTTTACAGTCATATGTTAACAGTATCTGGGGCTGATTAAATATAACCACATTTGACTTAAGTCCAAATTTTAAACACAGATGTAGTATACTGTTAACTGCATCAAGAATTCCAATTCTAACATGTTATTCTCAACCTATAACTTTGTTAAATGTTTCCACATTAAAAATTTTAAAAATCCAAATTCCAAAATAAGCATTTACATTGTAAATCAGTGGACTTTTCAAATTTCATCTCTTGTCAAATCTAGCCTGTTGGAATTTACTCCAGACCACAGGATCACTAAGCTCTCAGACAAACTTAGTTTCCACTTCAAAACAGTTTAATGCGCTAAAATTGTGACTGACTTTAAGGACTAAAAGTTGTCCTAGATCTTCAGGACAAAAATCAAACTTGCCATTTGTGATCAAATATTTAAGTCCAGGATTTAAGACCAGAAGCTAAGACTAAGACAGGCTTAAGACTAAGACAGCTTTGTGATCTTAAAGTTTTGACTTCAGGATGTGTGGCTAAGTCCTGGGGGCTGTTTCTTGAAAAGACTGTAACGTTACGCCGGCCTAATCGCCATTACAACGCATACTGATGGCATATGCTGCCTCGGTATTTGCAATCGGCGTAAAGTTGACCACTTTATGAAACAGCCACCAGGGGTGTATGTGTACAATGAGTTACCTGTTCCTAGTAGCAACGCTGCGTTGAAAAACATGAGCCTGTGCTGGTTTTTCTTGTACAAACTGTCCCTGGTGTCCTCAGGCCGGAACAGACCAACCAGGATGGAGGCGATGATGATGAACAGCAAGCTGATGATGGTGAAGGCCTGCACCAGGCGGAACCAGGCTGCAACAGGAAGAACGAAGCGAGAATAGGTGAGGCCATGCTTAAAGAAGCTGTTTGTTGGGCGTAACCTGACCCTATAAGACAAAATGGTGTTGGTCAGTAGGGAATTCTGTTTTTCTTTCCCGACTCTTGAAAAATATAGGGATTTTAAAGAAACTGAAACTGAAAGAAAAACAAAAATAAAATTTCTTTTTATCAAAATATCAAAAAAGACTTTTGAGTTGGCCCTTTTCTGACAGGTTGGTTGGGATATGCCCCACGAACAAATTTTTAAGGATGACTTGAGCAGGGATGGGAGTGATGACGAAGAGGTATGGGAGTAATGAGAGTGGCATATGAGAGTAATGATGGTGGGACGGGTAGAACGGGTATATGGTTGTAACGGAGATAGAATATGCATGGTGAGTATTTAACATGAGAATGATGAAAGTGGTATGGAAGTAACGAGGGGGGTATGGGAGTAATGAAGGTGAAGTATCGGAGTAATGAAGGTGGGATATGGGAACAATGAACGTGGGACATGGGAACAATGATGGTGGGGTATGGGAGCAATGATGCTGCGGTATGGGAGTAATGATGCTGGGGTAAGGGAGTAATGTTGCCAGGGTATGGGAATAATAAGAGTGGAGAATGAAGGATTAAAGAGGGTGGGTATGGAACGATGGAAAATAAGCGTAATAAGGGTGGATATGTGAGTAATGAGGGAGTAGCAAGGGTGGAGAATGAGTGTAACAAGGGTGGGTACAGAACTAATGTGGGTGGGATTTGGGAGCAATGAGGAAATGATCTGAGAGTAATTTATTTATTTATTTGATTGGTGTCTTGTACCGTACTTGAGAATTTTTCACTTGAAGGACGACAACCAGCATTATGGTGGGAGGAAACCGAACAGAGCCTGTGGGAAAGCCACGATCATCCGCAGGTTGCTGGCAGACCTTCCAATGTAAGGTTTTAGAGGAAGCTAGCATGAGCTGGACTTGAGATCTGAGAGTAAGGAAGCTGGGGTAGGAGTATAGGTGTAATGAGAATGGGCAGTAATTAGCATGAGATAATGGTTCATGCGAATGGGTTAGAGGTGTTACGAGAGTGTGGTGTGATGAGTAATGATGGTAGGGTGTGTGTGGGGCTGAGTGGATGGAGTACAGGGAGAAATGCGATGGGATATGGTGGGTAATGGGCAGGGATATGCGGTAATGTGGTAGGTTGTGGGGAGTAATGGGATGGGATATGGGGAATTGGTAATGGGGTAGGATATGGTGGGCTTATGGGCAGGGATATGCGGTAATGTGGTAGGTTGTGGGGAGTAATGGGATGGGATATGGGGAAATTGGTAATGGGGTGGGATATGAGTGGGTTTATGAGGTGGGATATGGTGAGTAATGTGGTGGGATATGAGTAGTTATGGAGTTGGGGTAGGATATATATGGGAGTAATGAGGTTGGATATGGGGAGTTACGGGGTCGGATATAGGAAGTAATGGGGCGAGATATGGGAGTAATGAGGTTGGATATAGGAGCAAGGGGGTGGGATATGGGAGTAATGGGGTGGGGTATGGGGAGTAATGGGGTGGAATATGGGAGTAATGTGGTGGGGCATGGCGAGTAATGACAATGTAAGAGCCAAAGGAGTCAAAGTTAAAAAAACAACGGCATCTGCTACATCGGCCTACTTGACAGATACATAACCTTGAAAACTTGATTTGCAGGACTGCATACATGTACATCAGTGAAAGTGACAAATAATCTTACGTGGCATGATGTGATTGGCGATGTCATGGAAGATAGTCGTGTGAATCCACCAGCAACCGACATAAGCGGCCAGATTCGGATCCCGAGGCTTGATGTAACCCGACAGGCAGATCTCCCATAACCCCGTGTTCGCGAGAGGGCTGTGGACTCGCCGCCATGATTGGATCCAAAACGGAGTGGCAAAGGCCACGAACAGACTCAACAAAGCCAAAACTGAGCAGAAAAAGCCCGTCCAAAACAGCCATTTCATTCCCTTCGCTTGTTTCGCTACGGAGGACGCCATCTTGGAATGTGTCGTTTAGACTGTTCAATTCACCTGAAGATGGACGAGTCTAAGTTTACAAACGCGACAGGTAGAGGGTGGTTTGTTGACCTGCTTCGTTCGCGCTCGAGCGCGTCTTGGGATCTAGAATGAAGTACGAATTTCAGAAAATTTGATATGTATTTGGGATAATTGTTACTTATGAAACGATTACATGTAATTAATTTAGTGCAGGATTTTAAGGAGGATTTATTCTTGCATATTGCACGTCAAGTATGAAGCGGTTTAATTGGTTTCGCGCATGGCAATTCGTGACAGGTGAGCCAAGCGGAAGGTGACTCAAGCTGTCACAAATAGCTGTACAGCCCAATGTCTCACTATAGGCGTAAATCTGTCTATACACACATGTACATGTAGGCCTATATATATATATATATATATATATGTATGTATATATTCCTGATGAGAACGAAAGTCCGAAATTGGTGTTTGAATGTACATGTATATAACGATGTAAGGAAATGAGAAGGGTTTTTTCTTTCTCTCCACACCAGAGAAAAAAACAACTTTTTAAAAACTACGCACAAACATGTGAGAAATACAACATAACACAATAACAACACAATGCAATAGAAGAAAAGAGCAATATCTTATAATAAGATTACAAATCGCATAGCCTTAAACCCCGGAAGTCTCTCACAACCTGGTTAATGAACTTCTGCTTTCATATAATGACGACGTCTACAAAGGGTCTTAAAAAAATTAAATAATATGAAAATAAATAAATCAATAAATACAAAACTACAAAACTAAATTTAAAAAAGCAGGCTTTTATGTGACTGCCGCCATGCAATTAAACATTGGGGGTAGTTATTAATGTATGAAACGACAATATCATAAGAGACGGAATGAATTTTTCGTTTGGAGTTATTAAACATCGTGTATGAATGGAATGTACTGCTAGTATTGGATTGGATTTGGGATCAAATGGATCACATAATAGTAAAATTGAAGACCACGTAGTATTTATAACCGGCCTAACCGATCGGAGATTTATTAACTTTCATATGCCAATATATGCCGAGACCGTCAGGTTTTGTTCATGGAATAAACCAGTTAGGTAGGCGTACACAGTGTGGCACAGCCTTTGGCCAGGCCTGACTATAGCCCAGCTCCTGACTAACTAGAGGCGGCAGCGACTGACAGATCCTGAACTACCGATCAAGTGTGACTTATTTATGTATTTATTTATCTGACTGGTGTTTTACGCCGTGCTTCAGAAAATTTTACTTAAATACGACGACAACCTACAGCATGGTGGGAGGAAAATGGACAGAGCCCGGGGGAAACCCATGATCTTCCCGGCCGCTAGATGTTGCCTGACCTTCTCATTCGTGAGAGGCTCCTAGGCCATTGTACGATGCGCTGGTATGCTAACTTCACTCGGACACAGAAACCCCATCATGAACATTGGTGAACAGAAAAGAAAATGCATGCTTATCGGAATATGACCGGCCTCATTAAATTCTAGGTGTAAATTATGTGCTACATGGCTGGTGTGAGCCCAATTTTAGTAGGGCCCATAGGCTATGCCTATACATGTACTTAATATGCACACTTTATAGGCCTATACAAAATAGGCCTATCGTTTTAATTATTTTTTTCTTGTTTATGTCCCGTAAGTAGGCCTAGTCGAAGATGAAGTAGGCCTACGGTAAGCCAAGCATTGTTTTCCAGCCCAACGTTTGAAAGCTGATTTAGGAAACGCTACTAATGCGTCTTGTTAAATGTCAGTTTGAGGCGGCAAAATACGAAAATTAGCCTAGTAGGCTTGGCCCATTGAAACGGAAAGATGGATTACTTTCCAGCTCCAAGTTATAGGCCTAGAAGACCGGGACTTGACAAACATGTTTACTTTTGTTTACAAAAATCAGCGTGAACATAGACCCGCCGCAGGTGAATAATTAATGTTTAATTTGTCACAAATTCGAGACGATAAAATTATGCTGCACGATCGAACAGCGTCTTGGTACAGATGGACCGAACGAAGCTTGCAGGAGTTATCGCCCTTACGTCATCCCATAGGTGACGCCTTCTGCTATTGCTTTTCGTCCTGGCGAAAGCTGCGCATGTGATGATTTGTTTGCGCCTTGTACATGCCGTGAAAATCATTTACGTCACTTTCTGTTTTGGTTGAAGGAAGTCTTCTCCGAGTGCTTCGTCAATAAGAAGCGTGGAAAATGGCGAGCGTGTCGTACCACATCGCCCATCTTCTGGACAAGGTAAGTGTTGTCCGCGAAATTCATCTTTCATGTTTCAACAACAACAACAACGTGAAATATGCCTATCTCATCGTGCAAAAACAGATGAATTTTAGAAATACAAACATGTCTGTGCCTTTCGGAGACTCACCCTCGTTGTCTCTAACCACTGATTACTGACACCAAGGTACAGATTTGTTCCGATCGACTTACACAAATTGTCCCGAGAACTGTGGTGTAGCGCCAAGAAAGGCAGAGGCTCGTCAGCAATTTGATTGGATAGAAAGTTTTTATGCATGTCATCCAAAAGACGGTTTGCAACTTTTTCCAGTACAAAATTTCTAAGTGTGACCAGATTTTGGGTGAGTGAATATGGCTTGAAAGCGAACACTCCTAGACATAGATGCTGGCCTTCAGAAGGCAGAGGTACTGATACTCAAAACCGCAGGCTAGTAGAATCCTGTTTTGATGACATGTTACATGTACATAGAAACTATAGGATTTGTAACGAACGGTGTGCTGTTCACGTGTTGCTGTCCACCCTCTGTATGACGTCAGTGTTTTCCCCCCACAATCACATGCTTTTACTGTGTTCTCTTGGATTAAAAAACATGGGCTTTGTGATTTAAAAAAAAATGTAGTGGAAGTAACATCTGTTTTGTTTAGTGTCGCAAGTCTGTCACATGACATGATCACTAGTGTCTTGCACTAAGCACATGTGGGTGAATGTAAGCTTGCTATGTTACCTTGAAGTTTATCAAGAAAATCGCTGGTTTTGAACTTTTACCACACATCAGTGTTGGATCTTTTAAACAGACACCTATATCACTAGACCATGCAGTTTGTGTTATCAAAAGCTGTTTTTTTGTTTTTTTTTACACGTGTTCAAGATGGAAGAATTTTGCAAGGATTGATTGCACATGTGCATGGGTCACATGACTTTGTCTTGTGGACAACATTTGTAGAGGGTGTCCTCTATGGTGCAGTTAGCATTCAACAAGACTCATTCAGTAAAGCTTGAATGAACTGATGTAAGAAGTGAAGTGTCGCCTGAAGAACAATATGTAAACAGGACCCTCATCTTCACTTTGTCCAAAACTTTTTATCCAATCACTCATTGATGTGTTAAGTTTTGAGGAAGTTTAGAGGAGACGGACCCGTGTGGAGCAATACAATGTCTTATGTCTTGACTCACCTAGGACTGGTGTGGCTGTGGTCAGAACTGACGTGGAGCATTTTGGAGAGAAAGGACTGAAAGTCAGGCCAGTGTGGGTGAAATCAGTCTTAGTTTATTGACATTTTTGTGGGGATGATGTAAGGCCGGATGCATTTGACCTGTGTTTCCAATACAACATCAGTTGGAGAAGGTTACCCCCAAAACGTATTTTGTATTGTGGCCTTAACTTATTCTGTGTCTTTGTGTTAGATGACGTCCAGCGACAAGGACTTCCGGTTCATGGCCACAAATGACCTGATGGCTGAGCTTCAGAAAGATTCCATCAAACTGGACGAGGACAGTGAACGCAAGGTAACTGATGGTCATCTGACTACCTAGGGTATCTTAGGTTTATACACGAGGCTGGGAGATCGGGGATAATTCCAGTCAGGTTCATACCAAAGACTTTAAAAGTACTGATTGCTGCCTGGCTTGACACTCAGCGCTGAGTGGTTAGAGCAGGGGAACAGGGCTGGTCAAGGCATAAATACATGATGAGGACTCGTAGTCATATGACTAGAAAATTGTTAAGTAAGGTGTAAAAGCTAAGCATACATACGTGTACATTCATATTTTTTATACAAGCATGACTGAAATTCACAGTGGTAAAAAACAGCAAAATATACATTTACATGCATTCGGCATTAGATATGTTCTCAGTGTTTTTCCTAAACAATAAAACATACATTAACATACATACATTTAAAACTGATGTGGAACGAATGAATATAGACAATATTTCAGCCATATTGCAACAGCAGAATGTTTAGGTCAGGGGACACTACTCTAATTATTAAAGTGCACAGTTAAAGTCAACATTGTCTTGGCATAAATCATGTTTTTGGAATCACCAGGTTGTAAAGATGCTGCTGAAGCTGCTGGAAGATAAGAATGGTGAGGTACAGAATCTGGCTGTCAAGTGGTAAGGCATTTTGCTTTCACACATTTACTCAATTAACAACAATATCTCCCATCAGTGACATGCCACAAATCTTTGTGACGGTGGGACCAGATGCAGGCCTTGGTATTTGAGGTGTACTATTCATGCTCCCACACCAAGTACACTCCTGAAACAAAATGCAGGTATGCTAAAAACGCATGCCTGAAATAATGGAGGATCTGGGAAGTGTGAATCTAGGTGTGCAAAGCACACTTCTGGTCTTCTGCACTGGGGTGTGTTAGTTAAAAAACAAAATCGAAGTCCTGCAGATGTAACATTATATTGCTGCATGTAATAATCAAAGATTTAAACTTGTTTAGTCTGACCAGCTAAAATTCACCAGCTATAAGGTTCACATTACAAGTGGAAGATTGGAGTGTATTTGAAATTCATATGACCCAGTTAACAGATCATGGGATGTCATTTTCCTAGCATCTCAGAGACAGTTGTGAACAAGATTAGTTCATGTTGTAAGGGGGTAATGTTACATCAGGAAATTTTCTGGCTTGTGCTAGACTCACAGGTACGCGTTTAAGATTTCAGCCTATTTCAAGAGGTGCCTTATTTCTGCTGAATAATGAAGAGTGATTACATTTTCAGTGTCATTTTGTTATCAGATTCGTTCGCTTTGAGCTCAAGTCCAGCTCATGCTGGCTTCCTCTCCTGCCGGGATGAATCAGTCAGTCAGGAAAAATGTAAAAGACGTTAAAAAGATTATAAAATTCTCTATTAAATGTAAAAAAATGTTTTAAATTGTATAAAGTAGGTGCTGGCTTATCTTCGTTTGAAGTGTGGAGTATTGTGCTGCCGACTGGAGATTTGAAGGCCCCCATGCTTTTTCGCTTGTGAGGGATTGACCAATCAGAGTGCTAGGAGATATCAGCTGTTTATAAGCTGTGACGTAAATGTTCTTAGTTTTCTGTCAATGTAACATGTAATAACATAGGGACAGCATACTTTTAATATTATATGGTTTAATTATAACAGGTACATAGGTGAACAACACAGCATAGTATTTCGAGACCATTGTGTTTTGGCAGGAGTAAGTTTTTTGATCATTTCATGTTATAAATTTACATATATACTCAAGTTACAAACACAAATCGAGCACTCTACTACAGTCTCAGGTGACAGCAAGTGCTCAGCGCTTAGAACAGTTGCGTCACAGCCCAGACAGAATGTGTATGTTTCGTGTTAGGTGACGGAGCACAATCAAATGGCAGTTTCTGCTGTTGTAGTAGCTGTAAGAAAAAAACATTGTACCGAAATAAACATAATATTGTCCAGCCTTAACTTAGAACATGAACTGTCTTTCACTTTAAAAAAGCTAAAGGTGAAATACAGTACATTTTGTACATGTAGGTATAGCCCAGTGGGAAGAGTATCTTATTACAGTTATACATCTAGATAGCAAATGACAGGGATTCTGACATAATCTCTGCTGCCTGTTTCAGTCTGGGTCCCCTGGTGAACAAGGTGAAAGAATTTCAAGTGGAGACAATTGTAGACACGTTGTGTAGTAACATGTTATCGGACAAGGAACAGCTCAGAGATATTTCCAGTATTGGTGAGTTGTTTGTCACTTAGTGGATGGGTCAGCAGCACTTAAATGACATGAGTCACCAGTAAGCATAGATTTAGCCAGATTTTTTGAAATGTTTCATGCGACACTCAGGAGTATTTCACTTAACAATGCCGGCCAGTATTATGATGGGAATAGACCAAGCGAGGTCACAAAGCTGCAAACATGGACAGGTTGCTGGCAGACTTTTCCCACGTATGGCCAGAAAGAAAGCCAGCCAGAGCTGGACCCGAACTTGCGACGACTGCATTGGTTGAAGGCTCCTGTGTTATTGTGTCATTGAACAATGTTTGCATTTGGGTATTAAGCAGGAAGCAACAGAATCTGGTCAGTTGAAGTTGGACATTCAGATTGACTTTTAATTTTTCTTGTATAAGTGACATACTTACATATTTCGTTCTTCATACAACAGTCAAACGGATTATAAACCAGAAAGAAAAGACACAGGACATCGTTCAGTTCAGGATTGCTCTTTGTCCTGTTTGCAGGTCTGAAGACTGTGATTAGTGAGTTACCTCCCTCTTCTACGGCATTGGCGGCCAGCATTTGTAAGAAGATCACTGGGAGGCTGACCAGTGCCATTTCTAAGGTGAGGAATCAAGTGTGTTTCAGAGAGAACAGAGTTGTTTTATTAAGAAAGGCTCAGATTTGCCAAAAATGAGTTTGTCAGCCTGTGTGAAACAAAGGATGTATCCTTATATGTTTTCTTGGAACACAGAATGTAGCCTGTCGATATGTTCTTGGAATGTAGCCTACCAGTGCATTCTTCGAATATTGAACATAGTGGCAGTAACGTATTACTTTGTTCTTGGAATGCAAAATATAGGTTGCCAGTGTTTTCTGGGAATACATAGCATGGCCTGTTATTTGAATACTGAACGTTGTGGCAGTAGCCTGCTAATGTATTGTTGGAATGCACAATTTGGCCTGCAAGTTTTTATTCTTGAAATATGGAACGTAGCCTTGAAATGCAGTACATATCACACCAAAGACTTAAAATGGCACTTGTTGGTGCCTCGCTTGGCACTCAGCACTGAGGGCTTAGAGCAAGGATACAGGACTGGTCAGTTCTGTGTTAGTGTAATGTGACTACTAGGTGGGGTGCCATGTCGTGATGTTCCAGTGGTGGCAGCACTTTGGTGGTATGGACTCTGCCACAAGAAGACACAGTGTATACATACCAAGGACGCCTCATTGTCATACCTGTATAACTGAAAAATTGTTAAGTACAAGACAAAACCCAAAATACATACATAAATACAGAGTGTATGCTGCGTTCTTTGAATACGAAATGTAGCCGGTCTGTGTTTTCTAGTTTTTCATGGATGTGATTGTGTTCACAGCAAGAAGATGTTTCTGTACAACTGGAAGCCCTGGACATACTGGGGGATCTCCTCAGCAGGTTTGGTGGTGAGTTGACAAGAACAAAGTGACAAACAGGAGTTGGTAGGACAGACCGTAATGGCTGAGTTTTTCTTTGCAAATCTATGAAACTAGGTGTAGATACATTGTACGGGTAATATCTTGGGTGACACCAAGTGTCTGGCTCTGAAGTTGCTGGTTAAAAAGCCAGAGTGATGTCTGCAAATTTTTACTGCTCTAGCATCTGTTCCATATCTTAAGCAGAAGTTTGTAAATATCAAACAGCAAGTTTACTATTGTTACGAAATATGATTTTTACCTGTGAACAAAATCACTATTTTATTTCACTTTTACAAATCTGTAAATGATTTTAATCAGATTTTTTTTTTTTTTTTTTGTTGTGCAGGTCTGCTCATCAGCTTCCACCATTCCATCATGCAGGCGCTTCTGCCGCAGCTTTCCAGTCCACGTCTGGCTGTGCGCAAACGTGCGATCATTGCTATCGGCCACCTAGTGATGAGTTGTAACAACACTCTGTTCGTGGAGCTGATTGAATTCTTGTTGGCGGAACTCAGCAAAAATGCGTCCACATCCACCACGCGAACATACATCCAATGTCTCGGGGCAATCAGGTGAGCAGCCCGTAGCCAGTCTACTAAAAGTATGGAAGTTTCTACAGGCATGGGAATTTTCTTCCAGTTGGCTGATTTCAGGCTTTTTTTTTGTTTCAAACTTGGAAAAACAAAAGACAAACTGAGTTTGTAAGGACAGGCGATTGCTAATGTAACTTGGAGGTAGGGTGAGGTATTTTCAGACCTTGGCAAACTTCAGATTTTCTTCTGATCATGATGTCCCATATCTGTTTCTAAGATGAAATTTGCAGGCTTCAAAATTAACAATTATCCACTGGTCTGAAACTGATCTGGCTTTTGCCCTGAAATGATGCATATCTTCTCTAATGGGCTTCATATCGTATAGGCCTACAGGGACATATCTAGAGCCATCTTAGTTCCATAAAACGTTTGGGCCCCCAAACTGTAAGCTGCCCAAACTATTCAAGCTGTTTTAAAAATAACAAGTAAATTGAACACAAATATGATGGTAAACCAATAGAAAATTAAGTTATACACAAGTATCTATGATTCACATACTTCAGTACTTTCAGAAAGCTACCTTGAGAGTTGGGTTTTATAAAATTTATTAATGCACAGTCACTGTGTCTTTATGAGGTTTGGGATCAGAACCTATAATTTTTTTCCAGATATGGCCCTGGTTTATCATTGCTAATTTTAACGTAATACAAGGATGAAATGAGAACAAAAAATGTACAGTGCCCTATATAATGTGCTTGCAAGGAGTCAGTATAGAATTTTATATTTTCCCCACCAGTTGTAAGTGCTGTAATAGATTTAGTTGTAATTGAAATGAAGTCTGCGTAGGAGAATCGACAGATGTATATCTGCCTACTGCCATTAGCATTGCAAATGACTTTAATAGAGACAGTGGCCCAATGTTACATCTCAAGTTGTTGATAATGTTCATTATCAATGAGGTGTGCTAAGGGGACTCATTGAACACCTGACAGCAGGGCCTTGACGTCATTTTAGTGAGATCAAATGTTCCTTTCTCAACTCATCATAATGACATCACAGTAAAGACAGCACGTCACGACAGTCAAGTCTGATAACATTGTAGCATTGTAGACATTGCAATACAATCAATTTTTGACAAAACACTGTCTCAAGGTCCTGCTTCGCACTAGCGCCACTTCATTGCGTTAAAATACACGTACCCTTGCCATTGATGATGCTAGAATAGTATAAAGTAGGCTTCTTAATGTTACCTTTAAGTCTTTCACACCTACTATGTATAAATTCTTTGAGATTATCCCCTGAAAATGCACTTTGTGGTTGAAATTTTAGGTTATTTACAGTAAATTCCTTGAACTGTTTTGCCCTTTAAGCCGACAAGCAGGACATCGCATCGGAGAGCATTTGGACCGTATCGTCCCCCTGGTGGTGAAGTTCTGTAAGATAGAAGATGATGAGCTGAGGGAGTATTGTATCCAGGCCTTCGAGTCCTTTGTCAGGAAATGTCCTAAAGAGATAACGCCGTTCGTATCCGATGTAAGTACTGTGTGACAGATCTGATATAGCACAGATCGGAGTTGTTTTAGATCCAACTGTCTTTTCGGACAACTGTTTTCAACTGGAGCAGACGCCGCCAAGTGTATTCACCCGGCCGTTAGGCAGCATGCTACTGTTTAGCTGAAGCAGGGACATGTTTAGTGGCATCTTTTCGTTTTGCTTATGTAGGCGTAGCCGTTCGATATGTCAGGTCAAAGTTTTCGCAGTTTGTCCGAGTAAGATGGGATAAAATCTATTTTAGGTGGAAATATCGATAGTACTATTGAAGGACTGATATAACGTCTGGTTTTCGGAGTTTAAGTGCTACATGTAGGTAACAGTGTAAAGTTGAGGTATAGCTGGGATGACAGTGTGTGCATTTTATTGTTTGTGACGTTCATGTGGCAGGAAATTTTATATCAGGATATACAAGATAAAGTTTATGTTGTATTCAGGTGTAATTTGTGCATGACTTGTCCTGAGTTATATCTCATGTTGCTAAAATTGTACATTTGTCAGTGGAACTTGCGTACATAGCTGAAGAAAATTTATTTGTTAGCCTTCCGGAAATAACAACGATCCAGCATTGATGGTAGTAAAATATTTGACTCAAAACGTATAAATGTTGAAGGTGAATAGATTGATCAATTAATATTACCCCTTGTATTTCTGCATCTGACAGATTATCCACATCTGCCTGGAGTACATTTGCTATGATCCAAACTACAACTACGACGATGATGATGATGAGAGCTCCATGGATACAGAAATGGAGGAGGAAGATGAAGGGTGAGGAAGTGTAACATAGTCTGTTGTTGTGGCTTATAGCTCGAAAGTGAAAGTGAATTATTTTTTGAAAGGAAGAAGATGGGTGAAATTGAAAATGGCATTGAGATAAGAAAGTGAAAGTGTTACTTGCTTTCATTGTCTCTGGATGTGAGTAGTTGTTGTGGTTTTCTTTGTGTGGACTTGCTGGGTTCCTCTTCTCAAACTAGTAATGGCCTTTTCTGTTGATATGCTGTTTTCCCAATCACTGCTGACACCCTGTTTTCCCGATCACTATTTCTGTTGACACCCTGTTTTCCCAATCACTATTTCTGTTAACATCCTGGGTTACCCGATCACTATTTCTGTTGACATCCTGGTTTGCTGTTCAGGCCAACTTTAAAAGTTTATTGTTGAGCATAGCCCCACCATATAAAAGAAAATAGGGTTGTTTGGAATGGGATTCTTTCTTTTGTATTCTGGCTAATGAAAGAGATAGGGAATTGACATAAAGAGAAAAAATAAATAAAACAAAGTGGAAAAGCATAGGGATTTTGAGGAAATAAACAGATATAGAAAAAATAAATGAGTAAAATAATGTGAAAAATCCCAGCAAAAATAAATAAATAAAGTAAAAAGTTTCAGAGAAAAATAAGATAGGGATTTGGAAAAGTGAAAAATAAATAAATAAAGTGAAAATCCCTGTAATAATGAATAAATGAACAAAATAAAGTGAAAAATGCCTGGAAAAAGTAGGATATGAATTTTGAGGAAACACGTGGCAGTAAATAAATGAAATAAAGTGAAAAAAACCTTGATGAAGGAAGAACATACTTGTGTGTGTGGTCGGGGGAGTCCATTTATGGAAGGTCATTCAGGTTATTCCCAACAAGCGTGTTCTTCTGCACGCCCCCTGTTCAGCTGATCACGGTTTCTGTTGACAGTGAGAGCGAGGAGGAGTACAGTGATGACGATGACATGAGCTGGAAAGTCCGCCGCGCCGCGGCCAAATGTCTGGACGCCATCATCGCTACACGGCACGAGATGCTGATGGAGTTCTACAGGATTGTGTCACCAGCTCTTATCGCACGGTTCAAAGGTGAGGAATGTGAAAGGTCTGGGAAAGAGGATTTTGCTGACTTGGTGAGCGTGCTAATGACCCAGGAGCCGCTCACCAGTGTGGTAGCTGTGAGTTCAAGCACAGTTCATGCTGGCCTCCTCTCCAGCCATTCGTGAGAAAATCTGCCAGCAACTTGTGAATAGTCGTGGGTTTACCCTGGACTGTGGCCGGATTCCTCTCAATATAATGTTGGCTGCCGACATATAAGTGAAATATTCTTGAGTACGGCGTAAAACACCAATCAAATAAATAAATAAGTAAATAATTTTCACGCTAGTGAAAATACGAAATGTCATGAGGAAAAATCTTACCTTCAAATGTCTTACTTGTGAATACATGTAGTTATGTCAGCCTGATGCCTTATTTCTACGAAGCTAATCTTGATCAGTTACTTACGCTATGTATCAAAGCATACAGAGTAAAGGAAGCCTTATGATGTTTTCCAAGCACATGTCAGAATTTACTCTCTGGTGAAATTCTTTACTGAAGGCTCCTGTGGAAACAGTTTGAATCCTTTTTAGTTGATGCTGAAAATAGCTTGTCCCTAACCGTGTAATAATTACCATTGTGCCTTTCCTAGAACAACTACGTCACAGCCCACACAGAATGGCTGCGTTTCATGCTAGCCGACGGTGTACAATCAAGTGTCAATTCCCATTGTCATAGTGGCTGTTCAAAAAAAACAATCTCCCATTCACCGTGTTATGAGCAGTGAGTGCTGTATGTGGGGCTCTGGTAGCCTGTGAAGAGATACTTTGGTGTCAAAACCTGTATGTCTTAAAAGCAAATTGATACGATAAAGAGTGGGACAGTCGGAATTGCTTTCCAAAATCGTCCCAAAATTGCCGTGTATTAGGGATCGATACTGTACATTTCTTTGGAAAATATGAAAACAAAATTTTTCAGTCCTTTCCACCTTGCATCTTGTGACGTTGAGCACGAACACATGATGGAGCCAATCACTGACGTGTATCCACAAATGATGCAGCTCTTTCAAAGGCTGTTGACATCATCCCACCATAAACGTCACACCTACCTGATTCAACATCATCATATAAGGAATGTTATCACATCACACCAGGACAATTTTACGGAGATAGCCAAAGATTTTGTTTTCAAGGATTGTTCAGTTATAGAGGTTGAATAATCTTATTCATCGAAAATCACTTAGAACCATGATGTTAGGTATGTTCTGTGGGATTTCGTTCATAACATATTTGATATTTCGATTGTGACAATGGTTTCACTTCAGATATAATACAGGATATGCACACAGTATACGCATACGGTATATACACACGGTATATGCACACAGTATATGCACAAACATATACACACATTATATGCACACAGTATATACACACGGTATATGCACACATTATATGCCCACATTATATGCACACAGTATATACACACAGTATATGCGCACGGTATATGCACACAGTACATGCACATGGTATATACACACATTATATGCACATGGTATATACACAAAGCTTATACACACAGTATATGCACACAGTATATACACACGGTATATGCACACATTATATACACACATATGCACACGGTATATGCACACAGTATAAGCACACAGTATATGCACACATTATATGCCCACAATATACGCGCACAGTATATGCATATAGTATATACACACAGTATACGCATACAGTATATACACACGGTATATGCACACATTATATGCACACAGTATATACACACATATGCACATGGTATATGCACACGGTATATGCACACAGTATACACACACAGTATATACACACAGCATAAGCGCACAGTATATGCACACAGTATAAGTACACAGTATAGCACTGGCTGATAATTGTAAACCCAAGCCAGTGTAATGAGGTTAATAAAACAGTTGTTCGCCAAGCTGATCATAAAATTGTTTGTGGAATTTGCTTCTGACCGGTGTCCCTTTATCATTATTAACCGCTCAGGCATTGAGTGCCCTTGGCATTGGTTTTGTATTCTGTCTTCTAGAGAGAGAGGAAAACGTGAAGGTGGACATATTCCATGCCTACATCACCTTGCTAAAACAGACTCGCCCAACGGTAACAACAGATCCTGATTCCATGGAACAGGAGGAAGGGTGAGTCCATTGCTGTTCTGGGGAGGATCTGGCTGCTGCCAGAAGTTATTTGAAAAGGACAGTAGAGTTGATGGTATTGTGATAGCTGTACTGAAGGTGTTTGTTTGTATTTGTCATGTGACAATTATGTGACGGAGTGCCTCTTGTTATTTTTGTCCCCACGGAAGGATATAAGTACATGTAGGGCGGCAAAGGGCCAGTGGCAAAGAATTTTGGAGACATACACTTACTGATAGATCAAATCACGAGTTCCAATCCAGCCTCTGTGACCACTGTTGATTATTCAGTTTGTCTTGTGCTTTATAGCAATATTTCCTTTAACAAACTTCATTACTCAAAGTAAAATTTTAAAAAAAAAAAAAATCTGGAAAACTACTTCAATGAGTCCAAATGAATTCCCATAGGTTTGTCTTGCAAGAAGGCATGGGAACCCAGGTCATTCAAGTTATTCTCCAATCCATTTTTTCAACACAAATAAGTAATAGAGTGTTAGCTGTATTAGAAAGGATAATGCATTCTTCAAAAAGGTAGAGGGCGTACTAAGCACTTAAGCGTTCAAGTGCCAGAAGTGTTCATGACCTAGGCATGTGACCTTGATGTGTTCTACCAGGAACTATGTCATGAGCTCTGAACAAAGCCTGTAAGATTGTTTTCAAACCATTGAACACTTTGCAATAGCTGGCAATCAAATTCAGTCCCTCAAATCATCGTATTATTATATTTGTCTGTTTTAGACCAGTGTCCATGCTGCAGGGCCAGATCCCATCGATCGTGAAGGCAGTGAACAAACAGCTGAGAGAGAAAAGTGTCAAGACGAGACAGGGCTGTTTTAGTTTGCTGACGGAGATGGTGCTGGTGTTACCTGGGGCACTCACAGATCATATACCTGCCTTAGTGCCAGGCATACAGTACTCCCTGGGGTAAGGCCATTAATATGGGAATAACTACTATAAATCTTCAATCTTTTCAACAACTAAAGCACTTTTATTAGTGGAATTTATGCATACAGTGATTATAAAAATGATTTGTTTGTGCGATTAAAGGTGCAAGCTTAATAAAACTGTGCAGATTATTTCTCTACACCCGATAGGTCTGTCCGAGTATTTCACAATATTAGTGGTTGGAAACGTTGAAGAACTCCTCCACACTGAAATAGGGTGTTAGAAGGCACCAAGGATTTCACAGAAAAATTGCGCATATTTAATAAGCAACCTAAAATCGCTTGGAATTTTTCACCAGATAATCTCCCTGTTGTTCTAAGTTGTAGAAAAGTCATGGTGAAATTTTGTTTGCTTAACAGTAAAGCACGCATAGGTTCACTTGATTTGTTAGCAACGAATTTACACTTTTACAGGATGATTAGTTTGCGAAAGAATCTAAACTCCGTGTAAGACATTGCAGCTGATGACAATGGCCAGATTTTGTAAGAAGAAATCAGAAATGAATTTGATTAAATGCGGTTGGGAAAGAGCTATTCTGAAACACTCTGTGACAAGGAATCATGTGGTGCAGTTTGCTCTCCTACCAATGTTTTAAGCGTTAATGGAAAGTAAAACAGAAACACATCACATGCATTTACTTTCATAGGAGGTTTACCCTAACTTTGTTGGCCTGGCTGCGTCACCCATTGGGTGTTCAGCAATTTACCAGGAAATATGCAGTTCTCACTACCAGCTTGAACTTAACTCGCGAAGTTTACCGACCAAGGCAAAGTGAAATTCTCACCGAAAAGACAAGAATAATGAAAAGGCATTTTTACAATCAAACATATTATTATATTATTGTACCACCTTATGAGTAGTTTTTCTCTGATTTTCAGGGATAAAAATTCAAGTTCGAACATGAAGATCGACACACTGTCATTCCTGAACTGCATCTTCATCCATCACAGTCCCACGGTGTTCCACCCTCACATCCGAGTTCTGGTGCCAGTAAGTCTGATGTCAGGCTGTGCTTATCCATGGTTAATGGGGTGTCTTTTGGACTAGGCTCGCACCTTCATGCTGCGGTCATGTTTGTGACCAATGAAATAAATAAAGAAAGAAAGAAATGAACATGCTGTATTCTCAAGTGTATTGTAAAACACCAATCAGATAAGGGAATTAATTAGTTATTATCTTTAAAATGCCTGAGATTCAAAGTAGTGAATTTTATCCATGTTCTGTAGCAGTGTAACTGAAGTACTTTGTACTGTGGTGTAAAACACCAATTAATTAAGAAATGAGTTACCTATCATGCGTCTAAGAGTCATCTGCTTTATTTGGACGCATGCTGTTACGTTTCAGCCGATCGTGCATGCCGTTGGTGACCCGTTCTACAAGATCACGTCAGAGGCTCTCCTGGTCACACAACAGCTCGTCAAGGTCATACGGCCTATAGGTCAGTCTCGTGGTTTACACCTAAGTTTATAATCATAGATATGATTTGTGTTCACCAGTTATGTCATCAGTAGGACTTCACCTCCTTCTTTGCAAAAACATTATTTTCAGTGGCTGACCAGAGGCAAATCTTGTGCTGTCCCTGATTCAGAATATACTGAATATGTCGAAAGCAGTATGTCAGACAATGGAAATATACCCTAATTCTTGTAAATTTTGGGGACGTTAGGTGTGACTTATATTTTCGCCCAAATATGCGTAATTGTAACAGTTTCTTTTTTCAAACCTGGTAAGTCTACCTGTAATTATACGTTTTCGGCACTGCTATTATCTGTCCTTAAAATGAGAAGAATTATGGTTCTCTTCATGCAAAAAATTGATCACATTCATGTAATCTGTATTAGCAAGGAAAAGTCAGCTAGGGTATCAGATCAATACAGTATGATCTGCACTGGCAGCTACATGGCATCTCTCCGACTTTCTGCTTCCAGCACCTCCTTTATTATAGAGGGCTAAAATTGGTTGAGGGTTAACCTTGTAGTGATCTAGCAAATCAGAATCATGATTTTACTACACAAAGTAGTTAGAGATTCGACTTAGCTTTCTGGAATACTACAGCGGTAATTCGTTTGGACTAAAAACAGTCAGCCTTTGTGTACTTATACGTGTTGGAAATTCTCAGTAAGATTTAGTTAGCACCAAATCACAGCAGGAATTGGCCAGCAACCTCTGGATGGTTGTGGGTTTCCGCTGAGCTCTGCCCAGTTTCCTCCCGCCATAATACTGGCCGCCACATACAAGTGAAATATTCTTGAGTATGTTGTAAGACATCAATCATATGAAAAAAGTAACAATATTCATTGGTTAATGGAAATGACTTGCATGGTTCACTAATGTCGGAGTGAGAATCCAGCAGTGCATCAACCTGGGTGATATTAGCTCAGTGCTGCTGTTACCTCGCTGTGGCTTTTCTTTGCAGATGGTTCGGTGTCGTTTGATTTTGATCCGTATGTGAAGAATTTGTACACGGCATGCTTGAGTCGCCTGAAAGCAGCTGACATAGATCAGGAAGTCAAGGAACGTGCCATAGCTTGTATGTAAGTAAACGCATTTGTAGTTTATTCCAGTTCATTGGTGTGCAACTTTCACTACTAGGGAACATTTATTTAATCTGGACGTTCCCAACATTTGTTTAATCTGGACGTTCCCAACATTTGTTTAATCTGGACGTTCCCAACATTTGTTTAATCTGGACGTTCCCAACATTTGTTTAATCTGGATGTTCCCAACATTTTTTTAAGCTGGACGTTCCCAACATTTGTTTAAGCTGGACGTTTCCAACATTTGTTTAAGCTGGACGTTTCCTACATTTGTTTAAGCTGGACGTTTCCAACATTTGTTTAAGCTGGATGTTCCCAACATTTGTTTAATCTGGACGTTCCCAACATTTGTTTAATCTGGATGTTCCCAACATTTGTTTAAGCTGGACGTTCCCAACATTTGTTTAAGCTGGACGTTTCCAACATTTGTTTAAGCTGGATGTTCCCAACATTTGTTTAAGCTGGATGTTCCCAACATTTGTGTAAGCTGGACGTTCCAAACATACATGTAGCCCCTTTGACTGCTTGACCAACATTGACCTGCTGGACCAACAGTGACCTGCTTCACCAACTGTGACTTGCTTGACCAGCAGTGACCTGCTCCACCAACTGTGACTTGCTTGACCAGCAGTGACCTGCTTCACCAACTGTGACTTGCTTGACCAGCAGTGACCTGCTCCACCAACTGTGACTTGCTTGACCAGCAGTGACCTGCTCCACCAACTGTGACTTGCTTGACCAGCAGTGACCTGCTCCACCAACTGTGACTTGCTTGACCAGCAGTGACCTGCTCCACCAACTGTGACTTGCTTGACCAGTGTGACCTGCTCCACCAACTGTGACTTGCTTGACCAACAGTGACCTGCTCCACCAACTGTGACTTGCTTGACCAACAGTGACCTGCTTCACCAACTGTGACTTGCTTGACCAGCAGTGACCTGCTCCACCAACTGTGACTTGCTTGACCAACAGTGGCCTGCTTCACCAACTGTGACTTGCTTGACCAGCAGTGACCTGCTTCACCAACTGTGACTTGCTTGACCAACAGTGACCTG
Source organism: Acanthopleura granulata (assembly GCA_016165875.1). Lineage (NCBI taxonomy): Eukaryota > Metazoa > Mollusca > Polyplacophora > Chitonida > Chitonidae > Acanthopleura > Acanthopleura granulata. The sequence continues at coordinate 13,249,882 of JABBOT010000013.1, forward strand.
CTTCACCAACTGTGACTTGCTTGACCAGCAGTGACCTGCTTCACCAACTGTGACTTGCTTGACCAACAGTGACCTGCTTCACCAACTGTGACTTGCTTGACCAACAGTGACCTGCTTCACCAACTGTGACTTGCTTGACCAACAGTGACCTGCTCCACCAACTGTGACTTGCTTGACCAACAGTGACCTGCTCCACCAACTGTGACTTGCTTGACCAACAGTGACCTGCTTCACCAACTGTGACTTGCTTGACCAGCAGTGACCTGCTCCACCAACTGTGACTTGCTTGACCAGCAGTGACCTGCTCCACCAACTGTGACTTGCTTGACCAGCAGTGACCTGCTCCACCAACTATGACTTGCTTGACCAGCAGTGACCTGCTTCACCAACTGTGACTTGCTTGACCAGTGTGACCTGCTTCACCAGCAGTGACCTGCTTCACCAGCAGTGACCTGCCTGATATACACTCTCTTCAGGAGTATGACGAAGTTATTCAGCCCCTTTGAGGTTCAGCCTTTGAATTTCCCCTGCAGTTAAAGAAGGTGTTTCTGTGAAAATCCACACAGTGATGTTACTGATAAAAAGTAGGATATAGTGGATGAAAAAAATATCAGAAATGAGCTGAGACTTTCCCATTTTGATTCATTAGACATTCATTCATACTTTATTATTTTAATTTATAATCTTTCACCTTTTGTCTTTTTGCATGATCATTTACCTTAAGCGTTGTTCTTGGCACAGCTGATGACCTCATTACAAATAAAGTGTTGCAGCAGATTAGGTCATTACAGATAAAGTGTTGCAGCTGATTAGGTCATTACAGATAAAGTGTTGCAGCTGATTAAGTCAATACAAATAAAGTGTTACAGCTGATTAGGTCATTACAAATAAAGTGTTACAGCTGATTAGGTCATTACAAATAAAGTGTTGCAGCGGATTAGGTCCTTACAGATAAAGTGTTGCAGCAGGTTATGTCCTTACAGATAAAGTTGATCATTGTTGTACAAATGAAAAGCACACTGGTAAACATCAGTCATGTAAATACATCATCAGTGGTGACGGTCAGTAATAATTGAGGATTTGAGAGCCTGGTGATGTTTTCCAAGCACATGTCATATTTTACCTGATGACAAATGTGACTGAAGGCTCTCTCCTTCAATCACTTGTTATAACACATTTGATGTGCTGCATTGAATTTGGCAAAGATGCAATTTTGAAGGCAAATAAAGGTTAGTGTAAATGACCTAAAATTTTGTTTTAAAATGTGCATTTTCACAGGTGAATCAGTGTCATAAAATGCTATATTTGGTGCTGAAACTAACAATTTTTCCAGTAGGAGTTGATGATACCTTCAAAAGAACCTTAAAACACCTCTCTACAGTCAACAGAACTCCTAGAATCGAGAAAAATAAGCAACTTAGTGATGGGCGATATTTTAAGGGGGTATTCATGTAATGTATTACTTTTTATGCTGATGACTAGATCGCTGAGAGTCTGAACAAAATTTTAAGGACTATCTTAGTCTTGGTTAAAATTTCAAATTAAGTGAAGTACTTCATATCCTTACTATTTGACCATTGAGGTTAGAAATTTGAATTCAGCTCACAATGGGGGACTTTGTGGCTGTGGGAGATTAGTGCGCTAGTGCAGAGTAATGTCCCAGGTGCCTCTTAGTAATGGGGTCGCTGTGAGAGGCCTGCCAGCAACCTGCGGATGGTCGTGGGATTTCCCCCAGGCCCTGCCCAGTTCCCTCCCACGATAGTGGTGGCTGCTGTGGTGAGAAGTGAAATGTTGCTGAGTCGTGCTTAAAACAGCAGACAAATAAACAAAGTAAAGAAAATAAACAGATCAACTCTCATTGGTTCAACGGAATTTGCCCGGAGATTTGCAGGTACCTGACAAATGTTTGCCAGTTTACTCTCCGCACATCATGGTTTCCTGCACCTGTAATTCTGTCATCTACTGCAGACGTGGAAGGTTCCAAATTGCAACATTTACCACCTATGCAGTATGCCACCTCATGATCTGGGACAGGGGTGTAAGGCGCACGTGCGATAACCTGGATACTTAAATCCTCGTTTTCAAAAGGACTCGACTGGGTCGGCCTATCTCTTAAACTTACATGGAGAACACTGCCACTGATTTGTTGCCTTTTTCAAGTTGTTTACACTGTAGCATGTGCTTTTCCGTAAAACTCTTCCTTTTCCATAAACATATGCCCAGTAAAAAAGGACGAACTGGAGTTGATAAAGCGAAAAGCAGCACTGATATGGTCACTCTGATGTTAAAAGATAGACCACGCTCAATTGCTTATGTGCCTTTCGAAAATGAGGCTAAGTAGTTACACATTTGCATTGCAGCCCGGCTGCGCGATCGTTGAGTGCCTTGTAAATAAATAATCAGTTACCATTCGTCAAAGTATGGTACTTGAAGATTTGAGAGCCTGGTGATGTTTTCCAAGCATATGTCATAGTTTACCTGATGACGAATATGACTGAAGGCTCTTGTTATCGTTATGATACCCTGTCTCCTGTAGGAGTTATTCACCTGGTTCAGCTGTGATGTAACAACTTGACGTACAGGTATACAGGTACCTTTTGGAGGGGCAGTGGGCAACTTGGTTTTCTCCACCCATGAAAGCGGACTGCTGTGTTATATGTAAAAAAAACAATCTGCTGATATACTTTATTACAGTTCTTTTTACTAAACTCAGTTTTATCTTAAGCAGCTCATATCTTTTATCATGTACTAAAATTCCAAAATCCTCCCATGGGGAGAATGTACATATGTTAAATCTCTCTGAAAAATCTGTCGCACTCAATCAGTTTTCAAATACTCAGTTGTTGATTTCTCTCATTTTACCAGGGGTCAGATCATCTGTAACCTTGGTGACAGACTGACCAATGACCTGAGAGTATGTCTACCAATATTCCTTGACCGGCTGAAGAACGAAATCACGCGATTAACAACAGTCAAAGCTCTCTCCATGATAGCAGGGTAAGGCGGGATTTACACACTGAAGTCTGGGTCATGTAACTGTATCACGATTAGGCCTCGTTTTTGGACAATGTACATGTATTCTCGCTGTACCACAGGAACTCTTGCGACCAGTGTCCAGACTTGAGGTTACATGATTACACATGACAAAGTAGATTTAGGAAAAACATGTGACTGAAGACACACATGTGTGTGCTGAGAGATTCCATAGAATGATCTGGTAAACTCTTAACAACAAACAGAATACTGCAGCCAAAATTGGAAAACACAGTAGAGGTGCATCTGCTTTAAAGTTCCTTGTTTTGTATGAGTAAAGCTTTATGACCTCATTACTACAGCACTGTCATACTGTAAACTCTTATCTTTAAATAATTCTTCAATATGTTACAGGTCTCCCTTGAACATAGATTTAACACCTATTCTGGTAAGTTTTCAAGAAAGTCAATTGTAGCACTCATTTTTTCTCAAGGATTGCATTGGGATAGAGGGGTGCGTTGTTCTTAGGCAGGCCTCAGTGATCCGGGAGCCTTTCACCGGTGCAGTCACTCAGAGTTCAAGTGAAGCTCCTACTGGCTTCCCCATTGGTAGCATGTGGGAAGGTTCGCCAGCAACCTGCGGGTGGTCTTGGGTTTCCCCCGGACTTTGCCTGGTTTCCTCCTACCGTAATGCTGACTGCCGTAGTGTGAGTGAAATGTTCTTCAGTACAGTGGCAAAGAGCAATCACAGTCTCAAAATTTGGTAAGAGCTTTTGATTCAGTTAGTGAACCACTTGGCCCTTCAGTCTGTGTTTGTTTCAGAGAGAAGGCGTGCCAATCTTAGCCTCTTTCCTGAGGAAGAATCACCGAGCATTAAAACTCAGCACCCTCGCCTGTCTGGATGTCCTCGTCAAAAATTATGGTAGGCTCCCTAGGATGAAACCTGAAAATTTTTCGTTTGTCTGACATCTTTTTCACCTTTTGAATACTGTATTTCACCTAAGGTTTAGCATGTAAATAATTTCAGAAGAACACAAAGGTAGTAAAATGACAGTTTTGATGGCAACACTTACATTTTTCTTATAACAAAATTTTTCAAACACAAGAAGGTGGATGAATCAATCAGAATCAAGCAAATGTGTCACTCGAAAAATGCTAAACTTCACAGGAAATACAGTAGTTGAAGCATTGACCTTTTGAATAGTTGAAGCATTGACCTTTTGAATAGTTGAAGCATTGAAATTGTGAATAGTTAAAGCATTGACCTTTTGAATAGTTGAAGCATTGAAGTTGGGAATAGTTGAAGCATTGAAATTGTGAATAGTTGAAGCATTGACCTTTTGAATAGTTGAAGCATTGACCTTGTGAATAATTGCATTGTTCTTATAAAGCTGCATTCACTTATTTTGCTTTGTTCTACGGATTTGTAAAGGGAAACCTCTTTGACAACCTTTATGTCATTCGATGTGCACCTTTCCACTCAAATCAATTAACAGTTCACGTTTTTTGGTTTTGTTGCATTTTGCATAGCGTAGGGCCTAGTGTTTTTTCCTCTCTGCTCGGGCAAGCCTTAAAAAACCCAACCCTGTGAGAAAGGAATTATTATTTTTTTTTTTTGTATTATGGGTCTTGAAAAAGATAGAGATTTTAAAGAAATTAACTTTGAGAGAAAAATTAAAAAACAAAAAAACTGAAAATATCAATAAAAAATTTCCAGTAGGCCCCTTTTGTGAAGGGTTGGGTGGGCTATGCCCCACGAACATATTTTTAAAGATGGCCTTATATTGTTGTCTCCCTTTCCTCCCCCTCGGGACAGGTGCTGCTTTGAACCGAGCTATGATAGGAGATGTCATGAAAGAGATGCCGCCCCTGATACACGAGAACGACCTCCACGTCTCACAGGTAGGCGGGACTTTGACAGAGGCAGTAGAATGAATGGTTATGGCTTAACGTCACTTCGGTAATATTTCAACTGTGAGAGGAATTAGAGGATTGTGTGATGTGAATGACTATAACTTTGCGTACATTGTTTATTTGCATTTTCATATACACATTTATATCTGTATACCTACAGAATTGAGCAGTTATGAAGATTTATGTTCAAAATACTTTATAAAGTATTTTCACAAAGAAAACTTCATCAGTCTTTTTATACAATAACTGTAGAAAATTGTTGACAACAATTTTTACCAAAAATTGAAAGCATTACATTCCACCTTTTACTGTCAATTTTAAGTCAGTGAAGCCAGGATTTCAATTATTAGTATTTATAGTTTTATTGTAAGATTATAAAATGTTCGATTTATCAAAAAAAAAAAAGAGAACAAATTTGAGTAATCTCAGGTGCTAGACACTTGATTTTTAGATATGTGTTCAGAGGTAAAGCAAGCTAAAAAATATGTACCATTACCAACCTGTTGTAATACACACAAGTAGTATTTAAGTCAAATTAATGCTGGACTTAAGAACTTAAACAACTGGACCCAGGCTTATTATGCCATACTTGATCTGTCAAATTTTGTCTTTCAGTTGACCTTGAACTTGCTGACCTCCATATCCAAGATCCACAACTCTTCAATGTCAAACATCCAGCAGGAAATCCTACCACAGATTCTCATTCTGCTTCGCTCCCCTTTGTTACAAGGGGGTGCTCTCAATGCCATGCTAGAATTTTTTCAGGCAGTTGTCAAAGCCAACTTGCCAAAGCTGGGATTTAAAGATTTGTCACAGGTTTGCCTTTTATTACTGAATTATTCTGTAATGACAACAGATATTGGTGCAGTTTTATACTAATTTTTTTTTAATTGTTCGAAGATTAACAAATAATTGCAATAGGATAGAAAAAGCTTTGTTAATATACTCCTCATTCTACCATGAATTTACCGACCTGAGAAGAAATAAACTCTTTTACATGGAATAAGACATTGGAATCACATAAAGCTTCTTCCATAATTAGGAAGATGTCATTTACTAGAAATATTTATGTGCGAAAACTCTGTATAGAGGGCCAAAGTATCACGAAACACTGAAAATATAACCAGTGTTATGACAGTTAAAATATCCCTTTCTGTGGCTACCCATCACCAGCTTTGTCCCTTAGTTTTAAATGAAAGAAAATTAGAACTACTTATTTCTTTTTTCTTTTCTCCCCAGATGTTAATTATGCCCATCTACAACCCTGGGCAGCTTCCCCAGGGGGCGCTAGCAGTTCACAAACAGGTGAGCGGTTAGCAGCACAGTATGCAGGTATCAGTCAGTCAGTGAAATACATGACACCATATCTTTTAACATTGGACAGAAGGCATACAGATAAACTATTGTTCAGCATTCATGAAATACAGGAGCGAAATTCATGAAACCCATTCTCTTAATATTGGACTGAAACCGTGGAGTAAACTGTTATTGAACAGTGCATAAAATACAGGGGCCAGTTTCATCAAACCCGTTTTCTTATAAATGTGGGCCAGAAACCGTACAAGTAAACTGTTGTTAAGCGCTGCATAAAATAAATTTGCCTGCTTTTTGAAACCTGTTTTTGTCTCTGAGAGCTGGAAATGGATTCAGCTTTGTCAAGAATGAGTTAATCATGTATGGTTCATCAAGCCCTTATCTGATAAAGGATGTAGATGTATGAACTTGTCAAATATAGAAAACCGGAACAGCATCATTTACTCCCTCTTGTTTACAGACGGTTAGGATGTTATGTAGATGCTCCTGTCCTTCTGTCCTCAGACTCCTATTAATTTTCCATAAACCACAGTGTTAACCTTTAATGCTGTAATTCAGCCCTAAACATTCCTAAACATTCATCACTCGCAGCATCATTACCATCTTTTACTGGGTAACCTCACGTCAAGAGTTTCAAACTTTCTTCAATAAATTCAGGGGGCCTCCGTGGCTCAGTCGGTTAGCACGTTATCGTAGCACAATGACCCGAAGCCTCCCACCAATGCGGTCGCTGTGATTTCAAGACCAGCTCATGCTGGCTTGCTCTCCGGGTGTACTTGGGAAGGTCTGCCAGCAACCTGCTGATGGTCGTGGGTTTTCTCTCGGACTCTGCTCGGTTTCCTCCCACCATAATGCTGGCCGCCGTCGCATAAGTGAAATATTCTTAAGTACAGCGTAAAACACCATTCAAACAATCAATAAACTCATACCTGCTCGAAGTTTAGACAATTTCCATTATTTTCATAGCAAGCATACAGCTGTACACCGAAAATGGCCATCTTGCAGCGAGATAAAGAGTTCAAATACACAGAATAACATTTGTCCCTTCGGAAAAGCGGAAGTGCTAATAGGGAACTGATTCCCATCTGCCCTAGAACATCATACAGTTTGTGTCATAAACTGTAAAGAAGAGGACCATCTGTGTGTGTGGCACGCATACAGAGACACAGGTGTGTCTGTGTGTGTGGCACGCATACAGAGACACAGGTGTGTCTGTGTGTGTGGCACGCATACAGAGACACAGGTGTGCAGGTTTTCTCTTCAATTTAATCAGGAGGAAGTTTTATGTTTGAATTTTGTTCTTTGATTTCCTGTTTCAGGCATTTCACTCAAAAGCAAAGTGCGTGGCAGCATTGACGATCATCAGCCAGGGTGAGGCATCTGTGGTTGTCAATCAGTTCGTGAGTGACATAAAGGTCAGTGTGAAAACCAGAACAAAGTTCAGTCAACGATTTTCCCTGAATTCATGGGTATTTTTTTATAGAGGTTAAGGGATTAACATCAGTGATCTTGGTTCCACGTTGCTTGGCACTCAGCTCAAGAGGTATAGGTTGAGCCCTGGTCTGCCCGGTGTCAGTATAATGTGACTGGGTGGGGTGTCATGTCTGGTGTCTTTGACATGATGTTCTAGTGAGGCAGCACTTTGACGACATGTACTCGTCCTAGATGTCATATAACTGACAAAAATTGTTGAGTGCGAAGTAAAACCAAAGTATACCTACTAGTTGTCTCTTTGTGCTGTGAAGTACTTTTTATCCCAATTTCCACTGAGCTGCAACGTCCAGCTGGGATTTCTGCTGAGCAGCTCCCCAGGGAAGACTGTTGGCTGGCAGGGAGGTTTGATACAGACCGTCTTCACTGTGCCGTGCGTGCGACCGATTGTCACTTGCAGGCCAGTGATATCTTTCACTTCGCTTCACATGGAACTGTGGATTTTCCCATTTCCGTGGACTATGACTTACCGTTTAGGCTTGTTCTGTATCGATCGGATCTGTGGCCTGCTGTAATCTCGGAAAGAAACAATGTTTTGTTATTATTTGTATTGCTCTTGCTTATTGCATAATGATTGTAAGGGTACCACTATTGGAGGGGAAAAATGAATGGGCCAGCTTTGGGTCCGGTCTGCTACAAGGAGAAACCATTGTGATATGACCAACATGATGTCAGATTGCTTTGAAATTTAAATGTTTTTGTTGAGGATTTAAGGCTGCTTGCCTGTCCGATCACAACCCACCAAACTTGCCAACATGCCAAACTATTAACATGCTTATGTGGAGCGATATTCCACCTGAAATCTGTGCAAGTCACAGACAGTGATGTTTCATTATTGCTGTGGTGTTTTGATTTACCCATATCCAGATTTCTGATTTCTCCTTTTGTTAACCCAGAATGCAAAGTCTTCAGACTCGATTCGGTTGTTTGCCTTACTGGCTCTGGGAGAGATCGGTAAATACGCGTGAGTATACACTTACTGTGATTGGTCAGCTTCCGTCAGATCATTGACCAACCGAAAAGCCAGTTTTCTAGCATCCACCAGCCGTTTGAAAGTGAAAGCTGGAGTTTTAAAGCTTGAAAAAACAAATCTGTCCTGGATTCCTTATTTTGGTAAATAATACAGCACTAAACTTTGTGCAGCATGGTGATTTTGCCAACAAGCTTTCAGGGAAAGTTGTATAAATATATATAGCCTTGATGGCAATAAACTTTCGTGTGGTCATGCATGAAGTTCGGTGAACTCTGCTTGCCTTCCGCCAAATGTCACATGTCTGAGAGTTCAACAGTAACTTGCCGAAAGTTGCTGGTTTACTCTTGATTCTCAGGTTTCCTCCACCGGCATTGTATGAATGAAAAATTCTGGAGTATGGCGATAAAGAACCACTGACGTGAAGCAGGTTACATTTTTGTTTTAGAACTACATCTTACTTTAAAATCGGAGACCTATAAAGATCCTTACTTTGCCAGGAAGTCTCAGTCGGTAAATGTGTGTTATCATGTGCTTCCAATGTGACACTACTAATTAAGTAGCATTTGCCCAGGAAGTGGTGAAACTCGCGTTTTTTGGCCCAAATCAACCCATTGTCTGTACAAAAAGTTCGTTTAAAGCTAAAACAGTATATATGCATTCTTTAAATATCAGCAGATAACGCTGTTTTCAAACTCTGAAAAATTCTGTGTTGTCGCACTAGAGCAGTGTAATGACCCAGGAGCCTCCCACCAGTGTGATTGCTGTGAATTCAGTTCCAGCTCTTGCTGGCTTCCCGGCCATACGTGGGAAGGTCCGCCAGCAACACCAGGATGGGTGTGGGTTTCCCCAGGGCTCTGCCCGGTTTCTGCCCATCATAATGCTGACCACTGTTGTACATGTGAAATATTGTTGAGTATGGCGTAAAATAGCAATGAAATCAAAAAATAAATAAAAAAAACTCTATCAGTGGCTCTTTGAACAAAAATCATATAAATAAATTAATACCATACACCTGGTTGTTGTTGTTTCAGAGACCTGAGTTCGCAGGGTGAGATACAGGCCGTGATAATCGAGTCCTTTTCCTCTCACAATGAGGAGGTCAAGGCCGCGGCCTCTTATGCTTTAGGTAACGGTGCTATCAGTATGCCTAAAACTTGTCGAACGATCTTAATGAATTTAAACATATGTTAGCCACTCTTCTGAAAGGACAGTAGTTGTAATAATGTTTTTCGTTGCGTGTGAAATAAGCATTTTCATTAGTGGAATGCAGTTGTACTCTTAATCGCACCATGCGGATGGTTGTGAGTTTCCCCTGGGCTCTGTTCGGTTTCCTTCTTCCATAATGTCGGCTGTTGTCGTATAGGTGAAATACTGCGTAAAAACACAAATCAAATAAATAATTAAATTTTACTGTTAATCTTGTTAAACTGGTTAGATGTCACAGGCTTGTGTGCTTTCATAGCATCCACAGCATCATGATCGGTGCATCCGTTCTGCCCTCTTGAGCTGTGTTCACAGAACACATTATTTCAAACAGTTCAGGTAGACTTAAAACTGGCTTATGTTACGCATCTTTATTAGTTTTCTTTACCTTAAAGAGTAGCCATTTTTCTTGTAAACCAGGGGTTACTTTCACCAAAGGTCATGTGATATTTTTTGTTGTAAATTTTATCATACAACGTGATGTACGATGATTTACGATGTTGTCCCTTTTTCACAAAGCATGTGTTAAGAAAGAGACGTATATGTGAGGTACGATATCTTACATAATCGTTGTACGGTCAAATTTATTGACAATTTGATAAAACGTGCCCCAGTTTGTCTTCTTCATAATGCAAAAGATTTGAACTATATTGAACTAAATTTCTGTTTTCAGGAAATGTCAGTGTAGGAAATCTTCCCAAGTTCCTTCCATTTGTGCTGAAGGAAATAGAAAATCAGCCAAAACGACAGTATCTACTTCTCCATTCTCTGAAGGAGGTCAGTCATTCCTGTACTTCTTGACAGTCATCAAAATACATGTACATCTGTGTTGATATTATAGCATCAACGTGATACAGTAAATCACCTGATATTTCGTCCCAAAAAGTGCATTTCTAGTGGCAAATAAATGTCTTGAAATAGTGCGTCATGTGCCGAAACTTTCATATTTCCGGTAGGGTATGACCGTAATTTTCCAGCAAACCTCCATGCCTCTATTTCTAAAATAAATAGAACTCTCAGAATTAGGTAAATTAAACATCTTAGTCATGGACAGCATTTTGGGTCATTAGGGCATCATTCATTGGTAAACACTCACTCTACAATTCAAGATACATGTCATCTTCAGGAAAGGATGATTTGGACATCATAATCTGATCAGATCAGGAGCTCTTCACATTTTTGGACTTATATGTTGCATAATTCAGTCCTAAAATGGTGGGCAAGCACAGCTTTCACATACTATTGTTTAATGTGACAGCCTGATACCTTTGTTTGTAAAATGAAAATATTGTTAGATCTTTGCCCTAATGGGTGTTTAAACCACAATGTTTTGTTTCTGTGCAGATCATCAGTTGTGAATCAGCGAGCAGTAAAGGTGTGGAGACGCTCAAACCGTATGTACAGGCCATCTGGTGAGTGACCTCCAAGCCTGCAAATAGGTGGCTGGTAGTTTTGAAAATATCCCTTTGGTTAAAGTGGTAGGACCCTACAGACCTTAATTGTCCAGTATTATTATATAAAGTGGATAACATGGTAATGCCACTTCATCCAAAGAGGTGTTTTAAACAGTGTTAGGGTTGGATCTCAATCCTGTTTCTCTGGGAGCTGGCAGTCGCCGATTGGCTAACATGCTTGTCTGGCTAGCCGACACGTTGTGCAGGCTGAATACTGGTCTGAGACAGCGAATCAGTGGTTCCCATGGCACTTAAAGAGCTGCTTTGGTGTCAGAGCATTTTTTTGCCTTGAAAGCAAGGTGAAGTGATAAAGGTTGAATTGCTTTCCTGAAATGTAAAACTGTTGCAGTGTATTAAACCCAATATTGTACATTTCGTCAGAGAACATGGAAACAGAATTTTTCTGTCCTTTTCACTTTGCCTGTTGCCATCAATTACTGACATGTTTCTAGAAATGATACTGCCCTTTCAAATGCTCTTGACGTCACCCCAGCATAAATGCCTTATTCAAGGTCACATCTGTGTCATTTGACGCCATGTAAGCAATATTATGACGTCCCGTCAGGAAAATTTCGTGCACATAGCTAAGATTTGGGTTATTAAGGAATCTCCAGTTATAGGGGTTAAATGGTGTTATCCATCGAAAATCCTTTTGAATCATGGTGTTTGTTCATATAATTTTAATATTGCTACATAGTTTATTTTTTTACCATAGTGACACTTCGGTGTTTGTTGGGTGGCTATGAGTTTTGTCATGAGTTTCTTTTTTAGGAAGACAATAAACTTTGACCCATGCTTTGGCTGAATCGTCAGTGACTTAAAATACCTGTACAAGGTAGTGTTGTACCCAAATCTTCTGCATCGTTGGTATAAGAAAAACAGCTGATTAGCAGACCTTTTGTAAGACCAAAGCAACTGTATGAAGTGACATTCCAGTTTTCAATGGTGGCTATAATGCATTTGTTTGTTGTTTTTTTTTGTCTCAGGGGCTTGTTGTTTGACCACTGTGAGTTCCCTGAGGAGGGTACACGGAACGTAGTGGCTGAATGTCTGGGCAAACTGACTCTCATTGACCCCTCCACCTTACTCCCCCGGCTTAAGAAGTACTTGGACTCTCCCTCAGCCTTGACGAGATGTACTGTGGTGACGGCGGTCAAGTTCACCATCACAGATCAGGTGAGATGGGTTATACATGTACATGGTACAACAGAAGCAGCATGTTAAGCTTAATAGTCATTATACTCCAATTTATTTTCCCATTATTGTTTCATTTAAACTTTTCCACTTTTTCTCCCAGCCTCAAGGCATTGACTCTTTACTGAGAAGCTGTATCGGTGACTTCCTGCGGACTTTACAAGATCCTGACCTCAACGTGCGGCGGGTGGCCTTGGTAACCTTCAACTCCGCAGCTCACAACAAACCCTCATTAATAAGAGATCTCTTGGAGTTGGTTTTACCCCACCTCTACAACGAAACCAAAGTTAGGGTAAGTTAAAACATGATCTTAATTAACGTTAATAAATCTGTGATCTTGCAGAGCTAGTTTTTCCACGCTTATACAATGAAACCAAAGTCAGGGTGAGTTACATGTAATACGTGATATTCTACAACTGCTTTTACCACACCTCTCTAACGAGACCAAACTTGCAGTAAGTTAATGTGTGATCTTGTGGAGCTGATTTTAGCACACCTCTCTAACGAGACCAAACTGCTGATTTTACCACACCTCTCTAACGAGACCAAACTTGCGGTAAGTTAACGTGTGATCTTGTGGAGCTGATTTTACCACACCTCTCTAACGAGACCAAACTTGCGGTAAGTTAATGTGTGATCTTGTGGAGCTGATTTTAGCACACCTCTCTAACGAGACCAAACTGCTGATTTTACCACACCTCTCTAACGAGACCAAATTTGCGGTAAGTTAACGTGTGATCTTGTGGAGCTGATTTTACCACACCTCTCTAACGAGACCAAACTTGCGGTAAGTTAACGTGTGATCTTGTGGAGCTGATTTTACCACACCTCTCTAACGAGACCAAACTTGCGGTAAGTTAACGTGTGATCTTGTGGAGCTGATTTTACCACACCTCTCTAACGAGACCAAACTTGCGGTAAGTTAACGTGTGATCTTGTGGAGCTGATTTTACCACACCTCTCTAACGAGACCAAACTTGCGGTAAGTTAACGTGTGATCTTGTGGAGCTGATTTTAGCACACCTCTCTAACGAAACCAAACTTGCGGTATGTTAACGTGTGATCTTGTGGAGCTGATTTTACCACACCTCTCTAACGAGACCAAACTTGCGGTAAGTTAACGTGTGATCTTGTGGAGCTGATTTTACCACACCTCTCTAACGAGACCAAACTGCTGATTTTACCACACCTCTCTAACGAGACCAAACTTGCAGTAAGTTAACGTGTGATCTTGTGGAGCTGATTTTACCACACCTCTCTAACGAGACCAAACTTGCGGTAAGTTAACGTGTGATCTTGTGGAGCTGATTTTACCACACCTCTCTAACGAGACCAAACTTGCGGTAAGTTAACGTGTGATCTTGTGGAGCTGATTTTACCACACCTCTCTAACGAGACCAAACTTGCGGTAAGTTAACGTGTGATCTTGTGGAGCTGATTTTACCACACCTCTCTAACGAGACCAAACTTGCGGTAAGTTAACGTGTGATCTTGTGGAGCTGATATTACCACACCTCTCTAACGAGACCAAACTTGCGGTAAGTTAACATGTGATCTTGTGGAGCTGATTTTACCACACCTGTACAACAGAATCAAAATTAAGTTACACTGATATGTGAACAGCGAGACCAGATCCCATTGCTTCAGCCGTGGCTTTAAGTCAGGAGGTTTGCGAGTGAATGCTGGCTTACTCATCTTGTCATTGTTTATGGAAAAGCAATCCTTGAGTGCAGCAATAGACATCAGCTAAGTGAATAAATAAAATGATGATTGTTTTTTTTTACCCCTCAGCCGTTTGTCTGTCTGTCTGTCGGTCTGTCTGTTCATGTCTTTGTAAACGCTCTATCTCAAGAACGGTTTAGCCCAAGTTCACCAAACTTGCACTACACTTACACTTTGGCACAAGGAAGAACCCTATTGATTTTCAACGACCTTGCCGTTTTTCTTCAAGGTCATGTGACGTTTAAGTTAAATTTTATAAAAGGCCTGTAAACATATCACTAGAATGGTTTAGCCCAAGTTCACCAAAGTTACTCCATACTTACATTTTAGCTTGAGGAAGAAGCCTGTTGATTTTCAGTGACCTTGACCTTTTTCTTCAAGGTCCTTCAGTCATTTTAAGTTAAATTTTAGAAAAGGTTTCTAGACGCTCCATCTCTTGAACAGTTTGTCCCATGTTCACCAAACTTATACAACACTTACACGCTTTTAGGAATGGCTGGTATTATACATAATATCTGTTACAATTTGTACCATATCTATTCGTTACATTGTACATGTGCTTAAAGGACAAAGGGTTTTAGGTGCATTGCATGTTATTTTTTGTCAGTTGCATCACTTACATTTATGTAACTCAAAAAAGGCGTATCGGTTTTTTTGACCATAGACACGTAGAGAAACATTGTGTTAATTTTTGTCTTTATTTATTTATTTGATTGGAGTTTTATATCATAAACTGGATAAAGAAGTAACAGATGAATTTATAGATGGTGACAGGATATTTTAAAAAGAACTCATTTTAGCAGCCTTATTCGAGTTTACTACATTACATTTAAAGTAAAATTGATTTTTGTTATGTTTGCTTCATACTGCCTTTGCTTACAGAATATTGTACTTCTGTCTTTGCAGAAAGATTTAATTAAGGAAGTAGAAATGGGTCCGTTCAAGCACACAGTAGATGATGGCCTGGATATCAGAAAGGTAAGACTTCCTGTAGGTGTGTAGTGCACATGTCAGGTTGTCATGGTGACGATCTCTGTAGTACATGTGTGATATCTGAAGGCAGCTATCGCATTAGTACATACTTCCTCAGTGGCCTGGTTAGAGCATCTACCTCGAGGAGGGGAGATCCGGGATCAATCCCGGGTCAGGTCATACCAAAGACTTTGAAAATGGTACTTGTCACTGCCTTGCTTGGCGTGGGATGTTGTGTCTGGTGTCTTCACCATGATGCTCCAGTGGCGGCAGCACTTATGCGACGTGCTACAAGAAGGCACAGTGTATCTACATTCTAAGGACTCATTGTCATCATATGACAAATTGTTGAGTACGCCATAAAACCCCAAGCATATGTACATACAAACTCTTCAAAACGTATATAAGAATATATTTTTTTCTGATAATACACTTTAATGGTTGAATTTGTTGAGGATTTAGGGTAAGTCACTGATTACCACCAGTATACTTTTTTATACGCCCGCTTTTTCGAAAGTGGATGTGTTACGTTATGGCATGCACCCATCTCTCCGCATCGCGTTGTTCAGGCCATAACTTTTTAATGACAACTTTGTGAAAGCTTATTCTGAAATGTTCGTAAGGCCAGGAGGGTGTGTCATGACCTTGAGCCAAGATCATTAGCTCAAGATCAAGGTCACCATAGCACTTTATACTAAAATTTTGGTCTGGCCATAACTTAAAAACGATAACTCTACACAAGCTTATGCTTTGCACAAATGTCCCTTAGGTATGGAAGATGTGTCATGACCTTGACCCAAGGACATTAGCTCAAGGTCAAGTTCACCATAGCACATAATCCTGAAATTTTGGTCCAGGCCATAACTTTCAAAGGATAACTTTGCAGAAGCTCACTATAGCACATATTCCTCACCGCCTTTTCCGGGTCATAACTTTTTAACAACAACTTTCTATAAGCTTATGCTTTGCATAAATGTTCCTTAGGCGAGGAGAGTGTGTGATGACTTTGAGACAAGCTCATTAGTTCAAGATCAAGGTCACCATAGCACTTTATGCTAAAATTTTGGTCCTGGCCATATCTTAAAAACCATAACTCTACCGAAGCTTATGCTTTCCACAAATGTCTGGAGGAGGTGTCATGACCTTGACCCAAGGTCATTTGTGTCTACGGATTATGTCATGAACTCCACCCAAAAGCCTGCCCATTTCTCTGTTCCCTCGTCCACATCATGCTCTCCAGGCCATATCCTCTCAGGAATTTGTGCTTTCCACAAAGATGACAAATGTTCCTTATGCCTAGGGCCTGTGTCATAACCTTTACGGCTTCACTTGCTGCTCCATTACAAGTAGCAAACCAACAACTTGCTGTGGGCATGCGTAGCACTCGTTTACCATTGCCCTATTTTTATGACATAACTGCAGTGTACAGTGTTATGTTTAACTAGTTACATAACACTTTCAGTATGTTGCATTGGTTGAAAGCGTAAGAACAATATTGATATACATGACGTAACTACGTGACGAAGTTGGTGGAACTTTCTTTTACTACGAAATTGTGGAAATTCAATCAAACCACATCTTGCTGATAAAGTTCTGGCCACAAAAACATCCAATTCATCAATACTTACAACCACATTTACACTGTTCAACATAAAATAATTTCTCAGCCCCTCAAATCAACTAATTCTGCAAGCCTGGTACCAGGAACAAGCTCAGATTTTTAACTTGAAATTGCACCTGTGGCAACATCAACGCCCTGTTCTTATCTGTAAATTATAGCAACTTCACAGCCATCAGTTTTCACTAAATATAGCCCATCATCATGTTCCAAAACCAACCCAGCTGTGAGAAACAATCCAAATTTTATGCATGTCGTTGAATTTCATCTACTCATTTCACAACTTTCATATGAAATAAACACTCATGTCAGATCCTCTATGTCACAGGCAGTATTTGAATGTATACATTCAACAAATCTCCAACTCATGGAAACCCCTCATAAAATGTAAACCAAACGACTGATTTCAACCTACATGTGTATGCTTTTTGTCCCACAGGCAGCGTTTGAGTGCATGTATACATTGTTGGACTCGTGCCTGGATAGGCTAGACATCTTTGAGTTCCTGAATCATGTGGAGGACGGACTGAAGGATCATTATGATATTAAAATGTTGATGTACCTGACATTGGTCAGGCTAGCCACACTCTGTCCTAACGCCGTGCTGCAGAGTAAGTACTGACATCGCCACGGGCGGAGGTTCAGTCTAGGTCTCGGGCAGGGAATTTTGTTTTTTCTGCTCTTGCTGTCCACGGAATATTGCTGACAGTAACCAGACGACGGTGCTTGTGAGGCCATCTAATGTTTGTGTAAGACCAGTTGTCGTCTACTTATAATACGGTGTGCAGATCTGTACATCTCATGTAGGAATGTCAGTCATTAACTTGCCAGGGGTTGGTGGAATAATCGGGACACTTCAGTTTCCTCCACTCATATAGATGAGTGCAGGTGAAAAACGTTTATTTGTTTATTTATTTATTTGATTGGTGTTTACACGGAACTCAAGAGTACTTCACTGATGCGACGGTGGCCAGCGTTTAGGTGGGAGGAAACCGGGCAGAGCCCATCGGAAACCCACGACCATCCACAGGGTGCTGGTGAAGCTTGCCACGTAGAGTGGGAGAGGAAGCCAGCATGAGCTGTACTTGAACTCACAGCGACCACATTGGTGGGATTTAAATATAAACAAGTAAAATAAATGAATAAAAATAACCGGAATACAGGCATATACAAAAGAAGTGGGGCTCTTAAACTAAGGCTTTCTTTGTTGTTATAAGTTATTCTTTCCAGACCCCACTGAAACTAATAGGGTTGCAATCTTAAACCCAAGTTGGCAGGTTTGGCTATGGTTCCTCAGTGTGGAGTTTTATCAGGCACCTTGGTGAATGGCAGCGATAACTCCCTTGTTAAAAAGAGACACTGCCATCTGATGTGACTGAAAAATTTGCCAAAAGTTACAAACAACATCAGTGTAATTTTTTATACACAGTTCCCGGCGGTCATGAAAAATCGTGGAAAAGTGATGGAATTTTAATTCTGTCTCCAGGTCATGGATTTGTTTTAGAGGTTATGGAGAAATTCAGTTATGTTGTTAAAAACAACATGGATACATATGTTCTTCCAATTCATAACGAAAATCCCACATTCATGTGCGTGCCTGGTGTACAAGTCCAGAAATAGCTATGAACCCAAAGTTTATACTGAAATTTGATAGGGGAGATAACTTTTGTACCGAGCTCTGCTTTCGGACATACTGTCAGTGTGTCAGTTGTTTTGGGATTCAGTCCATGAAACCTGATAAAGGTCATGGAAAAGTCCTGGGATTTGTCATTAACTGGTCCTGGAAAGTCATGGAATTTGATTTGGACTTAACAGCTTAGACCCTGTTTGTATATGATTTAAATATAAAATCACTATATTATTTTCTCCCTCGGTTTCTTCTCACCATATTGCTGGCCGCTGTCATATGGGTGAAATATTCTTGAGTACAGCGTGAAGCATTAATCAGATAAATAAATGTTATTTTCTCCTCCTGCCAGGGCTGGACCGGCTGGTAGAACCGCTCCGATCAACGTGTACCACCAAGGTCAAGGCTCACTCGGTCAAACAGGAGTTTGAAAAACAGGATGAGTTGAAGCGCTCAGCCATGAGGGCAGTCACGGCCCTGCTCTCCATACTAGATGCAGGTACGTCTGGGGACACTACGGGAGCATTTGTGGCTGAACTTTGTCTTTGTGGTTAAGTTGAAATGGTCGGCCATGAGGGCAGTGACGGCCCTGCTCTCCATACTAGATGCAGGTACGTCTGGGGACACTACAGGAGCATTTGTGGCTGAACTTTGTAGTTAAGTTGAAATGGTCGGCCATGAGGACAGTCATGGCCCTGCTCTCCATACTAGATGCAAGTAGATTTCCCAGATTTTTAGCCACATTTGGAAATCTGAGTGTCTCCTCTCCAATATTTCTCCTACATTAATTTGGTTTCCGTGACACGAAGACTTTTGGGGAACTCTCAGGTTGCATGATATGCATTGATGGCTATTGCCAACCAATTTGTATTGAATTAAATTTACCTTGATTTTTTTTTTTTCCTTTTCTTTTTTTTTTAACAACTGTAATTTAAAAAATTTTCGGGTATAGCCATAGCAAACATAAATCAAAACGCTAAATGTACTACATTTTAACATCTTTCCTTTTTATCTCTGTGTTTTTCCAGACAAGAACCCACAAATGAACGAGTTCCTGACCCAGATCAAATCCAGCGCAGAGTTGGCCAGTATGTTTGAGAGTGTGCAGAAGGACACGATGATGACATCATCTGACAGCTCTCTCATGGACACGAGCCAAGCGGAGAAATCTCCGTCAAGCATGCTCCTCGATTCCTCCGGCTCGCTCCCCGTCAATTATTCAGAAGGATTCGGCTTCAAGAACTGGCACAAGTAGTGGGGGGAATGCTGTCAAATTCCAGTTGTTCTGGTGACCTCTATGTTTTGGTGTTTTTCCTTTTATTTTTCGCTGTTTCCTTTTTTGAGTTGGGAGGCGCTGAGGGATTGGGAACTTTACAACGCATGTAACTAATTTTGGTCAGATGTGTTATGTAGAAAGGAATGACAAATCCTTCCACTGTGGGTTAATGTACTCAAAAGCTTGTACCTGAAAATTGGCCCTGCATTATAGTGCTCAGTGTTGCACACATGCATGGAGAGAAAGGTTGGTTGTCTTTTTTACCTCCTTCCCATATGAGCTACCTATATGTAGGCTTGTCTTCAACAGTCAGACTGGTTTGGAATTAAAAGTGCTTTAAGTTTTCTTCAGGTCTTTGCCAAGGAAAGCTGTGCATATGTTTGCCTGTACGGTGATGAATGCTACATGTAAATGAAATTAACCAGAAAATGCTGAATAAACTGTACTTTATGGGGATTTTTTTTTTTTTTTTTTTTTTTTTTTTTAATATTTGAATGAAAAACTCCAGGTATTATTAATATGTATAAATGTGACTTGTACAGATTACCCGTTTGACAGCATTTTTTCAGTTGAATGTGTCGGAATTTTGTTGTTGTTGTTGTTGTCAAAATTGCTCCACTACGGTGTAACGTATTGGATGATTTTCATCGCGAGTTATAAATATGCTCTTTAATAGATGAAAAGAAAAAAAACGGCTCTCATGTCATGTAGATTGGAGAAATTGTCACAAAGCGTTTATACATCACAGTCTGCGCCTGTTTGATGGTATTTTGTTTTTATGGTCGTTGTTTCGGACTTCAGTTTGCGTACTTGATATTGCTGAGGTGCTATAATGCTGTATGCTAAAAATTGAAAATACTGAGACATGATGAAATGTTTAGAAATTGGGTTTGGAATTCAGGGATTGGTAAGACAGTTTGGGAACATTTTCATGAAGCATGTTGCTGAGAAAAATTAACAGCAAAGCTACTTTTATTGGCTACTAGAGAGCTCTGAGATGGTTTTGCCTTGTACCCAGTTTTGCTTCCGTGTCGGTTAATGCATTTCTGAAAGCTAAGCTGGGAAGAATAAAGCCAATCTTAAGATTTAAGTTATGCAGATGTATTCCATAAATGATGCACATGTATCTTTTCCGGTGTGATGAGGACTCGCGGTGCTATCCGGACGGGTCATTGCTCTCTTGTAACACGAGAGTAGGTTACTACGTCAACAGTTTACCCACAAGATGTCATCACAAAGACAGGGATGAACAATAGACTGAAAGGCTGGAATGAACAATGGGCTACAGTAACTTAATGACTATAGGCGTGAAGGGTTCCCCATTGTGTTGCCTTGTATACATCCGTTACTTATCACTTGATAAAGACCTCAGCTGCTTTTCCCACACGGAATTCAACCGGCGGGCCACATATGGACATATCCCGTGTAGAACGTCTGGGAAGAAATGGTGGACTTCAGCTTAGAAGTATCCCCAAAATATTAGAGAGTCACCGGATGGGGGAAGTGTGAATGGGGATAAAATTGATAAAAGTGTGTCAATAATGTGACTGTCATTGATGATGTAAGCACATTGGTCACTGGATGGAAACAAAAAATTCTGACCCTTGGAAGATGAGGAGAAGAGAAGAGTTAAGACGAAGAGTATGTGACACATCCGTGTAACTTGCGGACAGAATTTAGGAAGTGATGTTCCTATCCGACAAACAAGCGGTCTGTTCCAAACCCCAACCTCCAATTTTTATTTGTAATTTATGACAATCACCTGAAATTGTTATTTACTGACGGTTTCATACGGAACCATTTTGCGTGTAAAGGAAGTAGTTTCTATACTATTAAGCTGTGGTAATTCGCACATGTATTATTAGCAAAGGGACTTAAGTTCTGTTTAGTTCGGAAATGTCTCCTGTTATAAAGAAACTTACGTAACGACGGAAAATGAAACCTGGTTGCTCCCAGAAATGTAGAACACAAGTTGTTGTTATAGAGCACAGCATACCGACTTATTTGTTCTTGGGGCTCCTATATCATAGATTTAGACGAAAAGATGGGAATTTCACAAAAATGTAGCGAGTTTAAGGATTTGTTGCAAGGGATTTTAATTTTGAGAAATTCTGGGAAACTACAGCATGTGTGTATGGAATGGACAAGTATGGCCAAACTCCCGTATCGAGTTCCTTAACCAGGTTCAAATTTGATCGATGGCAAACTCTTTTTTTTTTCCTCAATGTACTAAACACATTTTGTACAGCACTAGTTTGTGGATAACATCGCCATCAAATGTTCTAGGACTTTGATTGTGCCACAAGTAAAACGTTTTTGATTTTTGAAGAATTGATGTAAGTATTCGTCACTGGGAAAAATTCCGACGAATCAACATGTTTTGTGTTGCAACAATTTCAAACGTTCGGATTGTGTTTCGACGTTTCTGTGTCCTACATATAGATATCCAAGTGCTACACTATGTCGTTACACATAGCGGAATCTTGGACAAAAATCACATTGTATTTTCCCGCTGCTATAAATAAATGCTTAAAGACGTTACTAGACACCATACTTTGTTTCTTTATAGGAAACTGGGTAACATTACCAGTTCGACTAAAATTGCTTCTTTCTTTTCTTCAATAGGCATACTCAAAAAAAAAAAAAAAGTGTTGATCGAATTGTTAGGACCGTAGTGTAGCACAGTGATCCAGGTGCTTTCAAGCCCCTGCAAGCCCAGCTCATGCTTACTTCCTATCCTGTCGTGGGTCTTCTGCCCAGTTTTCTCCCTCCGTAATGTACGGTGTAAAACACCAATCAAATGAGCCCCATTCTCCACCCCCACCCCGACCCCAAAAAGACAACAACAAAAACATCACGCACACGATGGCGGTTGATTTTGTGGATAGAGGAACCCGGAATGCCGGTGGACTTCCCCACATATGATGCACAGATATGCACACCTCATTGGTGGAAGATGAGTGATCTTTTCATGAGTGATGTGTACAAAACTTCTGCTCCACATGTAGATTCGTTGAACACCTCTTGTCTTCCACCAATATGGTGTGCATAGCTCACATGCGTGGGAAAATCAGTAACTCAGTACGTCTTCAACGTGGCAAAGGTTACACACATTGGGTTTCCTCTACCCATAAAACCTACCACTAACGTCTATATAAGTAAAAATTCATGAACATGGCGCTTAACAATAATCAATCCAGCCATGTATGAGCACTGCGCATAGTCTCGGTGCGAGAGAGAAGGATCGCCAAACCTGTGCTGTTCTGGTGGCAGTTAGTTCATCCTCTCCTATGCAGACCTATCGGCGTACGTGGGAAAGTCTGCCAGCAACCTGTGGATGGTGGTGGGTTTTTCCTCAGGCGCTGTTCCGTTCCTCCCACCATAATACTGGCCGTCGTCGTATGTGTGAAGTATTCTTGAATACGGGGTAAAACAACAAATAAGATTGTTCATGATTCTGTTACACTACTATGTTTTGACCCCGCTCTTCTCTAATACATATGGTTTGAGATCCCGTGTTCACTGTTCGCGCTTATCTGCAGATGTAGGCTCACAAAATATATCCTTTCTTGTAATTGTGTAGTTGAAAAACGTTGTCAGGGAAACGTGTGCATTATTATTGGAGGCCATCAAAGAAATAGTTTGGCAAAACGGTCGAACTAAATCAAATGATATCTTGCATAGACTTACAGCAAACGATATGATTGGTCAAAGACAGTATGTGTATACCGTCCTCGCGTGCCGAACAAAGGACGACTAAACTGACTACCGCAAATTTCAAAAAGACAGCTTTTGGCACTTTCTTTAAAACTCTAACCAAATCGTAAGGTTATAAACATTACCCTCACATTAAAATACGTAAAAACGAAAAGAAGAACAGTATAACCGACTGTTCAACACGAAGGCAAATCAGGTCTTGATTTCTACCACAGTCAGCCACCGTGCCCCGTCGGTATGAGAGGACATCCGTGGCTCAGTCGCTTAGCGCGCTATCGCAGCACAATGACCCGAGGCCTCCCATCAATGTGGTCGCTGTGAGTTCAAGACCAGCTCATGCTGGCTTCCTCTCCGGCCGTACGCGGGCAGGTCTGCCAACAACCTGCGGATAGTCGTGGGTTTCCCCCGGGCTCTTCCCGGTTTCCTCCAACCATAATGCTGGCCTCCGTCGTATACGTGAAATATTCTTGAGTACGGCGTAAAACACCAATCAAATAAATAAACATTCCTTGTGGATAAAAACTTGAAAAGTATAAATTACTGAAAAGCGTTTAAATTATATTGCAGCTGGTGGGGCCCGTTTCACTGGATACATGCAGCTGGATTATCTATGATATATCGAATGTAATGTTTGTAGCACAAATATTTATGACCTACCGTTAACTCTTTGTAGCCATAAATACTGATTTTGTACCTCTATACTCAACATTCCAACATTTTTGCTAGAGTTATTTTGCAAAGTTCAGTTGTTAAAAAGCCTTAGCTAAAGCAGCTATGTTAGCATTCACCTATGTCGATAGATTGAGATAAAACCTTTTCACCTGTTTCTGACGGTTTTACAACAGATAGAGGAAACGGGATGCGAAATATGGTACCTGACAAACACAATGACGGAAAACCTCAACTGAATCAAATGAAGGTAAATCCGTCTAAATCCTGGAATATCAGGCTTCCAAAGGCATGTCAGTCCACGTAAATAACGAAGTCTACATTTTTTGTACAATAAACCAAAAAAAAAAAAAAAATATATATATATATATAATACAATATTTTAAAGACGGGATCCATAATAGGGCCAAAGTCCGTCAGAACTGCCTCTAACTGAAATGAATCTGCGATAACTGACCGGTGCAACAAGTGATAACTTTCATACATCAAATGATAACTTTCATTCAGCAAATGATAACTTGCCAAGCACCAGGTGTGTACGGCTATAAGATGATCAAATTTGACAATACCTATCAAAAAACTTCATAGATTTGGTACTGAAGTCTACAAACAAAAGACATCAAACTGACAAAAAAAAAAGGTTTACTAAGCTGGTCGATTCATCACCCGGATTTATATCAGATGAAGTAACCAAATCAAGCAGTTTAAGTCACTTTTAGTTCCATAATCAACCACCATATATACCACCAAGATTAAATTGACAGCCAGCTGTCTATATACCCATGCATGGTGTCACTACCGTGGACACACCAAGGGCCCAAATCATTTGCACACAGAACTGGTAGTATTTGGCATCGCAAAATGTATATATTCTATTATTCTAGCATACACATGTTTTGGAAAAGAAACTTACAGAAATTCTGACGGTATTTTGCTTTTCAATTGTAATGTTTCTGAAGCTATCTTCGCAGGTGTGCTAATCTATTTCGCCGCACGTGGCAGGCCTATCGCATCTATTGAATGATATTTCTGCGCTGCACACACAGATAGGACTGGCAGTTAACCCTCTCGGTTCTAGCATTCCAAATTGTTTGTTCAAATAATTTTTCGATGTTTACTTCATAAACAAACTATACAGCAGAGACTGCGTGAGAGATTGTGACGGTCTGTTACTTACTCGATAATCGCTAAACACCCACTCGAGAACAACCTGAAACGAGAGTTTCCAAAGGAATGGGTAAGAAGTAAAATATAAGCAATAAGTAAAGCTGGTAACATTTAAAAGAGAGGCAGTCGTCAGTTTTCAGCGTTGCAAGCAAATAACAGTGAATGTTCTAGGCATGAAATCCAATTTGAATTTCAATTTTGCAGCCCTGGTCCATTTGAATTGCTTTCATGTTATTGTATATACATGTGTATGTGTTAAATGCGATGACAACACTGCACTTTGAGTAAAATAAATTACATATAACATCATTGTCATTTTTGTACACAATTCCGTTAAGCCGTAGTGCAAAGGGGTGTGTGAGTTGTTACTTCTTAAACACTTACATGAACTGTTAGAATAAATCCTTTACTGAGGTGGGTTGACCATTTACCAACTATCACACTGTCGTCATTGTTCTGGTTTTACTCTCGGCTATAGTCTTTTATACTGAATATTTCCCAGGCATCGGCATCTCAGAATAGCGCTTTGAGTGCAATTAACTGCTCCTGCAATGCCAAAGTTGATGAAATAAACATGAGGGCTTACAGCGACACGATAAGCTGAATTAGATATAACTACGGCACATGGCTTAAGTCATGGTGCAAGGGGTTTTATTAGTTGTTACTTCTACAGCGCTTAACACATAAACAGTTAGAATAAAACCTTACAACTGAGGTATATTGACAAGATGCCGGGTTTCAGCGGTAATTTGTGACCTTTTGCCACTTATATGTATCACATTGTCGTCGCTGCCTTGGTTTTACTCTCTGTTCTGCAGGCTTTTATGTTTATTTATTTATTTATTTGATTGGTGTTTTACGCCGTACTCAAGAATATTTCACGTATACGACGGCGGCCAGTGTTATGATGGGAGGAAACCGGGCAGAGCCCGGGGGAAACCCATAACCATGCACAGGTTGCTGGCAGACCTTCTCACATACGGCCGGAGAGAAAGCCAGCATGAGCTGGACTTGAACTCACAGCGACCACATTTATGGGGGGCTTCGGGTCATTGCGCTGCGCTAGCGCGCTAACCGACTGATCCACGGAGGCCCCTCTTTTATATTGTACTCCTGCGTAAATGAGGACTAAGTGTCCCCGTGTCCTGGCACCCTTTGTTTTTTAAGGTTACTGTGCACATGTATTTAATGTGATGACAACACAGCATTTTGAGTAATTCTGGAATAGTGACGTCCAGTGTATTGAATTTACTATGACTATAATTGTTTTTACCCCAATTTGTTTGCGCCATGGTGCGAGGGGGCGTGTAAGTTGTGGTATCTAAAACCGTTACTTTAACAGAATAAAACCCTAACTGAGGTAAACTGACAATAGGCCGGATTTTCATCGGTAATGTGTGACCATTTGTCAACAGTCACGTTGTGGTTGCTGCTGTTTTACTCTCTCGACATAATTTATGCCTGTATACATTATATCCTTCCTGACCGAATAGACGGGTGAGTTGCAAAGCAGTGCGTCGCAATTAAAAATTTATAGGTCTGATGACCAAAATGGAAGTCAAGGAACGACCAACTCGTCACCCCAAAGTCAAGTCAGATACAGCAAGTAAATCAAATCTTTCAGGTGAGTAGGAGCTCCGTAGTTAGCCACCGGACCACCGATGACGGAGGAAACTCGCTTCCTTTATATACCAGGCGCGATGTTGCCGTGAATGCAACGTGGGCTCGGCTCATTTGCATATTGAACGTCGTCAGCGCATTTACCATGGTAATAGCCAGATTACACATGACAACCGCAAAAATTTTACAGGAGAACTTGACAAAAATACTTTTCTTTTCAAAAACAAAACTAAATTGGTTATAGAATAGGAACATCGTTCTATAATGGTTTTTTTTTCCGAGATGAAGTAACGCCTGTCTGAGTTGTCTCCCTTGGCTTGCAAATCTCTTTCAACAATGTGCAGTACCCAAACAAATCACAGTAACTTGTTCTTATACCTTTACTGTATATCTTTACTTGCTTAAAAGTCAGTCTGCATATCTCAGTAAACTACTATAATATTGTATAATATGAAATAAATATAATTTCAGCTAAGGAGATAAAATATATACATTTGCTAAAAGTTTTATTTGTGATAGTGTTGTAAGGCGTGGAATGATACGGGCCAAGTTCAGTGAAGTATCGTGACATTTCTTTGTTCAAGGCCGAATAGAGAGTTTGTTCGGTGATATAAGCACAATTCCCTACATTACACTGACATGCTATCAATGCTCGCTAACAGCGTCGACCTCTGTTACACTGTAACTCCCTCCACATATGAAACTCTCCGCCGTCATGCATGAAAGAAAAGTTCTTGAGAACGCAGCCAAAATACCAGTCAATAAACCAGTCAATCAATCGATGTGTGTTAGAGAATACTTAAAGATACAATTGGCGAACGGAGATAATTGGCCGACAAAAGGAAAGCAGCAAAGGTGACAGCGTGAGACGTAGTCTATCGATCACATAATACTGATGGCATCCGGTCACACTATCATTATATAAGACAGTGTGGAGGTTGGCAAATGGTAACACGTTATCGGCGAAGTCCAGCCTTTTGTCATTTTACCTCAGTTAAGGTTTTATTCTAACTGTTCATATGTCTTTAGGAAGTAACAACTTACACGCCCCTTAGCACCATGGCTTCATCAGAGTTAGGTAAGAAAAATCCCACATGTGTATGCATCATGCATTTATCATCTTTCGAGTCGTATATCATTTCGGGTCTGGACAATTTGTTATTTTTTACTGATTAAGATCTTTTTTGTTTTAACTTAAAGATCAGTAAGACCGTGGGGTAGAATCCATCATAGGGTCAGTTCGACTGAGATTTAACCAGTTAGGTGTTTAACAAAGAGTGTCTAATGCTGTGTCAATTAATGACAATCTTTGTATGTTGATCAAGGTATTTGATGCAGTTCTGTTTTTCTTTTTTTGGACGTAAAAAAAGTGAAAAAAATATAATCGTCCCAGGCACTATTTCAAGATGAAAAGCAATATACTCAGAGCAATTCTGAATTCCTACATAATCACGAGGGACAATTTGGTCATTTTTGTGCACCTTGTGTAAAGTTGCTGACAAACAAAGAGACTTATTCTTAATATATCAGTGCCATTATATGTTCTCAAGGCATTAGAATTTCGTCACTATTTTCATAATGCACGCTAGGGATATGCATGATTTAAAATGCGGCTTTAGTATATATGTGTTTATTTATAGTCTATAGAAATCACCCGGTGTTGTGAACGATAAAATTATGCTTCATTTTGCCACTCCCTCAGTAACTGCATAAACAACCCAAAGCAACGGGTTTCCAGCATTCCGCAGCCTAGTCTGTGTATAGCAATGGAATGCGCCGTGTGGAAGACAAACGACCACTGCCCTATCTATACCGAAAATAAATCGAAAGACAAACAATTTGTCCCAAATGCAAGTGAGTGTATTCAACCCGAGTCAAACAGGGTCATAATTTATTTTTGACCTCACTTTTTGCAATAGCTTGTCCATTGTCAAAATGTTTTGACATTGCACTAAAATTAACAATAACGGGGTGTTTCTGTCTTTCTCTCTTTTTTTTGCGGGCAAAGTTAAGGTCAATTGCTGAATGCAAGACAGTGACGGTGAATATACCTGATCGACCGGCCTTAATTACTGGGAGGGGAGGGGGGCAGATGAAAGGAGAGGGACATGCAGAGTTTACTGGGGCAAGCTAAGGTCAAGCTGAGGTCACTCACAAGGAAATGATAACGACTGACCCAGTTTCGAAAATACTGACCGCTACATGTATTGGTCCTCTCCAGGTGTAGCGAGCGAGGACTGCGGAGATGACAGGGTGGGATGTTCGATCGTAAACCTTGCAGCAGCCTGCACAGGGTCGGTACTGGCCTGTGGACATGACTGTCTGCATTACTGTGTTCATCTTGACACAAATAGTTGATTCTGCGCCATTTTGAAACATTACCTTGAACAGGCGAGAATATCCAGACAATTCCATTAATATCCATCCGTATAGAACTGTAAAGCTGTATTCATCACAAAAAAGCCTGCTTAATTAGAGTATATTTTAATCATCTATATACTGAAGGTACACAAGCGTTGCCATAGCAATGTTATCAGCATTCTGTATCAGGCTTGATCACTCATTGCAAAGAAAATTATCGTGTAATTTAGGCAAATGTCGGAGTGCACTTTAATAATTAAGATGAGTTTAAACAGACCATTGCTAATTACATGTATTTGTTTTGATTGTTTTTAATTTTGCTTATCGCAGGGGCCATAGAGGCCATATATGCGTTGGGGGGGGGGGTCGTGTAAGCTGTTACTTTTTTAAACAGTTACATGAACAGTCGAATAAAACCGTAACTGAGCTAATTGGCAAGAGGTCGGATTTCACCGGTTAAGTGTGACCATTCGCTAACTATCACAAGGTCGTTGTTGTATATCAGCAGCAATGATAACGCGATTGAGATGCATATTTTGAGTAAACAGAGCTTCTGATAAACGATTTGGATATATACTGATTAATTTACTCGAACAACACAGACGGATTATTGATTTGATTGGCGTTTATCGCAATATCGAGGCTTTTCAATCAAACGACAGCGCAATTTGTCAAAAGAGCGTTGTGGACTGCTTATTGCCCTCAAGGACCAGCCTTCTCTGTCTGAGGTCGGGCTTGAATCCCGCATCCAGGAGCGTCCCAGCGACTGAGGTGGAATTACCGCTAATCACTCGACCACAGCTCGATCCGTGGAATTCACACCACATCACACTGGAAAGAAACCGAGGATGTATGAATTGTTTTTTTTTTTTAGCAATATTCTGTTAATGTGTAAAAATATTTTGTATTATGGTTTATAGATGTTAATAACATTACAAGATATTAAAACGAAGTTCAGATGATGAGTTTTGGCTGACAATTTAAATGATGTTCTTTTTTGTATGAAAATGCGATGCAACGCCTCTTGCAATCTTCTTAATGCAGCGCATTTTGCGACTGTGGACTCTGTTAAATGGCTGCTGCAAATCAATACGTCATCGCAGAGAGAATGCGGCTACCGAAGAAATAGCGCCTGATAGGAGTTTGTCACAAACGTCTCGCGATGACCGTGGGTTGCCTCCTCGCACTGACCCACTAACCGCGCGAGACTGCAAGGTAACCAGGCCAAACGATAAAAGCGGTCAGCAGTATAAATAAATGTCCGGAAAAATGTGATCTAGCGATGGCATTTTCACGCCATGTTTAGTCTGTCGAGCAGGGCCATCGACATGAGGATACGACACGCTGGGTTCCGAAAATAGAACTCGTTGATGGACACCATAAATTGTTATGCAATAGAAATGTCGGAAGCCGGTTAAACAGTCTCCCCTTCTTCTGTCCTCGCCATTCGTGACTCACGACTGTTGGTCCAACTCATGAATATTTAACATCTCCCACATGGACTACCAATTTCCACCTTCAGTACTTGACCATAAAAATGTGTAAATGCTTGGCAACAGCTTGCTAGTTGCAAAGACATGGATCCGTGTTGCAGCTCATCAGCCTTACAAGTTCCCTGCTATATGTAAGATTGTGCCTTCTATCTTAACACACTCAGAGTCTAGCTGTTGGTATATTATTTAAGCAGTAGTTTAGTAATTAACATGCAGCGAGTGAATCCATCACTACAAACTCAACTCGAAGGAGAATTACTAGAAATAATAAGGAAAATCATTTATCACATAGTTTTTCTGAAATGGCTGCTGAATCGCAAGTGAGACCTGCAATGGTTGATTGATTGGTTGATTCCTTGCTTTGTTGATTGATTTCTTTGGTTGGTTTAATAGTTGGTTCGTTATTTATTTACAGGCATTTATTTATTTATTTATTTATTTAAGAAAAAAAGACAACAAAAACTATAACCAAATTTATTTCAGAGGAGGGATCTATACAGACCTAAACGGGGGTAGGCATATCTTCATGACGTGTGTGGTAACTCCATAAATCACCTTTTAATGTTGAATTCTTAAGAGGCCATGGGATACGCCATTTTGAAGAAACCGGAAACACGATGTCGCGTCATCCGTACCCTACGCTCTTCAGTGTTAGAGGCGATACACTCCTTTGTGTGCGAAGTACGGGCCCTCTCATTATTACAATCGAGCCAAACATTGTGGCCACCTAGTTGAAACTTTGGTGAATAACCTTGATTGGTTAAAATAGGAGAACATGGCCACCCTTCCGATTTTCCCTAATGGAGCGTTTTTGCTTACTTTGAACTGCGATATCAATTATCATGCATTGTACTGTTCCATGGTTGCTTTCTTGACAAGAAATAATAAGAAAAAAAATGCAAGAAAGAGAAAATATTGATCTCTTAAATAAGAAGAAAAAAAATGAACAATTGAATGATTGATTAGAAGAGTGACATTAGTTCATTATGTGACAATGCATACTCAAAAATACTAGTATAGATGGGAATGGATGGGTACAGACGGTTAGTCTACAGCCTTGTGCTCGGTGTTTTTTCACAAACATTATAGAGTATATTAAAAAAGTCAGTCAAAAAATGGAATACTAGTATTCAGTTAAACATATACTTAATATACCTGCACATCCATCCCTAACATTATGTAAAAAAAAATTTTATATGCTTTTCGTTGAGACCCCTTACACCGATATCATCACAGTATGGGACAATGCAGGCTGATTCTGGGTTATACAAACAATCCCTGTCCAATATCGTTTTTCAATATTTTATGTTGAATAAATTATTTTCTATGCGGTGAACACATCGTACCTGAAAACATGACATTATACCTTGTCAGTTTTCTCACTGTTTCGGAACGTTCTTTCTCAAAAAGTAATTTGTAAAAATAAACAAAAATATTTTTTGAAATTATTGCATAAGTACCTGACCACATGTTATGAACGTAGGTCAAGTTATATTAAAATATAACATACATGCATACAAAAATATCACTTTAGCGGTAATTTTGATTACACCCATGAATTTATCTACATATAGACATGATATGTGTGAAGACAGTAGAGTAAGTGCCAATGGTCACGTTAGCACACACGAAACTGCACGAGGTCTGATCCCCCAAGTCAGCATACGTCATGACTCAATGATGACGTCATTTAGTTAAACAGTGTAAATCTAAAACTGTAGGAAAAGAAGGCTTTTCATATGATGTAGATTTTTTCCAGTTAAAATAAGTATTAGTGTTGTCCATTGTTTTGGCAAATGAACTCACTGTGACGTTTATTATCTGCTTGGTTCAATATGGCCACATGCGAAAAATTTTACAAATATACCCCAATTCTTGCAATTGTGGGCGTACCTGGTCTGCCCCTTTTTAATAATATACATGTAATTGTAGCAGGAATACAAAGTTTCTTTTTTTTATCTCTTGGTCAATCAATGTAATGACCAACATGTCCATGTCTTTCCCTTTTCAAAACTGGGAGAGCAATGTAATTTAGTACTAATTATGCAGTGCTAATATTTGTCCCAGTAGAGCAATCAGGGTATACATCCTACATTGACACATCTTCAAGACGCCCAAACTCTAACTGCCGTGAAATAGAAGGGTTTATTCTCTGACATTTAACTTTCTTGATGCTACACACGTCAAACGCATTAAGTCAAAAAGAAGAATTGCCTGTGCACAAAACTTTGAAAGGAGGCTCTTTGTTAAAACACCCTACACATTATATCCTAACCAACTTTCAGAGGGGTTTCGGCTCATTGTTTCAACACGGAACAGACGTGACTTCTCCACGACTCGAGAGCTCTCAGACACTTGTCAACCGCAGCTTTTATGAAGACGGCACCGGCCTCCCATCGTGACAAGCAATTTTACTCTGTTTTGTTTTGTTTCCTGTGTTTTTTTTCTCTAATGTGTTGCACTTTTCTTCTCAGCTTGGCTTGTGAAATTTTTCCGCTGTAGTTGCTTGAAGTTTAGTTAGATATTCTTGTACAGATGTAAGTCCTGTATACAGCAGTCCTAGTTACAGACAAACTTAGAGATCGTTGTTTGAAACGTTTGACTCTCAGTTAGAACCTTCGAATATTACCACAGGCATGGAGATTACGCTTGGAACGACAGGTTTGGTAGCTCTTTTCTGCCCAAAGAAGGTAGGCTTCATTAATTATTCATGGTACTTCAACAAATTCGTTATAGGAACTAAAGATATAAGGTATTCTTATCAGTCCTTGAGCGCTGACAAATACAGGACATTAATGTACAGACTTGTGTCATCTGTAGGAGCCATGGAGTGACGGCTCTAATCCAGAGCTTCTCCCTTTTTTTCACATTTATTTGTGATGGAAACCTGGTTACCTATGGTTTGTCGCACCAATCCTTGAAGCCCTCAAATTGTGAAAGGCGAACGCGTACGATTTGTCGGGCTAGACAGTACAGTATGCAAATTATTTCAATAAATTCTTTTATAATTGGGCAGGACTGCATGTACTGTGTATTAATAGTAACCGTGTATCGTTTCCAGGAAGGGAATTCGATGTTTTGTACAGCCTTCAGACAGTATTAAACTTTTCAAACTTTTTTAAAAGTATTAAAAGGAGGAGGTATAATTAGTCGAGAAATCTGCCCCTGGCGGGTACGATAAATAATCGTGAAAACAAAAAAAAATCCCTACATTTATTTTTCTTTTAATTTCGACATATATAATGTATGAGTGTATATAATTTTGTAAAAAAAAAAAAAAAGTAAAAATCTTTGAATCAGCTAAAATGTTACAGCCAACTGATAATGCCCAATTGTTCAATTTGGTCAAATTCGTGCAGTTTAAGACCTACTGAGTCTCCGATTTAGGCATGAAGGAAGTGAAACCCCAGAACAAAACTTGCACAGGACTTCTATTACTGTCAGTTTGATCTTCATGCAAAGTATCTTTTTGGGGCGCAACTTCCTTCGTGGTTAAAATAATAACTTTGTCTTTTGATTTGCATGACCTGTCTTTCACCTTGATGTGTACCGAATAAATGTTGCTGTTGGATGAGTTTAGTGTAGTCGTTAGCGAATCAAGGTTTGAACCAAACGATTGTGGGTGCAAGCCTACGTTGTCATTTCCATGAAAACTTGTTTTTGTATTAGATTCACAATTTGGTAATAATATCACATAATTAAACCTTTCAAAAAGTAAACAGTTGATGAAAGTACCCACCGACCTGATATGCAGTACATATTTCATCTTAGGTAGCTTGGGACAGCTCACCTTGTAGTGCGGAATATGTGACTGCCATCATGACACTGCACACTAGTTCCATGTAACTGTGTCTGGAGAAGTTGCGATGCAAATATATGCTAGCGTTTGAAACTATATGTTGCGATCTCTACTACGTTCATAGGCTCTATTACCTAAAATACATGCAGTCTCCGCGTTATGAATGATCCACTGTATTCAACGATGCGTGTTAAATGTGTCTCGTGCGGCAAGCAGAAGGAAAAAAGGCCAAACAAGATGTTTTCTATTTACATTCTGTAATATTGGTCCATCCTGCAATTCTCCTTACAATTATGTTTTAAAGAAACATAAAGGTGAAAAATTAAAGCTGGATTAGAGCCAGATTTGTGTCAGATTGAACTGTATTAAAAAAAACAAATAAATAAAAAAAAAATTAAAAAAAAAAACCAAAGTCAATGAAAAATATGAAAGGTTGGAAACCATAAAAGTCTATATATGTGGCCTGTTCGGATAACGCGAATGCCGATGACCCAGTTTGCGGTTTGCGGTTAACTAATGATTGACAGTCGTCACAGACAAAGTAACTAATTTCTGTTTCCAACGGGTAGCGCTAGCCATGGGCACTTTCAGCGCCTTATCATACCTCCTGCTTTATGTCTCAAGTTTCCATGTAGAACTCTAAAGTATATATATAATGTCGAAAAGACAAAGCCCTGAGTTTAAAAGTTGATTTTTAAAGTTAGGTCTGGCGAATGTTATTGCACGGTGAATTACGGGAGGGTTGGATTGGAAGCAGGGCCGGGAAGTTATAAGAATTGTATGATGAAGGTGACTAGGGTGTTTGGGCTGGGGTGAGGGGACAGTTGGAGGGGTGGTGTGGAAGAGAGGGTAAACAAGCCAAGCACCTGCCCCTGTCCGAAGTCAGGGCCAAGACTCAACACCTGCCTGCCAGTCAAGGTGAGCCCGGCCCTCTCACAAATACACGCCTAGTTTTTTTTTGTCGGGTTGCAAAAAATGACCCGCATTATGTCTGGACAAAACGGGTATTATCTCCGGGTGGAAACTTTGAGTGTGGGAACCAATGATGGACAATAGATATAGCGGAATGAGGAAGGCAAAAAACAAAGTGAAAAAACAAACTGCAAACAAGTCGTGCTCGATCAAAAGCTTACCGCACCAGCGTCGAATGCCGTGGGAAAAAACGGAAAGTGTAAAGTAGTTTTTTTCCCCAAATGATTAAATCTTATTATCAGGTGTGTGAGGCAGTTCAAATCAAGATTTCATGATTTAATTAGCATGAACGTGCAAGGAGATATACCTATGTGAACTGTAGCAAAAGGATTTATTTATAAACCAAATAGGAATGGGCATTATGGTTCGTAATAAGAAAGCCAGACGAGACAGGATTAATTTCAGGGAATTATGGGAAAGTTAACTTACAAACCTTGTTATATATGGAAACTTTAAAAAATGAAGCAGTACAATGCTTGTCCTTAGGCCTAACTATAATTTAGGCCCACACAGTAGGTATACTCACTGATCAACAGCCTGGAACCAATCAAACTTTGGTCAGTTTGATCACCATTAAACTTCTGCTCACCATTAAGACCCCATTACCCCATTGTATCATTACGTGATATGACATGTGATTGATTTTAATACTAATCAAGCTCTCGCCAGTTTCATCTAAATTATTTCGATCACATCATGACATTATTTTTTTTTCCATAGCAAGCTAGATAACCCGAGCGCCATACACTAGGACGTAGATCACTGGCAGAACGAGCTACTCAAGTCGTCTTCGCTGTCTTACTTCAGATGAGCGCCTCCGCCCCAAGATGACATCAGGTCTGTTCGTCACACGGCGGAAAATTTGTGATTAACTTGTCCCAGGCAGTGATTTATGCCAGTTACCAAGGCATCTTTCTCCCATAAACAGTTCTCCGTCCAGTAAATGGGACGTTCTTGCGTATCGTTAGAAAGAGCAATCAAATAAATAAATACATCAACCGAGATTATGCCTCCCCTGGTTAGAATACATACTAACGTACGCTCATTCGATTAGAACACGCCATCGAGAGCCTCCAAATGTTTGGGATCAGGAAAGAGAGTCGGAAGTCCAATCGTATTATCTGACAGCAATCCATCTGAGACAAAGTGGAACGGAACACTACACTATTAAGATCCATTACCATGCAAATACCGTGCTTCTATCTGAGCACGTGGCTCTCGATAAGAAGGATGGCCAGCAGATGGCGCTCTACCAAACCAGATACGAAGATAACCATTTAAATGTCATGTAGACGTCGTCAGTTGTGCTTAAGGAGTTGAAGGATGATTGTGCATTGGGGACTGCTTGGAGTTTTCCCCACCCCACCCGCCACCCTCACACCAAATGCTCTTGTCCACCAGCAACTTCTCAAATGCCTGTGGACAGCCTACGACTGGAGTGCCTCAGGGAGCAAATCGGTACCAGATGTGTATAAGTATGGACAGAGACAGTAGTGCAGTTTGTCTGCATGATCAGGCCGTTGTGGATGCATAGAAACTGAAAATTTCGAGAACAATTTATTTACTTAGTAAATTTTGGGGGATTCCATTGTTATTGTCGTTATAGGCGTATTCCCTGTCCTAAGGTGATTAAGGTTTTGTGTTAAAATCGTAATATTCTTCTGGTACATCATTATTCGTCCTCACCAAATGAATGACTCACAAGAACTGTGTACGTCCTATACGCACAATCAGCAGTATGCGACGCGTGTGCAGTTCAAAATGCACCTCACCATCAACAACGCGATGAATGCTATGAACAACAACTGCAACAACAACAACAACCCAAAAGCAGAGCTGTCCGATAGTACTCACAGTAGCTATTAACTGAGCCCTGCTTCAGTGGGTGTTACAGCATCATAACAGAATATTCCCACAGCGGTCACGAAATGCTGCTTCTCTAAAATAACATGTTTTGAACACCATGCAAACATGACACCCTGTAGTCTGATACAGATCCATCAGAGCCCAGTCCTTGCAGACTGTCATCCGAACTAATAATGAGGAAACCAAGACACACACAAAGGCGTGAGCTATATGCTTTTCCTCACCTTGCGCCGTTTTAATGCTGTTCAATCAACAGAAAGTCTTACAAGTTATGTGTATACTAACCATGGGGAAATTTTCCCGCTTAAAGTAATTCGGGTCTGTCAGCTGTTTTATTAATGCCTTTACAATGGCTTTACTGAGGGACTGGTCACCACGTTATGGCTGTAATATTGTGGAAGTACAATTCAGCTTGGACACGCGTCGGCATTGCCCTGGAAAGGGAAGCTTCCTGAATGAAAACCAACAGGCAGTCCTCTACGTATTATACCATACATGCGTGACACGGCAAAGCGTGTACTACACGTCATTAACTGATGACAGGCTTCACTGATACCAAGTTGCCGACATTCGCCCTGTCATGACGATTCAAAAACGTGTGTTCCACGTAATCGTTTAATGAGGTAATTGCCTATAACTGTCGACCAAGAGAAAAGTGCAGGTATATGTATAGGTTATGCTTACAGGTAAATCTTCGCAAGTTGTCGCATAAGCGTGAGAAACAAAATAACAAAACGAGGTGTAATGAAGCTATACATATGGTGTGAGCCAAGATAACAAGTACCATAATCCATAGTTTCGGTGCCACATAACTTGGCCTCACTTTGCCGCAGCCCAAAACTGTCGGTCATTCCTCATTCCTGACCGTTTGCTGTCCAATGCGACACAGCTGACATTTATCTTTTTCTGCAAATTGAGATCATTTCATTATGAAAGGTCAGTTTAATCGCCAATGGTGGGTCCAGCACTGTCATGACCTACATGCAAGTCGCAGGTCACTTTGCAGAAGCATTCGTCAGTCCCGTACAGATGGGGAGGGGAGGATGCGGGTGACAGGAATGCAATACTTACGTCATACGCTGAATACCAGTGTGTAGACTTACTTCGCTTGAGAGTGTCATTTATATTGGCCGCACCTGAAAAGAGAACAATATTTTACCTATACCCACAACAATTTGCCAATAAGTGAATAATGACAGATGGTAGTTTTGAATTACATATCGACACATGTGGGTGCTGGTCAACTATATCAATGATGTAAATACAGTATTAATAAATCGTTTGCAGGACGTGTTACAGATGCTAGCTGACTCTTGTATATAATAATATTTACTGATAACCAAGCTCACAGCGGACTGTATAACGTAAACTGATAACAGGTCATCATATAAAGTATCAAATATATTACTTTGTGATGTCAATTTGTGATGACATTTAAGCAATACAACACCCCTTATAATAAATTCACATTTTGCTTCGGCAGCACATTTATTTATTTATATATATATATATATTTTTTTTATTTACTTATTTGTTTATTTATTTATTTATTTATGTCATTGATGCTTTATGCCATACTCAAGAACATTTGGACAACATGTGATCTATTTTACGCGCACAATGAAGTTAATAATACAATGAAAACCCACCTTACAATATAGCTTCTTTTATGATATTTCCTGTCGTATTAAAACGTACTTTTCATATTTACCGGAATGTCTCAGGCCAACATGTCCTTCAGTATTCAAAAAAAGAGATAAATCAGAGCTGTGTAACCTGTGTCACATATCCTAAGTTATAAAACAAAGCCGTATGGTCTGTGTACTTTAGAATGTCTTTTGATTTGCACATTACGTAATAATTACTTGAAAATAAACGGTTAGATGACTCGTGTAATAGAATGTCTTGCCATTTTACCTTATATATCGATAGTTACTAAGAAAGCGAACAGTAGGCTTAAGACTTGGGTGATAGAATGTCTTGCCGTTTTTAACCCAAATAGCTTCAGTGAACCAAAAACGAAAAAACAAACCATTTTTACTTTACGTATCTTCAGTGATTAGAACGAACCGAGTTGCATAACCTGTGTGGTAGAATGTTTTACCAGAAGACGATTCTGTAACGTGAGAAAAATGTCCTTTGACTAAATAGAGGACTAGCTTAAAATTCAGTTAACAAACGTGCAGGTATCCAGTCTATTGGTGTCAAAGACAGCCTGTATTCGTACACTGAATTTTAGCCCATGGAATTGTATTATCGACTTACTATTCATGTAATGTCTACAGGTCATTAGGTCGTAGACAGTACATAAACCGTTGCGCTTAACCCACGTAATACATATGGTCATGTCCCGGCCCAACATTGCACATGCAGAAACCTTGAGCCGGTTATATTGTCGTCTCTAATGTACTTGACCGCTGCATTGTTTATTTACCGCTTCTCCAGCGGTAGCCTGCAACAACACCAAGCCCCTCATTTTCCTTTTGTTCACGACTGACCTGTTTAGCCACACAAATCGATCCGAAATAAAATATTGACTTTTTGTTGTCCGAGCTGACAGGTCAGGCTGACACGGTTTTTACGAATACCATGACAACAAGCGCGCGCAGGGGCCGAAACTTGACAGTCGTACAGCGGGACATTTATTGTCCGGAGTCCTGGATGTGATTATAGCATTATCAGTATATTTAGGTCGCATGCATATATTTATGATTTCTTTTAGGGGTCTCAAAGAAAATGTAAGCCTCCAGTTATTATCTTCGACGGCAGTTTTGTATGTATGCTTTAGTAATGGCGAAAAGCTGGACAAATACGTACAATAAATGGCAGCCATCTTTGTTAAACTTGGCCAAGCGCTGTGGGCCAGTCGTTTGGTCACGTGACCGTTGCGTAAGTGAGGCTGAGGTCACGCGGGCATCGGGTTCAATAGTTCACCACAGAAGCTGTGGATGGTCAAGCTCTAAACATGGGAACGACTGGCTATCAAGAGTTAAAAAGGGGGTGGGGGGAAAATGGAGAGGGGGGAGATTGAAGGGGTTACACAGAGGTTAGTTCGCTGTCATTTGTGACGGTCAGTCGAGGTCATTGGCTTGAAAAGCCATGTAAAAACTGGTCTAGAGGATACCGTCGTCGCTGGCTCACTGACCAGTGACTTAGAGAAGCTCGGGGCTAGAGTCCACTATAGAGAGCCATCAGGGTTTCTCCATCGGTCAAAACTATTGGGTCCGTCCGGCGGGGTTAGATCTACTCTGTGGGGATATAGACAAAGGGTCGTGCTGTAAAGCTTCTGTATATTCTAATGAAACCCACGAAATAGTTCGGCTGCGGACGAAAATAGTACAGGGTCATTTTGAGGCTAGCACTATATATTTCCTTGACCAAGAGATTCGCAACGAAACACAGCTTTCCTTCTGACGCTAACGAAGGCTTGCACATATTGGACATGAGACTGGAAAAAGTCTGACATTATCAACAAAATTTTTGGAAAACAAGCAGACGGATTCTAACTCGTCATGAGAAAGGTTGGTTTTTCTCAACGCTGTGCAAAAAGTTAGAATTTCTGAAAGGCTCTGTACCTTCGAGTTTTTCACGTTTTTCTGGAAACCGACATTGAATGGATTGAGTGTCAGTTCCAACTAACGATTACATAAGTAGATTTAACGGGCGTTTGCTTCATGGACATTGTTAAGTAAGCTCTATAGTGAGAAATACAACTCCGTCTGAAACTGTTTGAGAACTTACATGGAAAGTGTCTGTTTCCTGAAGATTATCATATTTCAGCGGCTTCCTGTGGAGCAGACGGTGTCGCAATATTGCGTCACCGGTTACGCAATCGATGCGATCGTATTGCACGAGAGAGAGCAGCAGAGTCAAAATCATCAGCTCAGGCTTTTCATTTCCGTTTAGGGTAGAAAACATAAAAAATATTTTTACGCTATTTCTTTATTTTTTTTTGTTTTGGGTTTTTTTTTTATTCAGAACTGGCAGGCCGTAGCAGAAAGTTGGACTTAGAAAAGGGTCAACGAAAACAGGACTGACGGACGGGATGGTTTGACCACGTACAGATGCAGACACGACCAGCTGAAAGGAAGAAGATGGCGACGCTCTGGATTCGTAACTGAGAGCAGGAACATCTTGCAGTTCACGGTAGGGATTTTCTCATTATTACATTGAAATATGTTTACAGATATGTATATTACTGTTCAGAGTTAGGATGTATCATGAATTCTGTTTGTCTGTGTTTATCTTTGATCGATTTTTCTGTTCTTTCTTGAAAGAACTTCGCAGTTTTCTGATGGCCTTGGTACACGTGCGTGAGAAGTGTATCTTGAATTGGTTTAATCTCCAATAATGCAATTCACGCGGTCAGCCAGTGACATAATGATTCAGTCAACTCTCTGGCTGTTAATCTCGAGGAATGCTCGGAATATGGTAGTGTTTTAATGACACTCCCGATTTTCAAGCTACATACTCTCGGAAATATACCAACTGAGTGCTATCTACTAATGAACAAATGATAGGAAAGTTTTCAAATAAAGAAAACGAACATTTTGAGTAGACGAAATAACGCTTTGTAGTACATGTTGTACACTTCCTTAGTGACATAGCTCGGCCGAACATTTCATTTACGTAAGTGAAAGTACATTCTCAAATAACGGAAAAAATATAGATTGCGTTTTCATTTTGATCTTTATTCTTGTGAGCATTTTTGCGGTTGCCTTTTGGGCCTTGGTAACTGTTGGTCTCTTACAAAGAAACGAAACCGTTGTCTGCACGTCGGAATAGGAGAGCGCCAAAAAAAGTTGCACCTGGTCTTTTAATCGATCAGAATTTTAAAATCACAATTGTCCGAGACCAGTATCAATGAAACCGCGATTCGAAATAATTAAAGGGCCTCGAGCTATTAGGACCACGGGTCACGCAGCACTGGTCACGCATGTCCATTTAGAGGTCAAACGTTTGACGTTGTCTCGCTCGGCTGGCTAGCGATAACGGACGATAGCAACCTTGAAGATAATATCGCCTCGGGAATCACCGGGCCCTTAGAAACGGCTATGGCCCATGTCGAGACCTCGGAAATGAGGGATTTAAAGTGTGCATGTTAGGTCGTCCGATATCGCTTACACATTGCATGCGTGCGTGTCAGAAAAAATCCCATCAAAGATAAACAGAGACAAACAGGATGCACGTTATATAGTGTCCGGCATTAAGTGTTTTTAATAACCTTCGACGGCGTAAGTTGTCACTGATTTTCAGCGAAAAACTCGTACCTTGCTAAACAAAGCTCTACTCAGACCCCTCAAGGTAGAGGGTGTAAATATGAGTGTTGGCATTGCTGCATAACATTTTTCAATCGATTTATCGGGGACTTTTTTTTTTGAAAACTCAATGGTGTGTTGTCTTGCACATGTCTATGTGGTAGAGTTTGTTCCTGGTTTTTTCCTACTTAATGAAATTCAAGAAAGAGAGCTTTCCAAACAAAACATTATAAATGCTGTTAGATAATTTTTACTGGTTTGGTATTTGTACGTAATTTGTTAGCAAGGTACGAGACCCCATTGAAGGTCAGTACATTCAATTTGTTACCTGAGGATCATGTCCTAACGGGAAATGTTTCAGATTAGTAACATCACAAAAATTTCTTTCAGGTTTCTCGGTGAAAATGTGGTTTTGGTTTTTCGTCAAGGTTTTACCTAAAGTTACCTAAGGAAAGTCTTTTCATATCCAAAATGGGTGTGAATGTACTTTATGCACATTTTTGTTCTCAATATATATATATTAATCCTCGGAATCTTGTTACATTTCTTACGCACCCACAAACGAAGGTGTTAAAACAAGACCATGAATCCTTTGGTTAAAATAACAGAACCGAGGTGAAACTCCGTTGTGACACCAGTTCTAGTTTTACAACTAGTTTTGATTGTCTGTTTCGCTGCCATAAGCTGTATGGTCTAATGATTCTGCAGAAAAAAGGAGAAATTATAACACAAGGCTTGATGGACATTTCCGGTTCTCCATGTTTCATTCAGATTTGCATCTAATGTCTTTGGGCGTGCAGTTTGATTTTTGTACCACATTTCACGAAATTGCTTGCTGAAATAAGCTCACCGTGAAAGAAACAAAGTTTCGCATAAAGACCTATGTTATATCCACTTTCTTCTCCATTCCACATAATTACCGCTGCTCCGGTGGGCCTATAAGCTGAACCAACTGCGATAATCAAATCAGCCATTTTAGGCATCGAACAGGCGAACGAAACCGAATCCACTCGCATTGTTCCACATCGCGTT
Source organism: Acanthopleura granulata (assembly GCA_016165875.1). NCBI lineage: Eukaryota > Metazoa > Mollusca > Polyplacophora > Chitonida > Chitonidae > Acanthopleura > Acanthopleura granulata. The sequence continues at coordinate 13,293,566 of JABBOT010000013.1, forward strand.
TCCCGCGATATTGAATTTGGTGTGATTCTAGTCCCTGATGAGATAGGGCTGAACTGGACATGAACTCTCAGTAGGGTGACCGAGCCTTGGCTCGGAGTTGGGCTTGTTTGCTCTTGAGGTGAACGCTAAGGTCACTACTCGGGTATCGAGCCCGCCGGGGCAAGCCATGCGCAGACTGAAAAAGAAAAGCTGTGAAGAGACTGTAGGCTTGTGAGTGAAGCGGTCAAGCAGCCGGCAGAGATGTTATTCCAATCAGTCTGTCGCCGCGTGGAGGTTGGCATTTTTCGGCGCCAACAGCCCTGCGCGTGCTTCCCATCATCTGAATTTGGAGGAGACTGGCAAACTCCATATTCGTTACTTAGCTGCTGGGATGTTCGACATTCTCTCGCTGAGCAGCATCCTGAGGTGGTCACCTGGCCACCGGACGCTGAGTGGATGGGTGAGTTTAAGCTAAACAACTGACAACCATGCACCGCTGAATAAAAACACAGCCAGTTCCGAAATTTGCCGAAATCGAACGAACTAGGATCGTGGAAAATCAAATAATAATTGTACATAATGAAAACGTGATTACACAAATAGTCATATCACCAAAGTTTGTCAACAGTTATTGGTTCTTAAGTTGAAAAGTAATTTGTTCATAAGCTGTCGAGCATCTAGGACAATATTTTTTTCCCAAATTCAGATTCCAAGGAATATGACTGAAGGAGTGATAATTTCAGGGAAGTAGGCCTACACGTATTTAAAATATCTCTTGTCAGTCTTGTCAGTAAACTGAACAATCTTTTTTTTGTAATTTGTAGTTCTTTAGAGCAAATGTTATGAGATACATTTTATCATGGCATGCCCTCGACGATTGGTCAAATTCTAGAGTTTTAAATTACGTATTTCACAAGAAACAAATGAATCTGTAGGCTTATATCTAAACAAAAGAACTTACCGAATTGCGGTGAGATGTTGCAGATATAAGCATGATAATATAAGGGCTGAGTAGCCGTTAGTTGCCATGGTAACACAATGTCCACCCATATGTAAACTGAGCAGTATTAAGTTTGCAAAGAAGTAAAGGAAGAGATATTTGCACAAACATTTCTTTAAACAAAAAGTTGTTGACATACAGAAAGGTTTGTAAAAATGTTTTCTGTTTGCAAACTTCGCTGAAATCTCAACGTATAATACTAAACCACCTGTTAAATGTGACTCAAGAAAAATTTAAAAAATCATTTTAAGTCAGACGAATTTTAGAACTAGGTAATCTATATATTTTATTCACTTTGGCAAAACACAACGATATCAATAACTAAAGATTGTCAAGTACAAATGAGGGGAAACTGTTAATCGAGATACTTAATCAGATATGCCGTTTGTTTTAGCCCGGTGTTGTAATTAATTAATTATGTTAATTATGAAGTGTTGTCGAGTACCCTTCATTATCTGTCCGCAAGAATTTACATACAGGTTTACAATGTCAGGCAAATGGACCCTATACTGGTAGTTATTTGAAAGTTTAAATACTAGTTCTCACTTCAGCACACCATAGGCACACGTAGCAAAACCGGGTATCCCAACTTTTCGATTCAAGGGAGATAAGTCCTGCAGCTCAACGATATCTCGCGTTTTGATTTGGATTTGCATTACTGTGCATGTCAATAGTGACGACTGGATTGTGCCAGTCTCAATAGTCGAACAAGGAAGTTTCAGAAATTTCTGCTGGTTGTAAAAGAAGTTCTCGTGAATACATAAGATCTGTAAAATTTCACAACAAATGTTGTGATACTTGGACTGCCGTGGGCTGTATGTGTTGTGAACAATCCATTCCAAATGATTATTTTACAAGCACATACAGTAGATATACATATCGCCCTTATTCAGTCGATCGCCAAATGTAGTCAATCAGGCAATGACATAATTTGTTTGAGCTGTCTTTTATCTTTCTTTGGAGCACTCTAGGTTGGAATAACCTCTTGCAAAACGGCGAATGGAAAATTACGCAATGCAGCTGTAGCATACGTGTGGGTGGCGTGATCTGAGTTCTGCGCGTGTTAAGTGCCTTTAGTGTGGTAAACGAGTTGAACAACTCGAGATTATAAAATACCCGGATGTGTAAGTGGGTAAGTAAGAGAGAAAAATCTGAACAATCTATATGCGGTCATAAAATGCCACTCCCTTCGTTTCAAAACATAACGTACTTCGTGAACAACCAAACACAGGGTGGGTAGCAAGGTCGAGCCAGTAAATCTCGCATAGGCCTAGGTGACAGTTACAGTATGCAACAGTATGCAAGCACGTTATGCGTTTTCTCCCCTTAACCAAAAACCTCAAATGCCAATCCAACCGCAAAGGCGATATGATTTATGTGCTGTCTTGACTGCTGCACAATTTAATTATCACCATATGAATGCGTCGAAGCCGTTTAACCGGCCAGTGCGGTGTATTTGATATAATACATGTATTTCAGTGAGCATACTGGTAAACGCCACATCAAGCGGAGATCCTAACATTCAATTCTCTGATTTGATCATCTTAAATCGGACGCAGTATTGCACTCTGAAGTCCTCACCAGCCCTCTCTTTCTCTCGGCTATAATTGGACATACAAGCATTAATAAAGTTGCAAATATGCTGATGGATTTTTTCGGTTTCTTTACATCGCTATACCTATTGGAAAATTAGGAAATACTTCCTTGAAGCCTTGAAGTGGTCGACATGTGGATCTAGTGTATAAGATTTATCAGAGCTGGGTCTTTATTTTGGTAGAAAAAGCTTTGGGTGATTCCTGAAAATATATAAGTATTAACACTTCTCGCATACCGGTATCATATTAGTCTTTATAGGAACCTCTTACGAGAGCTGTAAGTTTTGCAATGAATGTCACATCTGAATACTAAAATTCAGCTGCCCAATGCCTTGCTAGGAAACATCCCGTTTCACGTATATTCCTATGTCCAATAACCTTCCACCTGTAGATTGTCTCAAGCCACCCCACCTTTCCCCAGTTTATTTGACCCTTCAGCCATGCAGTAGTGCACGTTTTCCGTATATTGACTCCCGTTCCTATACACCCCATCCATATAATTGCTCGTGTGACATCTATGCACCGGCGTCACTCAATGCGATTAAATATGACCTCCACGTGACCTGCAAGGTCGGTCAAAGTATTGCGACTAATAGCGTTGCCATGGTTACGAATCTCTCAGGTACCCCGGACGGCCTTGTTGGTAGGGGGGAAAACTTGTTCCGTGTTTTCTAAAGTGTTTCGGTTTTTCTTTTGTTGGTGGAGAAATAAAATATTCTGGTAACGAGCATGGAGAGGATTTCATGGGCAGTGAGGCGGATACCATATCCTGGGTTTGAAAAGCCACCAGAATGCGTCTTTTCTTTATTATACCTGTCTATGGTGAGATTGTCCATAGAACGCACATTTACAAAGCGCTGCTCGAAAGAAATAAGCATGCCCGGTGCCCTGAATGTTCGTAAATAGCGAATAGGGGGTTATTTGATCCTTTCATTTTACGCTTCTTTCGTCAGAGCTGTAGAATGTTGCACGCGATTGCAAAGATTTCACTGCACTTTTAAAATCTTTTTAAAACATCCTTTTCTGATGAAAAGGTTTTATTTATTTTTTTTCTTGTGTGGAAGCCTGTAGGCTATTCAAGACATACATATACATATATCATTTACATTAATCTCTTTAAAAACAAACCAACGTATAAGCAAGTGTACATTTCTCCTGTTACAGGAGCATTTAGAAGTCGGTGTGGCCAACTAAGAAGACACTTTGCTTACAGATAACAAACTCCTCAACCTTATTATTGGTCACGATTCCAGCATGTACATTCTAACGTCATTTAACATATAAGATCATTGGTTTGAAAACCGTGTTAGAATCTATATATCGGAACGTCATTGGTTTTAAAGTCAAGGCGTTTGGTATCCATGGGTAATATGTCTTCGTTAATTAATACATTTCGTTAATTTTGCCATCTAAAATTCACGGTCACGTTAAACTTTCCTAATCTCGGAATTCCTAACTATTTAGCATTCTTTTGTAGCCCAATCTTTGCTTTTCACACCTGTGTGCTGAAATACATGTGACATCTTTCAACGGCCCAGCTAATTCCATGTCAGTGGCTGGGTTTACCGGACCAGTGGGACGTTCACTCTTGTGTCCAGTCGGCTGGAGTTAAATTGGTTCCAGTTGATGGATTCTCTTTGAGTACCTGTGAACCTTTTGTCACTCTCCGCAGGGAATCTGTTTCCGCATGGTCAAGCATGGTCAATCTTGTCCGAACACCTTCGCCCCGGGAAACCTAAAAGTCTCTTTGGGGTTTCAATTAATAGAGTCCATTGCATAATGTTATTAAACTTGTCACAAGTCTTATTTTACTTGGAATGAAATCTTGAAAAGAGTGGCACCACATACGGCGTTGCTCTGCGTATGTCCTTCCGATGACCACGCATGTAATAACCCATGCAAGCATGCTCTAGAGGGTGTAGGCCGTTATGGGCAGCTCACAGAGTCAGGAAACGGTCTTGATATTCTGTAGGATGTCAAGAGGAAAAAGTCTCGTCATTAAAAATATATTGGGTTCTGGTTGGTTTCTCGTAGAATGTCTGGTGAAAACTGTTCAACTGACTACGTGTAATATTGAGTTGTAGGTAATTTCTGAGTCAAAACTGTAGTCAGTTCATCACAAATCATTGTTTCTGGGTGGTTTGTAAGACGCCATGCAAGTAGAAACTGTGGTAAAGTGACTACGTGTATTTGAATCTTTGTAACGTCTGGAAAATCAAACGGAGAAGGTAGTGAAGTGACTACATATCTTTGGTTTTCGATTGGTTTCTGGGACGTGGAAAAACAAACCGTCTTCTGGATTAATAATCACATGTTGTGCGTCCAGCAGGATTCGTAATCATATGCTGTGCTTCAAGCAGGATTCGTAATCATATGCTGTGCTTCAAGCAGGATTGGTAGAATGATAATCACACGATGTTCTTCGATCAGGATTGGTAATCACATGTTGTGCTTGAAGCAGGATTGGTATTATTACATGTTGTGTCTGACGTCAGATTGGTAATCACATGTTGTGCTTAAAGTACGGTTGTTAATAACAGGTTGTGCCGTTTACTGCAAGATGGCGTCCCTTCTTTCGCTTCTTTTCGCCAAGTCGCTTGATTTGATTGCATCCCAACTCTTTCCGTGTGCCCAAATCTGTTCAGAGATAAACAGTCCCGCCCCAATTACGCCCCACCTTGGGGCATCGCAGTATGAGGAGGGGACATCGCCACCCCCACATGTTCAACTTGCTCCTATGATTTTCCTCTTCGCCGGTCAAGATTGCTACGAATCGAAATGGCATGATCCACAATTTTAATATATGGACTAATACCATGTGTATTATATGAAATCTTACATACACATTTATTTTTAAGATTCTAATTCGATGCTCCATATTAAACAACTCCTACCGTCATCGCTTATAATTTTCGAACCCAAGTATCTTGATCAACATCCCGCTGTTGATATTTGAAGTTTGTATCATATTACATCATATCCCCACGTGATTTTTGTATGTATTCTTCACGCACCGGTTGACCGACACATAAGGTTGCCTTTTTTCACGAACTTGTTAAAAGTATTGCCTGTGTGGCGTAAATCCACAATCCCAATCTATCAATCATAGAGTTGTAGCGTGTTGATATATGCATTGTGAAAAAGAAGAATATACATACATATGCTAAAATGAACGACATTTCCGATTCTACAAGATGAAAAAAAGTTGCATATCCTTTAAATTCATTTGTCATGGCTTAATTTGTACAGACGTGTATTGTGATTATAGTGAAAGCTCTAAAGGCCAAAATTACCGTCCGACTTGAATTTGCTACCTGCAGTATTTGCACATTATCTTATTCTGACCCGGTGTCTTACCCTCTTTCTCCTCTTGGTATGACTATACGTGCCCCAACCCAACCGCCCCTCCCCTTGCCTCCTCCCAGTGCTAGCCACTGCTCGGGAATTTCGGGACTCTCGACTTCAGCTTGAGCAAGGTTCATGCATGCACGTCTGCACGGGTTCCCATGAAACAACCCAAGGTCCCCCAACCAGTCCTTTGTTAGTCTAATGGCCACTGGCCTCGACTGACTGCAGCGCAAGAATCCGACGGCCCGGGATAAGCTGTGCAGGGCGTGTAAATCGAGACGGTTGCCGAGCTTTTAGAAATCGGCTCCAAATAGATTTTGTAAAGCCGGGCCGAACCATAGACATCAACCGTCTTTTGTGCGAGAGTAGGGAGAAAAAAAGCTCCCCCGCTCCCCACCCCAGCTCCATTTTTTTATGTCACACAGGTCTAGATGGGTCGGCTATATACACTAAAGGAAGAAGCAGATTTATTTGAAAACCAGTTCCACAGTTGTTGGAGTGTATAGCCAGCGGTTTTGAATACCTTGTGTACCTATAGCCCTAAAAACGACACGTCTGGGAAACTTTGCCCCCCCCCCTCCAACCTCACACACCAGCTCATTTAACCAGCACATACTTTTACCGTGGCCCATGCTTCTTTAAACGCATAGCAGGAACCGGTTATTCTTATGAAGTTTTGCATATCCATGTGCTTGCCTATTTTATCGTTAAACTAAGAATATACTTCCTATTTACCAGTATTTAAGATTAAGACAAAAAAAAAAAAAAAAAAAAAAAGCAACAAAATAACCAACAGGTTTAATTAATTATTAATTATCTATTAATAAATAATATTATGTTAGAACATCTAGGACTGGGATGTAGTGAAATGTAACATCTATAAGGCGACACTAAAATATATGGCTAAAGACGTGTAACTGAAGTTGAAAAAAAAAATCATTATTAATTCCAGTAAGATGGAATCAGTATAGCAACAAAACCGTTAAAAAAAACAGTCATTCGTGTAGATATTAGTTTCCTGATAAAAATGTTATTGTCTAAAATATTTAAAAGCAGAAAAAAATGTTTTGGCACAGTTTAGTATTTACGGAAGTCAGGAGAAGTATATTTATATATATATTCATTTTGATTTGACATGCCGGTAGTGATTTCAACGAGACCGGACCTATCGTGACATGCATTTAGGCAGGGGATGGGGGGGGGGAGAGCGTAAAGCATGTTCTATTCCGATCCGTGCTAGAATAAAGCCCATGTTAATTACCCCGCCCTTTTCACGCAGCGACACTTTCATCTTTTGTTCAAATTGTCTCCCTACGGAGAGCTACAAAATGCACGCGGTCACTTTATCTCGCCTTGCGCTCTTTATATGCAAAATCCCGCCAATTTACTGCGCTCAGGGCTCCCGCGTGCCGGTGCGCATGCGCCGTACCGTGACATTACTCTATTCAGAGGGGTGCATTCCTACTGAGGGGCTTTCAAAACGACTTGCCTTGTCGTTGGCCATAAATAGAGGCACGACGGAACGAGAAGCTGTCGCAGGGGTGCCGTCATACGGAAGGTGTGGCCGTGAAATCTATGTTAGCAAACAGACTACCTCCGAGAATTCCGATCATCCATCGATTCAACAACTTCGTAAGATTTTAGCCTCGCCGGTAGAGAATTTGCTCGTGTCACCGCAGTGCAAGGATGTATACGCTGTGTCTCTACTCTAGGCAAGTTTCACCTGTTCACCGGCGAGTTCAAAGCAGGTCCCGTTGAGCGTACCTGGCTGGCTTTCTTGTGCGAACCGGACCTGCGATCGTCTTCAACTTGCCGGGTCACTCGCACGGCATACAACATGGCGATATTTGATAAACTGTAAGTGTTAGCTTCACGAGACGTTTCACAGATAAGATCACAGGGGAGTTTGTGAATTTCGTAAGTTTTCTCTTTTTTGCGGAGTTGACACTCCGACCGAGACTGACTCCACGCAAAGGGAATTGCTGAACTTCTAGTGAAATCTGTCGATCTCTTGAGTGTGTGTGTTTAATTTACTCACGCTCACCGAATCGCTAGATGTCCATTCTTCGCGAACTGGATTTTGACCTTGCGCCGGGCTAATGTTTGAATTTATTTTTAAAGATTGAATTAAAAAAAAAAATTGTTTCTACAACATCGGTGCTGCAGAAATTAGAAAAAAATTACTTGTACATCCACTGCTTACCTGGTGACAAAGGTAACGTGGTCGTGTCCTGGTACATGCTTTTAATTTTTATTTGGATGTACCGGTATTGATAATATAATTTTTAATCCTTTCCAAATTTGCATTTTTTTTTTTTTTAACCTTCCTTTTTTTTTTAAGTTTCCCCGCCAACGCCTATCGTATGTTTTTATTTATTTATTTTTTTCATACCGTGTTTTTGTGAAAGGAATAGCCTGTCCGTTCAATTCGTATTGAAACTCAATCGAAATTGTACATTTTTTTTTTCTTTCCACCATTTATTTTATAATATATTTTCGATTTAAAGTTTTCTGAAAACCAGAATTGGTATATATATTATTGGATCTTGTAGTTATGTTAATGGTAAAGAGTTATGTCGGCATGTTTTTAGGGTCTTTTTTTTTACATAAGTGGTTCTTCACGTACGGATGACTGTGGTTCTTGTCCATGTTATAATCGGGATCATGACTAGATCCACACTCATCCACTGTGTAGAGCCTTGACGACTGAACCACCAACCACATTTTCACCGCATTTTTTTTCTTTCTTTCCAATGCAATAATTTTAAGTTCAACATGTTTGTAATACAGCTGAAATTTTAGTGAAATGTATAATAGTTACTTTCTTTCAGGTATGTATATATATATATATATATATTCCCATCCAGTGGTGTTGCTTGCTTATTTTACGGCAGGCTGAAACATTAACTGGCCGTTTTGCTGGTGGCTGAAACATTGCCAGGGTATTTAGGGACTAGCAACCGTTGTCCATGGTTTCCATTAATGAATAAAATTTTCAACTAGTATGCCTGGGATACTCGTTGTTTACTACACAGTATAGGCATTCGGTGCTACATGAAGGTGAAATTGGTCTAATTGGCCCACTTTCACAAGCCTTGCCATGAAAACCACGTTCTCATTACATATTGCAATGTGGTGTCCGCTGATTGCCCCTCTTGCGTTTCTTTTGGTATGTCCCTCACCCCGCCCTAGTAAGGTGGAAGAAGATCCCTTTTGAAACCGCCCAGAGAGAGAGAGAGAAATTAGTTTGGAAACTGAAATAGGAATTATGCAAAGCATTTCAGATGTGCAATTTATCATAATACCATGCAAAACTGGTGCCACGTTAAATCGCCATGTTAGTTACCTCGGTACTTGCAGAAATGTATCGGGTTATTAATGGTTTAACATGTATATCTTGGCATACTGTACAAAATTTTTAACTAATTAGCATGCTTTCAATCCCCCCCCCCCAAAGAAACAACCAAATTTGCTTATTACATGGTAAAAAAAACGCAATCTACCAAAGAATTTGTTAACAGCTACTGCTTGACCCTATGTGTAAGAAGCTGGTTTCCCACGCCTGCTCGTTATCAACGCCCACTTCTCATCAAAATTGGGCATGCACTTCCTTCTCTTGGGGGGGTGGGGGTGGTGACCCCCAATCTTGCACCGTACACGTGTTGGCACGCTGAAAAAAAAAAACTCAAAATGAATAGCTCTTTGAAGAACCGATGGTCAGATTTTTTTAAAACTGGCAATGTCACTGAGAATAATTCTTTCCCTCCATAATGCCGGTGTACTGCAAGGTTGTCTATTGAGCCCAGCTTTAAAATGCCGTTGTCAAGTAGTCCACGCTTGGTCGGGCACGAATAGACCGATACCAGCACTGGGAAGTGTATAGGCATTCAAGATCGAAGAATAGGCTGAAAGGGCTGTACGGCTGTGTTCGGATGACTGGTCATATGGACTACAATACTTAGTGATTATTACAGCGCAGAGGGACGACAGACAACATTGTATCCCAGCGACACCCTATCCGCTTGGATATACCTGTATTTATAGCCACCTATTGTGCAGAAGGTTCCAGGGTATAGGGGCTGGGCTAGGCTGCGATTCTTACGAAATCTGTTGCCTGAAGTGTGTAATATTATATATATATATATATATATATGAATTCCCGTGTGTATGAACGAAATAATTCCGGTATTTGATACAAACCAGTTATGCAAACCTCGTTGATTTAAAACGGATTTTGGTTATAAACTCTCCCACTAAACTCTGTCACCAAAGCGAGAGGAAAAAAAAGAGCCAAATCTATATCACGACATGGTGGAAAGTACATCCGATGTTCATCTGATTTCATACGCTGGCGTCCCTGTTAATACGTTGGCCAGGTTTTGCTTTGTTCATGTTTATACAAACGACAGCACATCCATTCAAATGCTACCAAATCTGGTGACCGCCGGAGATATATATATATGTGTATATATATATATATATTACACACAGCATGAAACGGGCAACCGATATTCCCAGTGGACAAGGCTAGCTTGTTTTTACTGTAATTACCGGAAAAATGTTATATACATTTAGGTCAAAGTGCAACTGTGTATATATGGAAGAAAGTTCAGAGAACTCTACAATTCCGGTGATGGCAGAATTTATAAGACATTCTGTTGGCTCTAGAAGGTACATGTAGAGACACTTTTAAATTCAGATGGACATATGATCACATTCCATCTGTAACATTAATATGAATAATAATTAAGGCCTGTTCTGAAGTCTCTTATGCAAAGATGACATCACACCCACACATGATCCAAGATAAATCACTTTCCTTCAGAACACTGAACTGTCTACTGCCCTAAATCTGTCTCCACAACTGACCTCGATAATCTATGCATACGACTAGCATTATGTGAGTACCGGGTATGCCGGACTGGAGATTCAAAAAAAAAAAAAAAAAAACCGAAAAGAAATACGTCCTGCCCAATACAGGACTGATTTATTTAGGTAACCTACATAGGAATCCGCCTCGATTAAGAGTTGAAGGGCTTTGGGACAGGAAGAAATCCGAGCAGGGTGGGTTTAGAGACACGAGGTATTAAGGCGTGTATAGGTGTGTGGACTCGCCCGGTGGCTCATGTGTAAAGGTACAGATTGGTCAGAAATTTAGAGTTCTTGCAGTAATGGTGATGCGGAGAGCTTTCAACGATAACGTGAAGCAAGACGAATAAGTCTTCTTCAGGGGGAAAAAGTGATAAAAACATAAGAACGATCTACACGTAGGTGAAAACTGATTTGGAGAATGTGTTAAGTCTGTTAAAATGATTTCGAAGTTTGACCGATGATGTCAGTTTTAAGAGCAGTTATGGCTTACAGAAGTATGGTTAAGTAAAAAGTCGATCCCGACCATCGCATGAAAGCTATTCTAGAACATCTTGAAACTGGCGTGGGCAGACGTGTAATACTGTACGAGTACAATACGTACACACGAAAAGACAGATGTATGCTGCGATTGATTGCTACACCAGTGACGTATATCCGAGAAAATAGTTCTTAGATCAGAGGCAGTTCGTTTTTGTTATTTATTTTAAATATTACACGCAGATTCAACTGTGGTATACATTGCGAATGAACAGCCCCGACATTAATAGGGGAGTTTCGAGTTCGAACTCTTTTGCTGCTAAAGGTAAAAAGGGTCCTGCTGCATCATGTGACTTGCCAAAAATGTTAGGCAACGTTAGTTGCCTTTACTTTACTGATCACCCATCTCACTGTGTTCAGGAGGTACAAGTGACGTTTCGTTTATTCAGTAACCTCTAAATGTTCACAAACCTTCAGCTTCCTGAATTTTCACGTGAGTTCGTCCAGTATAAATAACTTTTTTTCACACTTTTTGAGACACTTATGCTTTAGGAAATATAATCAGAATTATTTGCCTAACATTTTTATCAAGTCACGTGGTACAGTAGCACTTTTCTTACCTTAAGCGATAAGAGTTCGAGCTCGAAACTCCCATATTGGCTACTCGGACTGCCAAGGCGAAAGGAATTGTTAGAGGAGTTATCTTCCCTTGGTTGGAAACAAAAGGCATGTAGGCGATCTACCAGTAGGCCAACGTGTGAGGGTGAGGTGAGGCGACAGTGAACTGAATGGACGTGCAAAGGAGTTGACAAACTGCAGGGGGGGGGGGGGGGGGGACCCAACACCATGACCCGGCTCCGTGGGTTAAACTTAACTAAAAACCGGTTTTCTCCCAGGTCTTACGGGGGAGATTTGTTCTTATCTATAGAGATCTGTCTGATACGAAATTTGACTGTGAGGCAAATAGACGCCATTTTGAGGAATTTGTCCGAAGTAGTGACTGTTCTACAAAGAGGCGTTATAAATGTCTATCAGAGTCAGAGAGTGAGATACAAAATACTTTTGTCATATGTAAGCCCCCTTTTGCTTATGTCATTAAACATGGCGTCTCTTTAGATCACAGTCTATCTTTGAGCGCTGGTTTCGGTGGCTCATGTTCTGAGAACATAATGGCTGGAAAGAGTCGATGGCAAGTGCCTGGACATTAATTCATTCACACCGCCAACATATAGACATATACCTGCCACGTAGCTAGGATATCGAATATCTTGAATAATATGGACACTGACAATAAATTGAAAAGATGAGGAATGCACAAAGCCCACCCTTCAAACTTTCCAAAACTGCATGTAGCATATGTAGCTCAATATGTATTTTACACACGATGTGATTTTAACGAGCTTCTCTGCGTTGTCTGCTCCTTTATCAGTATTGAATGTGAGCATCTTACACCTACATCTACGTTTGACTGAAAATGCAGTTTTGAATAAAAGCAACTTGCCTCTGACATCACCTATCGTTCACAGAGACACACGTATCGATGTAAACATTCATAAAAGCTGATAAATATGTATTGTTCAAAATCGTCACCTACCTCATTTGCATATTAATGGTTGAGTGAAATCACGTGATCGCTATACACATGATAAATCCATGAAACGCACAGTAAGCAAAATATTTCCATGCAATCTAGCTAGACCGGCTTTAGGCATGTGTTACCCCCATTTCAGAAGAATGTACAAACAGATTTCGCCCAATCTTTACGATATATTTCCAAGGGACGTACAAGTTAGAAGGTTTTTCAGGTACCCAATGAACGGCGGAGGTTAACTTCAGGCACTCGCCCCCCTACTCCCCATACGTTGACATGATCGCCAGAGTGTACGTAGGAAGGTCTGCCAGCAACTTACGGATGGTCGTGGGTTTCCCCCGGGCTCTTTCCGGTTTCCTCCCACCACAATGCTGGCCGCCGTCGTGTGTGTGAAATATTCTTGAGTACGGCGTAAAACACCAGTCAAATAAATAAATGGTTGCCACAGTGTAAGAGAAAGTGTTGTGTTAGTTGCTATATCACTTGTTTGGAGAAAAAGACAGAAGATTCGAAAGAGGCTTTTCTCCTCGATCTGTGAAGTAAAAGCGACAATTGGTTATTGTACGACGCTTCAAAACGGAAACACTGCTGAAGAGATGATCACTCAGGTTTCTTTGTTTGACGCATCGCATCACGGCCAGTGTAGCCAAGAACTATAAGACGGAGAACGGAGAACGTCAGTCGAAACATGGTTTCATTATCACCAGCTATATCTGTAACGACGTAACCTGACTGTACTATAATTTGTCACAGCGATGAAGATCGAGGTGGGGTGGGAGCACGGAACGTTAAATTTGCGTACAGTATACATATATATGTGTATAACAGAAGGAAGAAATTTTATATAACCTCACAGATAAATTTTTGTCATAACTGACGACAAGTTATCATTGGCTTCCTCCAACTCGAAGGTGTAAAACTTTTATCTGCAGAGTCAAAAAATCCCAGCTTCTGCGAAGATTTAAGGACATACTTCCGGGCTTGGTAATGAAGTGTCAGACGCACTTTCTCAGCTATGATCCACATTCCGTTCAGTTCGTTCATACATTTTCGAAGATAATAATTCGTTCATACATTTCCCAAGATAATATTCATACTCACCAGCTCTAAGATGTAATTTATGAACAATTAACCTCTTTGTTATCGACCCTCAGGCCTACAAACTCGATCTGAAATCACACACCAAACGTCACGCATCTTCGAACATGTATACGTGCCATTCACATGCAGGTTGATATTTTTCACATCGTGCTCAAATATAGGCCTATATTACTTTTCCCGTTTTTGTAAACAAAATTTAATAAGCCGAATCTATAATACAAGGCGGCATCTAGTTTGGAAAGCATTAAGACATAAGAGAAATGTGTCCCTCTTACACACATCAACTTGTGCACGTACATGGACCGTGCTTGTTGCGAGCTTTGAATGGATCTTTAGTGGACACAGCTGCATGGCGTCATTTGTACGAGTAGAGTTTGTGCACCTAAGCATAGAATGGCCAAGGGCTATTTTCTGGACAGAGAAGATCGAGGTTCGACCCGAGTGAGTGCGTGGCATGTCACCGCGGTCAATAGTTCAGGCCGGCTGAACATCATTCTGCTCTCAGTGTCAGCTTGGTTCATATATGTGACCCTGCGAAAGGCACCTTGACGAAACGGGCCTGACTTAATATGCGGAGGCTCGGGATGGTCCTCTCCAACTACCGGCAAGATATGAACCGATAAACACATTGCATGAGGCTAACACAGCGACCTTGCCATTTCCCGATTGTGACATACATGTATAATGAATATGAAAAAAAAAAAAAAAAAAAAAACTGTATAAGTTACTTTTGAAAGTTTTTAAGACCAGAATACATCAAGTGCATTTTTTTTTGTAAAAAGGAGTTCGAGCTAAAACTCAAGATATATAATATATACGCTTTTGTCCATAGGAGATATGATTTTCCTGTCATGCGCGATGGGTGTCTATCTGGTCTGATGTAATCATAACCTCATCACCGGGTAAACATTCATCCGCGCATGTCCGGATACGACGTCACTCTGGTCTGGTCAGGTCCGCTCATCCCGACTCCTTGTGCCTGATATATCAAAGTAAACAAACCTTCAAGAAGCGAGACGAATTAATTGTTTAAGATAAAATCAGTTTTTCCTAACGTTATTCCTAGCTCGATCGGTTTTTTTTTTTTTTCTCTCTTTTTTTTGGTGGGTGGGGGGGGCTTTCCACAGTGTATAAATTGGCAGACTATTTGAAGGTCAACTGGTCAGTCTGCAGGTCTGGTTAGCTAAGGGTTTAAGCCAACATTATCACATTGTAAAAGTGATGAAATGATATAGAGAATTTATACCAGGTATAGGATTGTGGACAGTTCCGGTATGGTTTATATCAGTCCAAAAAAGCTGTCAAACGACCTTAAAACTGAATCATGCTTTATATAAAATCAAATCATCTTGAGAAAGGCATAAAACAGCAGTTAAAACGTGCCAGTTTGAGGTCATGTATTGAGAAGTTGCGTTGGCATATATGTAACGTGTAAAGTCTATACATTATACCCAGAGCGTCCCATCTACCATATACAGGTTTATGTAATGCATAACGTATAAACTCACAAATACACTCTATATCACCTGAAGTGTATCATGTAATGCATAACGTGTAAACTCACAAATACACTCTATATCACCTGAAGTGTGTCATGTAATGCATAACGTGTAAACTCACAAATACACTCTATATCACCTGAAGTGTGTCATGTAATGCATAACGTGTAAACTCACAAATACACTCTATATCACCTGAAGTATGTCATGTAATGCATAACGTGTAAACTCACAAATACACTCTATATCACCTGAAATGTATCATGTAATGCATAACGTATAAACTCACAAATACACTCTATATCACCTGAAGTGTATCATGTAAAAATGCACTTCAGAAGGATATAAATGGCTTAAAACGACACTTTTGATGGCAAAAATTGATTTTTTCTGATAAGAAATTAATGAGTCTCAATTGACCAAAAACTCTATAATTATTATATAGAAGAGGTGAATGAATCTATCAAAATCGAGGAAAATGTGCCACTTGAAAACTGCCAAACGAGTGAAATACATTGTGCATCAATCGACCATATGGTGCTGGGGGTATGCCAGGGTGTGAAGATACACGGCATAGGTGTTAGGCTGACAGTGTATTGCCGATATGGGTCGATGTGGGTTTTATATATGTTATAACCTAAAACTTCCTACAGTTCTTACGTTTAGGGCTATCGTAGTTATGGGCCTACCTCCGGAATTTTATGTCCATCGGGTGTTTGTAGACGGTTTATTTGTTTAGCCTAAATTCAATTGCGTGTAGGTGTGTCAGAGGCTCGAGAAGCTCAAATAAGAAAAACCCTATAACATGTTTGAAATTACATGAAAAGTATACTGTCATGTAGGAAATATTGTCTCCACCAGGCGTTTTAGCGCAACCCCACTCGTTCAGAGCCTCGCCTGTCCCACCGCCCTCCAGGTAAACTGAACAATTACCATAAGTATATGTACATTTGGTATTCATTGCATTTTGTAATTTAAACAAGTTCGTTCTTATCATGACAGCCGCGAATAGTCATTTTGTCGTCAAGACAAGAACAGATGGCCGAAATAAGTGTGTGTTTAATACACGTTGAACTGTTTAGCTGTGTTGAACTGATCCTGTGTAATATACAATGTATGTGATAGGCCAGTGCAAATCAAACGACGTCGTATGTGTAAGACCTTATCACAAGCGAATGTGTAATATAGACTGCACTGAAAACCGGACGCATACGACCCCGTGAATTTTGACCTGGTGAATACCTCAACTCCTCCACTCGTATCTTGAATATTCATCTTGACAACGATGGTATTTTTGACATACTGATTGTTACTGCCTTAGGTACTATACATATACTGGTAGTCTCGTGTATATACTAAAACCGGTTCATGTCTCCGATGTCGGCAAAATGCCGGATACTTTCTCCATTCCTTGTACATTTCACTGTATCGAAATACTCCATCTCCTTTTTGTATTGGCCTAATTGTGAAAATCACCAGCTCTATAGGTCCATTGTTCAGGCATCAAAAATTGTGGGTGGGGTTGGGGTGGGAGAGACAGGGGAACCTTAATTTCCACTATAGTCCACCATAGCAGTACCCGGCGTCAGGATGCGTGATGGAATAAATCTACTGTCAAGGTCTTGGTCAAATGTAATAGCATTGCGACGTCAGTAACCATAACAACGCCCTGTAAATCTTAGCTTTCCCGTAATGTGCAAATCAATGTGTATGGTGGATTAATTATCAGACTCAAACTTTGACCTTAGAAATGTCTTTTCTACTCGTTCATGTGGATTTCTCTTTTCTGTGTCATTGCAGATGTTGATGTGGTTATGGGAACACTGTTGCTGGACTCCGGGAAGGTTGTTGTCGACGTCTAACAAGATGGTGGGGTCTGACAAAATGGCGGCGGTCTGCGTAAATGAGATCCGGATGTGATGAAATGTCACAAACGAAAAACGAAAGGTGAGAATTTGCAAAGCTAAATCGGTGTGCATATACTTCAGTGCTTATTGGCTGAGTGAATAATTGTGGTGTCCAAACATAAACCGTTTCCCATTTGAGCAATTAAATCTTGATTTCAAATCCGACTGTCGTCAAGTTTTGTTCGTCAATCCCAGGGTTTTTTTAATGTCCCCCAAATATGAAATGTCGAATATTTGAGTGATGGATATTAAGTGTTTCTCTGTAACGTGGCGTAATGAAGTATGCATATATTTCTCGTGATTTTTTGTTTTCCTTTTTGTATCTGATATTTAGTCTAGATTATCTCTGCATTAAATGTGAAACATACTATTTTGTCTTTTAACAGGTCACTAACCTGTGGGGTATGTCCTTGGACTTTTCACGACAACACATCAAGCCAATGGCACCTCACGTGGTCACCATGGTTACGCCAAGAGCGCCGCCTTCTTATCTTCACGCTACTCTTTCTACCTTTCTCAGCCTTTATGCAGCGTTTTTCTTAAGCTTCCGTTCGTTTTGGGCCTAAATATGCTTTGTGTTCTGTATTTTCTATATAATTAGTATGCAACTTAGAGTGTATAACTCCGTCTTTCCACCCTTGTATTCATGGATAAACATCTATGTTCCTGTTTTGGCATTTCAGTGTTCTTTGTATCAGTGAAGCATGTAGGTCACACTATATTGCATTCGTAAAGTGTAAACGCACAAATTCATCTCCACCGTCTTCATCCTGTGTTGTTTTCGTTAGAGTTATCATTAATGAAGTTGCTGCCAGAGGTCAGAAATTGCCCTTGATGCAGGCGCTGCGCCTGAGGCAGCTGTACATCGATTGGTTTGAGTGATTTGTTTTATTTTACTCCCAGGCCATAGACAACTTTGATACTTTATTCAGGAATTCTTGTGATCTGATCCAAGCTAAGCCGAATTTATCATTTAAAAGCACATGTGCGTGCATTTAACTCATTGTAGTCATTTTTTCAGTCACGCGATTCAATTTTTTTAAATAATCGTTGATGAATATACGCTTAAGGAATAACAGACGTCACTGATATACATATACATTCAGTAAGCTAACAGTTACACATTCACTCGGACAAAGAGCCATTACGTCCACCAATTACTGCCCATGATTACAGCACATCACCGCATTTTGAACATTACGAATCCACAACTGTATCAAACCATCACAGAATCGTTCTGGCGAGCAAATCAATTCAGTGAACGAAATAATGTAATTACTCGAACCGTTAATATATGAGACCTCTATGTAAATGAATCACTGGAAGAAGTGAACAGTTTTGTCAGAACCATGACAGCCCCAGCAAGTGTTCATGAAGGCAATGGCACCGGAACAAATATATGAGTCATTTGATGCCATAAACACTTTTACAGAAATTTTAAGAATATTACAAAACGACTCAGCTGTCTGCGTTTTCATTAAACTTTTCTCAGTAAATCTGCGTTTTCATGACTCATCAAACTAATTATTTTGCACATATTAATACATTACTTAAGACATTTTTGTTTCGAATTCAGTGACGCAAATAATTTCTCAAAGCAATCAATGACGCATGTCAGTGATGCATTCATTGGTGTTCATTGGTTATCATCAATTTAAGTGCTTTCATCATCAATTTTAGTGCATTTGACATCATCCCGAGAAGTGCTACATATATATATATATATATTTTTTTTTTCTTGATGACAAAGTGCAAGCCTAAAATATTCTGCATATATTTAACCACGCGTACATTGTGCTTAAACTGTGATATGTGTGTATATATTTGTGCTCCGTAGCTTAGAGGTGATTTCAAGTGCTGTACTTATTTATGTTTTGCCTATGTATGTTGTCTTTTTCTTTGCACTTTCAAGCCATCTAGTTGAACTCCTCCATGTTTACACTTTGGTCAATAGTACTATTGATGAAACATTTAAGGTGGGATGTGAAGTAGTAAGAATTTCTGATTAGCTTTAAATAGCTTCCTGTAAAACCCGTGTTGTTTACCTGGCATAATATACGGAGCAACATTATTTCTTTCATTTGTTTGAAGTCCACGCCATATCTAGCGTGATTGGTCACGTGCCAGCAGTTTGGTTCATGTTGTTTATGGGAATCTCTTAACTTACACAGAGGGTCATACGCTTTCAACCCTTTGTTTTCAATATGTCTCATACGACACAATCCAAGACATCTTCCAAATCCAGACCATTGTGTTACTTGTCTTGTATATTTAGTCCTATAGTTTGCGAGTATGCCTACTCGAGCAATCTGATATTTTTGGTGCTCCACCTGTTGCCACCCCTGTATCATGTCATGGAATATACCTGATCAGGTACAAGGTCTATTACTTACCATGGCCATGGAGGTGTGGTTGTTTAAAAAAACAGGCTGCTTTGTAGAATGTTGTAGTGCTTTTCTTATGGTTTTGTTAATATTTATGCCTCGCAAAATCCCACACTGTCTCACGTCAGATGTGCTTACGCACAAGGCAAGATTGCACGAGATTTTTCGAGGCTTAAATATGCGTTTTATTGCGCATATGTAGCTCTGGTCATATATTTATTCCTATCTTGTTGAAAAGATAACTCAAGTTATGCACGGCTGGGATGTTAATAGGGATTGTACCGAGACGTGGAGAGTGTCCGAGAGAAATCCCGATTACACAGAGAATTCAAAGTGCCATGAACAACCGGATCGGTTGAAAGTCGGAAGGGATTGTAAAGAAAACTTCCAAAAAAACTGAAATCCGAGTTGTTTTGATATATGTATATGATGTAAATGTATAATGTCTTCTTAATGTCTATTCTTGAAAACTTTCTTAAAAAAAAAAGATATTAAAAAAAATCGATTTTAATTTATGTAGAAACAGATGGTTTGTTTTTCTTTCTTCCGTTTCTAGAAAAGAGAACACGAATAATTGGTTGAAACATTGTAACATTGATACAGTGTCTTGTTGAGTTCACAAGACGGTTTATACTGTTACCAACTTGCTACAACCTGAGAAACTGATTGATGCCATGGGGGATCCATAGCTGTTGGTAGCCTAATCGTACAGCTGTGCCTAAATATGTGTCAGCGCCTAATCCTTTGAAATTTTTCGCGTCATCATGAAAAATGTCATAATCGTATCACTCTGCTCATACAATTTGCGCCAAATCCATTGAAAATCTGCTCGAATCGTTGTAAAACGCCTAGTCGTAAACCCTAGGCCAAAATGTCGAGATATACTTTATCTCAGCTTATCTCTCCATATATAAAGTGCTCAGTAATATGAAACATGTCGCTTAATCTTGTAAAATCGCTTACTGGGGCTACCAAACATTGAATGTCTGCGCAGAATTAGTTCTATTAATTCACCTAGCTACCGGTAGGTGTTTTTAGTCAACTGATGAGACCTTGTCAGGGTAGCTAGTGATATTGTGTGCTAAATCCATATAATTTGAGGAAATCTGTGTAGCTAACCAGCAAGCTGTTTTTGGAATTATGCCAATAGGAAATGTATCGTGGTAAGGCACAAAATTTCTATGGATTAGACACTGACACATATGCTGGCCACGATGGTGTGATATCAAGGGTCGATCCCAGCTTACATAGCACAGAGCCACAGAAGAGCATAATGTGCCTCGGGGCATTTCGTATTTCTTAAGTTAGGCCTTGCAGCTAAGGGATATGCAAATTTCTGACATACACGTGCGTACAGAATACCGCAATTGCCCGAGGCAAGGGAGATCATTCCCAACGTCATCAAATCAAGGGAGGCTATCCAGTTGCAACTCACAGGCCGAAAAGCCGCGTGCGTCAACCTAAAATGGGATCAGCCTCGTTGGAATAGCGCCCGTGACATTTAACACGGCCATTTTGTATGCTTACACAGGTTACACGAACGCATTGATTTTCCTTACTATTTGTGTAGTAAATTTGTCAACTTCAATCCAACAAATATATGTCCCAAAACCTTCGCGGGGAGGTATGCCATACCACCACACCCAGCTTGGACTTTTCTCTACATCATATCAAAAAATCCACATAGCATGACCACAGTTTTTTGAGCTGTTGCTCTTGGAAGTGACGTAATACCATTTTTTCACCTTGGAGGATGGGGGGTGGGGAGGGTGTTGTCCCAACTGGAAGAAAGTTTTCTTGATCTATCCATAGCAGATAAAATTCAGTCTGATATATTTTAACTGGGTGTAAAATGACAGCATAGAAATTTATAGTGTATCAACAACCTGGACTCTCTGTGTGGCAGTGTTATGCAATCGGTGCTCCAGCACTCATCAGTTCGGAGCGAAATCTTGGACCCATATGATCGAATTGCGCATGTGTAAAGTAGCGTGCAACACGCGTCATAGCCGCCTCAAAACGAGGCGCCGCCATCTTGGCTGACACCCAGGGCGCATAGCAATACATGGTGTTATAGAGTTCAGTTTTCTAATATGAATGCCCTGCACATGTGCCGTTTTAAGGTGTTCATGTCTCTTCAATAGGGTGCCGAATAAACAGTACTACAGACATACATACATTTTCACTCTCGGAGCGCTTTAATAATACTTGTACAGAATGACTTCCTTGAACACCTCTTTTGACCTTGTGCGGTAGAGTGGAAGTGGAAATGGTCAGTTAGGACTACTCAGATGCTTTTAGATGGTCACATCAAACAGGCCTGTGTAAAAAAGCCTTTAAACGATGACAAAAACACATATGGAATCACACACGCACACGCAATAACCTAAACACACATTTACACGTGTTTTTTTCTTTTTGTCTACATTATTTGAAAGACCAGACTGAGAAATACATGTAAGTCGAAGTCACAATAAACAATGTGCAGAGGGACAGGCTTATATATATATATGTATGTACCATAAATTAATAGCTATGACTATGGATATTTGTAAACCTATGTATTCATAGTATTCATACCTATGTATTCGCCTGACACGAGAAATATAAATTAAAACACGCCCGTAATTTTGTTTCTTGCCTCCAAGCGGCAATGGCATTTTATTAAGTTACAATTTATCTTAATAACGGTAGGCCTATATAGGGATATGAAAAACGTTGTTTCATAAGTACACATCAGCGTTTTTTTTTTTTTAAATATTACGCTATAAGCATATGAGTTGGGTAAATTAAGAGCTTCGGGACTTCTATACATGCCAAATGTCAATATTCTGAGACACGACTGAACGTTTTCCAGTCTGCACGCTCACTTTATGAACTAACCTCTGTTCCTGCAATCTCCCTAATCTTTTTCTGTAAATATTTAGTTTTCCTGAATCTCTTCTCTCTTCTTATCGACTGGCATCGACTATATGAGATGGAGTTTTCACCGTACGGTATTACGGTGAAAACTCCATCTCATATAGTTTCATGTTTGAGTCCAGTGGCTTTGCGAGCCTGTCGGACCCTATAACCATGCTGTCAGCAATAGCTTATCGCCCAACATGGCGGACGCACAGCGTTGCTAGGCTCATCAGCGGTCACGTGACCTTTATTGCACGTTACCTATACAGCGTTAACGTGAAGGGTGACGTCATGTAGATCTATGCTTCGTACTTTTAAATATGAATCACACCATTCTGTGTTTCATTCCTCAGGTGAGAAAGAAAGGCACCTTACTCAGCGAATTTGAGGCCACCCGTATCCATTCTTCTTTCTTCTTTTTTGTTTGTCATGGAAGATTTTCCTTTATGACACTGTTCCTTCTTTTTTTCCGTTTAAATTTACGGTATATAGGTCAGACTAAAGCGTGTTGGATAGATTGAAGACCTTGACAGTTTTATAACCTTCAAAGCGTGCGGAAAATCTCATGAGCATGGGCACTAAAACATCACAGGCCTGCTTTAATAACACGTCGATTCTGCCTATGGACGCTTTGCGTGGCCATTGTTCAAATATGCATATCTCTCTCATTATTTGATGGTCGTGGGTTCCCCCCCCCCCCCGGCCTCCTCCGATTCTGCTCGGTTTCCTCCCACTACATTGCTGGCCACATTCGTATACATATAGAAGTGAAAATATTCTTGAGTATATCGGTGCGGCGTAAAGTTCCGATGAAATAAATGAATAAATAAATACATCGATTAATTTAGTAATTACAGTCAAGAGCAATAGGCCTGGAGCACTGTGGCGGAGTCAAGCTCTTCGCCCTGCCACTTCAGGTAGTATGCAGATAACACCTTGACAGGGAGCATGAAATTTATGTACTAGGTTCTCGTTTCACGCATCATCGAAAAGGCAATTTCGTGCTGATTCCCAATACAGTCTTCATTATTTTTGGCTCCCCCCCCCCCCACCCAATAAATAAAACGGAAAGAAAAAATATGAGACAGTTCCGTGGATTTACGGGCCATATTGAACAGAGTGAACTCACTTTAGCTGCTAATATTCTCTGCTGGCTGTATGTCTTCTTTCTACTTAAATATAGAGCCACATGTACATCTGTGCCTGTATTTAATGTGAAAATATAACTGTTAGAGCATGTTTAGCAGCATCAGTCTGTTGAATATGGCACAGAAAGCCATCCATAGCGCGTCAGTATTTATTTCCACTTTAATTACTCTATAAAAGCTCCCCCCTCCAAATAAAAAAATAAAAAAATAATAATGAATTTAAACCATATTTGGAATCAGGACGACATACCTTTTCAGACAATGTGTATTTTGTTTAAATGTGGTTTGTTCTTTCAAGTTTTGTCTTTTGACTTTTCTGTGAAACATTGCTCTCGAGTTGACAGAAATTCTGAATTTTAGTTTTAACAACAGCGAAACATAGTCAAGTGGATTTGTTTTGGCCGAAGCGAAGAATTTGCGCCCGTACGCACTGGAAAAAGCAAAAACTTTCAAATTGCATGTACGTGTAGGTAAAAAAAATACTCATATGCATGAATAACCACGTGTTTTGAGGGTATCCGACGCATCACCCAGTCATGCGCACTCAGGCACTACTCGTAACAGCTATGTGGCTTAAAAGCGGGTCGCCATTGCGGGGGGGGGGGGCTTTTTTACACCTTGCATTTCCTCTTTTTGAGCGAATATTTTTACGCACATCCTCTGTTTTTGTGTGTCATGTTGCTCGTCCACCCGTAGCTCCAATGGAGAATGAAAAAACGAATGAATGACTATGACTTCACACCCCATCGGAAATGCTGCATCCATATCGTGGCGAACTGAAATGGGGAACTTTGCTCGCCGAAATCAAGTCCGACCAGTTAAGCGGTGTGCTCACTTCTGCCATTCATCACTGTTTCTGTGTAGCTTTTGTTCGTAAGCAGAGGAGTACATTTTCCAAGCATTGTAGCGTTACAGCCTGATGTAAATGATGCCTTTTTACACAGCCTGGAACTCGCATGAGTACTGTGTATGCCGGAAATGCTCAGCGATCATACCATTTGTAGAACCAGGTCCTCGCGGCCGGCGTGTGCTGATGGAGCTTTCGATGCGGACAAGATTTGTGCCTTTCCTCATGGTTAGAAATATTTCACTTTTCACGCAAGAACTAAATTTCATGGGTGGAGGAAATCGAATCGAGTAAACCACCAGGTTATCTGACGTAAACTTTCCCCACAGGTGTATGATGGAAATTTCCACTCGCAGCGCGGGCTAAACATACACATTACATTAACGGAAAGTAATTAATCCCCAAGGAACTTCATGCAAGATCAATTGAACTACAATTCGAGCATTGTTCATTGCCACCAACACGCCAGTCAGTGGAGGCGAGGAAAACTTTGGTGGATTCAATGCTCAAAGGTGGGATTGAATCATGACATCCTGCGCCCAAATCCAATGAATTTGTAAGTTTTTCATCTCGTCTGTCAGTAATGCCCCTCCACAATATCCCAAGGCCACAAGGGTGATATAGTTCATGTAATGCGAAATCCCGCCTCTCAACGTGAATTTACTTCAAAATGTTAGACTGACATGTGAACACGAGTCTATGACAACCCGTAAATCTCGTTCTAATGCGTGATTTCGGCTTACATGAATTTCATGCCAACAAGAAACCTTGGGTAAACCCGAAGGAAACCACACTGACGCTTCCAGGAATACATTTCGTATTTTGCGGGTAGTGTGTTCAGGCTCCAACACGCTCTTTAATAATCTAACAGTACCTTCGTCGAGAGAGTTGCCTCCCTTGTACCACAAAACCGGAGATTGTGGACTGCAACCCTTCCAATCATCAAACTTGGGTGGATCTCGGGTACAGGGTTTCTCACACGACATGTTACAGTACCTACAGGTTACAGTGCCATAACATGTACCACTCGATGCTACCGCTTTTAACACAGTCATCCCAACTTTACTCCCTACAACAGTAATTTCTAAAATCAAGTGTGTACACAAACTAACAAAATGGAACATCCACAGCTTTTGTGTACTAGAGGTACACAAACTGTGGATTTACGAAAGAAACAGGTGTACTGTTCGACCTTGCGTACCCCATGACTTTAGTACACAACTATACTTCATTACACCTAAGTTGAGGATGTTCAGTTTTGTCTGTTACTATGTTTCTCGGAGTTCACAATTTTATATTTATGTTTACGAAACAGTGTGATACTCCAGTCCAAAGGTTCATAACTTGGCCCAAGTTCTAAAATTTCCAATGGAGTGAAAGTTAATGCTTGGGTATTTAACGTTGTACTCTTTCAGTCATATGACGACAAAATGGAGTATGAACAACCCTGTGATTCACTGCCGGCGCAAGTTGAGGTTCAATACCTAAGGCAAGAATAAAGTCAATTCAGTGCCTAGATCCTATTTAGGCTGTTCAACCCTGTCACACATATCTAGTGAACTTTTAAACCTTACTCGATCAGAGACTGCAGTTTCCTGGGAGGGCCCTTCAAACCTTGCCCATTTCCCATTATGCACTCCACAAAAGCGATCGAATTTTGTAAGCGAAAGAAAAATACTCAGAATTAACATTACAGCACGAATATATTGGCCAATAGAAAGTTTATGAAATGCATTTTGTTTCATGATTATCTCACTGTCCACTAACTATCAGATACTTATCAAGTCAATGTGTGTATTTTCGAGTAGAGTTATGGTGAATCACTATGGCGCAGAGTTAATGCACTGCATGCTTTGGGCTCCACACACGACACATTCCACATTAGCAGACGAGGGCAAGCCCAAACAATGAATTGAGGAAAGAAACTTTATTTTTTCTCTGTGTGAAAGTAATCAAAGGGCATAATAAGTTACTGCACTTCACTGGATGTCTAAAAACGATTTTTATCAGCAAGCTCTAGACCACTGCTGTAGCTGAGGAGCCATTGCAGCAGGCCTTACGAGGCAGGCATTTGAGCAGCGGAATCCTGATCAACACCGACGGCTCTCTGCTACAGATTTCATCCACCATCACTGCTTGGCAAATTGAGTGACAACAAGTACACATCTCTCAGGTTTCACCAAGCAGCAAACAGGCTTGCCATATTTGGAGTAAAATCATAATAGATGTAGTTTATAGTGGTTGTATACATGAAAAACGAAAAAACACACTGCCAAAAAGCACGGAACAACGGGTCTTGGTGCCACTGACGAAGATTATACAAAAAGCCACAATTGTTATTATTCTCATTAATATCTATCCATCATAAACTGTTGCCACGTCCACCATGCAGCAATAAGAGCTACTGCTACGCCATCTGACTAATGAAACATCTAAGATTTAGTTGTTTTTTTTTTTTAAGAACTACCTGGTACACAGTAAATGAACAAAGCCACAGCGGGGGAAATCCGGGCATATATTCAAACACGACAGGCAAACAGACAAACATACGGATGACCAATGGGAGTGATTTTCATACCATGTCTACAATTCATTTAGTATGGATATTACGACAAATAAAGAAATGTATAGCCCACAGACCCAACCTTCCACTAATTTACCAGGTTCTTTATTGTATGTAGTGTTTTCCTTTAATTTCCACAATATGCAATCAGAAGGGAGTAGATAAACAGGTCACTTGCTTTCTGCTCAGACAAGTACTTTTTTTCTTTTTCACAAGGCAAACAGATAACAGACGTGGTACTAAAATCCGATTGTTGACCGTCACTAGACTAAGCTACTACAAAACAGATGATGGCCTATAAATGTACATATATTTATATATTCAGAGCCCAAGCACATACCTTACTATTAAGATGCTGATACAAAAAGGAAACTTATAACATGTAACATAGAATAAGCACTGGACAATGTTAGGACATGTTCACAAAAAAGTTCTTTCTTCAGCCATTTGATATACGAGTCTACCACATGAGTGATAAATGAAAAAAAAAAAAAAAATAAAATAAAAAAAAAAAGCGCACTATGTCCATTCCTTATTGTCAGTTACATTATTTTTTTTGTTTGTTTTTTTTTTAAACAGCAATGAATCTAAAAACAGGTATCTGATGTTTGCCACGCCCATACGTCTCTGTCCCACCTGGGTTCCGTCTTGATGCGAGTCACAAATTCGTTCACATTTAAACATTCTGCTCTTCCAGCGTCTCCGAGCAGACTTCTAAAACTTTTTACAAAGCCATCAGCCCAGCAGGCGGAGAAAAATTCAAAAGTCAGCACGAAAGAGGTTAACATCTGTCCACCCAGAGTCCAGGAGGAAAGCAACTGATGAGAATGATGACGTACGTTGGACAAGTCGGAGGCTTCTCACCTTACACTTAAGTAGTTCCCCTCCCAGAGTTCAATTCTGTTACGGTGTGTGTGTTTTACCGAGATGTTGGTTAGTGTACGTAGTAAATATGATGACCAGATGACAAGCTGGCTGTTTTTGTTTTTATCTGGGTGTTGGTTACTGCTCAAACACGCTTTCTCTCCTCAGTTGTTGTCGGCTTGCTGTTCCGCTTCATCGTCACCCGGATTATCCGAGGTCCAGAGCTGAGAAAAGAAACACACAATACCTTGTCATATTTATTACTCTGACTGGTGTCTGAAAACAAGTTTAAGAATTTGTTGCTTGTTGGAAGGGGGCTATTTTCATGATTTATTATTTGACTGACTTTCCTTTTATTTCCACAATATGCTGTCACTTAATACCAACTTCAAGAATTTTTCACTTATACGATGGCAGTTTTATTAGTGGAGGAAACACAATCGCCCGGTGAACACCACCGACCTTGGCAAGCAACGGCGTTCATTGAGTGTTAACCTAAGTCACTCCCACATGAACGTCATCGACTGCTTATAACCACCAAGAGTGGAAAGCACTGAACGTGGGGTAATCCACAAATTCACAGTCCTAGGCCAAGTTTGAACCCACACCTGGCATATCCTGGCAACCGAAAGGCCCAGATAAAATTCACCAGTGCTAAAAATCTGATAAACATTTGATGCAAGAAGCTATGGAAAGCCTTCTGCAGTACCACCTTAGCTTTAACATGTGAAGGTACACGCATAAGATTTTCTGAGTGACGTCGTGATCGTACAAGCAGTTCACTGGGTCATTCAGCACTTTTACCTAACCTTCAAATAAGGAAAGAAGCCAGAAGAATAATTTTATTAGCAACTTGATTCAACTACTGGGGTCACTTACCGTGAGGTTGTCTCTAAGGAGCTGCATGATCAGCGTGCTATCTTTGTATGAATCATCACTTAATTGGTCTAGTTCTGCAATTGCGTCGTCAAATGCCTGTGAAGAACAGACAACAGCATTACACACTGAACATTGGTACACATTTCATCTACGATTAAGCACGACAAAGGCTTACTTTTTCATCTTTAATACGTTTTCACAGATATTACAATCTGTACTCCCTTCATTTCAAGATAAATCCTTGAAACTATTAATACATCAGTTAAGAACAATGCTAAACAGCTAAACCCGGGGTTTCTAAAAGAGCACAATTATTACTGGCACAAGAAACAATCAACTTGCCCCAGCTTACAGCCTTGAGACTACACAGATTTGTTCACACGGCATGGTTGCAGAGACTAGCATTTAATTAGGTAAACAACACTTTCCAACTGCAACAGTCAGAAAATCCATTAGCAGTTAGGGCCTAGTACCTTCTGACATTCTTCACATAGTTAACAGAATATAAATCCAGAATACAGAATTATTCATTCAAGATTTTGTTAATCAAACAGAATATTGTTGACTGTATGATGAGCATATGCATTCCATGTTTTCATGGTTAAGGTGGCAAGAAAACATTTTCATTCTGTAACAAAGTTTCTGACCATGACCATACATGATTTTTCACCATTTGCTTCTGTGCTTGGAAATGTTGAATTTCAATGGTATTTAAGACTCTGCCTCAAGATATCAAAGAGAAGCAACTCTTAAAATTACAGCAGATAAAGTGAAAGACAGCACATTTTTGAAGTTTGTAAAAAAAAGGTTGGACAGTATTATGTTTATTCCGGTGAAGTAGTTTTCCTAAGAGATACTAGGACAGTGGAAACTGACACTTAACCGTGCTTCGTCGACTAACATGAACCACAGCCATTATGTGTGAGCTGTGACCTATTTGTTCCACGTGCGGAACACTTGACACCTGAGACTGTAATAAGCCACTAAGGTTGTGGTTGAAACTTAAGTATACATGTATTTATTTATTTTATTGGTGTTTTATGCCGCCCTCAAGAATATTTTCACTTTTACGACGGCGGCTAGCATTATGGTTTGAGGAAACCAGGCAGAGCCTGGGGGAAACCCACAACCATCTGCAGGTTACTGGCAGACCTTCCCACGTATGACCGGAGAGGAAGCCAGCACGAGCTGGCCTTGAACTCACAGCGACCGCATTGATGGGAGGCTTTGGGCCACTGCGCTGCACTAGCGTGCTAACCGACTGAGCCATGGAAGCCCAAGTATATATGTAAATTTATACCATGAAATGATCAAGCAACTTATTCTTGCTATAACACAATGGTCTAGAAATACTTAGCCGTGTTGTTCACACATGTACTTGTTAGAATTAAAATATGTAACATTAAAACAGTGTCCTGTCCCAATGTTAATACATATTGAAGTGACAGTTAACTCGGAAGGTTTATTTCACAGCTTATAAACAGCTGATATCTCTGATAAGCTTAAAAGTATGGGCGCCTTCATGATTCCTGGTTGGCAGCAAAATACTCCAAACTTTAAAAGAGGATACTTCAGCAACGAATTCAAATAAATTCAAACAGGTTTATGCATTCAAACGAGAATTTTATAATCTTTTTAATGAACAGAGCCTCAGTCATGAACTGTCTTTTACTTTAAACATTTCTTACGCTGTTGCACAATTTCTTATCACCTTCTATTGTTAACCATTGTATGTAACAACATTTCTAAACATAGGATGTTGTGACGCTAGCAGTTGAGATGGCTGGTTGCAGGCAGTCTAAATGTGTGAAACCCCGATTTAAAGAATTACAAATTCAAGATAATACACACAGTCAAGATGTCTCATATTTTGCTTTGGTCACACCTAATATCTCTCATGTGCCTGCTGTTATCACTACTACAATTCAAGTACTCACTGACATTCTAAATGCATACAAATGGAATCCAGATAGCAGTATTATTTTATCTTGTCTCAACTTTGCGTGCAGTACACCTACACTGCTTTCCCCATTATTACTGTGTGGCCTACCGGTCTAGTCAGGAACATCCCCTTGGTGTCCTAAAGCTTGTCATACAGTCCTCTTGTCCTCAGCAGAAGAGTATCTAATCATCTATACACTCACTGTAACTCTAATCATCTATACACTCACTGTAACACATCTACAAATACCCTGAGAACTTCTACCTACCTGTTTTGCTAGATGACAAGCTTTGTCAGGTGAATTGAGAATTTCATAATAGAATACAGAGAAGTTAAGAGCCAGGCCCAGCCGTATCGGATGTGTGGGAGCCATTTCCACTTTGGCGATATTATAAGCATCCTCATATGCTTGTTGTGAACTTTCAACAACCTCTGCAAACAGAAAATGTGAATGTCACAAGAGCACACTGCCAAAACCCCACACTCATGGCCATTTCTTCCAAGAAGACTTCCAGGGATCACTGGAAGCATGCTGTTTGTGAGTCTGCAAAATAACGTTTTTTTCATCAACCTGAAAATTTACACATACATACATACATACATACATACACGCTGTTTGTACATGTGTAGCTTTTTGCTTTAGGATTCATTTTCATGTTACATAATGCATTTATTGTTCAGGGTCCAGAATCAAAAAGTTGTAAGCACACATGTATAACGCCTATGATGTAAAGTCTACAGTGCTGGTTGTCATGGTAATTAAGTGTATGTCACATCACAAATGTTTTATGAATCCATCCCTTGGGACACAAAATGACTGCCAACAGTTTACTCTGCATTCATGTATAACTACATTAGATCATCTCAATGTAACATTCTAACACTTTTTTGTATTGCTCTGTAGAAATCTATCAATAGCAAAGCAGTGACTGTATCAGTACTACATATGGCAGCATCCAAATGTCACATTGCACAGAGTGGAAAATCTTGTTGCACGTTAATGCAACTGCAGGAAACTTTGTAGCCGCTGCACAGCTTGAAACCAAAATTAAATGGAAAAACAAATGATGGTTTTTCATTGAATGAGTTACTTGGCAGACATTCTTATATACAATCTCATAGGACAATTTCAGGTCAAGAGAGCCTATTTGTGTCTTACATAAAATTACTGTGAACTTGATTGATTCGCTAAATTATTACCAGTAAGTGCGGCTAGTAAACGAAGTCAGGTGAGAAGCAACAGCTCTTAACCATTAATCTGCTAAACACAGAACAGTGAATGTCTCCACGATTCACCTGAAAGCAGCTATGTCCACTTGCTCCCTCAAGAATCTGTACCCATACTGTTGACACTCTACTGCCACACCTAGCTGGTACATTCCTTCTCTATCATTTCTTATTATCCTCAATGACAATGTTTTGATACCGCACAGTTTCACACCCTGCCCCTTGTACAAAGATTTGTGCTGCTTAAAAGTGAATCGTGAAATTCACTCACTGCATCTAATCTACTGCTGAGATTTGAGTGACAACTTGTAAATAACAAATGTAAATTACAATTACAAATTAAATGTAAATTACAATTACAAATTAAACGTAAATAACAGCAGCAGTAGCAAAACTGGAAGCACGCATCACAGTAAAGTACTTCTAGGTGGGATAAGTGCAAACACTGCCAAAAGGACGAACACCTCAGCAAATTACTCTACATGGTAAAGCCAAACAGTTGTATCAAGCACAAACCCGAAGGTACACGTAAAGTCATAAATTAAGCTTAGAAGACAAGGTGTCTCATTTTGTTTCTCCTTTCCAAAAAATTTGGTTTCATTCACTCAAGTATTCAACTGCAGAGGCATTTGTTCAGGTCCCAATGGGGGGACTCACAAATGCTATGTAGCCACCATGGTAGCCAGTGGCTTGGATGATGGATACTTCTACGCAACTGTTACATAGCTTTTGTGAAATGCCCCCCTGTCTGAACTAGAATTTTTTGTACCAGGTGCACTGGCTTGTCAATAGAATATGGACCAAAATTTATTGTAATAAATATGAAAAGGGAAGACATTTACCCTGTTTTTTTCCACCGCTTGTCACCTCTGCTAAATACCTGTAATAGTCACCCTTCATCTTCAAGTAGAACACCCTGCTTTCTACATTAGTAGCTTTTGGAATTAATAAGTCGGCGAGCAGTTTCTGTGGGGAAGAAAAACAAGACAATGCAGGCATTTTTACCATTTTTCTGGGCTCCGCTAGCCACCTCTGCTAAATACCTGTGATAGTCCCCTTTCATCTTCAGGTAGAAGACTTTACTTTCTATAGAGGAGGCTTTTGGAAGTAAGTACTGGTCTAAAAGACACTGAGAAAAAGGGCAACAGAATTAGAACACATACATGTACACACGTAACAAAAGAGTATTGTATGATCGGCTCAGTACAATTTATCACAGTATTATCAGACACATGGAGTTTTATGGTCAGAAAATTGAAACACAGACAAGAGCCAAAGGTACCAATGGAGAACATGGCATAATTCCAAGACCCTTCTGAGCCATTGCACTAATGTAGAAATGTATAACGAATGTTATTTGAGACATTTAAAATGAATACAAGTAATCTGAAAAGAATGTAACTGAACATATATCACATCATGATAATATGTAGAGTCAGGGGAGGTAAGTCTTTGGTCATGTAGGCAGAGGTCATGTAGGTACAAGACAGGGCACTGTTAATAGAGGAAGCAAGAGGGCAAGATTTTTGTATGGAGGATGGAATTACAGGCCACTTCAGTGACTGTTTGTATCACACTAAAAATTTGTGAAGATGATCTCATCATGGTTAGTATGAGGGCCACACCACACGACACAAGATCTCCAACAAATGCTCAAATTTACAAGACAAAAACTAACTACACTTCACTGCTTTTCACTACACATTGCATGAAGGCAACCCCTAACATTGTAGTGTAAATGCTCTCATTATATGAAAAACACATTAATCATTTCCCTGGAATGACCGCATTAATGCCAATAGTTCACGGGCTTAACTTCGAGCAAAGAATTTGTAAGAACGTGATACATGTAGCAAAGTTCAGAATGTAGCCTAGGGGCATAACCAGACTTGGATCTACAGAAACCATGTCCGTAGTGTAATGTATCCATTATAGGCTTTCACTCATCCGTACAATCACTAGTTTACACAACATATTAACACACCAACAGTATCATAGGTTAAATTCTTAGCTACATATTCATATCCCTATTGAAAAACCCAGAAACACCAATACTAGGACTAAGGGGGGGGGGGGGCAATCTACAGGATGGGAAGGTCAGATCATTGGGGTTGCACTGTCATAGTGTAATGAGTCAAACTGGTTCAACCTCCTGGTCTGTGTTCAGCAACAGGCCATATGTCTACACTCGGAGAGCCAACAAGGCAGCCACCCACCCCAAAATGTTGCCAAGTCTATCAGTATCTGCACTGGCCCCAGGCCGTATATCAAGTATACTACAGTACACTGGCAGCCCGTTCTGCAAGCAAGAAAGCAGGCAGGCAGGCCAGCCCTTTCTCCAGTAGGGCCAGTGTGAGCTACAGCTATAAATAGGCAAGCTATGAGTCACAAGGAGAGCAGTAACCCAACCCCATACCAGCCGGCTTTATTCACAACTTATTTCATACTATCAGTCTCGGCTAGGCTGTGCAGTGCATACAGGAAGAGTGTACACTACACCATGTGAGCTTGTCACGGGTTCATTTGTATGCATTCCATATCCCAGACATCTCACACAATACTGCTGTTCACACCCTACCTGCAGTTTTAAAACCCTCAAATTCTGCTGCCATTCTTCCAACAATTCCTAAAGTAGTTAACCAGATGCAGCTGACAATCAATACGATTGAACACTAACTGCAAATTCTAGACGTACTAGTACATGCGTTGGTACAGGAATTCGTAAGGATACCACATTCTTGATGGCATTAAGTGTTTTTATACTTGTACTATTGCCTTTATCAGAGAATGCACCTTAGACCTGGTGTCTAAACAAAGGTAAAATGCCTGAGAATTTTCCTACATTCTGAGTTTCCAGTCTTTGTGCAGGTCCTTTTCACATACTACTTGTACTTGCCCATATCACCTATATATGTTGTGATACAAGTAGATGACCAGTTATAACGACTTGGGTGTGCCAAAGGAAAGCCACATGTAAAAAATTATACTATCATCTTTATAGAGCAATAGTCCATACTTGGCACACAGAAATGAAACAATTCAACTATTACAATGCATGGTAACAACTTTAACAGGACCATAGGTGTTCAAGTTGTGCATCAAATTTAGAAACCTTGCCCAAGGTGGTATGCACATCCATGACACTGTACTGCACCAACACCTATAGCCACAGTCTTTAAACAAAATCAGAGCTGCAAATTTATTACAATGAGTCTTCAACTGTTCACACATGTTGACCTCATTACAACAATACTGTGACCCATTTTACAGGTACATCTGTACAGAGCCAGAGGTGGTCATAGTAACTGAACTATGTGTGTCTTGACCTTTCCGCTACACTATTAAGCCAGGTCCCTGTACCCATTGGGCTTGAATCAGAGACTGAGAAGTCTACATGAACTGGCTTTTATCTATGTACAGATAGAGCTTAAAAATCAGTATAGTCATAAATGCATATGGAAGTTCAACCTTCACTTATCAGGCGTTAAGACTGAAGCCCCTTGACAAAGCATGAATGAATCTGAACTCCTCACCAAAAAAACAAAACTAACAGGATGTAAGGATGACATGTATATTATAAGATCCGTAATGCCGTAAATGTAGGGCTCACATCACAGGAAGTCTGATGTCCTAAAATAACATAAACCAAATCGAAAATCTGATGCATTCTTCAATGTTTTGGACCACTGAACAACCATTGTGAACCAAATTTACAATTTCTTGAGCCTTAAGAAAGGCTAAATATACTATACTTAGGTCCCTTAAGGGAGGTTAATAATAGCCTATAAGGCATTTAGGGCTGCTTTCAGATACAAGACACTTGATTGAACCAGACTAAACAATGAGTTGTTTCTGCATTTCTGGATCAATATGACCACTCCAATGATGTGAATATACATTCAGCACAACATTTGCTCATCTATACTAATTACTCGCTTTCCTGTTAAGAAAAAATGAGTCAGAATATTCAAAGCTACTTAGAACTGCACACACTACACTTGTCATTAAAATGAACACTGAGTCATCTCTTTAATCTGGACCAGAAAGTACATAGCTCTGGATGTACTGCCATACCTACAATGATTCGCCTGAAAGACATGAACCCAGCTTAGGCTGTACACAACATGTAGAGCCTTCCCAAATAATTTCCAGTCAAAAGAAAAAATATATTTCATTTCAAGCAAAATTCTTTAAGATGCTGACAATGCCATATTAGGAAGCTATGATCCTGACCTACACATGCATACAAAAGTCCTGTATAAACGCATGAAGGTGTTGAACACAGTGCAATTCATTCTGAAATATTACACTGAATTGCGTCTTATACATGTGTACAGGTCTTTTCACATTTTGCAGGACACAACATGGGCTTTTGAACCATTGAAATCTAAACATGTTAAACACATCCACATAAGTTGTCCCCGATGACAAGAATCTTGGGCTTTAACTTCAAACAGAAAGGTTTTCTGAGGTATGTTTGAACATCAATTTATCCTCATGAATCAATAGCCTTTCTTTTTTTTTTTTTTTAAAGACAGCAAGTGTCGTTCTCTACATTAAATCTATACAAGAAATGACATTGTATGGCACAGTGAAGCATTTGGCAAGTGATGTCTGTAATTTCTGATAGATAAAAAACATAAAAGAAACCAAAACCCACAGACTTTGGATGGCACGTCAGTACGTGTCCAGAGCGTACCTTGTTACTTGATATTAAATTTGCAACTGATGGCAGGTATTATCAAGTAAACCCATTAACACCATCAAAGACACCTGACTTTTCGAAGTCCTCGGTAGTGTTTGCAACATGTACACAGCCTAGTATAACCCAGGTTAACCGTTTTTCCTGTCCACAGAGGCGTCCAGCATCAATTCAGGCCACTAGATCGTTATGCTCGAAGGAAAGATTCACGAGACATGCATTAGTCATCATCTGTGCCACTCTAGCTGAGAGCATGGGCCTGATCGGGACGGCAGGTGTGAGGAAATAAATTAGAGCTAACCTTCAGGATTAGACTCACTAATTAAGGATAGTGTGTAATTTAAGCTCTGCGTGCCATGTGCCTGAGTTTCACTGGCTTACATACAGTGTTCAAAAATGTATTGGCGACCAATTCACGAAGAAACCTGGAACAATGCATACTGCTGCAGGTGAACATGGAATGATCCACTCGCTCTAATATAGGAGGTCGATGTCTACAGGATAAGTGAATACCAAGACCTCTTCCCTCCTGTCACATGGAAAAGGGTTGGGAGTGGAATCAGGAGCTTCACCCTTTCAGTCTCTTCAATAGATTCACAGTGACACCAACGAAAGTAAATGACCACTTTTTGTTGTTGTAGCATTCTCTGCCAAGGGGAAATTTGGTTTCTTGTGCTATTTTGAGGTGCCATGTTACGACAACATAATCACACAGCTTTATGATGCAACAATGTGATACCTGGCAAGATTTGGCAAGATTAGCCTTTTCCAATATGCTAAATATAGCAGATCATCTCGCACTGCTAACAACTGAAGCCAGTGATACTCTAATTTCATTATCGGGCCTTCATTTTTTCAGCAAGAGTGATTATCACATCCCTAGCTGAAGACCAGAAGTGTGATCTGCACACCTATATTCACATTCCTCACACTCTTCATTATTTCATGCGTGTTATTAGCACACTTGGATTTTGTTTCAGGAGTGTGCTAGGTGTTGGAGAGTGATAACACGCTTCAAATACCAAGGCCTGCATTATGTATGTTTTCTGTGATACCTGGATATGCCAAGCGAAATGGATTTCCGTAATTTCACCAAGCAAGAAATGAACAGTTTAATTTTTTTCCAAGAAACACAGCTTGCGTGGTTAAAAAGACTGTATCACCTCACAAAAAAACTGAAGATTACCCCAATAAAATGTTCAGAATTAACTGAACTTTGTCAGCCTTTAAGTCACAAGGCAAACAGGTTAGTTTGGTGGAGGATGGGTCATTTCCCATTTATAGCCCAAGTCAACAGTGCAACCAGAGAAATGGGGTCAAATTCGCCTCATTCACAGGGGGTTCCTGGCAGAGGAACGCGTGACACAGACTGGGAGAGGATTCATTTCCTGGTTGACACAAGGTGCAGCTTTCTCCCAGATGTTAACAACCAGAGAGCACTGACAGGCTGAACTGAGCAGTCCTGTTGGAGGAGCAAAGCAATGTGTATCTACACAGATAAATTGCCCTAGAGAGATAAAGGAGAAAGCCCTCAACAGACACTTTACATTTATAAGTAAGTAAACATCTGCAAGCAGGACATTATAAGATAGCATTCAAAACTACTACACAAAACATTTAACTATCTGACTCGTGTTATATGCTGAATATTTCGCTTCTACGACAGCAGTCAACAGTGTGGTAGGATGAAATTTGGCGGTGAAACACATCCACAGGCTGCTGGCAGACCTTCCCATGTGCCACCTGACAGCGAGACTGAACTGGACTTACACTCAGACCATTTTGGGGATACTCCTCGGAGTTGATGTTGCACATAAAATTACATACGGCAAGGGTGAAGGCATTGGGTAGTAAGAAATTATTTTCTTATAGTGATGCAGATAATGCTGGACAGATTTTGTGTTTTTCATGGTACCAATGTCTAATTTAACTAAACAATTTCTGGATACTCAACAAGATCTTCAGCAATTTATCAGGCTAATGTAAAGTCGACTGGAGCCAGGTGTGGTCAGTTATAGTCCGACTGAAGCCTCAGAATTGACCACAACTAAGATCCAAAACTACATTTTAAAGTTAGTTTCCTTTCATATTGATCAATCTTCCCTGTTGAAATTTCCAGAATGTACCATGGTAAACGGGTCGTGAACTCTACTTCCTGGTCATCCGTAAAAATTTTCACAAAACTGAATGTATAAGTAGTAAATTAGATCAAGCCTGGTAGTGTTCAGCCCTCTTTGTCCTTTTCGTAAGCAAAAGAGGAGTATGTCTGAAATCATACAAGCCTTCAGGTACGAAGAACGTCATACATGGCCATGCTCTGACATGGGGGACATGCCTGTGATGACTGCATTCTGTGAAGTCATCCCACAAGAACGCCGTCCTGCTTCAGTGCATATCACCATTAATAACATCAACTGATACTGTCATTTGTCATGGTAGTATTTTTGATCTTGAGTGAAAAGGTCAAGTGAGGGCATGAATTATTTTTGAAATGATCTAGCAGAATAATCGCATGCATGAAAAATCACATTCTTCGAACTGAATGTGGTATTACAATCTGCTACATATCATGGCACTTGATACATCATTAGATATGGCAGTTAACAGGGACACTAAGTGGCAAACAAATTAGACTAATGACAGCGTCTTGTTGCACGTATGCGATCTCATGCTATGTGAACAGAATACTACAAAACATGGCCAAATCTCATGGAACTAAACAAACTCCATTATTCCTGACCAAAAAAATGCCTCACAAATAATAAAATGGGCAAATTTAAATTCGACGGTTACTTCAGTAAACACACTCAGTTCCCATTATCAAGGAGAAAACTTCGAACCACTGGTAGGGGGGGTTCAGGGTGAGATGAACTCTACACGCATACTATTTTTAACCCCGATGGAAAGGTTCACCAGATGGCTAATCTCTCATGGCCACACATTTGGCTGACCATACAGACCAGTTAACGTTCACTATCAGAGCACTTCATCATCGCTCATTTTTGACACTTCATCATGCCATAACACACAAGTTCAATAGGAACTTTTTACATATTCATTTCAAGCTGGACAAGGAACTTTCCATGCTCAAGTAAACCTTGCAGTGCCTTTTACCAGTTTCTCTTTTGCTTCTCACTACTTCCTCATGTATTTCCCGCTTGTGTGGGGTTACCATGTCAACATGTATCTGTGGTGTATTCTAATTCACAAATGACCTGCACTACAACTGATGTCCAGCATAATACATGTGCTTTTGTTACATGTCTTATTTCAGCCCATTCAAGATAAGAGCAGAAAATCAACTGGAACTATTAATCAGGAAAAAAACATGGTCCCTATCCTTAACCGCTATCCTATCTCTGCGCAATCTGATAGGAGCCTGCACACCAACTGCTTTTAATCCAGGAATGTGAAAATAATATCTGCTAACAAAGTCATGATATCTGGCATCTAGGCATCAATTTAAGGCTACGTACAGGGCATCCTTGATTGAGTAGTTAATGAACATCTAGATATTATTTACTGGAAACGCTGGTGTCAAATGTAGGAAAAGAGGACAACAGGATCATCCCAATGCGGCGATATTGAAGTAAACGACCAAAAACAGCCTCAAATGAATTTGAACTCACTGGCTACCCTATTAGCTAGTAATCAATTGTGCATGTGTATCCTTCATTCATGCAACTCATTTCTAGTAGTAACTGTATTATTGGCGAAGAGCGTCTCCATCTCGTCTTTGCCATCAAATCTGACTGCCACTGATTACTTTCAAAGGTCCACTTAATTTTCGCTACCTGTCAATACCAGGTAATGTGTCTAGGCTTGCTTCTGAGCAATTTACATGACCCATCACGACAGGAGCTGCCACCTGCCAATAGCCTCCTAGCACAGATGGGAGCAGTCCCAACTCAAATCTCAGGCTGCCTCAAAATTAATTCAGGATTTATTCCTCCCTCACCTCCCTCCTCCACCAAAATGAAAGTACTTGGATACATAGAAGCACTTACTACACTACAAGTACCTGATTCGCATCCTCATTCTGGTTTCTCATAGAACTCCTATTACCTTGAACAGCTTGCATATTTACTGCAGTTGAAATACAACCTTGAACTTACCAACTGCTATCAAATCTCTTCATAAAGCTTTCAACACAACATGAAGCAGAATAAGAGAGTTAGAGATTATCCATTCCTAATCCCACATAACAGTTAGATGAGAAACCATGCACTCCTCAAACCCGCATTCATATTTAACAGGTGGTGGTAACAACAGAAAATGAGTAACCCCAATTTTTGGCACAGTCCCCTAACCAAAAACAAACAAACAAACAGATTTTGAATCCAGTGTATTGGTAATCTGAATATCAGAGCTTGGCAGGGAAATTGACCACAATTTAAAAGTCTTTCTTTCATTATGAGGGGCCAGGGCAGTCAGACACCCACCTGCCATTTGGAGGCATCAAATCACCCTCTGTGACAGACAGTTTGCTGCAGGCCCTGCTGCTGCTGCCATAACAAGCATCTCAAACCCTACCATCGTCAGTTCGACATCTGTATTGATTTTCACATGGCTTGATGAACCCTGATGCAGGGGCTTTGCAGCATGTACATGCACAGCTATTGCCCTTTGTTACATACACAGCCAAAAGGGAACATCAAATATTGTACGAACACCAGTGCGATGATAAACGTAACAGTAAAACTGAGAACCACCAGGAAGTTGAACCATATCCACGTTGATATTTCCCACCAAAAAGTTGGTAATTTTTCCCGTCCACGATGTCCATGGCCAACTATTATGTTTGCCCAAAACGGGATACACAAATCATACATGTGTACCTGTTGATTTAACCATGATTGTACTGTACCATACAGTGCACTGTTTCTACTGTTCAGTTGTCTGCATTACAGCGACTGCTACACAGAATATAGTTCAATTCAAAACCTTGGCCAAGCAATATACAGATTCAAAAGAATACTCAGCATGTCAACATACATGGGTACGATGTATTTACTCCAACAGCAGGATTACAAGCTAAATAATTCAGCTCTGAAGATTTCAATGCAATGAACAACTATGAAGATTTCAATGCAGTGAACACTTCATTGCTTCAAAAAAAGGACGAGCTGAATAGCACCACCAGGTTTCACTGCAATCGAGTGAACATCATCCGGCACTCTGATCATTTATGGCTTTAGACAATCCACCCGCTTCAACTCACAGGGGTTGCACAAAAGTGACTCACTGATTAAAACAAAATGCAGATCTGTTCATGAATGAATTTGGAGAAATTATCTCCACTGTATCTACACACCTACGTGTCTGACAATTACCCGTACAAGTGTAATGAAGATATCATAACATACAATGGGAAATGCCTTGGCAAAAAACTGCACCCCTGTTCTCCTACCCATTCCGGACTGGGCATTCAAAATCACTCTCCATTTACAGGTCAGTAATTGCTCTCTGTTTGAAGCAATAAAGAACAGAAGTTACTGGTAATCATAATGCTTTAGACTGTGACTACACCATGGGAAATGCCTCAGAGACAGGATTATCACATCGTTCTGTTAGTTTCAGCTGTTTTAATCAATCCTTCAGTTTTAAATAGGAAACATCAGCACATTCTGTCTAATCATATAACACATTCTGGCTGAGAGACTGAGACAGAAAGTAAGCCTTTTTACGCATAAAACAGATGTCTTCTCACTTCTGCTTGCCGGAATGGCCTTTTTGTTTGATTCAGTTTTACATTTGACAGGAAACTGTACATTCAAATATTCATTACAGTGTCCAGTGTCGTAGTATTAGCTACTCACAACAGTAAACAAAGCCAAATAGTACATAGCATTGGGCAGTGATATTCTTACTAAATCTGTTATGAGTGCCAACTTCTAGAATAAATGAATTACCTCCCCTTGACTAAGCAAACCCTTGGCAAGTTATTAGAAAATGCTTAAATCACATTAAACCTGTGATTCACTTAACAAATTTCCACTTTTGGACACTTCCTCAGCACACAATTCCTTAAAAACAAACAGAATAGAGCAACAACAGCATGACCTGTAGCAACATGACAAATTAACATTTTATGACTTTCAAATATATTAGGACTACAAACAGAGGACAAAAGGAAACCATACATTTGATATTTAACTTAATCTGAACCTAGTCTCCCAAATGTTGCAATATGTATTCTGGTGCAACACTAGGCTGAGGAGAAGATCCAGAGTTTC
The DNA here is from genome assembly GCA_016165875.1 of Acanthopleura granulata. NCBI lineage: Eukaryota > Metazoa > Mollusca > Polyplacophora > Chitonida > Chitonidae > Acanthopleura > Acanthopleura granulata. Next base: position 13,336,631 of record JABBOT010000013.1, read on the forward strand.
CATAGATCAAATAATTCCATTTGAAAGTCGAATTCTTTCAGCCACATCGCTTTCACTTTCCCCAAAATACATGAAACGTCAAGTACAAGCTGTCTGATTCAGAATAAATTGGGGAATTACACATGCACATTATTTGCATTTACACCTCATAATCACTTATCTGAATGTAACACTCGCGAAAGAGGAGTGAAAGGTAGATATATTACAGGGAAATTGAGCAAAAAAGCAAACAGGGCTGTCATACGGGACCATCGTAACAAACTAAATAGGCGTGGTTTATAACCAGATCATATCCCCCCTACAAGCCCCCAAATGGCCATGCTTTGACATTTATGCAACTGGTTTGTCAACATAGAGTACATTGCCACTAGAAAATGACCAGAAAGGATAGGGTGTAAGGTAAGATATTATGATAATGACCTTGGCTGCGGTATCACTTCCTATTAGCCTCAGCCTACGCTGACCTGTGGACTACTTGCACTCAACGTCCTACAGGCTTACACACGTTCTGTAAGCAGTAACGTGATAGATCCTGCGATAGGACAAAATAAAGCCCATTAACACCTTTATTACAGACTCTGATTGACACTGATACACTGTAGAAGTGCTCCTTTCGATCATTAACCATTAGCTAAAATATGGAAAAGGAATGTAGACACACACGCACAAAAAAAAAAGAGAAGTCATGCCGGTTTTGGGGAGGGGTTACACCTGCCATTCTCTTACCAGTACAGCTTGGCAGATGTCTTTCAGTTCCCCTTCGACCTTCTGCCGGTATTCACTTGCCATCTTCTGTTTCTTTTCGCTTGAATCTGCCGTCTTGGACTCGATACTGGAGATGACTCTCCACGATGAACGGCGAGCCCCTACCACATTTTTGTACGCTACTGACAGCAGATTCCGCTCCTCGTTGTTCAGCTCAATCTCTAACTCCGTCAGCTCTTTCATCGCTGTCGACATGTCATCATACCGTTCGGCTTGTTCGGCCAGCTTAGCTTTTTGAACCAATTCAGCCTTCTTTTCCTCCAAGGCCTTAGATTCCTTGGCCGAAGCATCCATTTTGGACCTAAAAACGCAAAATTAAACTGGTATATCGAGCCGCACGGGAGCACTGAACACTTCCACAAAATGGCGGAAGCTAGGGTACAGTCACCAGGTTAGTGACATCATTTATTACTGCGCCCATACAAGCTCCGACAAACACCGTGATTACATAAACCGATCAGTAAATTCAGTCATAGAAAGAAAACCAATAAAACCCGTCCATAATTACCTTATTTACTGTGGCTATGTACAGGGGAGAAACAAATAAAATTCTATCGGTACTAGTTGTTCGCTGCCTGTGTGCTCCAGCCCGGTAAATTCAGACCTATGGCTATGCCAGAAACCTTCTGCGGGGATGCCCTTTCGATTTACACGGGAGACATTTACGTCGCACCGTTGCCATGGTGGCACTAGGCGGCATGCTCATGGTCGGAGAGACGTTTTTCCTGTTATTAGACTTGCAAACCTTGCGGCGCTTATCGCACCAGTCGAAACAAACTGAATTAAGATTCTACACTGTATTGCGAAAAGCATGTGTGCGGCCGATCTGCGGGGTCTAATTAAGATTTATCAGCGCTAGTAGAAAATAAAGTCTGCATGAAGTCTGGAAAATCATAAAAGCGACCGAGTGGGCGTGCCTGCCCATAGCTCTTCTCATTTTACACGGCGTACTTCCTGGTTTCACAACACCGTCATAGCAACAAAATTTATCAGATTCGAAAACCCAATATAACAATCAGAAAGTACATGAATGTGAAAGAATCAACTACGTTCTTTCCTTAATTTATGTCTGAGTAGCACTTATATATGTTCAAGGGTTTCCACAAACAGAATCGGGGCTGGAAAGGGGAAAGCATATCAATACAAATGAGAAATTAGAAGTCACGACCTATATTGGTGGGCGCCTAAATTATTAGCCTACTACTGTTACACTCTCTCTGTGTAAATGATTTTGTTCTGTGTTGAAGGATGTTGGCCAAGGTAATTTATTTATTTTAAAATTAGTATACATGTATTTATATATTTTTAGCACAGTATTTATTTGGCATCCTAGATGCCCACCAGGCCTTCATTTTACTTAGTTATTGGTAGGATCTTATATTTGTTAATTTATTTATTTCTTTAACTGATTGGTGTTTTACGCCGTACTCAAGAAAATTTCACTGATATGACGGCGGCCAGCATTATGTTGGGAGGAAACCGGGCACAGCACGAAGGACGCCCAGACCACCCGCAGGTTGCTGGCAGACATTTCCCACAGGCGGCCGGAGACGAAACCAGCGTGAGCTGGACTTGAACTCACAGCGACCGCATTTGGTGGGAGGCTTCTGGGTCATTGCGCTGCGCTCGCGCGCTAACCGACTGAGCCTTATATTTGTTAACAACCCGTCCCTTGTGTGTGCCCTCTAAAAATCTTTCGTTAACTCATTTATTTGAAGATATTGCATTTTCGCCAAACGGATTAATTCGTTACCAAGAAAAGATCAGTCCGTTGAATCAACGAAAATGCTAGCCATCGTCCCACAAACAATGCATTTAATGGAAGATATTTTTGCGAGTGCATATTTTCCGTCGGTGTCGGAAGTGACGTCATCGAGGGTTTAACCCTGGGAATGCCGGGCCAGGCTCTGGTTTCATGAAGAGCACTTAACTCCCAACCTGGAGGCGGACGCTCTAAGCACTCCAGGCCACAGAGGCGGTCTGTGTTCCAAAGACGAGTATTTCTTCAACATAGTAAAATGTATATAGATGATTTGTAGCCCATTAGGAAGTTCATTTGTTTATCTGTCTTCAAAGTAATTAAATCATATCAGAAATCCACGAAGGCACGATGGTAGTGCATTTCTTTTTCTGTCTTCAGAGTCATTAAATCATATACAAAGTCCACTAAACAGGTGGGAACACCGTTAATTGCTTAGTGTGCATGACTCCAAAGCCATTACCTTAAGCTTCTGATGCAACATTCATATAACATGTACATGTTATATATCACGGTCAGGCCATGAAGGGGCGTTCCAAAGTAGTAATGGCTGGACCGGTTTAAAGCCTAAAACACCAGTTTCCAAAAGAATACTTAAGAAATAATATGTAAATAGTATACATAAACCTGTATAGGTGCAGAAATGTTTTCAGTAAGCTGTCGTGACCTGGGTTGGGAGAGGGCATGGCGGGTCGACTATATCGTAGCCAACTTTAGACGAGGGTCCAGGAGACCCCTATTGACCATAGGTCTGTCGCTAAAACATGCTGAAATTTCATAACTGTGAGACTTGCTGTTTTCTCTAAAAACGCGGGACAAATTTGTGGAGAATAATAATAATAATAATAATAATCCTAACGAAAACAATAGGGATTCAAGCCTGAATGGATTTACCCGTAATAAAAGTGAGAATCTATGTTAAGTTCTCTGGATTTAAAGGCCATCCTCTTTTCGTATATATGTCTTATCCCAGAAAGCCACTAGGCCTAGTTTGTGGTATCATATGAAAGATATAATTAGCTTCTGAGCCAGAGACATATTCGGTCGCGCTGGGGCAAATTTCATCCCTTGTTGGTCACTATATACATATATATATATGTATAGGCCTGGCATCTGTTTCAAATTTCAAAAGTCCGTGAATGATTTCCAGGTGGAAAGTCATGACGAATACCCACGAAGAGGAAAATGAAGTTTGTGTATCTTTTTGTGTGAATAAAGTCATTAAGTCATGTCATATGCCACGAGAATCAAGGCATCAATTAAGTCCGACACTCGTATGCATACCACGTGTACACCATGACGGAGCGGTAATTCAAACTCGATAATCCAGTTGACACACTGTTATAAAAGTTTAGTCAAATTAAAGAAAGGTATGGCAATAAGCTGCCAGATGTTTACACTGTAAAATAATCAACGGTCCGATAATGGCCGTAGTATCATCGTGTGATATAATATGTGGTATAATATGTTTCTTCTTCGAAGCGATTGTACTGGTAAAACCTCTCGTAGAAATACTGGAGTTAATGCGGTTGACACAGGAACTTTTCTATAGAGTAATCAAGCCCAGTGTGTCCGTTTAATACGCAAGTTATAAGTCCTTGAGCGTTCAGTCATAGAAACATTCGTATTGTAGGAGCACTGGTGGAAACCGAGATTGCCTCTCTCAGTACAGGTAACATGAGATTAAGATAGACCCCATGCAGCCAGAGGTAACAGTTAACATAACAAAAATCCGCAGCACCCAGGCCGACAGGTCATCGTGTAAACAAAACAAAGAGTATAATCCAAAGAATTTGTCTATTTATTTATTTGATTGGTGTTTTACGTCGTACTCAAGAGTATTTCACTTATTCGAAGGCGGCCAGCATAATGGTGAGAGGAAACCGTGCAAAGCCCGGAGGAAACCCACGACCATCTGCAGGCTGCTTACAAACCTTCCCACGTATCCGACCAGAGAGGAAGCTAACTTGAGTTGGGCTGGAACTCATTGTTGGTGTAATCCACAGTGGGGGTCTTAATTAAAATATTGGTTGGTTTTCCCGTGGAGATTTTAAATATCTCTTTCGAGAAAACAGCCAGAGATTTCTCAATCGTAAAATATACCTTGAATGACAGAATGAACCAGGTGGCTATGTGTGGTTGATTGTTCTCGTGCGGATTTTAAATCTCTCTTTCAAGAATTCATCCAGAAACTTCTCAACAGTGAAATATACCTTCAATGACAGAATGAACCAGGCGGATATATGTGTGGTTGGCTGTCCTCAAGCAGATTTTAAATATCTCTTTCAAGAATTCAGCCCGAGATTTCCCAGTGGTAAAATATATATATATATCGTCGAAGTGACAGAATGGACCAAGCGGTTACGTGTTTACCATTCAACGACAGATGGTTATGGCGTTCTCTGTATACATGCTTGGTAACGTAAGACCGATAATCATATTAGTTTAATTAGTATTGCATAACACCCCATGCAGCTGCAGTTCGCCATTTCAGGTTGTGCAGATGGTCTGTATACAAATAGTACAGCTGCATGAATCAACGATGCAATCTATTTCAAGCGGATGAATGTCAATGTATACGGCGGGCCTGTGTATATATATATAATATAAAGTCTGCATGCGGTGAGCAATAACGGGATTTGTTTACAATATCGCAGTGTTTATAGAATTTGCTAATGTATACTATACACAACGGATTTATGGATGTATGATTACTAATTCATATACAATGATGTCTATATTATGACAACGACATCGGTTGGTGCATGTCGATATCGCCCAAGCTATTGCTGTACTTTTTGTTTTTAATTATGTCTAAGCCTATGTCTTATACCTAGACTAATGTTACATCGCAGTCTGTCCATAATTATCTACATTAATTGTTTATACATGTATTATAAATTGTGTGCGAAGATATCAAGGTAAATTAATTTAAATGCATATAAGTATGTCACATATATATGCACAAGTTTTTATTCAGGCCTGTTTATTTTATTGTCAATAAAGAATTTTGGGGGTAGCGAGCTAGTGCAGCGCAATGAGCCAGGTGCCTCTCACCAATGCGGTCGCTGTGAATTCAAGCTCAGCTCACGCTGGCTTCCTCTCCAGTCGTAGGTGGGAAGGTCCGCCAGCAACCGTAGTGGGTTGGATGGTCGTGGCTTTGCACGGTGTCCTCTCATCATTATTCTGGTCGCCGTGGTATAAGTGAAATATTCTTGAGTACAGTGCAAAAACACCAGTCAAATAAACAAAATAAGTCAAGAATTTTATACAGTCAAGAATATATACAGTGTAAGTCCTAGAGTTCAAGGCCTTACATATTATAGCCGTATTCGTCAAATCATCGGTTTACTTATCTTGGTAGGCCAAAGAAGAAAAAAGAAGAAAATTGCTGTCTGATGTATTGAAAGAAAGTCTCTAAATACAACAAATAGCATCTCTGTGTTTTCTGTTCAGTTACATAAGCTTATATTTGGTAAAAGTTCAAGAATGAAATGAGACAGTTTTGATATCTTTCTCCAAGGAGCCTCGGGGAAGTGAAACAAAGAATCGAACATTTTCCACAACCAATGAAGAATGAACTACACTTCTGTGCTTCCGGAAGGAAATTCTTCCCTCCCTGTACAGCAAATTGTACTTTGATTCTACCACTGGGTTCGAAGCACTGTAGCTAATACACATATATACCATTTGTCAGATCCTACTACAGTGTTGGTAAATATTTCCCCTTCTTATTCTTCGCCTGCGCGAGACATCTTACACGGCAGAAAAAAAGGTCACTGATTGATCACATAGGATTGTGAGCAATGTGGTTAAAGTCTTGATGGTTTCTACAAATCAAGTAATTAGCAAAAAAACAAGAGGTAGAAAAATCAAAATAAATTACTTAACCATTCGGCCATTACATGTGGACATATATTCAAAAGCAAGTCCATGTGTTAGATTCTGAAGAAAGTCCCTGCAGAAAAATAAAGAAACAAATACCATATATGTTACCTGTATTTTACCTACCTTGTCGTTTCTTTTGGGATTCCTTTCAGTATTTAATGATACCTCTGAAAAGAAGCCCGTCTTTAAGTACAGGAAATAAAAGATATAGTTTGGAATTTGGTTTTCAATATCAAAAAAGTATGCGAGATGAGTTTATTTGGTTAGCGCGCTAGGGCAGCGTCGGCCTTATGCATCCAAAAGCCTCTTACCAATGCGGTCGCTCTGAGTTCAAGTCCAGCTCACGCGAGCTTCCACTCCGGTCGTACGTGGGAAGGTCTGCCAGCAACCTCCGGATGGTCGCCGGTTTCCACTGGGCTCCTCCCACCATTATGCTGGCCGCCTTCGTATAAGTGAAATATTCTTGAATACGGCGTAAAGCACCAATCAAATAAATAAATAAATAAATAAATATGAAAAGTTTATATCACTGATAAACATGGCTGTGTCTGCATAATTCAGACAAGCAGTTAAAGGCCATTGAAAAATTATTATATGCATATCTCTGGACTACTTATTAAAGTATAAGGCTGAAAGTGATCTGTCGATTATTTTCCACGAAAGAAGGCAATATTGTTCATCGAATTTGTATTTTCAGTTTTTATTACCTACAGTACGTGGCATTTAAAGACAATAAACTTCATCTAAATTAATATGGTCATTTAGGCCCTCACTTGTATGCGGTCAATTTATAATATTTGATAATTTGGGTCTGTCATTGTGTAGAGTGACATCGACGGTTAGGATTACCTTGCTATAATATCTTAATATGGCAATATTCATGCCATTAAGAACTAGCCACATGGTATTGTTATTTCAGAAATATTTGTTAATATTTGTGAAGGACGTATTGTTGTTGTTGTTGTTTTTTTTATTTTTTTTTAATTTACAAAATAACAACATACTTCGCAACTCTTAATAGATTACCACTGACTATTGTCCTGAGGCTGAACGTGTATAAGGTGTGGTGTGTGTGAACAACTTTTGTATTTATTTTTTGTTATATGTTTCATTGACTTACTAACAAGGTGCCCATTTCAGCCTAAATTGCAATAAAAATTAAACGTTACACAGTATGCATCAAATCGATAAAAAACATGTACCGGTACCGCGCGGTATACCTATATATGGTAGTACAATTTCAACAAAGTTTGAGAACCTAGTTTTAAGGTGAAATGGGCCCAAGGATACCGGTACAGTATTATCAGTACTCTGAGAACGAGTGTTGTCACAATTCGGGCACCTTGTCAGGGATAAAAAGAGAAGAGACAATGTAATTGCACACATGCATCTAGGACATCGAATGTCTCAAAAATATAAATATAGTTTGGTTACATCTGAGAAATGTTTCCTACTTGCTTGCTCGATTTCTGCTGGCTTCACGCACCATTCGTGCGTTTGACTACAGGCAGTTATAGGAGAGGAAATACCAGTATGATAAAGTGATAACTCTACGAGAAATTTTAACCACTATTTTATATTTCCGACCTCGCGTGATGTAGGTAAAGATATACAGGCCTATTGTAAGTTTACTGACATGCAGTGTGCGGGAAAAGGTAAGCGACTGAGAATAAGCTGTTATATCAACGAGGACTGAGAGCTAGATCGGCCCCCAGGGACAGCCTGCACACAGTTTGCTTTCACCTTCTTTGAAGACCGCGAACATGTCAAGATAAGCTGGGTCTGAAATACATTTGTTTTTTGACTAATCGGATGCAGGATAACATCATGGTGAATGTGCAACTTTACTACAGAGTTTATTCCTTAATTATATGGGGAAACGAATTGCACACAAGTTAGTTGCACACAAGAATTGCAGAAATATACATACGTACAGAGGATTTGCATAAAAGAATTTTACACATGTACAGCAAACGTTTTTCGAAGGAGTATGGTGAAGTTTCTTCATACGATTAACGGCTAAGAATAACGACATACTTTTTCTGAGCGGTGGTCCTGTATGAAAGAAGGCCTCTGTGAGAGATCACAGATACTAACCTCACAGTTGGCGGCGTGCACGTGTTGACATCTTAAAATGCCGAAGTCTAAACGTGACAAGAAAGGTAAACCATACGTGTCTAGTTTAATCTGTAAGGTTTAACACCCTAATATTCAGACTGGTGAACTTGTCAGTTTTCTTTTTCCATTAATTGTTCTTACCTGGTGTAATTTGTGCCTCTTTAAAATACGTGTTTTAGGCCTGTGTCGTGGCTCAGAAATTTGTGAATGCCTTGTTGTTGTTGGTTATGTGACGTTATACAAAGCTGTAGTGATTTTCGCTGAACACATGGTCACAGATTTGTTTTAGTGTAATAAATTATGCGTTGTACATTAACGTCCTATTTATTAGCGTATCATAAATATTCTACAGGCTTTCCATCCCATCACCTCACCCTAACTCATGTTTATGCCTCCGAAATTCGGACGACAAATTAAAGATCTGTTTTTCTTTCCATTTACACCTATGGCTATTTTAATATTCTTATCGATAATACCTTATGTTACTTTACAGTTTCATTGACGCAGACAAGAAAGAAGGGTTTGGAATGGAAACAGACTTTCATAGAAGAGGTAACAGTTAAGAAGAAAATCACATATCATGTTGGGTGTTCATACTGGACTGTTATCACGTTCCAGATTACTGTCCTTCAGTTTGGTGGAAGATGAGCGCTCCATTGAAATTATGTTCTGAGTGTTCCTGTATTTCCTGTTCCTGAAATTCGCCTGCTTGGTTAAAAAACAAAACCCGAACATAAACATCACTGAGCCGAATCACAGATTTCCTCAAATGTTTTTGGCCTTGATGCCTTTACTTCTGGATACCGACAGATTCTGTCCCCCTGAAACAAATGTCAGCTGCTGTTCTATGCAGAACTGCTGTATGCTCTGTCACAATCTTTTATGGAAAACGGGTCATACCAAAGACTTTAAAAATGGTACTTGTTGCTACCCGGCTTGGATCTCAGCATTGAGAGGTTAGAGCAGTTAAACAGGACTGGTCGGCCGGATGTCAATATAATGTGACAGGGTGGGATGTCATGTCTGGTGTCTTTGGTGATGACGTTCCAGTTTCGGCAGCACTTTGGCGGCATGGACTCGCCCTGCCACAAGAAGACACAGCATATGTACACACCAGAAGGAGTGCTCACTGTCATAATACTGAAATATTGTTAAGTACGACGTTTACCCCTAAACACACTCACTCTGTGGAAAACCATGATGGACAGAAAAGCTATACTGGTTCTTTTCCAAAAGAACTGTAGGCCTACTTTAAGGCCCTACTTCACACTATAGCCACTTTGAGGGATTAAAAAAGATGCTATTTTCCCATGAAAACAAACATTACTTCTGATGTCGTGATCTGATATTTTGTGGTCCACACCAATGTTTAAAACTTCATCAGACCATTCTCCGAAATGTGGAGCTTTCCAAATAATATTTACCTTGCCATTTGTTTATACTCTTTGCTTTAGTCCTTCGTTTTTAATTTTTTTCATCTATCATCTTTGGTAATGCCAGACACTGCAGTTAAAACCAAAATACAAGTGTATAAAACATTTTCATGCATGTTTGAACGGTTGGAATGTTTCTTTTCATAACAGTAAGGCCATTTTGATGGGAAGTATTGTTAATGATATGATATCTCTATTCTTTTTTTTCTCCTTTCTCTAGATACGAGACTGTTGCGACAAGTATGCTCGAGTATTCACATTTTCCGTGCAGAATATGCGGAATGTACAGCTGAAGACAATCAGACAAGAATGGAGACACAGCAGGTAGTCAGCAGTTTGCTTCATTCCCTTGATTTGTACTAAGCGAGAAACCATGACCAACACTACCCCCCTCCCCACTTCGGCCCCATTCCTTTCTCCATTGGTTTCAAGAATAGGCTTGTGCTTTAGAAGAATATAGTAACCTTTTTGATATATCATAAATTTTGGATGTATTAGACCCCTATCTGTTTGACGCCTTTTAAAATTTAGGTTCAGCCTTACCAAAAACCAGATAGCAGATGTAGCGGCTGTTCCCTGTATTGACTTGTTACTGACCAGATCTGAAGTCTGCCTGACGAGCCAGGTGTGTTAGTTTGATGAGCCAGAAGTGGACCTGTTACTGACCAGATCTGAAGTCAGTTTGATGAGCCAGCTATGTTAGTTTGATGAGCCAGAAGTGGACCTGTTACTGACCAGATCTGAAGTCAGTTTGATGAGCCAGCTATGTTAGTTTGATGAGCCAGAAGTAGCATGCATCCCTAATGCTGATCTGTTGCTGACTAGATCTGAAGTCAGCCTCATGAGCCCTCTGTGGATAGAAAGGTCATAATTTGCACCAGTCAGTGACTTCACTTCTCAAAATATAGATTAGAGGCAATGATTTGATTGGAGGGACTGAAAAGTAAACATTTAAAATCACATTTTTACATTTTGACCTGGCCAAGCCTATCTTTGTGGAATTGGTTCCTGTATGTATCATTTTAGTGTTTTCTAAATAGCATAATCATTTTATAAGCATTGAAGGATTTGAATTGTGTGCACATGTGTGGAGGCTTACATTCCACACCTTGGTCGTTTTAAATGAAATGTTATATATATGTTGTCAAGTCATTCTTAAGTGTTTTTGGTTGTATTTGCTGACCACGGCCGTACCCTGAGGGAAATATACTGACACATGAGGTGTCACAGGAAAGACAGCATGAAGTAAACAGGTCATTTTATGCCATTCTCTACAGATTTTTCTTTGGGAAGAACAAAGTTATGTCCCTTGCCCTGGGTAAATCTTCTCAAGACGAGTACAGAGAGTCTCTACACCACATAAGCCAGCAGCTGAGAGGACAGACAGGCCTGCTCTTCACCAACTCCACCAAGGAGGACGTCCTCAAGTAGGCCCAAAATACCTGAAACGACCTAAAATTTCATTCATGACACATTTGCTGGTATTTCCTCATTTTGAGAGTTCTATGGACTGTACAAAAGTGTTTTGAGGTTGGTTTGGAGAGTAGGATGCTATCCCACTGGGAATATGTATGTTTCAGCTGGAGAAGTAGTATTTTATGACATCTATTCGCCTTTAAACAGATGAAGTTTTGAACGAAATTTTAGGTCATTTACAGTGTGTGCAGGGAGAAGTGGGTAATTTTGTATTGGGATAATAACACTGGATGCCCTGATTTTTGGAAAACAGGTTGTGGAACAATATGCATTTTTTTTATTTTCCTTGCACAACAAAACTTTTATGACAATGTCATCTTGTGTGCCAATTTCTGGCAAAAAATGAAACAGTGAGTTCTGATGTGGGGGATAAAACGACGTGCGGATGTTGATGGCTAAAGGAAGATGTGGTCACTGAAATGTGCTGTGGCAGTCTACCGTAAGCAAAAGTGAAAACTAATGTATAGGTGGAAATTTCTTGAATATGGCATATACCAATAATGAATTTATTTATTTATTTGAGGTTTACACTGTAATCAAATGTATTTCACTTATAATACGATTACCAGTATTGTGGTGGAAGGAAATTGGGCAGAGCCTGGGAGAAACCCACAACCTTTCGCGAGTTGCTGGCAGACCTACCTGTTAATGAAATTGTCTCGGTGAAAAATTCTACGTTGGGCATAATTTGATCCTGTCAGATAGGGAGAGGGTAGGTCAAGGAAATTTTTTGTTTTGTTTTTTCTCGTTCAATTCTGGCAAGTGAAAAAGAAACATAAATTTAGAAAAAGTCTTATCGAAAGGTCGGTGTAACTTGTACACAAGGACTCGTTTGTAGGGTCAGTCAGACAGAGTATTTGTTTTAAGATGGCCTTTTCATGCCGGATTTCATGATATCCAATTGTGCCAGATTTACATGATATGGTATGTACATGTAATTTTTCTGTAAAAATGTAAAAAGTTGAAAATGCTGAATTGGGTCACTTCTCTTTGACCAATATCACCTTTCACATATATTTGACATTGCCAGCAATTTGCCAGAGGTCAGTGGTTTACGCTAGGCATTCTGGTTTCCTCCTTTCATGAAAGGGGACGCTGTTGTACAAGTGAAAAAGTCTTGATTATGGCATTAAACAATCACATAAATAAAACAAAGAATTATGTTTTTTTGTGTTCCACAGATATTTTGATAATTATGGATGTTTGGACTTTGCTCCCTCTGGTAACAAGGTAACAAGGCAACATGTGAAGTAGTCTTGATTATGGCGTTTGTGAACAATCACATAAATAAATCTGAGAAATATCTTTTCTCATGTTCTGCAGATATTTTGATAATTATCGATGTTTGGACTTTGCCCGTTCTGGTAACAAGGCAACGCAGACAGTCATCCTCGAGGAAGGACCTATCCCAGAGTTCTCTCATTCCATGGAGCCTCAGTTACGACAACTGGGATTACCCACGAGTCTTAAGAGAGGTCTGTGAAGATTTTGTAGTTCGAACTTGTTTCACCTTAAAGTTACCCTTGAGTTTTGAGATGAGTGGTTGTGGTCAAGTGGTTGAGATTTTTGTCTTTCATTAGTTGAGATGCTCAAGGTACAGGTTCAATCCTGGGCTTGGACAGGCAATTTGTTTCGCTCTTACTGCTTGTGGGGTGTTGATGACAGTAAGAGGTCAGTGACGCATGGATAGCCTTTGAGGCAGTCTTATATTCATTGAAGACAAGTTTTCTTCCACCAGTATGGTGTGGGTATCTGGACGTCACATGTGGGAAGGGTCAGCAGTAATATGCCCAGTGGTAGTGGTTTTTCCGCAGCACTTCTGTTCTCTCCAGCCATAGAACTAACTGCCATCATATGTAAGTGTAAAAGTCTTCCGTGTGGTGTTAAACAACAGTGAAATAAATAAAAGCACAGGTCACCAGAGAACAACCTGAAATATTATTAAAGAACAATGGAACACCAGTGAAAATGAGTAAAGAAAGTTTGAAACTCTGGCCTGACTTAGAACTGATACAGTTTGCTACAGTTACAAATACCAAAGACATAATGGTACATCTGACATACCTGTATTTGTATTCGATCTTTGTCAGGTGTGATCACTTTGCTACGAGAACACCAGGTATGCGAGGAAGGTGACATACTAACACCGGAACAGGCACGAATCCTGGTGAGTTTCGCATCTGTGTTTGCGCATGTGTGTTAAATCCATTATCGCAAGATGAAGGTCATATTCCTTCATGGTCAACTCGGGTGTCTTTGGTTGGTAATTTGAGCTCAGTTGAAATACATCTAGCCTGTGTCAACTGCCAGAGGCCGACTTACTCTTACGACCATGTAGCTACTTTGGAGACGCACTACCAGCCGTGCTGGTTGCCATGGTATTTGCACTCTCGTAGGGGTGTATTGCACGAAGCCCCTGTAGGGTTAGGAGGGCATAACTGCCATGGCTTCGTGCTAGTGGATGCACGACTTCAGGACTGAGACAGGTCAGTGTCTGTGGCAACGGCAGTGCAGAGTCATATCTGGTGTTGCAGCGTGTTGAAGTAAAGAAGTACATTATGTCAGCACCTGGACTGGACTGATAAGACCAGACATCAAGATGATAGGATGGATATAATGTTTATAGCCAAGTTCAATTCCAAATAAACAGACAGTTTTCTCAGAGGTTGTGACTACCATTTTACATTACTGTGACCACAAACTTTGCAAAGGAATGTTCAACAGTTATGTGCCAGTGGCAAAGTGGTTTTACTCATGGGAGCTTTCTACCAAATTATAAGGTGGAATATAACGCTAGGGTGATAATCTAGAGCTCATATATTTAGCTCCAACTAATCTATATTGTATGTGGATGTTGCATATGGAACCCATAGAAACTCGTCACACACACTGGAGACACTTGCTGTACTTGCAGCCTAACCAGAACTATTTTCAGGTTGAGTTGACCGCTTTGCACCCATCGTATTGCCTTCGTGGGCTGGCTGTTGCAGGCACTCTTAGCACTCGAAACTTGGTTGGATGTGGTCCCCAAAGCTGCCTATTCGCGTATGAAAGAGCATCTTACAGTGCGGGTTATGCACCTTTTTCAAGTGATTTTGATTTTTTGGTTTGGTTGACCAATTCCAGGGCTTCACAAAAAGTAAAATTTTATTAGTTTTCACAGAATAATGCCCTCAGAGTTACAGAATTACGCCTCTTTAGCTGTGTGAAAAATGCTTGGGTGCAGCGTTCAGCATCTATCAATGAATCAGTTAGTACTAGAAAAGTTGAAAGCAAAGTTTGCTTACTCCTGGCATACAGATAAGAAATCCATGTGATGGTTGATGGTTGAGATGCAGCTCGGACAAAGTAGTTGTAGATTCCACTGCTTTCACTACTTGTGAGAGTTATAGTAATGATACTCACATGACCTGTTGTGCAGTCGGAGCCTCCGTGGCTGAGGGGGTTAGCGCGTCAGGGGGGCGTGATGACCCAGGAGCCTCTCACCAATGCAGTTGCGGTGAGTTCAAGCCCCGCTCATGCTGGCTTCCTCTCTGGTCGTACGTGAGAAGGTCTGCCAGCAACCTGCAGATGCTTGTGGGTTTCCCACGTGCTCTGCTCTAACTCTGGCTGCCGTCGTATAAGTGAAATATTATTTAGTAATGTGTAAATCACCAGTCAGATAAATCTTGAACAGACCATTTGTCTTCCACCAGTATGGTGCTTTTATGCCAAAGGTTGGTGGTTTACCCCAGACATGTCTGCTTCCTTCCATGCACAAAAGTGAAGTTTATCATAAATGTTAAAAATTCATGCAATCTTTTGCCCTTTCTTATTTCTTTCAGAAGTTATTTGGTTATGAGATGGCCGAGTTTCACATGACTGTTGAGGGTATGTGGACGAACAACGGCACATGGGAGGTGATCAAGGCCAGACCCGAACCCATACGACCTACAAAAGTCAGGGTCAAAGGTTAGTCTTTACAGTCATTTGTATTGGATCTCTCTCCCCAGGGCTTGCCTGGTTTCCTCTCACCATGCTGGCAGCTCTCATTTAGATGAAAATTTACCTAAAACACTGTAAAATTACTGTACTATGTACCGCTAAAGATACTCATATGGCCGGATTTTGAGAGTTCTGTTGATCTTAGAAAAGTGTTTTGAGGTAGGGTGACATGACATCTGCTCGCCTCTAATGAAAATGCTCTTTTAGGCAAATTTTTAGGGTAAGTACAGTACTCCTTTGAAAGTGATATGGTGGTGTGACAGTGTGCATAGGACTGCCACAGAACTTCCTGTTGGACACCGTACTGCTAAAAAGGGACAATTCAGTGAGACTATATGTGGGACATAGATTCTGTATCTTTAATGCATGTGTGTAATTTTCTAGTCAGTCACCATTGAGAAACAATGTAAAAAAGAATATTGCATTGTGTGTCCTGTCTTTTCAGCCAAGCCCCGCGAGGGTGGTGATGACGTTATGCAGGTGGAGCCCCCTGGTGGTAGTGATGGGGAAGAAGAAGAGTCAGATGAAGATGATACGTGACATTAGTTTCACTTTCACTTTCACTTTGTACATTGGGGATTGTATTAAAGACGTTTTATTCATCTTACGTCAAAGTTAGGTTGTATTTCAAATGGGAAGTGGTTTGGTCAAAATGGGGTGACAGTTTCTCTGCAAAAGTCAGGCTAAGCAGTGGAAAGCCAATCGCATTTGAGAAACGAAGGTCTTTGGAGTATGTTGTTGTTGTATCCTGTGCTTTTTGCCCATGTAGATAACGCGAGATGATGCAGGGGTACCAGTGAGGTCACGTGTTAGTGCCGCTCTTGGTGGCAAATCCGGAAGAAAGCCTTGTTGCTTTTCACAGTGAAATCTGACAAGAAGGTAATCGATTGCACATGTGAATTAGTGACGTCATACATGAAGCCATTTGAAAACAACGGCTCCCCCGTTGTAGATATGGTGTAAGCTGGTTTCGAGATACTGAGTTATGACAACAGAGTGACGCCACCTAGACAATTTACGTTGTCACTTTACGACTTTAGAATATTAGAAACTAATTTAACAGGATAGACGAATCTTCTGGATCATGTTCTCAGGGCGGTTTATGTGGTAAACACTGCGTGCAAAAGCAATGATAATCTGTCGGTAGTTCTGCCGGGAAAGTAGCAATACCTTGTGGTAATGTGGTGATGTCGTTTTGCACTGGGACGTCGCTGACTTGTCGTAATTATGTAACTCGAAAACGGTGAGTTGACAGCGACAAAGTGACAAAATATGACCAAGGCTTATTGTGTATTGAACATTTTGTTACAATTTGAACAGAACTGTCACAAAGTGTAAAGTGAGCTTAAGAATCCGCCTTTTGAAGAAGAATTCTGTTCATATGAACGTGTTTGATGTGTGTTTGTACCTCTACCAAGGAAATTATTGGTTCTCAAAGTTTTAGAAGGGATTAGCGTGCTGGCGCAGTGCCTCTCACCAATGTTGTGGCTGTGTGTTCAGCTCGTTTGGGCTTCCTCTCCGATCGCATGTGGGAAGGTCTGCCAGCAACCTGGGGATGGTCGTGGGTTTCCTCCCCCGTGGTGCTGGTCGATGTAGTATCAGTAATATGTTTTTGAGTGTGGCGTGAAATCAAGCAAGTTTTAACAGTTCGGCAACAGTGCAGAATATGCGATGGACCATCACACTGTTAACGCGCGCCAGACGAGATTCTACGATGCTACAGAACCACAGGATTTGAAAGGCCGTCAGGGGAGCGGTTCGAGGGCAAGGGATCATTAAGTTGTTTGCCCTTCAATCGCAGGATAACAAGACGTAGTTTATGTAGTCTAACGTGAAGTTCGATGGAGGTCACTTGCCTTCTACCAATGTAACACGTTACAGGAGGAAGTTCAAATATAACTTGCTAAAGGTCGATGGTTTGTTCTCGGCCTCTGGTTTCCTCCACCCGTAAAACTGAAGGAAATCATCGTGAAAAACAATTGCGTGACGTTAAAAGAACAATCAGTCCAATCAAGTCCACAATCCTTCGTAATGAATTACAATCATCTGACTTCCTCTCCGGCCGTACGTGGGAAGGTCTGCCAGCAACCTGCCGATGGTCGTGGCTTTCCTCCGGGCTCTGCCCGGTTTCCTCCCACAATAATGCTGGCCACCGTCGTACAAGTGAAATATTCTTGAGTATGACGTAAAACACCAATCAAATAAATAAATAAATAAATAAATAATCATCTGGTGGTCAGATCTGACGAAGGAATTATTAATGCACGTACGTAAAAACGTGAAATATACCCCTAGAAATAAAGATGTACCGATTCTGAGACAAAACGTAACTTGTGTACATTTATGCCAAACTGTAAAATGTCACACGTGACATAATGTGACCTGTCAGGTTACACACGGGAATCCTTATCTTGCGAACTCACGGGTAGACTTTTGGGCATATTTCAATATCTACTTCAGTAAGACACAAAACTTTACTTTGGCAATACAGCATTGACAATCAACAAACCATAAGATATTTGTTTGATAGAAAAAAACTTTACTTTTATGTCAAAAATTGGCAAACATTGTAAAGATAAATTGTTCCCAATCAGTGTATGCATGGATATACATCAGTGAAATTCTATAGGCTTTTTGATTGGATGTAGACGATACTAGTTCGAGGTGGCTCAGATGTTGAAATTTGCATTAGAAACGGTGCGGACACTCAAATTTCCACGTCTGAGACCAGCCCCATACTGTACCTTGCAGCGATGCGGTCTGACTTTCACACCGGCCCTTTACTCCCGCGATTCATGAATAACGTGGGTCTAACCTGTTATAAAACTCCCCCAGGAAACCTATAAGGCTATATAACTTGTTATTTAGCCCATCTAAGCTAGATTTATAGCTTGAGACTGGTATCCTCGATTGACAGCTGCCAGAAAACTGTCCACTGTCGTTACGAGTTCAAAGATGTTGTAAACGAACAGAGAGGGACTCGTTTTGGATTTGCTTTAGGTGGACAACTTAGACTGGAATAATTTAAAAAGGATAAAATAAAATAGCTTATATTCTTCAAGGTTTCCAGTGAGTAGTTTTACAACAGTTTTAGGCTCATGTTTGGCTTTTTTCGATGTAGAAGGTCGAAAAGTCAGACCGCATTGTCGTGCGGTAGGGTATCGGGCACGTCTCAGATTTGGAAATTTCAGCGATGGCTGTCGACCGTGTCATTTCTAATGCAAATTTCAGCCTCTGAGCAACCTCGCACGAGGACAATATATATTGCATCAAATGTTTTGAAAATGCGCAACTGATTCACGTACATGAGACCAGATTGTGGGCGCTAGGTACAGTGTTACCGATCTTACAGTTGTTTATGAAGAATAAACGCTCTACAAACGCTCTGAGTTTTATAAACCTGGAAACGTTTGCTTAATCTGGAAAACACCCTGTTGGAGAAAGTAGTAAGACCGATACTGTCGAGTCCTTGTTACCGGATGAGGTAACCTTGGACCGCCATTAAGTAGCATGGGTCTTCCCATTTTCTCCAAAGAGGTGTTTAAATAATTGTCAGGAACCTAGTTTCTGGCTAGATTTAGTGCAGCTGCACCTGTACAAGAATATCATCATGGTAAATGCATTTCAATGAATCACGAATGTGGGTAATCTCGGTAAGTTGTCCAAAAAAAATATATAATACAATTTCTTAATTACACATATGCGATATACACGAAAGAATATCTTTGTAATAAGTAATAATGCCTTATTATCTGTATAATGTATGAAATTCTCAAAGTGTTTAGAAAACAGGATAATTTTCATATGTATTTGCATAATGTACATGAAAGCATGTACAATAAGGTTTTTAATCGAACAAACGAATCTGCCGCATAAGGACAGTTTAGGCCTAACTCTGAAAATTTCCCCTAATTGACCAGTTGCTTTAAGATACTATCTGTAAAAAAGCTGTGTATAAGCCAAATCGGCATTGCAGCCATGTCAGAGATCATGCTGGTTTGGACGAAACAGGGTGGGGGCTCTCGCGAAGTACTGTGAGTTCACGGAGGTGAACAATGTTGTTGTTGTTGTTGTTCGGCTTGTGTTTTAGCGTTAGTTCGCCAGAGCCTTCATCCTGTCTGTCCAAAACCAGCGTGATCTCTCGATACCGCTGCAATGCCGATTTGGCTTAGTATGTCTTATGAAGCCTTGCGCTCAGCAGTGTTACTGGTATAGAAAAGTTAGCTACAGACATCAGTTGCAATAAACCCACTTTTCGATGGTCATTTTGGCTTTCATCAGCAAAGTAAATCATGGTGTATATAGCTTACTGTCAGGCACTTCCGGTTACCAAATTCGGAAGTGGCGTCACAGATCGGCCATTTTGAATAGATTTGTTATTGGCGTCTGAATCTACGTACTCCACCTCTACCGTTATGCGTTCAGGCTCCGCCCACTTTTGTATGTCCCCTGAGGCGAAGATGAGGTAAAACACGGTGCCGAACACGTA
The DNA here is from genome assembly GCA_016165875.1 of Acanthopleura granulata. Taxonomy (NCBI): domain Eukaryota; kingdom Metazoa; phylum Mollusca; class Polyplacophora; order Chitonida; family Chitonidae; genus Acanthopleura; species Acanthopleura granulata. The sequence continues at coordinate 13,356,543 of JABBOT010000013.1, forward strand.
AATCCCACAGGAGATGTAGAATACCTTCTGCCACTGCGCAGAGGTTTGCTGAAACACGTACATTTGTACAGAAGTTATTAGGAATCGAATTGTATTTATCAAGAAAGAAGAGTTGGTGCGGCAAAAATCCGTTTTGTGAATATCTTCGAAAAGAATAGTAATACTGTAATAATAATGAAAAACAAAAACAGGTGCCTCCGTGGCTCAGTCGGTTAGCGCTCTACCACAGCGTAATGACCCAGAAGCCCCCCAACAATGCGGTCGCTGTGGGTTCAAGTCCAGCTTGTGCTGGCTTCCTCTCCGGTCGTACCTCTGCCAGCAACCTGCGGATGGTCGTGGGTTTCCCCCGGGCTCTCTCCGGTTTTCTCCCACCATAATGCTGGCCGTGGTCGTATAAGTGAAATATTCTTGGGTACGGCGTAAAACACCAATCAAATAAATAAAACAAAAACAACAAAACGCCATAAACAAAGAGTTGGCCTTTTTCTACCCACCATGTCGCGCACACAAAGTGTCCTACAGTAACCCGTACATATTTGAAGAACACATAACAACACAACAATTCATCTTTCACAATTACTTTTAATAAACGTTATTGTGTTACTCCATTGTTTTTTCAAAACAATCCCACCAACATTATCTACACCACATATATGCTGCCCCACAGCTTCTGCCCCACAGCTTCTGTCCCACAGCATACCTGTTTATCCGTAAGATAGCCAGCGAGGATCGGTCCAAGAAAGCCGGGAAGGGTCCCGAAACAGTTCGTCAGGCCCATCAGAGTGCCTGTGGACAAAGAAAGACTGGTTAAAGATAAAGATTTATATAGCTTTTTATTTGATTGGAGTTTTAAACTGTACTCGAGAATATTTCACTTTTACGAACGACCGCCACCATTATGGTGGAAGAAAACGCGACAGAACACGAAGGAAAAGTTGCTTAAGTGAAACAGTGCTAACCCATAAAGTAACGTACACGGGATTGACAAACGGAAACCTTTAGGCGTAAAAATTCGTTCATGTAGTTTTTAAATTATTTCTTAAGACTTAAATGCTTCCAAATGTTTATCATTTATGTTGAGTCTTATGAAGTCTGACGTTAAACTGAACTTTTTGCCACTCTCAACTCAACTTTTATAGTTGGAATAGCTGTTGTAATCGACACGTAAAAGATCACTCAAAATAATGTTTACAAGAATTTCTCCTGTAACTGAATACAAAGAAATAAAGGCAATGTGGCATGAGATTACTGTCACTGAAAGGTGCTTCCATAAAACCCATTCAAACATTTGAATGCATTAATCACTCTTAAAAATCTAAAGAGGAAAATATAAATGACAGTATTTGAACACATAATTTTCAGTTATTCGCTTGGTGAACATTATTTTCAGCTTTCTTTCGCTTTAAATATGCTTCACTTAAAACAGTAAACCACCATTAACAGAAGTATACATCATCTGTTCTGTAAAAGGCTGTTTTGTGCAGATTCCAAATATGATCATAATTTTTGAGGGGGGGGGCACTTTCCTGGCAGCGATTATATTGTAAAGTGAAGATTCAGGTGCTATGCGATGGACTTTTTGGACCACAGTGAACAGAATTAAGCACAGTGACGTCGAAGACTGGTTTCAGTTGCTAATCATTCTGTGATTGCTATATGAGTATGTTCTACATTAATATTCATTTAGTGCACCACCTGCATCTGTATTCAATGTGGAAATATAACAGCTACAACGAGTTTGGCAGCAACAAAGCATCTACAGCTGCACTACACTTCAGTTTGTTCAAAGTTGCCATGAAGAAAGTTTAGTGATTTATTTACTGTAAAAGGAATGTAGAGAAAAAATGAAAACCATCTTTGTAGTCGGCATAAGCTGGTATTTCAGATAATGTGTACTTCATTTATTTTTCTTTATTAAGCTTTATTTTGCCGTAAAGCTGACAGAGCGATTAAAGGTATGTCTAATATTACTACGAGAAACCTTCACCGAGTAGTCATGGGCTCGAATCCAGCTCTTGCTGATTTTGCTTCTGAAGGTTGAATGTCAGAAAGGCTGTGGAGTACCTGAGAGCTTGGTTTCACGAAACTTTTAATTATTTCAAAGGTCGAGAAAACATAAAAGAAAGAGTGCGAGAATTTAGTTGTAAATGTAGTCTTCAATATTTTTTTTAGATTTTTCTTTAAGGAGAAAAAGACACTTGAAAATAATTTTTGTATGGTGGGAATATGGGACCACCTTTTGGGATTCGAAATCTTTCTTGGAATAATGTTATAAAGGAGGTTGCACCGCAAGTTTAATAAATATTTTTGCCCTAGAATTTATCCTTTTCAGCTAACAAATGTATTCAATCTGAATTTTGATCATATTTATACTTTTAACATGTTCATAAATACTATCATAATTCAGGTTAAATGCACATGTTTGGATATGAACAACACATTTACATTCAAATAAATTTATTAGACATGCATCACATCCTTATTTAGGATATTATTACACAACAAAGATAAATACCAGAAGTTGGTCCCAGGTATTCACCACACAAAAATATTTTCAAATATTTTATTCTCCTGAAAAAAAAAATCCAAAACAATATTAAAAAGACCATATTTGCAAATAAATTTTGATGCCCTTCCATCTGATTTTGGCATCATTTTTATGTCATCTTCTCTTTTAAGGTTATACATGAATTGAAGAAAGCTGGGCCACCGACTGGATAATAGTATCTCAGAGTCAGTCTAGATTGTTGACACACTATAAAATGTCTACACTGTGATTTCACACGAAGCTAAAATATATCAGAATTTTGTATGCTTTGGGGACAACTGAAAACTTTTTGCTAACGTTACTACTCCCCTGGTCAAAAAATAACTTCCAACACCAAGAGCTCAAAAATGATACTCAGGCTGGGTTGAAGTTTTGATATGTTGTACAGAAATGCCCCTGCTGCATGTGATGGTATGTCGGGGCAACGCGTGACAGTTTATTTTTGTTTTTGACATTTTTTATTTACATAAATAGGAAGACAGGAAATAAGGAAGATCGATGCGCTCGCCAGAGTCAAGTGTTTCACGAAGAAACGCCACATACGCTGTATATTGTTTAAGCAAGACCCTTTTTCATAAGCCCAAAAAACTTCAGAGTGAGTGAGTGCTTGAAATTTAACGTCGCACTGTTTCAGTCATATGACGATGATGAGTTCTTCTGGTGTGTGCATATAGTGTGTCTTCTTGTGGTAGGGCGAGTCCATGCCGCCAAAATGCTGCCGCCACTGGAATATCATGCCCAAAACTCCAGATATGACACCCCGCCCAGTCACATTATATTGACGCCGGACTAGTCCGACTTGCTCTGACCTCTCAATGCTGAGCGCCCAGAGAGGCAGCAATTAACAAGTAGCATTTCTAAAGCCTTTGATATGACCCGACCCGGGGGTTGAACCTGGATCTCCCGACCTAGAAGCGGACGGTATAACCACCAAGCCACCGAGGCGGTCCAAACCGTCGAAAGAGATATGCGTCGCACATGAATTTGAAGTAGAAGTATATTTGTGAAGAGAGGCAGGAAGTTTTAACATCGGAAATTTAATCCATGCAACAACTTCATAAAACCCCTTGGAAAAGGCCACAGGTGTATTACAGGCAAGACAAAAAATGAATTCGATGGCAACGTTCGTACATTACTCAGTGACGACATTCTGACGTCACTCCTGACGCATTTTTTTTTCAAGCAAGTGGCATGCATCCATTATTGTATGTTGACAAATATTTATTAATATATTTGGTTGAGGTATTACATATATATTACATGGAGTTGTGTGGCAAGCTGAGAATATGCGTGGCTTCCTATGTGGGAAGATCTGACGGCAACTTGCGGGCGATTGTGGGTTTCCTCCGGGCACTGCCCGGTTTCCTCCCATTATAATGAGGGCCTCCGTGGTGTAAGTGAAATATTCTTCAGTATGGCGTAAAACACCAATCAAATAAATAAATAAATAAATAAATAAATAAATAGAATATGCGTTCAGGTTTTCTGAATTTGGAGTCACGTTATGAACATGCCTAGGTGAATTATCATACGGCACCCTCATTCACAGAGACGGCTTCCTCGGGTTACTATGACCAAACTGCACGACTGAGGTCACCAAATATTAGTATATAGCTGCGAGTGAGCAGTTCTGTGAGTTGGTCGTTCTGCCTGTCTGTCGTTCCAACTTTGCCATCCTTCTTCTAGCACGCGCCTCTACCTGGTTCTCTTTGCATGAATCCCTCCTAGTTTCTTACTTTCTTAGTTCTTTTTTGGTTTGTGTTGAACATTGTTGGTAATAGGTCTGCCGATTATTAGTTCTGAACTTTGGCTCACGGCTGATAGGAATACGTGTTTGGAAGGGCGGTTTCCAATATTTTGACATGCTCCATTCACCTAACGAAGGTCCTACGTGCACGACGACACGAAATCCCACACAACGGATGTCGAAGCCATGTCTAAATTGCTAATGTAGAATTGGAAACCTCACGTACGATTTTGGTCAATGTGCCCGTCGATAGGTCAGTAAAATTTTGACATCCTATCTTCTGAGGTGTGCCTCCATTCACTTAACAATGATCCTGAGTACAACATGACACGAAATCCTACACGAAGGATGTCGCTGCTATCGCAAATTAACCCTTGTGAGGGTACAAAACTCACCTGCAAACTTCGGAGCAATATCCAAGTGGTTGACTATGAAACCAGACATGTAAATCCCTGACAGTCCGAGCGCCAACGTCAGAAACGCCACGTCTAGCGTCGCGTTACAGCCAGAATAACCTGCTGCCACGAGAAACCCACCAGGAAACAGGAAACCTGGAGAATAAGAAAGGGTGAAACCTGAACGACGGAAAGCATAATTGAAAAAACGCAGTGAATTCAACGCTTTATCATGTTTACCTGAAAAATGTAATCCGTCAAAATCTGGTCTCTTGTCAGTTCACTTCAGTTTATTCCAATTGTTCACTGTTCCTCCGGGCTCTGTCCGGTTTCCTCCCACCATAATGCTGGCCGCCGTCGTATAAGTGAAATATTCTTGAGTACAGCGTAAAAAACCAATTAAATAAATAAATAAATGATACCTGCTCATGTAGAGGCATAAATAACAGCTTCTTACACGCCCCCATAGCCTCTTAGCTCAAGCGGAATTAAGGGGGAAAATGCAGTTATGTTTAATTGCGATTTATCAGATGTCCGTGATCTAGAATTTCTCAAAATTCCGTGTTGTCATCTCATTTAAGAAACAATCTCTGTTCGGCCGCATTTCATTTGATAATACCATCACCATTTTGGCATGCTGAGAACGATAGACATACAGGGCTACAATTGTTGAAGCTCATTTGTACTCCAGCGAAGGCTTGTGTGCTACAGCAATCCCAGCGTTAGTTTCTTGTTTTCGTGTTAATGTGTACACGTATTAAATATAACTTAAATGTAAGTATTAAACAAGAAATCATTTTGAGTAATTCTGCTGCACTTTTTACTTAATTCTGCTTAAGCCATGGTGCTAGGGGGCGTATAAGTTGTTACTTCTGAGACACTTCCATGAACAATTAGGCTAAAAACCTAACTGAGGTAAATTGACAAGAGGACGGGTTTCACCGGTAAGATGTGACCACTGACCAATTATCACACTGCCATCACTGCTCTGGTTTTACGCTTTTATATTCTCATGTGTTACAGGCACTGTTTATTCCAGTCAATAACTCATCACCACCCATGTCCATGGACCGTAACATAGCAGCAGGCATACCCAGCGCCGTTGCCAATTTTCGGGCGTGTACTGTAGACAAGTAACGGTGTTCTCTTAGATAATCGATCACGAAGCCCGTCACATTCATTGTCACCCAACAGCAGAAATATGGCAGCGCCGACAACAGTCCGTTCTAGAACAAATATTAAATGGATATCTATTCAAGACATATTGTACGATAAACATATGTGTCGCAAAAATAGCAATGGACAAATCAGTAGACACCCGAAGTAGAGACCAGAAGTATTTTCGAAGGGATTATAGAAAAGAAAAACATATTCGCAAAATTTAACTCACGACAGGAAGAATTTGGTTGGAATCTATTTAAAATGTCAATATATGACAGACAACTATTTAAAGACATGCTCTTTCATTTAATAAATAGTTTATTTTTAAGGATTTAGTACGTTGAGTTACAAAGTATGTACAGTACCTCTTTGATGTTAAAATGCAAAACCTCGGACAGGTAAGTGGGAAGGCAGGTAAGCAGAGTGTAGAAACCCCAGTTGTTACAGAAATGAGCGATGAAAATCGCCCAGAACGGCATGGATGTGAAAATGGAGACCCATGGTGTCTTCTCTCGCTGGGATAAGAGAAAAGATTCATTTCCTAGTGAATAGCTTAAAGTGCCACTCTGGTCAGAATACAAATTGTGTAGAAATATTACAATGATATGAAAGAAACCCTACGGAGTAAGCCTAACACCATGTTTCAAAAGGATTTTGATGAATAACACTATTTAACCCATATAAATGAAGATTCCTTGAAAAAGAAAATCTTCGGCTGTGTCCGTAAAATTTTCCTGATCTGACGTGATATTATTCCTTGTGTGACGTGGAATCAGGCAGATATGACGTTGAGTAAGGCATTTATGCTGGAATGATGTCAACAGCGTTTGTAAGGGCAGCATTATTTGTGGATACACGTCAGCGATTGTTCGTGGCTGACGTCACACCAGGCAAAGTGGAAGGGACAGAAATATTTTGTTTCCGTATACTCTGAGGAAACGTACAATATCGGCTTTAATACGTTGCATTACTTTCGCAACTTAGGGAAGCAATTCAGACTATCTCAGTCTATCAGTTGCCCTTGCTTTTAAGACACAGACGTTTTGACACCAAAGTAGCCATTTCGCTGACAGGCTTACTTGTTGAGGATTCGGATTTTGTAAGAAGGAAGAAGGTGATGTATAATCACAGAGATCCTGTGTTTCGTTTAATTGAATAATTTAATCACAGAAAATATCTGCTTTGTGTAAAAAATGATATTAACGTTCAACAAAAAGTCTTTGCAAACTAGTCATATTCACAGATATTCATACCTGTTAACACAATAAAGCCTTGCTGGGACATCTGTGGCCTGGTGCTTAGTGTGTAACGCCTAGAATGTTAAGGCCCTAGAACCCAATCAACCATGTGATCGCTGTGAGTTCAAGTCCAGCTCAGACTGGCTCCTTCTGACTGGGTCGTATGTGGAAAGGTCTACCAGCAACCTGCGGCTGGTTGTCGGTTTTTCCTTACACCGTAATGCGGCCGCCGTCATATAAGTAAAATATTTGTGAATATGTCGTACAGCACCAATGAAATAAATAAATAAATGTTTCCTTATACCTTTGCCTTTGATCCTATCGACTTCTCTATGAACTCCCTCTCCTGTATGGATATGGTGGAGTGTTTGGCGGGTGTATCGGCCACCATAAACATCCATACAACGAACCACAGACAACCCACAGCACCTAGAACACAAGGAGCTACAGTTATATGGTGGAGTGTTTGGCGGGTGTATCGGCCACCATAAACATCCATACAACGAACCACAGACAACCCACAGCACCTAGAACACAAGGAGCTACAGTTATATGGTGGAGTGTTTGGCAGGTGTATCGGCCACCATAAACATCCACACAAGGAACCACAGACAACCCACAGTATCTAGAACACAGTGAGTCACAGTTATACGGTGTAGTGTTTGGCGGGTGTATCGGCCACCATAAACATCCATACAACGAACCACAAACAACCCACAGCATCTAGAACACAGTGAGTCACAGTTATACGGTGTAGTGTTTGGCGGGTGTATCGGCCACCATAAACATCGACAGAGCGAAGCAGAGACAAACCACAGCACCTAATACACAGGGGAGTCACTGTTAAATGGTGGAGTGTTTGGCGGGTGTGTCATATTTATATGATGGAGTGTTTGGCAGGTGTATCGGCCACCATAAACATCCATACAAGGAACCACAGACAACCCAAAGCACCCAAACCACAGGGAGCCACAGTTGTGTAACAGGTGTAATTGACAACACAGGGCTGACTATCTTATTAATTACCTTTATGTTTTATGATTTATTCAGATCTTTAACAGATCTCACCGAATATATAAAACACGGAAGGCCAACCACCGAATATGTGGGAGTCACAGAGGATGCCAGATATCGGCAATGAGATCACTGTTCCCATCTGGGCACCTAGAAATAAGATAAATAGATAAAGAGTTCTTCAACAGTGTTATAATGACAAAAGTACCATTGAGTCTGCAGGGATCCTTGAACTAAACACAAGTTTGTCACTACCTAAGCGTCGAAACCGACATATGTGTATACCAACCGTTAACTAACTTAGCGTTCTGGTCGATAATCACAAGATTAGTTTTCCAAAGGAACGTTTAAAACAAAACACCAAGGAAACAGAAAAGTTTCACTGGTGAGGGAAAGACTTGGGAAATGTACTAGGCGGATAAATCAAATCAGTATTCAAATTGTGTACCCTTTTAGTATATATGGTGTCGTCAATCAAACCTGTCCCATACAAGTGTTAAAAATTTGCCCTCTTGCTGACTTCTCGATAAATGAGCATTGAACATAAGCTATTTTATTCAATTAAGGTGTTCGAATGGGCATAAGGTTACTTGGTGTCAGAAGTTGTATATGGCTACTTGGTGTCAGAAGTTGTAAATGGCTACTTGGTGTCAGAAGTTGTATAACGCTACTAGGTCTCAGAAGTTATATATAGCTACTTGGTGTCAGAAGACGTTTAACTCCACACGGTATCACATGTGGTATACACTACCTGGTGTCAAAAGTGATATAACCCTACTCAGTGTCACAACACCGATAACGGCATTGCTTGTCTGAATACAAGTCAAACTTTTAAACCATATTTTCTTCTTTTAATACTTTTCTGATCAATGGAGGTCGGTCGCTATTGCCCCTATCCAGAAGTACGGCCATTTAAAGAAAATCAATGGACTATAAACCGAAAGTTACATTGGTAGTCACCTGCTGAGCACGCAGGGTAAATTATTAAAATCTTTACAAAAAAGATACCCGATCATTCTAGCAATTATCTGCTGAGCTGTGGCTTTAAATTACAGGTGTCGTAAACCAATCATTAACCGTCATATTCGTTCACATTTAGTAATCATAAGTGTCATGAAGCTTTTCAGGTATATAGCAAAGGGTGTTGATTTTTTTAGAGCCAAGCCTGGTGTCGTCCACAAACGTAGCTGGTGGTAAGAGTGAGGAAATGTTAGACATTAAGCGTCAGTAAATATGTAGCTTAACAAACAACCAAACAAACCTGCATACGTGATTGAAACTAATCGACTTCTCTCCCAGACGGGTGCCCACTTGCCAAACATGGCGTGCATGGCCGGAAACGTCACGCCCTGCATAACGTAACAAAGGATATATGGTTGAATCATTCCATCAAGCCTTATTAAGCAAAAGTAATGAAAGGCTGATTTTTCCCACCGAAAGTCCTCGCGAAAAGAGAGAGGGGTGGGAATCTAAGAATGTCTTGTCCATTTTGCGGGATTGAACTCACACCTCGTGGTTAAGAGCTCGTCGCTCACCTTACTCAATGAGCTACATCCCGTTATACCCACTGTAGTTAGAAACCAATATGAACAGAAGATCCAGACCTGTGTATGGTCGTGAGATTGGCCAAGGTTTTGTCCGGTTTCCTCCCGCCATAGTGCTGGCTGCCGGCGTATGAGTGAAATATTCTTGAGTACGACGTAAAGCACCAATCAAATAAATAAATAAACAGAACATAGATAAAGTTCAACTTTACTCCCCACCGAAACAACTGATAGATTTTAAAAATCAGAGACGAAAGCACACAACTTCACGTGAAGACAATGTACAAGAATATACTTCCTTCCTTTACAAACTGTCAAAATAATATAAGGCCTTTTCAAGAGTGGATGTCGATCTCGTTTAGCCGTTATGTTAAGAAAATTGTCGCTAGACGAAATTACGAATGGTATAGGTAGAGGACAAATTCAAAGGAATAAATCTACTGATAATGGCAGACTCTGACGGGCTGCACACAACTGCTGTAAACCACGTCGTTTCCTGTTGTGACGCTGCAGTGTCAGTGCATTACGTAAGTGTTTTGAGAGCACACATGCCCCACGAAGTGTGAAGTAATACCGGCCTCAACATAGGAGCACACAGTTTTGGACCCCTTTGTTGAAGGCGGAAAGGAGTTTTACGAGGTCTCCATTGATTACCTCTCCTATTCCCTCTAGAATTCTGACCAAGATTAGCACGCCGACGTGAAGTCTCGCGGCAAGCGGCGTTATCAACGTTAGCGCCGAGGTACACAGGACGCCAAATCCAAACAGCTTTTTCCCGCCAAAATTTTCGGCAATCCAGCCTCCGGGAATCTGAGTGGTGACGTAACCGTAGAAGAAGGAGCCCAGGATGATTCCCTGCAGTGACGGGCTCCAGTCAAACTCTCCAGCCTGGGTGAAGAAATAGGGTATAGAAGACTCGATTGTTCTTAGGCAATTTTATCACGGTTTTGGGGAAGTTGAAATTTGCTCTAAAAACAGCACGTAGTGAGGAGTGACCACACCACAGAACAGGCTTATCGCCCTTCGGCTTATCCTTTGGTGCGAAGTAGTATCAGTCCAAGGCTTTCAAAATTTTGGTCGTGCAAGTGTTATTTACAACAACATATTTGGAAAATTTCAGGGTCAGTTATGCACTTTTGTAACTTTTGATAAATGATTCTATTTAGGGATTTAGGTGTATGTTTTGAGCCTATCTGAGAACAAGAAAAAGTGATGTTGGTCCTTATTTCCGTCATTTCGAGTAGATGTTAAGTCATGGCCTCTTCTCCGGTCATTTCAATGGAAACTTATCGAAAACCATCTTATATAGACGTTACTTAGTCACTCAAAATTACGCCCGGTATCTTAGCTAACAAAATTCCATGCAGCTAATGTTATGTTCAAGCATCCCAGTAATCCACCCAGTAAGAGGGGAAAATTTCTCTAAATGCCTATATTTTAGGACCAGGGGCTAGTTTCATGACCCATACCTAAGCTAAAAAAGCCTTATCTACCATGACAACAGATGTTATACAGGTACGAAGCTCACTTAGCTAAGTGCTACTTACCACTAAGTATGCTTCATGAAACTGGTTTCAGTTTTGTGGACCATACCGACCAGGTATGGATTCGCACGGACTCTGCCCTTAATACTGGCTTTACAAAAGCCTTTTTGTAAATATTATTTAGTAAAATATTTCTCTGTTAGCTAACCCTAGTTTAGAGTGGAAGTACATCGATTGGCAACAGAAGAGGTCTCTCCCTCTCCTGTCAATCTGGACAATGAACATTTTCCTTAAAATGCAAAATTTTGAAAGCATTTAATACCCCATTTTTCCACGCAAACGTCGTTGTTGAATAGAGTGCCTTTACCCTCACAATACGAACTCAGCCTGGTTCGAGCTGAATTGAACATTGTTTCCTTGTAATACAAGAGTACTGCGATACCTGCTGGCCCAATGCGCTAACGTCATCCCAAAAACAGGAATGAACGATAGACTATGCAGCTTGAATTACTTTATATGGGAAAGGCTCTTATCTCCCAATGATGTAAAAGTCCCCCGCCCCCCTCCCCGACTTACCCGATAGACATCAGGGATGTAGGTATCATTAGGACCTTGGCATTCCGAGGTGGCGTTCTCCGCCGTAGTCTCATTTAGCGTCACCATCTCCACCAAGGCCACGCTGAGGTTCACGCGCAGCGCGTAGACATTGACGAAACCAAGGAAACCCAGAAATGTCAGGATGTACCTCTTTGGTAATCCAGGAACTAAGTAACAACACAAGGAATCTCAATTACCGTGATTTCTATAATGCATGTATTAAAAACTACAGCACAGAGAGTAAAACCAAAGCAGCGACGACAGGGTGACAGTTGACAAATGGTCACACGTTACCGGTGAAATCCGGCCTCTTGTCAATTTACCTCAGTCAGGGTCTTATTCTAACTGGTCATGTAAGTTTTTAAGACATAACAACATTCACCCCAAGGCTTAAGGAAGGCACTCCTTCCAGTTCCAGAAGTTAAAGAAATTAAAGAACACAACTTCAAATTACCCGGATTCATAATATAACCTTTGAAATAGAGAGGTCAACTACTGTCAAGATGTTACGCCTTTTCACTGATTTCAAGAAACTTAACAACAGCAATTCGAAGTATGTCAGTTACTCTGATTCGCTTCATTTAGATGATGAAAACTAATGTCAAAATGTTCATTTCTGTATTCCAGGAACTATAAAACTAAACACAAAGATAAAACAATGTTACACATTGTAACCAGTGAGTATGAAACAGATTATGATGTGAAAATGTACCCCTCCGAAATTCCGGGAACTAAACAGCGATAGCGACAACAACACGAATGAATGAATGAATGAATGATTATGGCTTAACGCCACGAATCTCAGTTAGTTTGCATCTCTTAAAGGGATACGCCCTGCCGTATGACTTTGGTGCTTTAGTTACTCAACTGTATATCACGAAGAAACCTTACGTTTCCTCTTTGTTCCGTCAGGAGTTTAAGGTTATATTTTAGACAGGCCTCAAATGTGTCAAATATTTTTTCCTCGTATTCATGAGTTGCGTATCTTTAAGTGGATACCCTTTCTGTTCTGTCATAGTCATTTTTGTAATTCATTTGTATCTCTTATCTGAGGTAGTGTATATATTCCGTCAGTTATTCAGTAATAACTATACTTATTTATTTCGTGTTTTACGTCGTACTCAAGAATATCTCACATATACGACGGCAGCCAGCATTATGGTCAGAGAAAACCGGAGAGAGCCCGTGGGGAAACCTACGAATATCTGCAGGTTGCTGGAAGCCAGCATTAGCGATCGCATTGGTGAGGGGCTCCTGAATCATTACTCTTTGCAAATGCACTAACCACTTAACCACGGAGGCCTCAAATATATCTGCTTAAGAGAAACGGAATGTAACTTTCTATCAAATTACACTGCTTTATAACGTGGTTCTTGGATACTTACCTTTAGGCGCTTTTCTCTGTTTGTCCTCCTCCGAAGAAATCAGGTTGGTGAGGCTCCCGTCGTCTCCGGAGGCATCGGGGTGGATGAGAGGGCGCTTTTCCTCCTTGTCAGACATCCTCCGGGCTTAGTTTAGGTCAAACTAATCAAGGAAAATCCAAGAAAACCAGAAAAGCTTGTTGAAACCAGACAAGGCAACTGAAGCTTGACAAGTTCACTGAAGTAAGACGAGATCACGAAATCAGACACAAACGCTGAAACGAGAAAAAGGTCAATAAAACTAAACAAGATCCCTGAAACTACACAAAGCTCTAGGTGACCAGACAAGGTCGCTGAAACCAAACAAAGTCACTGAAACGAGACAAGGTTACTGCCACCGACAAGGTCACGGAAGCCAGAAAATGTTACTAGAATCAGATAACGTCATTGAAACAGGGAAAGGTCAATAAAACCAGACAAAGGTCACTGAAACCTGACAAGGTAAGTAAAACCAGACAAGGTCACTGAAACCAGACAAGGTAACTCAACCCATGCAGAAAAGGTAACTAAAACCAGACAAGGTAGCTGAAGCCATAAACGATCTCTGCAACTAGAAAAGACCATTGTAATCAGGAAAGGTCACTGTAATCAGACAAGTTTACTAAAAATCAGACTGCGTCACCACAACCAGATAACGTCACTGAAACCTGACACAGGGGCAAAGTTACTTCCAAGTTCTGACCCATCTTTATGATTTGCTATGCAGTGCACCTCTGATCATTTGATATGATGGGAAACCTCAGATATACATCTAACTGTGTGAGATATCGTACAAGAACAAAGCTTCACCCTAGGGCACACACCCCGGGGTCCTGACATGAAGGGACTGCTGTGATAACAGATGTATACATTATCAACTCGCGAGGCCATGGTGACCGGACTCCTAAGATAACAGAGATGCATATTATCACCTCGTAAGACTATGCTGACGGGATTGTTATACCAAATAGTGTATTATCATCCCACAGGGCCAAGGTGATGGAACTGGTATGATAAAAGATTTATATCCTACCACCACATGAGGTTATATAGTGTTTCGAAAATAGACATGTTTATCATAAGCACTTCTGTATCACGTGTTTCAGGGAAAGTCACTTATCTCCTAGATGTGCGGAAACTTCGAATCTTTATCCTCACCATCATTTAAGATCTGCACACGAAGTCCGTTCAGTGACAGCACGTGCCGATGCGAGGGCATACATTTCTTCCAAGAATTTAGTCATGATGTAGATTGTCCCCTAACAGCGCGCTCCCAGAACGTTCTGATTTGAGCTTAACCTGAAACAACGCTCTAGCCAAATCAATTTAAGATTGTTAACGTCAGGAAATTTCCCCGTGAATATTGTATTCTGTTCCAGTGATTGTCACTTGTAGATAAAACGCGTTTTCAGTGGCTAAATTCACAGAGTCGAGGATACTATTTTGCAACAGTTTGTGGTACTTGTGCTGTCAAAGGATGCAGGCCTATAAAACAGTTATACCTCGGCATTTTTACAGTAGGAAAGTTGCAGAGAAATCGTAGTCGGTAAAAAGTCGAACTCACACACGTTGTGTCTTTTAGAAATATCAGCTACATCGCACATTCTGATGATCTCAAGGTAGCGGAAGGAAATAGAAAGCACCCTATGTATTTTTGTATTGTTGATAATTGTCAGTGATGTCATTTAAGTTGGATTTTGTAACAAGCTGGTAAATACGGCACCTCTTGAACACCTTGAGCAATTTATGTATATAACACTTGCGCAAATAGTCCTGTAGAAGAACCCTATTTCATTCACGGGTCCTCTGAAGCTCAGTCGGTTAGCGCGCTAGCGCAGCGCAATTACCCAGAAGCCTCCCACCAATGCGGTCCTTCTGAGTTCAAGTCCAGCTCATGCTGGCTTCCTCTCCGGCTGTACGTGGGAAGGTCTGACTTCCCAGGAGAGGGGGATAGTTTTTCCTTTCAGTAAAAATCAAAGGTACACTTGCTTAGCTGATACGCCATACAAAACTTCCACGGAAATGCTTTCCCATTCATATTTGTCCCATGTATAATATCAAACATACCAATTGTAAGAAAAGTGTAAACCCTACGCTTTGCAGTTGTATACATGCGCACAGATTGTAAAGCCATTGTATAAAAGATCTGGGCTTTTGTTGTTAACAGTTGTCTTGGGCAAAGGTTATGCAACAATAGGTATTAGTGAAAATACTTTCTACTTCACCATGTGCAGTAAACACACTGCCCAAAAAAACGCCTTAATTTGGATAAACATACTTCCTGTTGTCGAAAACCGAATCTGAATTTCCTTCTTCCCTGATATACTGTTTATGAGGTCAGTCTTGATTCCGGTTTGCTGATTACAGCACGTAGATCTTCAGGATATTCCCGCTGCATAAAACCGGCCTAAAGTGGAATTAATCGTAGTGACGGCAAGTGAGATAAGTTCCAGAACGTTTGAATATGTGTATACAGGGGAAGTCAAAGTACCACCTGGATGTCTGTCAGAATTGTAACGAAATAGTTCAGATAAACTTCCTGAAAAACCAACACCTTATGTATCCTGCACAATTTAACACATACACCTTTCATTTCAGTTAATTCCATCCCATACCTACATATACCTTCCAACCACCACCACCATCTCTACACACACACTCACCGACCAATGACAATCACCCATTCCTGCCCCCACCGATCCCACCACTTAAATCCAGTCCCGTCCTATCTCACGTGACACTTTGTTACGTCAACGGTTCAGAATTCAGGGTCCCGTTTCACGAAATGTTATGGATTTTACAACAAGCAGGCTCAAGATATACAACGTCGCCATCATCAGTCCATGACAATTTATGATGCGTCACCGCGGTGAATACATGAGCTTGATCCGACGAACGTTACAACGAACGTTACAACAATCCTCAGTGGATAGTAACTTACTCTAACGTTGTGGGTCTAACTGATCCCATTCCTGTTTCATATAATACGCCTATGCCTGACATGTTAAACCTTGTCACCGCATTCAGACAAGCTTACCTCTCTGAATCTCCTGGTATGGAATTCACAGTTTCTTAACTGTATTTGCGCGCAATTTTATAATCGTACCATACAGCAAATACTGTAAAAAAACCTAAAAGAATGCCTTTTAGAAGTAAATAAGTGCTTACGGAGCTGAAACTTACATTTTCCTGAAGGATATCACCCTACCTCCGAAACAAACCTCAAAACACCTTTCAACGATCAAAACAACGCTTACAATCCTGAAAAATAAGCGTCTTTGTCATGGACGAAATATTAGGTCATTTATGGTACACCTGTACACAAAACTGTAACGTCAAATGACCGGGTATTAACATATTACACAAAATAACATTAAACTAATCTGAAGGTACACCTACGAGTCCGTGCACGTTACAGCCAAACTTCCTTGTAAAATTTTTACACTCACCTGGGAATAAGACTTAAATCCCGTCAGGGGAACAGAGACCTGGGTACTAGCAGAGTACGTTTATATCACTAGGACAGAATGTCTCTCCTCCAGGGATCAAAGACAAGCTGTACACAGTTCCGTTCAGCATTATTGTCCGACACATAGATAAATCTCGCCCAAGTTTCGTTATCAGCATACTATTATCGCGTTTTGATAACGTATTAAGGTCAGTCTTACAACATGCTATAACTACATGCATACCATGCTTATGTGGCTGGGGGGGGGGGAGAGGGGGAACGGGCGGCGGTACATATCATGTAATGTATTTTTTTAGGCAGTAGCACAGATACATAACATATTTTGCTAGCTAATTACACCATGGCCGACATGTTAAATTATGTACATCTAGGCCTATAGTTATGATATATGTTTACCTCTGCGTCAAATCCGATATGGAGACAACACTTCAAAGAGAAAAAACAAACTGCAGGCTCATCCAGATCGAACATGTACACCATTCCCCACACAAAACCCATACTTCTACAACATTCCGTATAAATCAAACCGAAAGATTCAAAAACAGGTCTAACTCAGACATAACGCATGTTAATATCACTATAAAAGAAAAGAAAACACTAGACCAAATTAAATACATAATAATGCCTCGAGAAGTACCCCGCATAAAGTCTGAAAAGCGTACCTGTTTTTTTATTTTTTGGCATGATGTTCGATACGCGAGATATCGCAGTTCAGTAAACAAAATCGCGCACTCGAAAGCTCCGCCATTTTATCAATTATAATACATCATTCGCCAGTTATTTCTATAACCCGAGAACAGTTCCGCTGGTTTTTCTAACACGCCGTACCGTACCCCTCCTAAAAATTCTAGATTAATAATGATTAATAGAGTTATCTAGCACGTCAGAAAAAATGTAGATCTGTTTCCACACATCTTCGTAAATAACTGAGGTCATATCAGTTGTTGTAATTTATTTTAATTACTACTACTAATTATAAGAATCATGGAGGTGTACGTTGATGCTTTACAGAGCCTCAATTAATTATTAAGAGTAACTGAACACAACTACAAAACTTGCATAATAAAAATTTATTTTAATTATTTATATGTTTTTATTGGTCTGTTAGGTTGTGCTGAAAAATATTTCATTTAGTCCAAGGAAGTCAGGTTTAAAAGTGAAAGAGAGTGTAATGGCCAGAAAAAATCACGGTAGTTTACCAGCTAGATGCTTGTATACTTGACAAACCTCTAACACTGTATGGCGAGATCTGTAAAATTCGAACTTGTGCCCTGCTTAGTTGTGAGAGAAACGATTTAACTGACTGAATCAGCGAAGGTGTTTTGTTTGTCGGAAATAGTCACTGAACGAAGACTACCTGCATGTCCTGTCGGCGAACAGAACATGTTTAAATCTCGCGTTCCTGACATAACTAAGACAAATTACAAGTCTACTTCTTAACCCCTGCATATTCAGCTGTGAGTTCAGGTATGTGTCAATACAGCCTGAGGTTCTAAATTTTGTCAATAAAAATATATATGAATTTCTCAAATTATCTAGACATACAATCCACAAAGCGGGAGAGTGTGATGGCTCGATGTAGCGATTTAAACGCGACTAGCCCTGCCTCCAAATACGAGTGAAGCCCCCTTCTCTCTCCCTGTTCCCAACAACCCGATAACTAAAGCTATATTACATCGATCAATCCGCAGCTAATAATACACGCATACACACGTGCATATGAGATAACTTATATAGGCTATATTTTATCAACTATATCGCTATATCAGCCGCATCACTTGAAATAACATGAGATATAACAAAACCTCAGTGTAGAAGACTGCTTTCTACATACGAACATTCGCTAAGTTAAATGCCATTTCTTCTTTTGTGACTAGCTTCTGAATCAAGGAAAAAGGCTAGCTTGTTTACTTATGTACTTTAATTGGTGTTTTACCCTTGTGCTCAAGAGTATTTCCCTTATACGACGGCGGCCAGCATTATGGGGGGAGGAAACCGAACACAGCCCGGTGGAAAACCCACGACCATCCGCTGATTGCTGGCGGATCATCCCAAGCATACGACCGAGGGAAAGCCAGCATGAGCTGGACTTGAACACAAGCTGGCTTGTTACATATTCACACATGAATATATATATATATATTTTTATATATTTGTTTTAATTTTTAATAATTTCATTCATCTCCCTGATATAGGAACCAATTGTGATTTGTCGTGATTACCATTACTCCTTCGGCGTTGGCTAGGTCGGAAGAAGGTGGTGATATAGGCATTATATAATTGAATCATTTATACACTTACTCCATTTGATTGGTGTTGACATATAATGCCTTACTCACTCCGGCCTATATATGGGTGGGGAAACCCACACTGAAGGAAACCACCACCCATGCATAGCTACACTTGTTGAGCTTCTGGAATGAAAGTCGCAGCCAGTCCTGGGGTTCCGTTGTACTATTTATTCCGGAATTTTGTAAAGCGTTAATAATGATCTTAAAACTTTCAAGCGATTGTCAAATCTTAAAAATGATTTTCAAAGCCATAATTTAGTTTTAAAGCTTTAAACATGGCACCTATTTTTAAAAAGCTTAAAAGTCATATTTAAAGCTTTAAAATGCTTCACATGCACATGATGTGAAATATCAGACTGGTTCCCCATAGCGAGTGTTTACAAAGGCATGTAACTGCAGGCACTGTTTGAAGATGCTCCCCAATCGCCACTGATGGTATAGACTTCTACGTTTTGAATCAGATTTTCATAACAAGGTATGAGGATATCACATATCATGTCTTCAAGGTCCTTAAGATTGGAAACCCACCACGCTCGATTTGCCGTCACTATAAATGTGGCTATCACGGTTCCTGCTTTAATCCTTAAGGAACGTCTAGTCGGTCTGAGCATTCTACAGGCACTACGAAAAATACATCGCATTTTAAAGCCTTGCAAAGCTTTTGAAATACACTATTTTCAAGGCATTAAAATGACTTTTAAAGCTGCAAAAGCCATTTTCAAAGCTTTTAAATTTATTTTGTATGGCTTCGATAGTACTTTTGATGCCTTTAAAATGAGAAATAAATAGCTCAACAGTACCTGGTGTATTCCAGTCTGCGAACCCACTATCGGCAACTGCCATCGGCAGAATTCAAGCCAGCAATGGCTCCTCTAGGGAAGTTACAAGAACAGACTACCCGTATACATGTCTATACACGCATTTCTTAATGAATATTATTTGTGACTGGTTTTCGGTTAACACTGTACATGGCGGATGTTAATTCTATGGGTGGAGAAAACCAGAGTAATCAAACCATCACCTTTTCGCCAGGTGATACCTGAAAAAAAAATTTAACCCAGCAGCCAATCTACGCAGTTCTAGCTGGATTCGAACACGCGACCATGCAGTGGCCTGAAACACTGGGCGAGCCAGCATGTACGTTAACCTGTTCATGAATCAATCAATTAACTAAACCAAAGCAAAAAATAAACCTTACCTTATTCATAGTTAATGCAAGTATTTCGTTCTGAAAATCTGAACGCTGGCCGTTATGCACTATACGCATGGTGTTAACAGTCTTCCATACTTTCGCCTGCGGCGGCTGCGCCTCCTTGTGAACACCACGATATGGTCGCTACAGGCATCCGTAGATCTATAGCAGGCAAACAACTCCCCCTGAAAGTCTGTACGAAGTTCGCAACCTCTACAGCACGAGTGATATTATACACTCCACAGCCAGTAGACAAGAACACTTCGGCCTCATAATCAGTCCTTTTGTATTCGATGACGCTCTTCGACCAGCAAATTCCCGTTGTCTACTCACACGCAATAGGTGTGCCTGTCATCTGTGTAAACAAGGCAAGAACCCAATTGGCTTGGTAAAGGGGAGATAACTTTGTCTCGGTGTGTTGCCAGCGTGCATGAACGTTGAGCACAGCGGCGGGAGTTCAGTTCCAGGGAATCTTTTGAATTCCTCCGCTCTCATGCTTTGGTGGCAGAAAAACATCGACGACAGTCGTATGTGGATGTCTGTTCAGCGTAACGTTCGCTGGAGAACACTTGCCATCCTCTCTGGATGTGGTGTGTGTCTGGAGATCTCTCTCTATGTATAAATAGTCGCTTATGTTTTCTTAAAGGCGCGTGGTAAAGGCAGTTGGCGTCCAAAGACAGTTCACGGTTTCCTGTGCCTACAAACGTGACCCACACCGAATAAGTCCAGGATTCTTATTTAAAGTGAACATTAAATCTGCGACTAACATCCAGCGGATGCTGACACCCGTGCAGGCGGAGACTAAGCTACGAAAAAGCCCACTGAAAGGCGACGCCCTGCCGGCTAAGATGACTCGGACAGAGCATACAAATATCGAAGGAACTTCAGCCCTTGAAACACAAAACAGAGTTTAACTGAAACACTTGAGTTTGTGTTGGGTTTATTTTAATTTTTCGCTGTTAAATTTTTAACCCCGATCACGTTCACTTGCATTTAATTTTTCAGCCGTAAAACACCAATCAGATAAATAAATGAATAAATATATATTACCGATGATGTACAGGACTTCCAAGGTAATGCGAGGTCAAGCTTAGTGCCTGACTTCATGTTAACTATAACATCACACACCCCTGTACAATGGTGTGCTACCCATACAGTGATATATGGGGTTTTCAGATGTTTATTTTTTGTTATATAAAAGGGTTCGGGGGCTCCCATGGCAGAGGGGGTTAGCGCACGAATTTAGCGCATTAACCCATGAGCCTCTCACCTATGCGATTGCTGTGAGTTCAACCCTAGCTAAGGCTGGCTTCTTCTCCGACTATACGTGGGAAGGACTGCCAGCAATCTAGGGATGGTCGTGGGATTCGCCGGGTTCTTTCAGGTTTTCTCGCAGCATAACGCTGACCGACGTCATATGAGTGAAATATCCTTGAGTACGGCGTTAAACTCCAGTCAAATAAATAAATAAATGAAAGGGATCCAAATATCCACTCATAGATAAACATGCATACATGCATCATTTAGTGGAAGGCGGTCGGTATAATTCACAGTTTCGAGCATCCAGGTATTTAATTCACAGTTTCGAGCATCCGGGTATTTCTCAAGAGAATGGAGGTGATATATCACATCGAGCTAAATGGGCGAAATGATGGTTTTTGCCGATTTATAGAGTTTAATAAACCGCAGGTCAGTGAAACTGTTATATTTGAAGGCTAGACAAATTCCGATTACTTTCCCAGAAAAATTTCTTGTCTGCAAGCTTTGTTTTTATGGCAAAATCTTATTGAAGGTCAATATGTCTCGCCTGCGTTAAACTGTTTTCACCGCCAGTGGACTAGTCACGTGACAAAAGACAGTGGTGTTGATTGGCTCAGAGTTGCTGTGACATCACTGCAAAACTACGAATACATCCTGAACCTTGCAAACATGACTTGATAATGTATACCTCTCCCCCTCAATGTTATGCACACGGCACACATGACGTTATGAAGTACCCCCACCCAGTCAGTGTTATGCACACGTGATGACGTACACCCTCTCACTCATTCTAAAATAGAACTAATCCTACTTCCTTTGCCAGGTCTACGTCGAAATATCAGCTCCAGGATA
Source organism: Acanthopleura granulata (assembly GCA_016165875.1). Taxonomy (NCBI): domain Eukaryota; kingdom Metazoa; phylum Mollusca; class Polyplacophora; order Chitonida; family Chitonidae; genus Acanthopleura; species Acanthopleura granulata. The sequence goes on from JABBOT010000013.1 coordinate 13,378,735, forward strand.
TGTACGAGCCATTTTGTTCTGCTGGTCTCCTTTTAGAGGTCAGCTGGTAAGGTCACTCGATCACGTGCCAGCATCATGTGATTTACAGCCATACCTAAGGATTGGATATGTTGTCGTTTCCAAACTATTGGGCTGCCATGTTGGATCTGTTTCGTGTAAATCACATTTGTTTGCCTTCCCTTATATACCGTTTACTTTTGTTCCACGTGCAATCGTAAGGGTACCTTTGAGCCAGGATTGTCAATCTTTTTAACTTTCAAAAATGCTGCTCTGATTTTGTGGCGAACATGAATGCACCGATTTCTTTTTAAGCTCCCCTTAGTCTCGTCTATAGAAGTTTTCGGGAGAACGCGATTGCACTCACTCAATGGCGTAATGATGCAAATTTCACCAGTCAGTGTTATGCACACGGCACACGCGGCTTGATGGTTTATCATGCGGCCCCTCTCACGCCGTTTTGTGCACACGGCACACTTGACGTAAGATGTATACTCTCCCAGTCAGTGTTAAGCACACGGCACACTTGACGTAAGAGCACACGGCACACTTGACGTAAGATGTATTCTCGCCCAGTCAGTGTTAAGCACACGGCACACTTGACGTAAGATGTATACTCTCCCAGTCAGTGTTAAGCACACGGCACACTTGACGTAAGATGTATACTCTCCCAGTCAGTGTTAAGCACACGGCACACTTGACGTAAGAGCACACGGCACATTTGACGTAAGATGTATTCTCGCCCAGTCAGTGTTAAGCACACGGCACACTTGACGTAAGATGTATACTCTCCCAGTCAGTGTTAAGCACACGGCACACTTGACGTAAGATGTATACTCTCCCAGTCAGTGTTAAGCACACGGCACACTTGACGTAAGATGTATACTCTCCCAGTCAGTGTTAAGCACACGGCACACCAATCCAATTTCAGGTGGAAAAATGTGGTCTTGTTGTCGACAAAGGTCCCGAATGGATTTATACACGTATAAATACATGGATTAATTAGCATTTTAGGGGGGCCCAAATGCAGCTAAAGCCATTTCTTCAGGGAGCAAAGGAAGGAATCCCTATTATAGGGTAACAGAGAAGATGAAGACTATGTATGTATCCAGAAAAAGTAGGACGAAGCGTGTTTTGAATGTTTATGAGAAATTTCATAACCTCAAGCAAACGAATTCGTCAGGAATAAGTTAGTGAAAAGCATAAAACATACTTCAGCGAAAGCCTATTTGAAACGTTTACTTTAGTACATATTGCAGATGTATGTCTGCATATTTCCCTAAGCAATGGGTTAAACTCTTCAAACTGACGTGTGGGGCGGGGTGTGGGGTGTGGTTGTTGGGGGGGGGCGTTTCAGTTAATCTGATGAAGGGTGTGTGTGAGCGGAGCACATCAGATAACGGCCTTACGCAGACCTGGGGTGGGGTTAAGTTTGTTGCCTTGGGTTTGATGTGAATACGTACTTGTTGAGGGACACAAGCCTTTTGTACCAATACATAATGCTTACATGTGTGCATGAAGACGGTTCCACAAGTAACCACACGGCTTAAAGAAAAACTTACAGCTGTTATTTGATGCTTGAAAAAAAAAAACATTCTTGGATTCCCACTTGCCGGGCAGGCCACTTAGCTCTGCGCTATAGCTAAAAGCTTCAAAGTCTGGTCTACAAATCCTCTTGAACTCGTTGAGACCCTCGGCTGATACAGTGCTGTTCCAGAAGAACTTCGTCCCGGTTCGCCCGTCTTTTCCCGTAGCCAGATATCCTGTTTTAGTGCTAAAAGGATTCAATAATGTCTACAACATTCAGGGATCCGTTGGTGCTCAGTTTGGCCGGCAAGTCATGCTCTTTAGGTAGCGTACCTTTTATCTGAAATGATCTCCAGAACAGCTATTGAAAATTGCATGCACTGTTCTTATTTATTTATTTATTTATTTACTTACTTGTTTGATTGGTGTTTTACGCCGTACTCAAGAATATTTCACTTATACGACGGCGGCCAGCATTATTGTGGGAGGAAACCGAGCACACCCCGGGGGAAACCCACGACCATCCACAGGTTGCTGGCAAACCTTCCCACGTGCGGTCGGAGAGGAAGCCAGAATGAGCTGGGCTTGAACTCACAGCGACCGCATTGGTGGAAGGCTTCGGTCATTGCGCTGCGTTAACGCGCTAATCGACTGAGCCACGGAGGCCCCCGTATGCACTGTTCTATCTTCTTTCTTCTTGTGAACTCGTATTTGACTTTGTTATTCATTGTGTCGCTGTCGGTTGAATTTTCTTTAAGGTTCAAGTGAACAACATCGCTTAAGTTCAGAGAATCTATAACGTGTTGTGTGTCTGTTGTGAAATTCTCCATTTCATCGATGATTTCGTACTTCATTTGACTCGGCTTGCAATGATCGTACATGGGTACGAAATGACCATCCCTGAACGTATTGATTTTCAAAGAATGAAGTACATATTTGCTGAACTGGTTAAACGTAATAAGCGGGGCACATCCACCTCCTATGTCTATGTCTTTAGCGGGAAACTGTTTCGCCACTTGCACTCTGAGGTAAAAATAACGCTCACTGGGGAGAAATACCTAGCAAGAAAATAGTATGGGATAAGGGTTTCTGACAAACAATACCTTAGTGTAGGATGCAGCTCTTTCCATGATCTCGTAAAACGGCAGACAGGCAAATGTCTCTAACGCACTGGGCAGCGCTGGCTGGCATATCATCCTTGATTGACCGTAGCCCGGATGTAATCTGAACGACGCGCATCCAACAGCTTACTTCTTCTGTCGACAACGAAATAGTTCTTCACAGTATTTTCAAGGTTGTTTCCTCTGTATTCCTGCCAGACCATGCCTGTGCAAGAAAAGAGTAAAGTTTCGTGTCGATGTCAGTACAATTCGGAATCCGAGGTTATTCCGTTGACATCTCCGACCACTTCAGTTCCGCCTAGACCGGGATTTGAACCAGTGATTGGTGGAGTACTTCTTTTTCTACTGGAGGCGTTCCAGCGATTAATGGCCACATTGAAAGTCGGTATTACCTGTTTGATAGACGGTTTTGACCAGAGGCTTGTTAATGTCATGACGTAATTGTGTACACCGAGTATGAGAAATGCTGTTATCATCAATACTAAAACTAGCCATCTAGAGAAATGTCTTGAAGACAACATATTCAGGGTAGATAACTCTATAGTGAGAGTTTCGAGAAGACAATCTCTTCGCTTTATATATATAGCATATCATATGGCTCGAACCAGGTCCGTCATGAACTGATTGTCTAAAAACAGCAAAAAAACTTTTTACCACGAAGCTAAACAATGCACATCTGTGAGTTGGAAGCAGGAACAGATCGTGTTCTCCAACAAACAGTTCGGCACGAATCTTTCCTAGCCCGGCGTTTCATTAGTACTGACGTGTTAATCTCATGGCCCTGGCGATTACTCTAATTTTATATATTACACACCTCTCCATCTTTTTTTTAATAAATCTGTTTTTCTTTTTTTCATTTTATATTTAATTTCCAAAGGCGCTTGTTTAGTTTAGCTTAGTATATTTACTCCTTCTCATACAGATAGCCAGGTGCATTTGCAGAGAGGATAAAAACTATGATGACAGTTGGCTGGTTGGCTGGTTACGCTGCCGGGTGGTTGTCAGTAAGCCACAGGTTGGCTGGTTACGGTGCCGTATGGCTTTCAGTAAGCAATAAGTTGACTGGTGACGGGGTCGAATGGTTATCAGTAAGCAATAGGTTTGCTGGTTGATTACGGCGTCGGGTGGTTATCAGTAAGTAATAGGCTGGTTTGTTACGGTGCTATATTGCTATCACAAGCAATAGGTTGGGTGGTTACAGTGGCGAATGGCTATCAGCCAGCAATAGGCTGGATTGTTTATATTGCTATCACAAGCAATAGGTTGGGTGGTTACAGTGGCGAATGGCTATCAGCCAGCAATAGGCTGGATTGTTACGCTGCCAGATGTCTATCAGAAGCAATACGTTTGCTGGCTACGGTGCCGAAGGGTTGTCAGAAAGCAATAGACAGGTGCCGGATGATTATCAGTAAGGGATGGTTCAGTTGGTTATACGCTGCCCGATGGTTGTCAGTAAGGAATAGGTTGGCTGGTCACGCTGCTGGATGGTTAAGTAAGCAATAGGTTGGCTGGTCACGCTGTCGGATGGTTATCAGTAAGCAATAGGTTGGCTGGTCACGCTGCCCGATGGTTATCAGTAAGCAATAGCTTATTTTTCTACCATTCAGAAGAGAGTATCTCTTTTATAGCTGAGTAATGTATCTGGTACATATACTCTTTTGATTTTGTCTTCACAACATTTCAACATTCCCTTGCATCCATAACTGCTGTGGTCAAAGTTGGTATATGAAAAACAGTCAGTGTATTATTTTCAGTTTTCACTGAGCTTTGTTTCTTTCCCGGACCATGTGGTAATATACTCTTTTACTTCACAATATTCTTGTACGTTATTAATTAAGACTGAAGTATGTAGAGGCAGTGAAGTAATCTTCTTTACACGTAGTGTTAAAATGTTAAGGGCTGATTTTCCTTTTCCCCCATCCTGTAAAATAATGGGCCCCAGTGGCTCAGTTGGTTAGCGCTCCAACGCAGCATAATGACCCACCAATGCAGTCGCTGTGAGTTCACGCCCAGCTCATGCTGGCTTCCTTTCCGGCCGTACGTGGGAAGGTCTACCAGCAACCTGCGGATAGTCGTGGGTTTCCCCCGGGCTCTGTCCGGTTTCCTCCCACCATAATGGTGGCCATCGTTGGATGAGTGAAATATACTTGAGTACGGCGTGAAACATCAATGAATAAATAAATAAATAAATAATTATAAAGTAATATTTTTCTCTGTTAAAATAACGCTTTCTTAGGAATGATCGTTTATCCATTCTTCAATGTCTTCCCTGAATAGCCTTAATTTGAAATCGGACGATCATGATCAATAGTTTCACACATCTCACATAAGTAATATCCTATGTAAAATTTTGTACTGAATTAAAGACCCTCACGCAGTTTTGTATATTATGCACACCGAAAAATACAAGAAAATACACTTGTCCAATTTATTTCTTTTAGGTTTAGAATATGTTTCCATTTATCATCAATGCGCTGTTTTTCGAAGAAAGGTTTCATTTCATGAGAGTCTGCAAAGATATTGAAAAAAATGACGAGAAATAATTATCATTATCTTTTTCTATGACTTGGGTCTGTGGTGTGGGTATAGTTGTGAGGAGGTTGGTATAGCCTGAGTATCTGGGGCCGATTGCACAAAGCCATTTCAAAGTCAAAATTTCAAATACGATTTTAGGGATTATTCTTGGGGTCTAGAAATTAAAATGTGACCACTTCATACATATTATCGTCGGAAATACGTGTCAAAATTTCAAATTCCAATGTCCATAACTAAACACTATGGCGATGTTTTAATTTTTGATATACGTCCGAAATGCCTTGGGGAATGGGCCCCTGCTTCTAATCATGAACGTTTGCTTCAGTTCTTTGAAATGGCAAAAGTTTGCTTTGTCTTGTAAATACAATGGCTGTACTTTACATGCAAGCCAATTCTGAATGTAGAAACATGATAGCTTATGGTTGGAATCTCACCACAAAAGTAGGCACCCTGTACTATATTTGTCTAGTACATCCGGTGTTGCGCTTTATTGCAGTTATGACTAGAACGGCATGGCGATCAACACTAAGAAGTTACAGCAAGGATGCAGGATTAATCGGCCCGGTATCAGTATAATGGTACTCGATTTCGATGATTTTATTCATCCTTCAAACCTTTCATTGCGTCTCTTCGTCACCACTGAAAACTGCGTTTCTATTCATGAATCTATCCTAATTTCCATATTTCAGATACTTTCTTAGTTCTTTGGTGGTTTGTGTTACTTGTCGTTTTTGGAAACTGGTCTTGCGATTATTGGGAACGCTCATTTTTGGTTGTCGGCTGCTATAGGAATGTCGGTTTCGACGCCTAGGTTAATATGACTGGGTGGAGTGTTGTATCTGGTGTCTTCGGCATGACGTTCCAACGGCGGCACCACTTATTCGGGATGGACACGCCTTCCTAGAAAAAGACACAGTATATATATATATATACATATATATATATATATACATTCTAAGGGATGGTAGTCATCATATATGATTGAAAAATTGTTAAGAACGACATGAAATCCAGCTAAAGTAACTATATGTACAAACATAACACACATATACTGCACATATTGGACTTCCGACTGTTGCAGTGTTTGTCAGTCATTATGGCACCTATAGACACGAAAATCCCATTTTTTCAACATGACTTTGGTACGCACGACAGAAGACCAGTGAAGAGATCGGAAAGCATTTTCGAGCGGCACAAATGGAAGTGTGGTGACTTGAGGAACCAGGCTTCTCCGTTATGTGTGGAGCAGATAAATAAGAGCAGCTAATTGAGGAACAAGGATAACGTTGAAAACCCCACTTTTACCCAATAATACAAGACGTAACGTTGGTACTCTATACTGAATGCCGTTCCTAAAGTGTAGCCTACAGTGTCTTTTTAGACCGGGACAAATGGTGATTTTGTCACCAGAGCCATATATATCAGTTTTGTATATTACAGACTTCTGTCATTTGACATATTTTGGGGTGTTTTAATTTGATCTCTCTGTGATAAAGAAGAACCGATTTTTTTACGAGACAATTTTGTTTAAACTAACCAATAGGTAGATAATGCAACGCCCGAATTGACCCCTTTCTGATGGAAAGTGGACACAAAGGATTATAAAGAGAATACGCCGACACCTACAACCTTTAAATCATGGTGGCAAAAGTAATTGGGGGACAAGTCGAAATGTCGACCTCTAAGTTTACTGTGTCTGGCAATGAGAATGATGGTGTATGAGGAACTACGTACACGTGTTTTATTTTCATCTGGGGTTGTGCTACACAGGTAAATTCTTCGCTCACTCGTGCAATAACCTGGAGTACGCCTATATTAAGAAGTCGAAATTTCGACACAACAAAGCAGAAATTTCGACAATAGTCCACAACCTCGACCACTTTATTTTTTCACCGTGACAACAACAGGCTTGCGTATGGGTGCACTCTCTGAAGCCTCATCAATTTTAGAGTGGGGAAGCGGAGTAAGTATGTGTAAGTTATCAACTAACTTCAACCAATTCCCAATATGTTATCAGCCGCATGATGGAAGGGAGGTAATCATGTATTAACATCTTAAAACTTAGGGTGTTTGTCAGATTAATAAAAATACACGTAACTCTCCCGTGAACACTTGTAGACTAGGAATTTACATGTAATGCATATTTCAAAGCGACCAGATGTAGATCAGGTATACACAGGTGAAGATAAAAAGAATCTAAAATTTGAATTGGTGCCTATACTAAATTTCTGCTAGCATACCTGAACAGCTGATGAGGTTAAGGACGTGGTTAGCTCCCTTGTTAACAGCTGGGAGTAACGAAATTCCAGATCTACACTTTTCATAAAAACCAAGGTGGGTTGGGGGTAGAGGGTGGAGCAAACATGTTGTTTTAGGAAACACTGACTCGCTGCTTAGTACTTACATTAGTCTTTATTCACACACCAGTATAAGCAATAAAATGTTCAATCTGTTAGATCCATAACATTGTCCATAACTTAAGCTTCATTCATAACATTGGCCATTTCTGGGTGTTGCCATTAAGTTACATTCATAAAATTGTGCATTTTTGGGTGTGGCCATTAAATTACAGTCTTAACATTCTTCATTTAAGGGCGTAAGCATGAAGTTAGATTCATAACAACGTCCATCTCTGGGTGTGGTCATTAAGTTACATTCTGAAGAGTGTCCATTCCTGGGTGTGACAATTAAGATACATTCAAAACATTGTCCATTTGTAGGTGTGGCCGTTAAGTTACATTCATAACGTTGGACATTTCTGGATGAGGCCATGAAGTTACATCCATGGCATTGTCCATTTCTGGGTGTGGCCATTAAGCTACATTCATAGCATTGTCCATTTGTGGGTGTGGCCATTAAGTTACATTCATAGCATTGTCCATTTCTGGGTGTGGCCATTAAGTTACATTCATGGCATTGTCCATTTCTGGGTGTGGCCATTAAGTTACATTCATGGCATTGTCCATTTGTGGGTGTGGCCATTAAGTTACATTCATAGCATTGTCCATTTCTGGGTGTGGCCATTAAGCTACATTCATAGCATTGTCCATTTCTGGGTGTGGCCATTAAGTTACATTCATGGCATTGTCCATTTCTGGGTGTGGCCATTAAGTTACATTCATGGCATTGTCCATTTCTGGGTGTGGCCATTAAGCTACATTCATAGCATTGTCCATTTCTGGGTGTGGCCATTAAGTTACATTCATGGCATTGTCCATTTCTGGGTGTGGCCATTAAGTTACATTCATGGCATTGTCCATTTCTGGGTGTGGCCATTAAGCTACATTCATAGCATTGTCCATTTCTGGGTGTGGCCATTAAGCTACATTCATAGCATTGTCCATTTGTGGGTGTGGCCATTAAGTTACATTCATAGCATTGCCCATTTCTGGATGAGGCCATGAAGTTACATCCATGGCATTGTCCATTTCTGGGTGTGGCCATTAAGCTACATTCATAGCATTGTCCATTTGTGGGTGTGGCCATTAAGTTACATTCATAGCATTGTCCATTTCTGGGTGTGGCCATTAAGTTACATTCATAGCATTGTCCATTTCTGGGTGTGGCCATTAAGTTACATTCATAGCATTGTCCATTTCTGGGTGTGACCATTAAATTACATTCATAGCATTGTCCATTTCTGGGTGTGACCATTAAATTACATTCATAGCACTGTCCATTTCTGGGTGTGGCCATTAAGTTACATTCATAACATTGTCCATTTCTGGGTGTGGCCATTAAGTTACATTTATGAGATTGTCCATTTCTGGGTGTGACCATTAAAATATATTGACCATTGTGCATTTCACACCCAAGAATATTATGTTACAGTACATTCATAGTGTGTTCAGTGTGTGACCATTGTGTCCAGTTGGTCATCTCCATATTAAGTTGTATGGTGGAGTCATGCGGTCACAGCTCAAAATGGATGACATCAGGTTTGCAACATAATCTGATGGTGACTAACACAATCACCAGCCCGGAAATGGACAAAGCTAGAAAAATAACTTGATATGTTATATAGTTTCCATTCTTTGAAGGCATGAATTAAAGGAAACTTCTTTCTCCGCCTGAGCATGGGCGTGGCACGGGTGAGTGAGATTGAGTGTTCGGGTTTTTCCCGCCCGAGAAGGGATCTATAAGCAGCATGTTAGGGCGAGCGAACCAGTCGCATCAGGGGTACAGCCCAGCAACACGTATTTCTTTGTGTTTTTTGTTTTCCCTTTGTGTTTTGGCAGGATCACGTAAATCGCAATGAACAAGTAATATGGGCAGTGTCGCATGAAGGGGTTGGTCCCTCGGCAACAAGTGAATAAAATGGGTTAGAGTCCCATGAAGGGGTTGGATCCCTACCCCTAACCCCAGTGTATATAGGGGAAGTGAAGATTGAGTCACTAAAGACATGAGAAGGGAACAAGATTTGAATGCAAAACCTCAGTAGTGAGAAAATAAACAGCACATGTAGGTATGAGATTAGTTAGCAGTACATCTACTTCATGCATAATAATAAATATAAACCCTAACTGATATAGTGGAAATAGCAGATAGACTGTCATCGTTCGCCCAAAAAGCACATCCCATGAACACAAGCCAGACAAGGTGGATATGAATAAATAACTTGAATGATTAAAGACTACAGTGGATGCAAGAAGCCATACCAATGTATATTGCTGAGGTGAAGAGCTGTATAAATACCATGAACTGGTTTAAACTAGAACACAATGCTGGTTGAATAATGAACTGACTTGATAACTGAAACAGAAGATACCTGCCCACTGCACATGCTTAAGAATGGTACCCAAGAACAGTGATGCAGTTAGAACTGGTTTGACCTGGTTCAGTCAGTTATTATCGGTGTTCTTACCTGCTTGTAGAAGTAGGATTTGAGCACATAACCTCTCTCCTGAGAGGACACAGTGGATTTAACAAACACACTGTTTAAAGTTACTCATGAGGCAAAATCCATGACCACAAGAAAGCAACGTGTGGATTTGAATAAATAACCTGAATGGTGAAAGGATACAGTGGATGCATGATGTAACACCAATGTATACTGGTGAACTGAGCTGTTGTATATATATATATATATATACCATGAAGTGATTTAAACTGTATTACAATGTTGGTTGAACAGTGAACTGATTTGAAACAACATGAAATAGAACTTACCTGCCGACAACAGGAATGAACTGGTTTGGCTTGGTTCGGTCAGTTATTATTGATGTTATTACCTGCTTGTAGAAGTAGGATTTGAACACATAACCTCCCACCTCAGAGGACACAGTGGATTTCACAAACATACTGTCTAAATTTACTCATAAGGCAAAATCCATGAGCACAGGAAAGCAACATGTGGATTGGAATAAATAACCTGAAAGGTGAAGGATACAGTGTATGCAAGATGTAATGCCAGAATATGCTGGTGAAGTGAAGTGGTGTATATAATAACCAAAAGGAATGAGACTTGAATGCAAAATCTGGTTAGAGACAACATGCACTGGATTGTGAAAGTGGTCTTATTTCTGTGATTAACTTGCTACCCCTGTGCACAAGATTAAAAAGTACCTTAACTGATGCATGAACTGGTTAAAACTGCAACAGGATGTGGGCAGAACATTGAACCTGAAAAAAACTTACGAGACTTGAAAGAATGTAACACCAAACAGCTGCCTACTTTAACTAATAGAAATAGTACCCCTTAAGAAATGACAGAACCAGTTTGAACTGGTCCACTCTTATCGTACATTAATTGCGAGCAGGTCGCTGAAGCAGTGTTTGAACCCAAACCCCTCTGTTCAGAGTTTATGGTAGATTTAACAGACACGCTGTCTTCATTCAGTCTTTGGACAAGAAGTAAAAGCACAAGCCAGCAACAGATGGATTTGAATAAAGAACCTGACTGGTGAAAGGATGCAGTGGATTCATTAAGTAACACCTTCATTTACCACTGAAAACCTGAAGAAACAAGAGAGGGATTTGAATGACAGGCCTGACATGGGAGAGTATAACATACTCAAATAATAAATTAGTGCAAGGTAAATCTCGAAAAAAGATACTATAGCCATGTGTTTGATTTGAACCCAGAGTCGCAATGATGAGAGGACATAGTGGATTCACAACACATTGTTTAAATCCACTGGGTCAAGGTAAAGCCTTCAACAAAAACACCATGGTCATGTGCAGCTAGGTTTGAACTCTGAATCTCATTGATGCGAGGATAGAGTGGATTCACATTAAACCATCAATGTCCTTAAATAAACAAACTTTTTATAATTTTTGATAACTTCATTATTTCGAACAAAGTTAAACTGTGAATCAAGAGTTGTAGCCACATAACTCTGTGGTACAGAGGGGACTTTCGAGATCTGTCATTTTTGCCTCTCGTCTTAAACTTTTCTGTTCAGCTTTGTTTTGGACATACTATATTTTGCTTGAAGTTTAGCATGTAAAAATGCACTTTCAGAAACACACAAAGACCTTAAAATGATACACATGGTAACACCTACATTCTTCTGATAAGGAATTAATCAAACTTCACAAAAACCTCTTATTCAAGTGGCCCTAAGAGGTGAATGAATCAGTCAGCATCGAGCCAAATGTGTCACTTGAAAAATGCTTAACTTTACAG